>JAMAKE010000005.1:0-600000 GCA_023628695.1 Nectriaceae sp. PG4201
ACCCACCTATTTTATCCAAGGGGATGTACTCCACTAGCGTCCTTGAGTGAACTGACACACCCTCTCCGATCAGGGCCCAAAGGCACTTAACCGACGCGTCGTGAGCTTCAACCTTCAACCTTCTACCACCAACACCATTGGAGCCAATTCGATACATTGCGCCGCAATATATCTGGCGTCATACAGCATGCCTTGAACTGAAGTTACCGTCTCGAGTTATCAGTATAGATGCCCGGTTAGTCTTGTCAACATGGATAGCGACGAGTTCGACGACGATATCGCGGATGAGGACTTCTTGACGGCTTTTGACCAGGTCTCATCATCTCTCGGCCCAAGAAGCGCCACTTCTGGGTCCTCTGCTCCCCAAAATGGAACCTCGAGATCTGCGAACCCTTCAGCAGCGGCAACTGTGACTCTAGAGTTGGAAGATCTTCCTTCCGATGCTTTCTCATCGCCCGAGCCACCTTCACCGCGGCCAGCAGCGACAAGCCGGGCCGCCGCAACTGGCCCAGCTTCGCGGTCAGGATTCGCCCGGACTATGTCGGGGAATTACCGCCAGACCACGCTTCTCGGTGGTGCAGTCATAACAGATGCTCCGCGGCCATCCCAGCTACCTTCCGGGAGAGCTTTTCGTGCGGACCTGCCCCGAGAGGAACCTACTCATCATGAAATAAACCGGGAGGCTATGGAAACCTGGGTTTATCCCACGAATTTGGGAGCCACTCGAGACTATCAGTTCAGCATTGTTAAGAACAGCCTTTTCAACAACACTCTGGTGGCTCTACCAACTGGCCTTGGAAAGACATTTATCGCGGCTACTGTAATGCTAAACTTTTACCGCTGGACGAAGAACGCAAAACTTGTCTTTGTTGCCCCCACAAAGCCGCTTGTAGCACAGCAAATCGACGCGTGTTACAATATCGCTGGAATTTCACGTTTAGAAACCACTTTATTGACAGGCGACATCCCTCCAGCTTTACGAGTTGATGAATGGCAAACGAAACGAGTGTTTTTCATGACCCCACAGACACTTATGAATGATCTTTCCCATGGTTACGCGGATCCTAAGTCCATAGCACTACTAGTTATCGACGAAGCGCATCGAGCGGTCGGAGAATATGCATATGCAAAGGTCACGAAGCTTATTCGTCGTTTTTCTAAGAGCATCCGAGTTCTGGCTCTGACAGCCACGCCCGGCTCAAAAGTCGAGACAGTGCAAGAAGTAATCGACAACCTCGGAATTTCCCACTGCGAAATTCGGACGGAGGAGTCGCTCGATATTCGGCAGTACGTCCATCAACGAAATATCGAGCAGGTAGTTCTGGATCCTTCCGATGAGATGGTTCTCATTAGCGAACTTTTTACGAAAGCCTTAAAGCCACTGACGGACAAACTGAGCTCACAAAACATTTGGTATGGACGCAGCCCGATGGCCATAACTGCCTACGGTTTAATGCAGTCGCAGAAAGAGTGGTTTGCGACACGTGGCAGGCATTCAAACCCAGGCCTTCAGGGCATGATGAGGGCGATCTTTAGTGTTCTCACAAGCATCGCTCACTCGATCAAGTTGCTCAATTTCCATGGCATAAAGCCATTCTACGACAATCTAGTCGACTTGCGTAGTGAGCAGGAAGGCAAGGGAGAGAAGGGATCGAAGTACAAGCGACAGCTCATCGAAGACTCCAGTTTCCAGGAGATGATGGATAGGATTTCCAAATGGCTAAGAGCAGATGGTTTCGTTGGCCACCCAAAACTGACCGCCCTAGCTGATTGTGTTTTGAATCACTTCATGGATAGAGGACAAGGGTCAGCTACCAGAGTGATTGTCTTCAGCGAGTACCGAGACTCGGCAGAAGATATTGTTCGCATGTTAAACACTCATAGACCGCTTATCAAAGCTACTATATTTGTAGGTCAAGCGGATGGCAAGCGAGGAGAAGGTATGAAACAAGCACAACAAATTCAAACCATCGAAAAATTTCGCCAAGGACATTTTAATGTCCTGGTTGCAACTTCGATTGGTGAAGAAGGTCTTGATATCGGCCAGGTGGACCTCATCGTCTGTTACGACTCCTCAGCATCGCCAATTCGAATGCTGCAAAGAATGGGACGAACGGGCCGGAAGCGCGCTGGAAATATCGTTCTGCTTCTCATGCGTGGAAAGGAGGAGGAGCAGTTCGCAAAGTCGAAAGACAACTATGAGAAGATGCAGAAATTGATCTGTGAAGGGAGTCGATTCAACTTTCGCTTCGATCTCTCTACAAGGATAGTCCCGAGAGACATTCGGCCGGAGGTCGATAAGCGGCACGTTGATATCCCAGTCGAAAACACTCAGGACCAGTCGCTCCCTGAGCCTAAAAAGCGCCGCGTCCCACCTGGGAAAAAGAAACCACCCAAGAAGTTTCACATGCCGGATGGAGTAGAGACAGGCTTCCAGTCCGTGGCTAGCATGTTGAACCCAAAAGCCAAGGCACGTCAAATAAAACCGCGACGAAATCCTGAGTTGGATGATGTTATCCCCATTCCAGACATGGAGAACGTCGTACTCGGAGAAAATCAGCTTAGGGAGCTGAACCGAGCATACCGTGATCTGCCCTTCAACCATAGCGTGGTAGAAGAAACGGATATGCCAAGTATGACGGCATATCCGGAGTTGCAGAGACGACTGCGTCCGGTTATCGGGCTCAAACATGGAACACGAACCAGGAAATTTGTCAAGATGTGGAATAAGATGGGAACGAAGCCCGACAGCCTTGTGGGACCAAATCGCTTGGTAGACACAAGCGATTTCCTCGAGATACCAGTTCCAGCATTCGTTGATTCAGAAGAGGAGCTGGAAGAAGACAAGACCCCGAAAAGAGTAGTCGCAAGCAAACCAAAGCCACCGAGGAAGCCAGCATCCAGGGCTGTTGACGAGGAGTCTCTGCCGAAGAGAAGGAAACTGTCAACGAAGACGAAATCGAATACGTATAGATTAAGCTCGATAGTAGAAGACGATATGTCGGAAGACCCAGAAGAGGATGAGGACCTCGACGAGGAAGAAGAAGAAGAAGAAGAAGAATTTGGACTTCCTCGTCGAATACGCCCGAAGAAGGGCGGCACCGCCAAAGGAAAGTCGAAGAGGAAGCCTCGACAGAGAGGCGATGGGATGAATAGCGACGAAGTTGGTGATGATTGCGAAAGAGACAGTGATCTGATGGAAACGGACGGGTCTGATGATGGCGAAGACCTGTTAGACTTCATTGTGTCTGACAATCGACCCGTCTCAAGTCAACCGGTGTCAAGTATGCAGGAGCCTCGATCAACTTCACCGACAACAATCAGCCCGGCTCCAACGCCACGAGGGCGGGCTGAGAAACCTTTCTTCGTACCCACACAGTTTCCAGGGACGCAGGATAGTGAAGGCATTCCTGATCTCGATACCTTGGTTGGGAGGAAGGCAGGAAGCAGGTTACGATCAGCGGAGCAGGATTCGGATGAAGAAGTGACTGCAAGGCGGACAAAACGGGGCCGTCGAGCAGTTGTAGATGATAGCGACAGTGATTTCTAGCGTGATGGGACAGGTGTTTTAAAGTCTCGGGGGGCTGGCTGGCATGGTGCACATTTAAAGAATCGGAGTACAAATTTATATTAGCTGAGCTATCTACATAAGATGCCACAAACGAAGCAGACGAATTCCTGAACAGAACCAGAGAGTTCGACCACCACGAACACATCTTAGCCGAGGGTCTCCAACACCTTGAGTACCTAGACAAGCCTGAGAGCTGATTAGCTTTCATCCTTAAGCCTGAACCAGCAAACACAAAACAGTTTGAATATCTCGATCTTCAGAAACCCAAGTTAAAAGCACCACGACCCCCGCCACACACCAACAGGCCAGCCACAGGCCCATGCCGCGCATATGACGATGCAGACACGGGTGGTCCGCAGCCAATCTTCTGTCAGGGCGGCCAAGGAGCAATCGCCAGCCCCGGAGGAGAGAAGGCGATGCTCGGAGGCTGTCTCAGACGGCTCTTCCTATGCAGATTGAGGGTTGAAAGGAGCTCATCATGCGAGATGGATGAAAGTCATATGAAATGGGAAAAGGGACTTACCTATTGTTAGTAGAGCATGGTGGAGGGGTTGTCCAATACCCAATATCAAAATCCGGAAGGATTTGGTGGTTGCAGAGATCAGAATGTGAAAATTGGAAACGCCCACTCTGCGGTTTTGTAGCTCTGGGTGAAGATCCGTGGTAAAGCCGACTGCCACCTGCCGCCACCTGCCCGGCCAAAGCTCCCGTGGCCCGCTCCCCGCCCCAGCCAATCGGCATCTCTGCTTTTCCCCATCGTCACCAGTTGTGCCTTGAACCGACTGCCCACTGCCAACACCGTCATCCGTCATCCGACCTCATCCCACCGTCGACCGCCTGGCCCCTTCACCAGAGAAACACCAAAACCGAAACGACGTCAATCATCATGGGTTCCTCGGGGGTTTCGCTCCTCAAGTTTGTCGGCACCGTGTCGCTGGGGTTGCTGACGGTATGTGGACTTCCTGTGTGGTTCTGAGGGGGCGTTGTGTGTTGCGTGCATCGTTGTATCAACCTCCGCATGCGCCCGGTGTGTTGGCATTCAATGTCCCCCCGCACCTCGGTTTGACGATGGTGATGGTGTCCCATTGAAGCCTCGCAGCAATTGATCTGTGTCAAGCAATAGGTGCTAACAATCTCTTCCAGGGCGTCTCATACTCCATCTCAACTCTCACGCTCCCAACGCTCCTCCGTCTACCCTCTTCCTCCTCCGCATCCGCTGGCCTCGCCACCTTGACCGCCGCCCTCAAGCTCCCTGTGTTGGCCCTCACCACCCTCGCCTCTGCGCCCTTCTTCTTCTCCTTCGTCCTCGCCCCTCGCTCCGCCCGCCACCCTTACCTGCTCTACACTGCGCTGCTCGCCGCTCTCTCCACCGTCGGCCCCAGCTTGATCCCCCAACCCGCGCCTCGGCCCATTGCGCCTGCACCCGTCAGGTCGTCTGCTCGTGCGCGCATGGAGGCGAGCTACGAGGTCCTCGGCGATGCTGGCAGCGAGGCTGCAAGTGAGGAGGAGGTTGAAGATGTGAATGGCGAGGAGGTGAGGGCCAAGGTTGAGGGTCTTGCGCGAGGTTATGTCGTCAGGACTGCTCTTTCGGCACTGGGCTTTGCCATGGCTGTGGTTGGTATCTGGGGAGATGGTGCGCCGCAAGCCGTTGTCTACGTCTCGTAAGAGTCGGTAGTGTCGCGACCTTGTTACAATACCTGTGTTTTAAGTCTCGGAGAGTATGCAGAGACCTGGGCGTTACCATTTTTTACCAAGTCATTGAAGTTCTGGCGACCGGGACTCTCTCCTATCAATCGCTCAAACTCCAGATAGCCACGATATATATGCATAGCAATGAAAACGAATGTGTACAAGTATCGGCCTTAAACATACGTGCGATGCCGGTGGTTCAACCCACTGGAGTGCATTGAACGCTTCCCCGCCGAGAGATCCAATTTTATCAAACAAATATCAGACCTGTACTTCATGAAAATCCTGTAACTTCTCATAATACGTTCAATCTCATGCCGCCCACCTAAATTCTCCAATCTGAGTCTCTCCCATCCCATACATGACATCGAATTCCTCATCCTAATGATACTCGCCGCAATCTGAGCAATAGTCTCCCGAATGCTCAGTTTCACTCTTGTCATCCTCCTTGCCATCATCCCACTTCCAGGCCTGGGACAGCCGCGAATTGAACTGCTGCGAGGCAAAATCGATGGTTGGTTCCTTATCCTCCTCGTCCTCGCCATCATCATCCTCGCCACGAGCTTGGATGCTGAAGTAGCGGGAGGCCGTGTACTTCTCGCCCAGCCGCTTCGCCACGTCGTTAGCCTCATTCAGGCTTACCAGTCGGCGCTTGTCAGGGTGATTCTCCATTGCCGTGTTACAGAGATCCCAGATGACCTGCTTCTTGGACTTCTCACTAAGCTCCTGGCCATGGTAATGACTTTCCAGACCCATTGAAGCTAGGATCTTGATGATCTCATCTGTGTCGTAGTATCCACTGAGCCCCAGATCGACGAGAAGCTCCTTCTGCTGCTCAGGGGTCTTAGCATTGAGGCGAGCTTGGCCTAGGAAATCTTCAGGCTTTCTGTTCACGATCTTGTCAAACTTGCTATGCTTGTCCAACTTCATGACTTCGGGTTTAGAGAACTTCTCTCCAGTGAGTCGGTCGTGAGCGACCTCGGCGGGCGTGCGGCCAACGGCATTCTCCCGATAGACCAAGCGAGGCTTGAACTTCACAAGTTCATGTGCCAATGAGACCATATCATGCATGATAGCAGTGTGAAGGCAGGTCTCGCCAGCTCCATTAAGCATCTCGAGCTCTCCACCCTTGGAATACTCCAACAGCAGCTTCAGCATTTCGATCACATCCTTCTCTTTGCTGTATGGCTTCGAGTTGTAATTGCGATAATACCGGTTGTTCCACCTGGTTTCCTCCTGGACTCCAGATGCTTGCGAGACCCAGCTATGAAGTGGCGTGGTACCATTTTCGTGCAAGTTCTTTCGTTGCAAGAATAAGTGGCTGCGAAGGTCAGCGTCGAGGAGGTCGAGCAAGCCTCGGAGCTGATACGCCTTAGGGTTCTGTGCAACAGCGGCATGGAGGATATTCTCGCCCTTTGAGTTGCGAGTTGACTGATCCGCGCCCGCATCCAGGAGTATCTTGACGAATTCGAGACGGCCCAGTCGGCAGGCGACCATCAATGGGCTATCGCCTGAAGAGTTCTTCTTCTCGAGCGCCCCTGGGCAAGCTTCAACAACATACTCGAGAAGCTCGTTCGCCTCTTCACCAGGATCTGCCAAAACGGCACAGTGAATTACAAGATCGTCTAGGTAAAGGGTCAGCAAGTGTCGAAGTTCGAGTTATTGGATTCTTACTATCAGCCCCGAGCCACTTCGAGATTGCACGGTCAAACCCGCCCGGACTTTCTTTGAGATGCTTCAGTCTCGAGTCCTCACGGCCAGCCTTGGACTTGCTAAATTCGCTGTACTGCCTGTGAGGGGCATCCCCGAGGAAGTACTCAACGCTCTGCACACTTCCGCCCAGGGCTGCGTGAAGCAGAGGTGGCGTCTTCAGCCCGGTAGTCTTAACAACCATGCTACGACCCGCGTTGGCCCAATCCTTTCTGTTTAGCGTGTTAGCATTCAATCATCGCAGACTTCGTAATATGAGTCGTACCTCTTTTTTCCGTACACGGTCAACCCTTGATAGAATCGTGGTCTCTTCTTCATCTCGACACCGCTCTTCTTAACAAGATGGTCGAGCGGAATACCAGCACCGGTACGCTTGATGACGAGAGAAAGCAGGCGGGTCTTGCCATGTTCAACAGCCCAACGGAAATCATTCTGAGTAAAAGTGAAGCTCCCAGAGTCATCATCGTCATCTCCGTCAAGCTTCTGTCCGGCATAGTGCTGTGCCATATCCAGAAGAGCTTTCAACCCTGTAGAATCGTCGTTTTCGAAGACATGGATGAACAGACTTCGCTTCTCTCCCTTGTAGACAACCTTGCCGTCCTCCATATTGAAATCCGGGACCGGGTCGCAAATAACGCTCAGGGGCTTAGTGTGGGATTTGACTTGCATCGAAACTTGGCCGATGTTGTCAATAGTGAACATGTTATCCACCTTCTCGGACACGATTCGCGGTTCACTGCCTTCAGACTCATCCGAGTATTCCGCTTCGCTATCGTACTCTTCATTTCGTGTCTCCATCTTAAACCGAACCTTATCCTTCTCAGGAGGCGACCACTGGGCCTTGACAATCTCAAGGATTGCTCGTGCTGTGTCATGATGGCCACGAATGAATGCGATCGAGAAAGGTGAGTTGCCCATGCTGTCAGTAACCGCCATCTTCAGTGGCGGTTGGTCCTGTTCTGGGCCCCAAGCTTGCAAAGACAGCTTCTTAATGCTTTCGATGTCTCCAGTCCAAGCTGCTTCCATCCTATTGAGTGTCAGCGGTGCTGAATTTGAAATTAGGACTTCATAACTTACAACTCAATGTATCCGTCTCTCCTCATCTCCGTCATGTCGCTATCATTCCTGAAAGAGATGGAGAAATCATATGGCTTTGAGACCTGCTCTTCTACCCGGCGATTTCTGGAGCGACTCGTATCGGTTTTGATGTCAGGACGAAGTTCTTCAAACGTCTTGCCACCAAGGGCAACAAGCTCATCTCGGAGACGCTCAAGGCTAAAGATTGCCTCGTTGATAGCCTCCCTCTTCTCGGCCGCACCCTTGAGCTCCTTGACTCGCTTGACTTCGTCGTCGTAAGCCTTTTTCTGCTTCTCATAAATTTTCTCCAAGCCAGAAATATCCTCCGCAACAACCCAGTGTGAGTAGGTCCCCGGAGTATACTTCGCCAGGTGTTCATTTTTTCCGGTGCGCTGAAGGGGTTTGACCAAACTCGGCTTCTCGCCACTGTACTTTCGAAGGTTGCTGATAAAGTCTTGGACCAGGTCGAGAGCCGATTCTCCCCTATTCCAAGATCTTTGATACTCGTTAAAGATCAAGCGCTCGGTTCTTGCGGTCAGGGCATTAGGGTCAGCCCCGTTTTCGAGTAGCTCAAGCGCAACATCAGGGTTACCACAACGGATAGCAGCAATCAGGGGCTGTTCCAACGACTCTCTGTACTTCCTCTGGTTCTGCTCAAGAGTTCCAAGGTTACTAGACTGGTTTGGTGAGACTCGCGCAGCCTTCAACCAGGTCTCAAAGTCGATCTGTGACTTAGCACCGGCGTTCAATAACCGCAAGACAAGGATAGGATCGCCAAGCTCTACTGCACTGTGAAGCGGCGCAATTGTCTCGGGATCCCAGTAGCTTCCAGCAAAGACCATATGGTTTATTGCCGTCTTCACACCAGTCTTATCATTGTCCCAAAGCGAGTCGATAAGATCCATCTTGCCATCGTCCACATAACGGTGAAAGGCAGTACAGCCGTTGGAATCTCCTTGAGAAGACGTCGCACCAAGCTTCAAAAGTAGCTGGGCCATCGACTTTGCCTGATCGCGTGGCAGAGCTAGGGCCAGTGTCAATGTCAATAAGGCGGCAGTGGTCGACGAATCACTCTTATTGAGGAACTTGACAGGAAGGATAGAATCAGCTCCATACTGTTGTTACGTTAGTATAAGTTTCGCAATAAATTGCACTAGCATCTTACATCACATAAAAGCTTAACAGCATCTTCGTGGCCCTCGGCGATTGCGAGGTGGAGTGGCGAGCATGGGATGTCCCAAGCTAGGACGTCGATCTGATAGTAATCCGGCTCATCATCTGACTCTTCAGGGACAAGGTCGTCCTCGCCTTGGTCATCCCCTTTCTTGACCTTGACAAACGATCCCGTGGTCATCGACGCTGCATCAGTAGCCTCACCGTCAATTATTTCACCGTCAGAATCCTCGTCTGATTCTTCCGATTCATCAGAGTCAAGGCTTTCAGCTTTCTCGTTAACGGGCTTGTCAGTATTGCCCTCCTTGGCTGCGTTGCGACGTCGATCTTTCCGTTCTTCTTCAGCCTCCTCATTCTCAATGCTCCTCTCCATCAGAATCTTGATCATTTCCGTGTTGCCTCGTAATGCAGCTAGATGCAAGGCGGTCTTGCCGTCAGCCAGGCGAGCCGTCAGACGAGCTCCATGATCAACAAGGCATCGAACAACTTCCGGGGTTGAGGTCATGACAGCAAGATGCAGCGGTGATCTACCAGTGTAGTCTCTCTTATTTGGGTCAGCATCGTCTTGGCTAAGCCAGTTGAGAACATCGTCAACATCGCCATCCACAATAGACTGACACAATCGAGCCGTATTTCCGACATAGGCCATGTCAGTCCAATCCGATTCTGTCAGTGGGTTGAAGGAGCCAATCTGCTGCCTTCCAGGATCGTCAATGAGGAATGCTACCTTGCCCGAGATGTATATTTCCGCCTCCTTTTCAGCGATCTCGATTTCTTCCTGAGTAACGGGTGTCGGGCAACAGCCGCAGCAGTCCTCAATCACATCCTCAACCCTACCGAAGAACGCAGGATGGCGATGGAGGTAGACTTCTCGATCAGCAGACTGGTTCCACTCAGCATTGAGAAGAAGATCTCGTGTGTAGCAAAGCTTCTCAATCCGTTTAGCGTTGAAGTGCTGCCCATAAGGCACAGTGAAAGTGTGATAGTTGCTGATGTCCTCTTCGGAAAGCCAATCTGCAATCTCGTCTTCATGATAGTCCTTGATGTTCCCAAAAAGAGTGCGGTTGTTTTTGTGGATAGTGGGGCGTCCGCGTTCTTCGCGGCGCTTATTGAGATAAGTCTCTCTTGCAGAGGTGGTAGGAAGCCTCTCTAGTATCAGGAGGCGGGCGAGTCCAAGTGTTCTCTGGAAGCTCCGTTCGAAGATGGTTGGGTCGATACGAGATCGATCAAGTTCGGGCCAATACACTTCAAAGTTTCGGTGGGAATACTTGGAGAGACGGTTCTCATACGAGGGACTGCGCCGAGTCAAATCAATCTGATTGATCTGAGTGATGAAGCTGCCGAGGGCTCTAGGGGTGACATAGACTTGTTTACCGTCGTAGGCTCCACCGGCAGCGTCAATATCGAAGCCAGTGAGGATCTCACTAACAGATTTATACACACGCAATACAATCTGCGCTTGTTAGTGGTGACAGATAAAGTTCAGGGTGTGGTCCCAACTTACCTGGACATGGCGAACTGGATATTGGCTTGCAATTGTAATGGCATACTTGGTCCTCACTACGGTGACCTCGTTGAGAAGCGCATCTCTGATAGCCCTCTCAATTTGCTTAATCTTTTCAATTGCCTGGTCGTGGGTGAGTCCATACAAGAAGAGATCGACATCCGAGGCCGGGCAGAACTTCTCGTGGTAGTACTCCCGCAGCTTTCGCTTTGTAGTGTTGAACTCCTTAGGGACAGGCAAGAGAGTGTTGACTACTGAGGAACCTGCTGCCACAACATTGTTCCAGTCAAGATCGACCAAGGACGATTCTGAGAAAACGTTGAAGTTCTTCTGGAACTCGCCAAGGTTCGCGACGGTTGCAGGAGACCCATGGGAACGACGTTTGTCGTCCGGCAGCGGCATGACATATTTGGACTTTTCCTCTTCAGACTCGGCCTGGAGGTCTCTGGTGCGAGTGGTGATGAGTTTAGTGTCATCGTTGAAGAGAGGAAGGACGTTGAGATGAGGATCGTCAAGAATTGGATTCTGGCGGTCCTGAGCATAGACGGTGCGCAGAGAAGCCTCGAAATTCCGGTATGGCTCCATGATCTCAACCATGGGCTTTTCTGGATTCTGAGAGATGTACTTCGCCAGCTCCGCGTGGGGAGCAGGCAACTCTGGTAGATCTGCCATGACTGCGGAGGAGCTAGAGGGAGATGAAGACGAAGGTGAATGATAGAGTATGAAGGACGGGGGGTATGGGATAAATGAGCCAAGTTCCTGGACTGGGCGATATGTACAACAAACGGATCGGATGAGGAAACGCAGCTAGCCTATACCTTCCTTGCCAACGCAACGAAGACGGAAGGAGACAGACAGGAGTTGCAGCGAAGGTATAGTAATGCGCTTGCGATTGATAGCGATGAAAGAATCCAGCTCTCTTGTCGAATTGACGGGAAACCAAATCGACTTTATAGCCATCTCTCCCAAATGAGAGTTCTTGCGTGAAGTCCATGGCTTCCCCTCAGCTACGTACGGCTATGCCTAACCCGTAACACACCGCTGCATCATCCTATTCAGCTAAGGCCCAGTCGACGCCATGCCCAGACGCGTTGAGGGGCAGATCGCGTACTTGCAGGGGTTGTGCTGCCTAAAACGCAGGGCTTCCAGCACACGAAAGCCCGTGATCACTGCCAACTTGGCGCCACACAGCAGCTTCTGACCCCGCTGGTGCCTGGCTAATCTTGTCATTCCGCCATCCTCGCCAGCTCCATCACTCAGTCTCCGGTTTTCGCGGTGCCAGACCGTGAATGCAATTGTCCATCCAAACGCAGAATGTAGCCTGTGAGTGCGATGTATGTTTGGAGAAGGTTGTCCAGGTTACCAGGCAGAACGCCTTAGCATCGGTGCTTCCCCTTCTCAGACTTTACCCAGCATCAAACCACCGCTTACCTATTACCATACTCTTACCACTTCCACAAAATAATGACAGTGGTCGCGCACTAGAAATGAGCCCGTTACTGCCAACGACTTCAGCTGTGGAAGCGAGCCCTCTTCAATGGGCTCGGTTAGCGAGTCAAATGACAAGCCACAGACCAACCATGGCCCAACCGGAAGTTGTGCCAAGAATTTCTTAGATCTAATTCAAACGCCCTCAGAGCCGAAAGATCCCTGACTTCATGTTTGTGATATCGTACATGTAGACATGAGCTATTTGGTCTCAAGACATTGGTTCGTTTTATAGGAGGTAGGAGGTAATACATGTAGTCAGCCTTCGTCGAACTATTAGCGCTCCTTGGAAGCTGGCCATAAGTTGGACATGTTAAACTTTCGAGCATCGTTCAAAACTTTTGTTCCACTTCTAAGGTATTGCCTTTAATTTACCAATTACGTACCAGGGACCCGGCTTTGAGTCGCGAATCAACTTGATGTCTTTGAACTGTCTCCCATCTATTCTTCGCTAGTTATTAATCTGTATAGCCCAATTTGCTATCAGGTATTCTATCTGTCTATCCTTCTATCCCATGCTATATTAATTCGTGATCACGTTCCCGACGCGATACAATTGCGAATTTTGCCCCTTCGAACACGAAATTAGTCTAGCCAGGGGCCAGACAAGTATCAAGTCCAATTTGGCCTACAACTCATCACACAGCTGATAGGCTCGGTCTTTTCTTGTCGGAGTGGGTGAAAAAGTAGAGAAGTGTGACTAGGAATTTCCCGCCGCCGGACACAGCAATAGCCGTCGCTGATCCCTCCTCTCTGTAGATACAAGCGCCTACAAGCGAACCTGCGACTAGCGACAGAAGAAATGCAACACGGCGGGTTCGAGGTCGATTCTCCAGTACGAATAGCCTCTTGTCGATCAATAGATCTACCCACGCTGCCGTGGCCATGGCAGTGCTAATCTCCGTCATTGACAGACTTCGGGATTGGACTACTTGACTCCCAGCAGCGAATGCAAGGAGTCCTATAACAGCAAGTGCAGTAGGGCCTTGTAACTCGATCCCATGACGATATTGAACCGCCGCAGCTCCCAGCACAAGGCATGTCTGGATAAAGTTGCTGAAAATGAGCCACCATCGCTTTCGAGGCCCAATCAAGTGGCTGAGTTGTCCTGTCAGCCAACCTGCACCGAGAAATAAACCAAGAGCCATGCCGATATTGGACGTTATGAACATTTCGCCGTTGAGTTGCGGGAGAATCAGGGTCAGGCAGAGGAAGACGGTGTTTCCGGTCTGGTTTGAGGCAAAGCAGTGGTAGTCGGGGAAGGTCGTCGCATCTATGAAGTTTTGTAAGTGACTATTCACCTTTCGACTCAATAAATGCTAGGTAATTTGACCTACCTTGCATGCCAGTGCAGAACGTCAAAATTAGTAATTGGAGCTCTGCAAAGGAGGAGGGTCGAATATCTTCTGTGAGATGGTCGGCTAAACGGCGATGTATGGTCTTGCTTGTTGAATGAGACTGCTGGAGGATGGTCTTAGTTTCATCATCCGACCGGCATCCCTCTAGAGCCGCTTCGCGTTTCTCTTCCATGGTCGTTGTTGTTTGCACAATCATCGTTCGTAATTGTTCAATCTCCCAAGTTCTCTAAGAGGCCTTTTGCGGGTGAATGCTTCAGGTACTAGGAAGAAGTTTGGATTGAGAATTAAGTTGTCATAAGTGATATGAGAAGAAAAGAGAACAGTCATAAGCCAAGGCAAATCCTTTCCATGACGCCGATTTTTCATGCGTTTCCGGGTAAAACTACATTGCCGCCGATATAACCGTCAATTCGAGAATAGTTCGACACTTCACGGCCATCGGTCTATTCTAAGAGGAACCCGATTGTGAGTCGGCGGGATTTGTGGAGCATGGACTCTGAGGGGAGGCTTGTGGGAGGAAGCCGGTACGGAACATGCAACAAGCAAACAGATTCCGATAAGCCGTCAGCCCGACGATGTGGTCCAGAAGCTCGGGCTTCCGTTGCGGAGAGGAAGTTGCTCGATGCGCGGTCTGTAATGGCTTGGTTCGCAATAGACCGAAGACGAACGATGTGGCTCACCCAGGTCCTTCAGGGTTGAATCCCAGCCCGCCAGTGAGACACTTCTAGTCTCGACAATGGACTTCCATTTGTCCCCTCTACCTTGGGCTTGTTCCGATTACCATATTCGTCGAGGTCTCATGCAGACGGCTCTCGGATGCACGTCGTATTCAGATGTCATAGTTAACATCATCGAACGGCTCGTGGCGTTGAATTTGACGTTTGGCAGGTCGGATGTCGGCGGCATCGGTTAGTTAACTGTCAATTTCAGGAGATGTGCCGACGGCCCCACATCGAATAAGGTTGTACTTCGCGTACTTAATTGGCCCTCGTTCAGGTCGAATTCTCCGTTTTAGGAAGTCAAGTTTCCGAGTGCCGATACAGCACCCTAAGGTTGCTGCACTTTTGAACTGCAACAGGCCGCTTGATCTTGTCGAGCCATATCATTCTCCGGTAAGCTGCAATTCTTTACCGGGCTCGAAGAAGTGTTTAGTTGAATAATACCAATTCGATACACGCTATTAACACTTCATTCATGTGAGACAAACGGATGTGATAGGGTCGTTATCGCGGCTATGGTTGAACGTCGGGTTGGGGTGATATTTAAATATATATTGGACTTTGGGGAGGGAGTGTATTTGGAAAAAGCTCCTGGTAAGCGATTTTTTACCCTGCCTTGTAAGAATTGATTGCGATCTCGAAGAGTAGATAAATAACTGATGAACCTACATCTAGTATCAAAGAGTAACAGAACATGGTTGGTTAGCCGAGCAACCCCACGAGAGTCATACAGATGGAACGCTCATGTAAAAGAGATAGAACAAACAGCGTGCATATTTCGTAAAATTACATGGCCGCAGCTCAATCAAATGGCCATATTCATCGAACAGAATGTGCATTTCAACCTCACTTACCCTACAGCTCAATATCAGTGGGGACGAAACTTAACGACGCGACACTGGTCACGTGCCGACGCATTTGATGACTAAGTGACGCGCGACGCGGGAGCTACAAGCACACTCGTCTGGATCACGATAACAAGCGGCGACCTAGAAACACGACCCATCGTTGACGGAGCAAGACGACAATTCAAATGTTTGCCGCAGTAGTTGTTGAAAGATATCCCGGCACTCGAACGTCGGCTTCATGACTCGCAACAACCTCGCAGATCATCTCTCCTGGCTTTTGAACAATCTCGCGGTCCACCAACCTTCGATACCCTCGTTCCCCAGCGCCAGTGACCCCTCGCTCTCGGGATCCTCCCAATCGCATGCCCTGGAGTCTTCTGGGCCACGACAGATCACGACTGAAGTGACGCTCGAATACGGGGACAGTGCATATAAGAGGAACCAGGCATCGAGCAGGCCAAATGGGTTGGACAAGTCGACTTCAGCTTGGCGAGATACGGACCCGGTGATACCCGTTGATGAGAATATGGCGCGCCTCACCTCTACCACTAAATCCAAGAAGCCTTCACTTGTTTCCAAACAGTTGCAGCTTTTGACTCCTGCCTCGACTACCAACAATTATCCACCGAACCAACCCAGTACTCAAGGACAGGGTACGACTGGTAAGAACGGGACAAGAGTACACAAGACGATTAGAGCTAATTGAATATCCCTAGGAGCTCGAAGTTCGCCAAAAAGCAAATACAATACGTCTCCTTCGAAAGCAAACATCCGTCGATCCCGCTCATCCCCGAAAGTTCGAATCGACTTCCCGGACCTGGACATCGACGACCTGGAATGCATGGACCTGACAGAAGACACATTTGCATCCTCGGACTCGGTTGATTTCAGAAGCGAAGTAAGGCTCTGGCGAGAGGATCATGTGTCCCGAACGGAGCCAACTATCACATCAAGCAAGAAGCGGAAAAGCACCGATATTAGTAGAGATGAATTCGATGATACAGGAGACTTTCCCGACGTCTATGAGCTGCTTGGAACCGATCCTCCTCCTTCGAGCCCCAGAAAAGGCTCATCAGCCCGCATACGGGACACACCCGGTAGTCTGCTGTCTCGTCGCGGTCAGGACGCCACGACGTACTCTAACTTGACTGGACTGACTCCGAGGAGGAAACACGAGCCGGTGGACGACGGTCGTGATGACGCGCAGTCGCCTTCGAGGCAGGTTCTAAGCCGACGAACTCAACCTGATCGTGAGAAAACCCCGATTGTGGAGAAAGTTGTCGAATTTGCGCCTGCTAGTCGGAAGAAGGCAAAGTCCTCGGCGGAAGAACAAATGCATTCGCCGAGTCCCAGGAAGGCAAACACAAAGAGCGATACCATCGCTTCTCGACACAGCACAAGCAGGGATGACATGATAATTCCCGATTCCGACGATGAGTTTCTGACCCCCCCTTCCCATAATAGCTCGTTGGCTTTCCTTGGAGAATCGATAAAGAAGCTAGCGCAGGAAGAGCCGCAGGACTCAAATTCAAAGCCATCCATGTTTAAGACGACATCACGGCGGATATCACGATCCCCCCGTTCAAGTCGTGAGCCTGAAGTCACAAGCACCGTGGCTCAGCCTGCTGAGGCCGCCAGGGATCTGAGATTCGAGGACGTTTTGAGTCGTGAAGATGTACCTGGGCCTGAGCCATCCTCTAGCCAAACACCGGGTATTCTCGCATATTTGGCGACTGATGATGGTGCCTTGAGCAAGAGAGGCGGCCTCATCGACCAATTACTCCAACAGAATGAGGATAAGTTCAAGCGAGCTATTAACGAGCGCTGGGCAAGGGATAAGCGAAATGAAATTAAGAAAGAAAAGGAGCAGTTATTGCAACAACAAAGAGCAATCAAGGAATTCTCTGGCCCGTTAGAGTCATACAGAACAATGTGTAATAGACGAGAGAAGCTGGCGCAACAAGTTGCCCAAGCTTACTCCGAAGGTCTGGATACGGATGAGGATGAGACTCGGCTTGACGAATTGACCGATGAAATCCAGGAGGTAGAACAAGCCCTCCTTAAGATGCTTTCGGACGTTGGGCTTGATGAAGCAAGCTTTAAAGAGACTTCCCCAGCACCGGGTTCAAGCTCGACAGCTGATCCTGTTGTTGTGCTGGGAACACAGCCAACCTTTCGAAGTAGCGTCAACATGTCAATACACTCCAGGGAAAGCACATCGACAAACGAGGCGGGGACACAGGTGGTTCATCAAACCCAGTTACCGGATCCATCGCAGAGGCAGCTATGGAATCGTCCAATCCCGGCAACAACAGGTCCAGGGCGACAGGGTTTGGTTTCACAGGAGGAGGAGGACAACTTACCTATACCCTTCCCACGAGACCACGTGAACTCGTCAAAATCCTCAAGGCGACTACAACCGATAAGAGCAGCCCTACAATACCACCATAATCCTACGGATGCCGAGTTCGATGTTGCGGATGAAGCATTCTCTGACATAGATGAGTTTGACGTTCAGCCCCTTCCTAGGATCTCCAAAAAACCTGCGCCACCTATAAGTCGAAGAACTCCTCAAGCTATACGTCAACACCGTCCTGGAGATGATTTTAGCGATTTTAGCGATGATGAAGAGATGCTTGCCTTTGCCCAGGACTATGAGACTCGCCAGTCTATTGGAGCTACTTCTTCATCGTCGAGGAAAATATTCTCAGAGACATCAGGAAATTCTTCAAAACCACGAACTACGTCCAAGAAGCAAGTGCCGCAAGTAGTACCTGAATCAAAGATTCCCCCTGAGCTAATGAGACACCCTTGGTCCCCGGAAGTTCAGAAGATGTTGAAGGACAGGTTTAGGATGAAGGGATTCCGTCATAATCAACTCGAAGCGATCAATGCTACATTAGCTGGCGAAGATGCATTCGTCCTAATGCCCACGGGCGGCGGCAAGTCCCTTTGCTACCAGCTTCCAGCTGTAATAAAGACGGGCAAGACTCGAGGTGTTACTATTGTCGTGTCTCCCCTGCTCAGCTTGATGCAGGATCAAGTTGATCACATGAAAGCATTGGGAATACAAGCAGTTGCCTTCAATGGTGAATGCTCTGCGGAATACAAGAGACAGGTCATGAGTGCCTTCAAAGAGCGAAGTCCCGAACATTTCGTTGAGTTGCTCTACGTCACTCCCGAAATGGTCAGCAAGAACCTTGCCTTCAATGATGGGATGAAGACCCTCCATCGGAAAGGCAAGCTAGCCCGCATTGTGATTGATGAAGCGCATTGTGTGAGCCAATGGGGCCACGACTTCCGACCTGACTATAAAACCCTTGGCCAAGTCCGATTGAATTACCCGGGGGTACCCGTCATGGCACTCACTGCTACAGCAACGCAGAACGTCATAGTGGACATCAGGCACAATCTTGGAATGCTCAACTGCAAGACGTTCTCGCAGAGCTTCAACAGACCGAATCTGTACTATGAGGTCCTTCCGAAGACCTCGAATATCAAAACAACGGAGAGCATTGCCTCCTTGATCAAGTCCAAGTACCGGAATATGACTGGCATCGTCTATACAATTTCCCGAAAACAAGCGGAAGATGTTGCAACGAAGCTTTCCGGTTATGGCATCGCGGCTCGACACTACCACGCTGGTATGGATCCTCAGGAGAAGGTTGAGGTCCAGCAAACCTGGCAAAAAGGGCTGATCAAGATTGTGGTGGCCACCATAGCGTTTGGAATGGGAATCGATAAGCCAGATGTCAGATTTGTTGTGCATCATGGTATTCCCAAAAGCTTGGAAGGCTACTATCAAGAGACTGGTCGCGCGGGCCGTGATGGCAAGCCATCCGATTGCATTCTGTTCTATGGAAAAGGGGATATAAGAGTCCTAAAAAAACTGATTTCAGATGGCGATGGTAGTGAGGATCAGAAGGAACGCCAGATGGTCATGCTCAATCGCGTGACAGCTTTCTGCGATAATAAGTCTGACTGCCGACGAACGGAGGTCTTGCGTTATTTTGGCGAGGATTTCAGCCCTTCCCAGTGTCACAAAACTTGCGATAACTGTAAGGCTGGTCTTGTTTTCGAACAACAAGACTTTTCCGAGTATGCAGTTGCTGCCATTCGAGTGGTCCAGGCACAGAGGCGGTTAACGGCAAACCAATGTGCTGATATTCTGCTGGGGAAAAAATATCCAGCTAGTGAGATGGAGCAATCCGACGACTGGTACGGCATGGCAAGAGGTCTCAAGAAACATGAGGTTGTAAGGGTCATCGATAAGCTCTCAGCTGAAAAGGCTTTTAAAGAGGACAATGTTGTTGGAAATTACGGCGTTGCGATCCAGTATTTACAAATTGGACCAACGGCCAGGCTGTTCCTGACAGGACAGCGAAAGCTGATGCTGACGATCCAAGTGTCAGACGGGGATAAGGACCCCAACCAGACAAAACTCAAGCCAAAGAAGGCACCTAAAAAGAAGACAAAGGATCAGGAATCCCTGGCGGTCCAATCTACCTACGTCTCTTCGCCTGTAGACAGGCGGAGCAGACGCGGCCGAATAGTGGATAGTGACGACGAAAATTACGCGACGACGGCGCTGGGCTATGAGAATGATGGCTTCACTATATCCGATGATGAGATGGATGATGAAGAAGATGAAGCCTTTGATGAACTACCACAACACCGTCCGGCAAAACCACCAGCAAGAAGGCTTGGGCCACCAATCTTAAACGATAGCAGTCTACAAAATTTGTCCGATATTCATCAAGACATAATTAACTCGTTTGTCCAGGAAGCTCAGAAGATGGAAGAGCATATCCGAAATAAGAAGGAACTTCGGAAACCTCTCTTCACGGAACGAGACTTTCGAGAAATGGCAATCAACTGGACGATCACCCTCGACAAGATGAGGCGTATCCCTGGGATCCAACCCGACAAGGTCAAGGAACATGGCCCCAAAATTCTAGCGATCTTGCGAAGGTACCATGATAATTACCAAGAAATCATGGGCGATACTATGGACGATCAAGCTCAGGAGGTTGTGGACCTGATCAGCTCCGAGGTTGACATGGATGATGAGGAGGATGGCGAGGACTCGCACTACTTCAATTCTAGGCCCCAGCCGGACGTTCAAGCATGGCATGACAAGCTCAACTCGAACACTCAATATAGTCAAAGCAAACCGAAGTCATGGAACAAGTCAGGCGGAAGAAAGTTCTCGGGAGGCAAGAAGTGGTCTAAGAAGGGATCGAGTGGAGTAGCCAAGCGCAAGGGCACCGGCGCCAATAGGAAGACGGGCGGCTCCTCTGCCGCATCGAGGTCTGCCAGTGGAGCGAAGAAAGATGGCAAACTGGTCAAGAAGAGTGCCGGAGGCATCGGATTGATGCCGTACTAGAGAATATTCTTGGGACTTGATACCTTAGCATTGATAGGAGGGAACTCGCTCCAAAGAGGTGGACAGTATGGATTAGATGGCATTGACGACATGAAATGTAGACTTACCGCTCGAAGATACTCTGCATAGCTGGCGAACTGGCGTGGGATTATTTGATTCTTGCTAGATATAGCGTAAGACTAGCCAACGACCGATGAATGACTTTGAAACGCCCAAATTTTTTTTGACGTGGAGGATCGGTTGCTTCTTATGCTAATCTTCATGCTTGAACGGGTCAGGGTTCAATACTGGGAAATGGAACTCAATGATTACAGACATTTGGTCCTGGAATAAATCTGTTCATATCCCCTCAGGGAACCTCTCTACCAACCAATTCCTATCATAGCATTGGGGTATAACGCTCATTGATGAAAAGAACCTCGCTGCTATGGCTTCCAAAGTCCCCCACCCCCTCCCTATTTACAGCCATAACATCAAAGTACATGATAGAGTTTTCGACAATAATATGACGGGAGAACGCAAAGATCCTGCAATACAAAGGGGATCAAAAGCCTCCAAGGCGCTCCCTAAAACTCCGTTGTTCCAACAACCTCCAGACCCGGGACGCCATGCTGTGCAAGCAAAATATTTTCTGTGAATAACGGCGCGCCAGGCTCCTGCCCCTGGAGTTGATATATCTCACAATCTGAAGGGGTATTGAGAATTTGAGTAAGGAAAATTGAAGGTATGTGTACAGGAGGAAGAACTGTCCTCGAGGAGTATCGAGCGAGCGTGTAGATCAAAATGCTGCAACCGATGAAGAGATTGCTCAATGCCGCCATCTGGGCTTGTTGTCCTTAGGTTCGACTGTGCTATTATTCTTCCTCATGGCAATCCTAGCCCCAGCAAGGGCTTGGGGGCTGGCGCGACCCGCATCAGAACCTGTCCTTCCCTTCGCCTGAGGAAGAAGACTAGTCCTCCGTGAACTTGAAGCGAGAGAACTGGCAGGCCTTGTGGGCCGGTTTTCATCTGAACCTGAGGCCGTCGACTTCGAAGTCTGAAGTGAAGACCGGCGACCAGACGGGAGTTGTGTCATGGATGATTGTGTTGTCAACTTTGGCTTAGTCAACGATTGTTGAGAGTGTGGCCCAGGGGATGCGAGACGTTCACGGAATGAAAGGCGAGAGTACCCAGCCTTAGTGGGTGTATCGTCAACCTGTGGAGACTCCGAAGAAGCTCGAGCAAGAGGGCTGCGCATCGGAAGCCTCGAGCTATTGGAACCTGGAGTAATAGAACTGGCAGATCTTTGGATTGGCGTTCGTTTAGCGTAGGGGCTTGGCGTTGTGAGGGTGAGTGGCTTGAAGTTGTGACCAGTATCCACGTTCCCTGGATTCGTTGAACCATTCCAACGAGGACGATTTGTCAACGTAGATCCTGGCCGTTTAATTTGGCTGGGATGCATAGGAGAGGTGGAACCTGAGCTGGCGGCGACCGAAGAGAGACGGGAAAAGCCTGGCTTCCTACCAAGGTGCCCCGTAGGCGCTGGTAGCGAGGAATGCCGTCGATTGGGAGGGTGAGCGAGACTGCTATTGACACTCGATGATCGCATCTTAGCCGTCTTATGTGAGGTCGGAGTATGCGGTTCCAAACCGAGGCTTGACATAATGATAGAAGACGGGGGTGAGCTCCCGGGGGTCTCGCGTCCACTGCCGATTGTCGATCTGTCGTTGGAGAGCATGCTTGAAATAGAATCTCTTAGCTGCTGTCCCTTGTCGTTATGGATTTCCTCGAGCATAACATCTACGTCTCTCATCTGGTCCTTAAGAGCTTCCCATCGGCTCTGCATCTCCGCATGCAATCGCAAGATTTCTCCATTCACAGTCAGTCGATCTCTCACGCCCTTGTCGATGATGGACAGGACTCGCTCAATAGCTGGGCCATAATGCGTCTTCTTAGCATCATAACTCTCAATCTTCTTTGCCATTGCAGCCTGGTTGGTCAAGTGTAGTCCCGCTTCGATAGATTCCTTGAGCTTGAGAAGTGACCGCTCGACGGACTCGTGCATCTTCTGGGCTTGCCGACCTGCGCCGCGAAAGACAATGACCCATCGATCTTCACCCAACTCCTTGCGAAGAGATTCGGCATCTTTCTCCAGCTTCTTGTAGCTGGCATCTAAGCCTTCGCGGCGCATTACCAACTCGTCACAAGCAGTTGGGAACGATTTGGAAGCTCTGGCTTCGAAAACGGACAATCGCATCGGTAGGAAATCGAGTGAGGCCCTCAAGGGTTGCATGCGGGCGAAGAGAGCAAGAAGGCTCGAGTCATCTAACGAAAGGCTTGGCGTACCGGGAGAGCTGGGGCTCACAGGAAAGACCGGCAGACTGAAACGGCTCCCGGCTTGAAGCCGTTGGGGAGGCGTGTCTTCAACGATAGTCTCGAGGTCGCCAATGTCAACACCTTCACCACTGGCCGCGGCCATGAGGCTCTTGTGGCGTCGTTCCTCCATCTCGAATACCAATCTGCTCAGTTCGTCCATCTCGCCTTGGATATCACCAAGGACATTATTCCATAACTCTTCCCATTCCATGGCAATCTCGACTTGGCCTCTCACAACCTGAAGCGTTCTTCGAATCTTGGCCCATTCTTCGATGATAGCCTCCATCTGAGAGACGGCGCGTGTCAGATCATCGGTCGAAACGTCGGAGATATCGTCTCGATTTTGCAACTGCTCAATGGCACCAACGTAGGCGTTGATTAATTCCTCGAAGCGAGTGATGGCACTCTCAACCTCGGCCAGCCCTTCTCGTCCTCCTGCAGCGGCCCATTCAACATCATCCTCGCTATCAAGACCTCCAATGACCTCGGTGGCTTTGGATATCCAACTTCGTATCTGATCCGCAGCATTGATGAGTGCCCTTACGGCAACATGGGCCGTCGGAATAGCAGAGACCTGGTTTGATAATGAGTCGGCATCGGGAAGTTGAAGAGAGGTCAACTGGGCGAGCTGATTGGCAAAGGAAGCGCGTGATAAGGTGTATATAGAGCCCGGGCGAGTGTGGCCAGGTGTGAAGTACGAGTTCAGCCCAGAAACAAAGTCGTTTGGTGGAGTCGTCGTTGAAGGTGTGCTGGATGTCGGCGTGTCTTTAGGCGTGTCCTTGGGAGTGTCTTTGGGAGGAGGAGGCGGCGGGAGTTCGTCTGGGGATGGATAGGAGGCAGTGCGCTGGATGTGCTCTCGACGGGTATCGAGAGTGACCTTAGTTCCATTGCCGTTGGTATGATCAGGCAATCGGTATTTGTGCGTATCCATGTCCAAGGGCTCGGGAGTCCTGATCTCAGGCAACAGCGTGGGGTTGGGCGGGGAGTCTTCGACGACGATAGGAGTTAATGTCAGGTCAGGATCGACGGCGGCAGCAGCCTTGGGGGATGGGGTGGCGCTGGCACCCTTCCAGGGGCGACCGCGCCTCGAAATGGCCGACCTGATCGAGGCCGCCCTGTGTTTCTCGTCGAGCTGGCGAATTTGGTCCTCGTCGAGGCGACCGATGTGGTCGTAATGGGGAGTTGAGGGTTGCGTGGAGGGCCTGGAGGAGCCGAAACCGAGAGCTTTTAGACGGGCGGCCAAGCCAGGGGAAGTCCTGCGAAGGGCTGAAGTAGGCAGGGGTGGTGCGGACGGCGGAGGCGGAGGAGCAGCGGGAAGAGGCGTGGCTGTCGTTATCGTGCAAGAGTCGTTGGCGGGAGAATAAGAAGATTGAAAATTTGACGCGTTGGGAGTGGAATTATCGGGGTTGGAGTTGATGTTGCAGCTGGGATCAGTCGAGCCGGGGGTCGAGGGCAGGTGAGAGAGTTGGCTGGCGTAGCTGGGGATGTCAGCGAATTTCAGCAGGCTGCCGGTGCTGATCTCGCTGGCGCTGGAGCAGCTGGAGCTAGGCGCATCACTGCCAATGCCACCATGGCCATGTTCCTGGTCGCGTTGGTGGAGCTCGCCCACGTCCACGCCAGTCGAAATGGTAGTAGCAGCAACGTCTCCGGCAGCGTCTGCTTCGGTTCTTCCAGCTTCGCTCCAGCTGTTGGCAGCGACTTCTGCTGAATGGCCCGAGGTCATTTAATCGCCGGATCCGCCCCGAACGAGCAGGCCGGGATGGTGATGGTCCAGGATTAAGGAATGGGAGTGGAGAGGGGAAAAGATGGAAGGGTAGAAAAAAAAGAAGAGGGTGTAATGTGTCAAGAAAAAAACCGGGAGCGCTGGATGCCTATTGAAACAGCACGCAGGAGCTCCTCACTCTTTGTCTCTCCTTCCGTGCAGCAACAACTGCAGCAGCAGCAGAACTGCAGTAGCAGGACCAACTCAACACCAAACAGACGCTCTGATGAGAATGGTCTGAGCCCTCCTGTCAACGAAACGTGTGGGGTTACCCAGCGGGCCTGGCAGGTTTGACGGGCTCAACGGCCTTCTAACGGGGCTCAGAGTAAAGGCCACGGGACGTCGAAAGGGGCATCGAATTTGCGAAGTGCTGCACTGCGTTTCACAGCGATTGGGGAAGCTCCCCCGTAGGCCACCTGCAGGTTGCAGTAGGACGACGGGATCTACTGCCGGTTGCTGCACAATGAGCTGTTCCAGTGGATGGTGGCTGGAAGCCCAGGGCCGGATAGGCAGCTTGGCCGGCCTCTATGGAGTGCCGATGCGTCTATGTGGTGCCTGTCATGCGTGGAAGCTGCACGTACAGGAGTTGAAAAGAAAAAGTCTCGGTGATTTGACGCTGACTCTGCGCGTCCCGTCGAAATCCGCTGGTTAATCTCGTCCTGGGCTGCGTGTAGTTCGTCTTGTCTGTCGCTAGAAAGGGGTGCAGCCAACCAGGATAGCGTCCTCCGAAGATGTATGTGTAAGGGAATCGAGGAGTAGTGAGATGGACAAGGAGGAAGGGGAGAGCAAAGAATGGAAAACGACAGGACAAGACAGGAATGAATGATGGGCCACAATGCAAGAAGTAAAGCAGGATGAACGCAGGAAGCAGGGAGAGGGGGGATGGATGAATGATCGAGAGGACGAGAGCCGAAACACCAACAACGTTTTTTTGGAACCACGGCTAGCACAAGTTGCAACCTTAATTCTGAGTTCGCTGGGCCATCGGAAAATTCGCCAGAGTAAGAGTTCTAGGTAAGAACGGACTCGCTGGTCAAGGAACAAGAATAACGAAGAGAAGACGAGACAGCAAAAACCGAGTTACAAGGGCAGGGCACGGTAGAGGAATGAATGGATGCAAGGGGACCAGATGAAGTTGCTTTCTCGACTGGGAAGCTGGCGGTGATTTGGATTGATTGGATTTAACCCCACTGACCCTCTGCAGGAAAAGATGCCCTTGCTGACCTCTCATTTAGCAAATCCATCGTGTCCCTGCAACACAGAGTGTCCTGTCACGCCCACCAGATCATCTAGTCCATCTTGTGGCAGTCTATCTGGGGTCACTCGCCAAGAGTCCGAGAAGAGCAAAGGGTTGTCGTCGGGGTCACCAGAGATTGCGACGACAGAACCCGTTAATGCCAGCTTGAAAGGGCCAGGGTTGCATCGCCTTTTTCCATCATGATTCGAGAATACGGACCGGGGAGAGGACCGAACAGGGACGAGCTAACATGGACGGCCTGGTCCCGGTTTGGCGGATCGGGGTCCTGAGCTATTGGAAGATCTTCGAGGTTCCTATGGGGGTAGAGAAAACTGGCTAGGAGCAGCTTGTAAGCAGGATCAATTAGACAATGTTGCAACCGCTGCATCCAAGGACCGAAAAGACCAATGCATTGTCGCAGTTCAAGCTGCATGAAGCAAGATCTGTCTCAACTGCCCCAGCCGGGCTAAGAAGACGAATTGATGGAGCCGGGGTGCTTGATAGTGTCATGATTTCATGATGGCTGATCTGTCATCGGAATGCCTTTTTGGTTGCCCTGTCAGAAAGCCATCATGACTAACTGCTAAGATGGGATTTCACCGGGCGTGACGTCGCTCTACAGGACCTTACAAGGTCCCAACGGTCCGGAAGCGTGGCCGCATCGGATCCGGTGTGACGGAGCTCAGCCAGCGGGTGACTTACAACGACCACCAAAAGGATGGGACGAACTGCTGCTGCACGATGTACAGAAAGCATAGAATATAGCATATAGGTGCTATAGGCCAGATCTAGATCGATTCAATGCTGGCTACATCATATTCAATAAACTAGATAGCAGTCACTGGAAAAGTGCCCGAGGAATCCATTCCAATCAATCAATCTGGAGGAAATTACCCAGTGAGCAACCCGCCTCTGGAATCGCAGGTTGCCCCGGGATATGGCACATGTTCGCCATAGTCGTTAATGCTTCATAAAAAGGGCCGGCGTGATGCGCCATCCCTGTCTGCCATCCGGCTCGTGCACTGACTATTGTCGATTCTGGTTCTTAATTACTTCTAAGAAAGTGAAAGCGCTGCTGGCCCTCGCAACGCCCCTCTTTGTGTTGCTTCATCCTTCTGGCTGGTCTCCGCCCTGGGTTGTCTGTTTTATAACCAACACCTTCGTTTGGTGTCTGCCGCTGAGTTCTCCTCCTCGCCTCTTCGGCGTCGTCTTTTCTCTTGCATTTCGAGCATCGTTTCGACTCTTTCTCCATTCACAAACCCTGGTCGTTGGCCTGTCACTCTCACGCGTTGCGTTAGTAGGACATCCTGGACGCGACGCAATTTCACGGCTCCCTGTCCAACCACTCCCGTCGCCCCATCATTGCCGAACCCCTGATACAACCCCCATTCTCTATCAATAATTCAAGGCGGCGGCGGCGACATTGACTCTCGTTGATCTTCCCCTCATTTTGATCGCTGAAGGCTGCTGTGCAGTACTATCGACTCCTAGAAACCTTGCTTGCTATTGCTTTTAATGCAGTTGATCGTGGCTGCGGGACCTCATCAACTACCCTAATATTGGATCCAATCCCACCGCTACTGTACTACCGAAGGCTCCGGAGTGCATAAGTATATACACTCCAAGCGCGACGATTTCATATTATACCGCTCGCGATCCTAATACTGAGAGAGAATGGCTACCGCAAACGATCCGCCGCCGTCCTTTCGATGCGAGTCTCCAGATTCCTCGCCCACGCCAGCTATTGGAGCTTGCCCAGAGCTCTCCCGATGCCTCTCCACCGCCTCATCCTGGTCCCATGGTTCTAGCACCGATGCAGCTTCCCGAGACTCTCTGGGAAGTGACTTGTCCTTCTCGCGCCAATCGTCGGGCAGTTACAATCGCCGATCAGATATTTCGTCCCTTTCAAGACAGTCAACATGCAGCCTTGATGGAAGGAGTCGACGGCGAGGATACATGCGGCCTCAGGGTACGGATTTTGCGGCTAGTGCTAAGTCACGAGAGAGCGTCATGAGCTTGGGAAGCATCGCACATCTGCAATATTACTTTGCTCGCACGGGGTTGCTCGACGGGAAGGGCGCCCAGTTGGCGCGCAAGAAGCAGCAGCGGGCGACCCTTGATCTGTCATCCCTGGACACCAACCTCTCAAGCCCCAAGATTGTTGGCTCCGATATCGACTCGTCGTACGCCTCGACAGGAAGTAGCCCAGATTTTGGTGCTCAGGGTTTTGGTGCTGGCGGAATAGTGGAATCACCCATCGAGGAGATCGATCCTGATTACTACGATGACAGCTTTGCCGAGTCGGATCCAGGGATGCTTCCTCCCACCGTGAGCACCTACCACCACAGAGAAAAGCCGGTTTCAAAGCCGCCATCCATCTTGGAGCTTAAGTCAGAGTTGGAACATGCATTAAAAGATGCCGCTAAGGCATTGAAGGAGGCAGGGGATCGAAAGGCAGGTATCTACCAGGAACCTCCTGATGCACCCAAATATCCTAACATGCCCAAGGAGAACTCCCAAGGCTGGTACGAACTCCAAGGGATGCACATCCTCGACGTCGTTACGTTGGCAATCAGGGCCGCTAAGATCTACTACACGGCTCACGAGCTGCCAGACCGCCTAGATTCAATCAAGCCCGAGAAGCAAGTCCGAGCCGATTTACTGTTGGTGATGGAAGTGCTTAAACAAATGGCGACGCGGAACTTCAAAGAGGGTATGAAGGATGAAGAGATCAAGACCATGGAAGCCTGGATCGATAGCGTGTTTGGCATCCTGAAACGGGAGCAAGAAATTGAGGACGCAGAAGTACAGGAGAGGGAAAGCTGGAAATGGCTGAAGGGCGACTGGACTGGCCGAGAGATGGAGCGGGAGCGAGCGTTCCTCATGTCCATGGACCCAACTGCCGAACCACTCCCAGAGTGGACGCCCGTGTCAGAAGCCGCCGACGTCCCAACGCCATTTCTCAAGAGCATGCAGAATGGCCTTCGTCTGGTCAAGCTTCACAATGCCGCCGTCAAGAAGTCTAGAAGACGGTTTGGCGCGATTCCAACCTTCCACACAGACACTCAGAAGCCGTACCGTTGCGCCGACAACCTTCGATACTGGGTAAAGGCTGCCGAGCTACGATTCGAGGTAATACTTACCGTCGATGCCCTCGGCGTAGTCTATAACACGGGACCGCAGGTCTGGATCGACCTGGAGGCGGCGATACTGAAGTGGTGTCGCCATGTGCGCGAGGAGATTACTAAAGATACAGAGCAGTAATATCCTTCACACGCAAAAGGAGGAACAAGCTCGCCTTGATGAATGATGCTGGGATGCCCGGAGTTTTGAGGATTTTGAACATTTATACAGATTGAGGGCTTGTTTTGAAGAACGCAGTTGCCTTTTATCACTATTATTACTGTACTAGATCACCTTCTATGTAGTTGGGTCATGGACTTTGAAGCCGTGTCGCCTCGATCTACATTCTAGATATACCCATAGCATAAGCCAAGGCGCGGATGAGTTTGGTTAGACTACGATAGTCTGAATACACATACTTGATCCTTCACCACGATCCTACCTTTGAGACATGCAGTTTAAACCTGATGTCTCAAGGTTGGTGTCTATGTCATTGAGGTGGTTTGGAGGTTGTCTGTTGCAACATACCTATTTCCATAAAACATGCCTAATCGCCCTGTTCGGTCTTACATGCTAAAATAAAATAATTAAATAAATAAAGATGTTGAATCAAATGCTGATTTGATATGTGCAAAATGCAAAAAGTTATTCTTGTTCCCCGAGACCTGGCTCGAACAGGTGACCTTTCGGTTACGAAGGGGCAATTACAGCCGAACGCTCTTCCAGCTGAGCTACTCGGGGAGTATCTTTGTGTGGTGTTCAGCCAGCGAAAATCCGCCCAAGTATGTATTCCATCCATAGCTCAATTCTCGAATGACACCAGCTCCCACTTTCCCCCTGCGGGGATAGATTTGACTTTTCCTCTTACTCTGTAACATCTACTATTCAAATCCGATATGAAGCGACGGCTGATGCATCTTAAATTCTCTTTGTTTCCTGCCCCGAGTGACTTGAATCGGTGGTGGCTGGTGCCAAAGACATGAACTCGACTTAACATGCAATCTAGCGATTGGGAGTACACGTTTCGTTGTTAGTCTCGGAAATTTCCTCTAAGATTTGGAGCAAAGATCTTGTGGCAGCGTGCTTGATAACAGAAAGCCTCTTCGAGCGAAGCACTTTCCCTACTCTGTCGATGAGTTCAACTAGCCACAGAGAACGGTGTCGTGCAACCTTGAACGAATTCCGCGGTTCGCGCAACAGTTTAGATCTTGATCTCTCCGTACAGTAAAGCTTCTGCCACTGCTGTCGTATAGAGCATAGTATTCTACCCTCTTCAGGATGTGTCGGCTGTTTTGTTGCTTGAGTCCCACAGGACTTCGCTCAGGCAAAAGTGCAAGAAAGCCGAGAGAAGAGCCTTTCCTGCAGGAACTAGCATAGGGTCAATAAATCTAGAGAACTTAGGCACGCATTCTGTTTGAGAAGAAATAAATATATCTTGTATGAGGCCATCATGGCTCGGAAGTTCTTCTTGACAATAGTCGGAGGCGTAGCTGTTGAGTGTTTGTAACCCTGAACCTTTACAACAGCCAGTGTAAGAGTTTTCTCTTCATAGAATTAGCACATCCGAGCAGCCTTATTTTCCTAAACCGTCAACACTGTTCCGGATAGTGCAAAGGTTGGTGATGTAGATATTAGCGATCACACCAACTACTGAAACAAAATGTACTCGCATGGTTTCCGCAGGGGCAAAACACAAGATTAAATATAATGCGGCAGAAAAGACATAGCGGAGTGAAGCTCCATGACATTTCACTAAAGGCATAACATCACACTAGAGCATAGGAGTAGATGAGAAACGACGAATTGTACCAATATCCTTTTTTTTTATTTTATATTTTTCAACTTTGATTTGTCATAACAAATTACGGGAGTTGTAACCTTCCCTTGCCTTATATGAACTACCTAGTAATTCTTTACCTTACTTAATGACTAACTAAACCAAATCATGCGCGTGTACTAAGGGACCTTGTATGTCCTGCTTATTCAATATCCACCTTTCGAATCTCGGTCCATTCCTTTTCCACCTTCGGAACCGTGATGATTAGGACGCCGTCTTCCATCTTTGCAGTGATAGAAAAGCCATCGATCTCATCCCGCGCGGGGCTGCCTGCGGGAGGGAGTGGCACGTTTCGCTCAAACATACCAACCTTTCTCTCGGCTGATGAAAGAGTGTTGAGGAACTCTTCATCACCAGGTCGGTGGACGACACCAGCAATGTTCAGGATGCCACTGTCTTCGTCCCAGTTGACGCCAATGTCGTCTTTCTTGGCTCCGGGTAAGGCAACGTGAAGGATAAATGCGTTCTCAGTGTTGAAGATGTCGACAGGTGGGGCGAAGGAGTCTTCGTTCTCGGGTTGTGTGGTCTGGAAGCGCTGGGCCTGGTCGCGTAGGTTGCGGAAGAAGGGGTGTCCTGCCCAGCCACGAAGGAAACCACCGAAGTCGAAGGGAGAGGCGCCATCGCTACCTGGATAAGGAGGGGGGGCGTGGGCACCAGGGAAAGCACCGGGACCGTGGTGAGGACCGTGATGAGGGCCGAAACGGCCATGGTAGAAACCGCCACGGCCACAGCGGCCACCTCCACGACGACCGCGACCCCCGCGGCCACATCCCCGGCGTCCATGAGGCTGCTCATCGTCTTCGGGGGCGACTTCGGCGGGATCAGGCACGTCGGCGCCCATGGTTTCGGTAGAGTCACGCTTCTCTTGCTGGGCATCACGTTCTGCGTCGGACCCGGAGGTGTTACCAGCATCCTCGCGGGACTCGCCGGCATTCATGCCACCTCGGTGGAAACGTCCGTGATGACCACGGCGTCCATGGTGTCCCCAAGGACCAGCGGGTCCATGAGTCCAGGGACCCCACTCGAAGCCGGCACCGTGAGGACCGGGAGGAGGGGGGCCGGCGGGTCCCTGATGACCGGGCCCGCCGAAGGGGAAGCCGGCAGCTAAACCGCCGGGGAAGGGTGCAAACTGAGGGGAGTTGTAGTCAACGCCACGACCAGGAGCCTGGTTAGGGTCCAAGGACTGGATGAAGTCCCAGAAGGGCATCGACGCGTGATTTTGTTGATGGGGATTCATGCTGAAAGCACTTGCTTGGGGTGTTTTGATGTAAAAGAGATGAGTATTCAAGTTTGAGTCTTGAGATGATGATGGTGAGAAGGGTATAACATGTTGGTACTCAACCTAGTATTTATATAGAAGATCTCATCTACGGAGGCAATCAATAAACGCGTAACTTTCTAGATTCAGGCAGTAGGGCTGGCGCACTGGCGCCGTGTCATCGAACCATCCAGAGCTTCAGCGAACCATCCTGACCATATCTCCGAGCCTCATGGAAGTGAAGATGTGCTTGGAGAGACGTGGCAAGGCAAGATGTCGCCGCGCGTCCACCACCCCTGATTCGGTGTGGGAGGGCACGGCACGCAATATCACCGACCACCGCGGCACCGACTGGGGAGACGGAGCCGACATGGGCCATATTCGCCGCCATGCAAGATTCAATATCCCGAAGTGGGAGATAAGTCTCCGGGGAAAGTGACTGTCGGGCGTTAGAAATGTCCGTAAACTTGGAATGCTCAGCTGCCAATTGAGCCACTGTTGGTCGAGAGTACGACGGTCGCTGAGTCATTCCCCATGGTCGTCGCCACATCAACCCCCTTTGCCGCGTGGCTTGCCTCGTCTATCTCGGACCTCGTCGTACTTCCGCGAAGCCCAAACAATCGACTACTTTCTTTTCCTCCATTATGCCCCTGGTATTTCAACCAGTCAGTAGAAGATAGAACCGCCTTAACTAGTCAGGATTCTCCCTCGACTCATCACTGACTCCCCTATTGGGTTTATACGATAACCTTTTGCGTCACTAAATCAGCTGCTACTGTGCAGGCGTGTTGTAATGGAAAGAAGAGGAGCATGGACTTTTCTTAATCTGTGCTATTGCGCTGAATGTGGTTTCTATGCCGCTTCAAGCCATATGCTTACATGCAACGAGCGATTAGTTAATCGACACTGTCGTGATATCAGTCCCTCTATTTCAGCTGGCAATGCTTCAATGAGATAAGAGCCACAAGAGGCCCTCCTTCGTGCCGTTGGTATGTTTCTGGGAGAGCGAAAGCTGTGGGAAGATGGCCCAAAAGGCGTGAGGTACTCCAGGATATACATCCAATTTTGTAGAGACTTCATCGTCTTTGTAGACTTGCTCTAATACTAAGCCACAATCACGGACGGGATCAAGACCGCATACTTGGAAGTAGGTCTTCGGAATTCCAGCATGATCAGGAAACGCGATAGGGAAAGCCAAAGGGCTCTTGGGGTCTGACTGATATAGCGCTGCTACTGGTCAGTATCCTTCAATAATGGATATCATGCAACACATACTATGAAGGAACTTCACAGCATCAGCCGAGAGCATTGGCGCATCTGCGTTCTGCTGCTTGCTAACGAAACGGTCCTTGTACTTCTTAGGAACGGTCTCTTCGTTTACTCCTCCGGGAATCGAAGCGAAGACGCCTGTTAGAGGGGGCGACATCTTATCATCACGGCATAGGTGAGACACAATCAGGGCGATATCCGCCCCAGAACTTTCGCCGCCGATCAGAAGACCCTTGTTAGGATTAACCCCAAGAGTTGCGGCGTTCTTAGACACCTGTTGAGGTGATGAGCATGTTAACAGAAGCTAATGACAGATGAGCACTCACCCATTTAGTGGCGTCGAAAGTATCATTGATAGCCTGGGGGAACACGTGTTCCGGTGCATGGCGGTAGTCAATATTTACCGCAACACCACCAAGGGAAGTAAAGAGCGTGCAGAGCCAAGCCTCCGTTTCGAGATCACCGATAAGATATCCACCTCCATGAAAGGCGATGAACCCGGGGCATCCATCCGTCGGTATAGTTCTAGGCTTGTATGTCCGAGCAGCAACTCGAAAACCATCTCTGAGTGGGATCTGGAAATCTTCCATGGTATAAGAAAGTATTGCCAGGTCCTGCTCAGGTTGCGCCTTTCGCATTTGAGCGATGGCAGCGCGGATCTCGTGAATGTCGGTATCCATAGTCCAGGCGGCTAGAATTGGGTTGCCAGATTCAAGAATCTAGGAATAAGTGAGCGTACTTTCTTGATGAGATGCTGCTTCACAGAGTAACCAATGCACTAGTTGAGACGAAGTTGCGAAGATTACACGATGAGGACTCACCGGTTTAAACTCAGGGTGCACCTCACTGAGGGCATGAGTTTCCTCAACAGTGAGCATGATAAGCCAACGATCACAAATGGTTGTCCTTGTTTTGCGTTTACTCTGATTTTTCACGGGAAGGTTGTTTCTCGATCCCCTCAAACTCTCTTACCTGAAGGTAAGCCGTTATGTCAAGCATCTAGGCGGCAACCCTTTTGACCAATCACGAGGAGTCCGCGCAGTGTATTCCTCCATTAGTAAAGCTGTCCACGAGCTGAGGGTTGATCACATCAAGCCTCAATGCCAGCTTACGATGGGTCAGATTCCTAATTGACCAATCAGTAAACTAGGATGTTCCCAAGGCAATTTCTCAGCTCTTGAAAAGACTATAACTTCAGAAACCTAGAGAAATCCGAACTTCAAGGTCGGGCTCGGCCAGTAAGCTGGAGGGTTAAGAAGCCGCAAATGGGGTCGTGATGGGCCATCGGGTGGATTAAGAAGGTCTCTGGGAGTTGAGCACCGGTGGACCTTAGCGCCCCCGGCTGCCGGATCTTGCAGGCGTTCCCGTGCAACGGAGACGGAGCAACTGATCTACGGCGCATTTGACTCTGCATTGAATTGTCTATAGGTGCGTCTTCTAGAATCGACGCATTGAAAAGCACCAAGATCAGATGAGATGCAAGGCCGTTGAGCTTATAATTCGCGGAAATGACGTCAGTGAGCAAGTTAATTGTTCGCGAAGGAACCGCGAGACCACGTGAGCTACGACAAATGATTGGTCAGCTATAGCAGCTTAGAAATTCAATGACCTCCGGATGTTAGCGATTCGCCATACAAAAAAAAAGATGGTCTGCCATTCTGTCTGAAGCCATTTTTTTGACGATGGGAGCATCTCAATCCACGCCCGCAGCCATTCCACAGCCTCCGCGCAACACAATGGAAGCCCAAGCCTGCCCTATACGTACGTCTCCTCGATCCATTGTTACGTGCCCTGACTGACTGTGGAGAAAACAGCCTCCGCTCCCGCGGCCTCGACGGTCAGCTCGGAACCCGCCTCGAAGCCCAAGGTAAGACGAACTACGCCGAATTTACACCAATTCGACCCCGTTCTGACATCGACGATAGCCCTGCTGTGTGTGTAAGGAGGAGAAGTCGAAGCGAGACGAATGCATGCTGTTTTCGAATGCTAAGGACCCGGCTGTCGACTGCAAGTCGCTGGTGGAGCAATACCGAAGCTGCATGACGGGTTATGGATTTCAAGTATAAAGCATAGACCGGAGTCTTAGTCGCTGAGGGTTATGTACAATACGACAGCTGTGTAAAATACAAAGTAGACGGTTTTGGGCAATCTATGATATTCCTCTCTTGTATACCATCAGCAATGGCAAGTGGCGTGACACAGTTCTGCTGAGTATGCGATGCTGCCGAACTTTGGTTGCGCCAGGTCTGGTATGAAGGTTGAAGGTCGGGCCGTTACGACTCTCTCAACGGCAGAATGCTAGTATCAGCTGAGCCTGGCCTTGTGGTCATGAATTATTGGTTTAACGCCGGACAATGGCTTGTTTTGTGGTGTTCTACCGTAATGACTACTTCCTCGCCCCGTAAGTTCCCGATCTTGGACCACCCAACCTTGACGTCCCTTCTCAACCTCACTTGGTGTAAGTGAGCTCCCAACTCAATCGCAAGGGGCTGCTTACTAGTAGCTAGTAGTAATAGAATCGGTGAGATTCTCACCTCGTAGCATCATCATTCCCGAACCTTGTTCACCTGTTTAACATCTCGCTCTCTTCCATGATATCCCGTCTTCATCATGTCCTCCACTTCTCGTGTCTTTGAGTTCATTTGGACCACTAGTTCCTCCATTCTCCCCTCAATTTCCATCTTCCGCTCTCCGGCCTCAATTAAACATGTGAGAGGTACGGCGCAGGCCTTGGCTCTACAAGTCATCAGTAAACCCAAAAGGCAACAGCCCCTTAGCTACTCTATGACCCACTTGCTCATGCGACGCTCCTCTTGATATGCAACCACTCTAGCGCGTAAGTTCTCCAAGGCAGCGACCGACTCTGCAAGTACAGCTTTGATGTGCTCATCCCGAGCCTTTTTCAACTGAGCTTGGTTTTAGCACCCCCTCGGATCACTGTTGTCCAATATAAAGGTTTAAGAAAGTACCTCTGAGATGCGGTTCTGAGCCCTCTGTGCAATGGTGGACGGATCTTCGTCTGAGTACATGTCGTCATTGGCATCCATTTGGATGAAGGACGGAGATTGTGAATATAACAATAAGTTTAAAGAACCCCAATTATAATCGCATCAGGCTTTTCGGCAGCGGAAGTTGGTGTTGGTAAAGTCAAGGCGAGTGTGCCCTGGGAGAATGGAAGCTCTAGCCGTTACCAACTACTAGGCAGGAACGACTTCGCGCCTTCCCCTTGTAATTTACCTCGAGGCTCAGTCAAAGATAAGGTATCACCCACAATCGACAATTCACCTCAAACCCAAAGTGAAAGAGTTAATAATCCAATTCGTAAGTTTTGTTCATGACCGTTTTGGTATTATCATACAGCATCCTGCTGGGGATATCTCAGTCTATCTGGTCAACGCAATGTCATCTATACGCAGAATCATCTTCACCGTCTCCGCCGCTAACTCAATCGCACTTGTGCTGACAAGTAAAGGCTGCAACACGTTCTCCTTAGAGATGTTGGTGTTGACGCCTCCAGACTTGATACTGACTCCTGCGTTCTTCTCGCCCATTTCATGCCTGTGTCGTAAGTCTGTCACAACCTTGATGCTGTTCAGACCGGCATTCTCTGCCAACGTCGTAGGAATAACCTCCATCGCGTCCGCGAATGCCTTCCAGCAAATAGCTTCCGTCCCGGTCAGGCTACGGGCCTGCTTGGAGAGCTGCGCCGCGATCTCAATCTCAGGAGCACCACCACCGGCAATAAGAGCCTTCTTTTTAACTAGACAACGCACCACACAGAGTGCGTCATGTAGACTTCGCTCCGCCTCTTCCAAGATCAACGAGTTGGCACCACGAACAACCACAGAGACGGTCTTTCCAGCAGATTTGGTACCAGTGACCTTAACCATGCGCGCTCCGCTTGACTGCACTTCCTCCACAAGGTCTGCAGATCCTAGCTTGTCCTCGGTGAACGAGTCGATATCGGCGATAGGTTTGCATCCAGTCGACTTGCAGATGAACTCCACTTCATCTCGCTCAATCTCCTTAACAGTCAAAATGCCAAGCTTGGCCAAAAAGTGCAGCGAGAGGTCGTTCACGGCGTCTCGAAGAATGGACTTCTGGATCAACAGAACGTTGCACTTAGCCTTCTTGATCTTCTTGGCCATATTCAAAAGATACAACCGCTCTTCCTTGACAATCTTGTCCATTTGTCGGTAGTCGTTGACTTGGATTGTGTTCTCCATCTGGAAGTTGTCAGCTGGTTCACGTCAAACTCATAGTAAGGGGCACATACATCAGGCTTAGGAGGGCTTAGCTGGAACTGGATCAAGCCAATTCTTGCCTTCTCCATCCTAACGGGACCACCAGCATTCTTCAGTACTGGTTGTGTGAGGACCAGGCCATCGACAAGTTCACTGTCTTCGATTGTTCCACCAACTTTCTTGATAATCCGAATGTTCTTCAAGTCAACATTGTCGGCAGTCTTCAGATCGATGGTCTTGGTAACTGAGTTGACAGCCATGGGGCCGAGGAGGTTCGAGTACTGAGAAACGATCTTGGAGGACAATGAGGTGTTGGCGGCCTGAAGCAAGGAGGCGGTATCGCTCAAGGAAATAGGCTGAGACATGTCGTGAAGGACTTCGACGGCGGCAGCGGCAGCTCGCTGGAAGGACTCCGAGATAACTGAGGGGTGAATACCCTTAGAGAGAAGACGGTCGGCAGCTCCAAGCAAGCTTCCACAGATGACAACAACAGATGTGGTACCGTCACCAGCCTCTACATCCTGAGCACCAGAAAGTTGGACCAACATCTTAGCTGTGGGATGCATCACGGACATGCTCTTCAGCATAGTGTTTCCGTCGTTCGTAATGATCGTCTCCCCCTTTCCGCTTCGGATCATCTTGTCCATACCTCGAGGGCCGAGAGATGTTCGAATCGCATCGGCAACGGCTGAGTAAGCGTAAGTATTTGGACTGTTTCACACTGAGTATCGGGGCGCATACCTCTGGCAGCGACGATGTTGGAGGAGCGAACCGCCATGGGCTTCTCCTTGTCCTATGCTTCGTCAGCGGGGGAGCTCACAAGCTCGTGGAAGCTCTTCATACACGGAAGGTGGCATTGCTAGAGTGAACAGCTGCCGGTGCTGCGGCCGTAGACATAGTAGCGAGTTTGTGATGGTCCCGGAAATCCTCGACGAAAGTTGTTGATCGCGGGGTCGTTGTAGGAACACAGCTTCGCAGAAATCCAGCAGCCTTGAGATATCCCACCTTCTGCCCTACTCCGCCATTAACAGCAAGTTCCAGAAATTTTGGTTCGGGGCCAGAGATCATCCACCTCCGTGGTGTGCCTGCATTAGTCCGTAAGGGGTTAGTGTTGCAGCAGCCTCATGGAGGCGGCCCGTGCTTCAAGCTCAAGGCAACTCAAGGATTACGGAACGTCTTCCATGACCTTCATCCCCAAACAACCACGACAACGACGACCATCTGCTGCGTTTTAGCCAACCTTCCTCGCAGCACACCCACCCACGCGATCATAACTGTTATACTGCAGGGTAATTAAAGGCTCTCGGAGACCCGCGGATTACATCATGGTGAGCTGCCTCGCTGTTCGCACGCATCGTTGAAGACTAATAGCTGTAGCCTTCCGCGACCGGTCAAGACTGGGAAAAGTACCAGAAGAAATTCGCCGATGATGAGGTAGAGGAGAAGAAGATTACTCCCTTGACGGATGAGTACGATCACAACGCGGTCGCAGATAATATCAACGTAGCTGACTATTGTGTAGAGATATCCAGGTTCTAAAGACATACGGTGCTGCGCCCTACGGAACAGCCCTCAAGAAACTCGAGAAGCAGATCAAGGAGAAGCAACAAAGTGTGGATGAGAAGATTGGAGTCAAGGTTAGATGACTTGATACTCATGTGAAAGCAACACCTAACATGCGGCAGGAATCGGATACAGGTCTAGCACCACCACATCTATGGGATGTTGCCGCCGATCGTCAACGAATGTCAGAGGAGCAGCCGTTCCAGGTAGCTCGGTGCACGAAGATCATTGCCGATGAGAAAGGTGATGAGTCTAAGAGCAAGTACGTTATCAACGTGAAGCAGATTGCCAAGTTCGTTGTTCAGCTTGGTGACCGAGTGAGTCCTACGGATATCGAGGAAGGAATGCGGGTTGGCGTCGACCGAAATAAGTATCAGATCATGATTCCTCTACCGCCGAAGATCGATGCGAGCGTCACAATGATGACCGTAGAGGAGAAGCCCGATGTTACCTATGGTGATGTTGGTGGCTGCAAGGAACAGGTCGAGAAGCTACGAGAGGTTGTAGAGATGCCCCTGCTGTCTCCTGAACGATTCGTCAACCTTGGTATCGACCCTCCAAAGGGTGCGCTTCTCTACGGCCCCCCCGGAACTGGAAAGACCCTTTGCGCCCGAGCAGTTGCCAATCGAACAGATGCCACTTTCATCCGAGTCATTGGTAGTGAATTGGTTCAAAAATACGTCGGTGAGGGTGCAAGGATGGTCCGAGAACTATTTGAGATGGCACGGACAAAGAAGGCCTGCATTATCTTCTTCGACGAAATCGATGCCATCGGTGGTGCTCGGTTCGATGACGGTGCTGGTGGAGACAACGAAGTCCAAAGAACTATGCTGGAGCTTATTACACAACTGGATGGTTTCGATGCGCGAGGAAACATCAAGGTCATGTTTGCGACCAACAGGCCTTCCACTCTAGACCCCGCGCTCATGAGACCTGGTCGTATCGATCGAAAGATTGAGTTCTCCCTACCCGATCTCGAAGGCCGTGCCAACATTCTCCGTATCCACGCCAAGAGCATGTCGGTCGAGCGAGACATCCGATGGGAGCTAATCTCCCGTCTCTGCCCCAACGCAACCGGTGCTGAGCTCAGGAGCGTGTGCACTGAGGCGGGTATGTTTGCTATCCGCGCACGAAGAAAGGTGGCCTCAGAGAAGGATTTCTTGAGCGCTGTAGACAAGGTCATCAAGGGCAACCTAAAGTTCAACTCTACGGCCACGTACATGCAATACAACTAGAATAGCGTTGTGTAATTTAATCCGGTGTACGAGTAAAGGATACTTGGGGTGGGGGGTTCTAGACGTCAAGATGATAATATTTGGCTTGAAGAATGTGGTTCAACAGTGACTACTCGAGTGTTTTATGGCGAATACTGGGTGTCAGCTGGTGACTCAGTGATATGTAACAAACTAAGGTATCTATGCTATCACCCCTATTAGTTCAGTTTTGCACGTTGTGCGAACAGTACAGGCCGTCTGCCTTAGGATAATCCCAACGCCGATTCTAACTCCTTCGCAAGCTGGTCACTATAGCCATTCCGTAAGAGCGCCATATTGTAGAAAGTACCCAGCTTAAACCCAGGCAATGCTAGGGATATCCACGTCCCAATAAGCCCAGCAACTTTGAGCTCCAAGCAAGATCAGATGCCCCATCCAGGGGTCTCAAGAACAATAATCATCAATCGTTATAACTCCCGTCCCTAGCCTTAGTTCACGCACCCTCAATCCGGGACAAACATCCCAGGCAAGCAACATCCCCTTCGGCGCCACGTTCTATGCAGCATCGACTACACACCACCGCCCGATGGCCGCCGGCGTCCCATCCTTTCCGAATCCCATCTCCAGCACTTTCGTTGTTCCCGCTCTTTTCTTGCTCCTGCATATCGTCGATGTCGTGCATGTGAAAAGACCTCGACAACACCTCCTGTTCAGAAAGGACCGATCCTCCGTCATTCAGATTCCACCCGTGGCACTCCCGTATGCAGACAAAACACGTCCTCTCACCGCAGCCTTGGCACTCGGCGAACGAGTCGAGGTCGGACTTCTTGGTAGGTTTGCGGTGGCAGATGTGGCATGGTGTCAGGAGAGCACTGCTGGGTTTCTGGGGTTGTCGACTGCCAAACGCGGGTTGTATTTGAATGTGTCGGAGTTGTGAAGATCGTCGTCTTCGGTGGGAAGGGGGAGAGGGAGAGTGATCGTGAATGTGCAGGTCGTCGTCCGTGATACGGGCCCGCTTCGTCGTGAGCGGCATGATCTTCCGTGGCGTAAGCTCCTGATGCTGGTTCAGGACGTAGAAATCTTTAGGCTCGTCTGCAGCGTAGAGGGCGTAAACGCCGCGTTCATCGTCGTCGCTCCATCTTCGCTTCCGTCCGGGATGGTCGTCTTCGCCAACGAAGGGCATGGCCGGGCGTGATGCAGGCGGGGTGGCAAGTCGGGAGTAGATGTCGAATCGCCGCAGAAAAGTTTGAAATGTGACGAGATTGAACGCAAGAGGGGAGAGGAGGGAAATATGAGTTGAGCGGTTAAGTTGGAGTCGGCATGAAGAGCCGTTGTCGGGAGGTGGAGGGGGTTGGGTCTAATGGACGTCGTTACTGGTGCTTAGTTTTGTTTGGCCCGGGTGGATGTCGTGGCGAGCGACAGAGTGGTTGAGAGTACATTACGGTGGGAGATGGACTGAGAGCTCCGCTACAGCCCACTAAAACAGGCCGCCCTAGTCCAACAAGTCTAGAAGGTGACCCCCCGAAAGGTACCTAGACATAAGGTAACCAGGCATTATCTTACGCTTCAATAAAAAGCTATCGAGCCAATTTTCTTACCCGGATTTCGTTTGGTTGTAGAGACTTGTTTGTCTTAGTTTCAAGGTTGGTAAAGCCATCGCAATGCAACCGAGAGGGCTTGCTTCCAGGTCGTCATGTCCAGGTTTGCGGACTGAGCTGCATACCTAAGCCGGCCACTCTCCCCCATTGTGGTCCCATGCCTGCGTTTGCGAGACTTGACAGCGCCTCTTCTGAGCCGTAGGACTCCGTAACTACTTAGACAAACTCGTGGTGCTTGTAATTGGGCTTTATTATCGAATACAATTTTAGAGAAGGAAAACTTCTCCAAAGTTGTCCTCCATACACTCAAGTCATAGACTATAAAACATGAGAACTGTTAATACTACCTACATTCAACGAGTTCCAGGTCAGTTATAGACAGGAAATCCTATACAGTAACCCCTCAGCACATACTCGACTGTGAACGGAAAAGGTCGGCGAGTTATTTCTAGGTCAAGTAAGGTATTGAAACGATTCATCTGATTTACACTCTAACATCCACCCTCTGGCCTCCATCCATTCCATCGTCTTTTCTACCCGCCTCCACCAACAAAGGAGCTGCACTAGGGGGCGACTAGTATACAAATGAGACTTAAGAGACGACCTCTTTTAGCGGCGAACCTTGGTATCGCGAGGGGGATCGTAGGCGATCTTTCTCGACTTCAACCAAGCCCACTTGTATCGCTTAACCCACACACTGATGGCCCAAAGACCAGTGGTAACAACCAGGACCTTCATTCCCATCTTCTTTCGGTCGTCCATCTCAGGCTCAGCAGCCCAGTTGAGAAACTCGACAACGTCCTTGGCCATCTGGGAGGTTGACGCAGGAGTGCCATCCTCATACTCGACGAGGCCATCGTACAAAACACGAGCCATACCGATACCGGTTCCGGGGAAATAAGGGTTGAAGTTCATGCCAGGAGCGACCTGAACACCAGCGGGGGCCTCCTCGGGGTAACCAGTCAACAAGCTGAAGATGTAGTCGCAGCCACCGTGTCGGGCCTTGACGATCAAGCTCAGATCCGGGGGAAGAGCACCGTTGTTGGCGAATCGGGCAGCCTCCTCGTTCTTGTAGGGGGCGGGGATGTAGTCGGCCAGCTTTCCGGGTCGCATCTGGATCTCACCCTGCTCGTCGGGCTCACCGGGGAACTCATTCTCCTCGGCCAGGGCCTTGGCCTCATCGACAGTCAAGATGGAACCAACAAGAGCTCGGTATGGGACTCGGCTGAGGGAGTGGCACGACATGCACACTTCCTGGTAGACCTGGAAACCTCGTCGGAGACTAGCAGGTGTCAGATCATATACACATGTCGTCAATTGAACTCAGAAGTCATCTTACGCCTGGTGGTCGAAGGTCTTGAAGAACTTGTTGTGAACCCAAGGGTACTTGGTGGGATGCAGACTATCGTCAATTCGTTAGCAAAGTGATTCCCATTCCGGGGCACGCTGATGCCGCAATTATGCCTCATCCGGGCATTGAACAACCCAGCGAGCATGTCCCCAAAGATTGGAAAGTCACATACCCCTCCTCAGCAGGCGTCATAGCATGAGCCACGGGTCCATAGAGATGGTAGTACCAGGCAATGGAGCCAAGGGCGAGGGAGGTGGAGGCAACGGCTGCCACGTTCAATCGAGTGGCGGAAGCATCACCGGCGGCGCTGGAGCTCGAGGAAGCCGCACGCTACAGAGAAAACATAGTCAGCATCCAGATACATCGTCTCCAAGGCCAATCTAATGCAATTGGCGTCGCGTCGGTGTGTTAGGGCTCGTGACGATGCTCCCTCGGTAAACAGGAAGTTCGCAAGGATGAATCGTGCCATACCTTCGAAACAGTGGCAGGGCCATTACGGAGGCCATTAAGGGTGCGCGTCGAGCGCAAGCACGACCTTGCAAGCATGATAGGCGAGCTAGACCGTTGCTGCTGGATAAGCCGCGATCGAATGTGAGTCGGCGATGGGGAATCGTTCTCGGGGTCGGAGGACAAAAGGGCTCAGCAAAGATCATTAGCATCAGAGAAAACCTATCGAGCGTTCCGAAATGGGCCGGCGCTGATTGGCCAAGATCACGTGCACCTGACTGGGACCTCCATCCGAGCGGATGGTGACGCTGACAGTTGTCCGCCAGCTGGCAAGCGGCTGCCGGTATCTTCCGGGGGATCGGACCTGACCTGGGGGAAACCTTACGCCCTAGTACTATAGTTCCCTGGCAACGCCTGGAGCTGCCTGTGCCTAATTCAGTACGATGGTAAAATACCCCACCCCCACCTTCACCTTGAACATTTCACAAACTTGACCTTGGATTTCTTGTCCTGCGGCTTCCCGTGCATTTACCTGCATCCTCGCTCCTCTCTTATCGCTGCTTACAGCCTTTTATTCTACCAAAAAAATTATGGGTTCTTCAACCAAGGTCTTCTCCCTCGAGGGGAAGGGTCTAAAGCTGGACACCGCTGCCGACCTGGAGCCCCATATTGCAGAACTCCGAGCAAACGACGATGTGGAGGAAGTCAGGATCTTGGGCAACACTTTGGGTGTTGAGGCCTGCAAGCACCTTGGGGAGGTCCTCGCCACCAAGAAGAGCCTCCGCGTAAGTACTACTCCTATATTTCCACAGTCGCATCTTCTAACTTGGTTTTTGCCTAGGTCGCAAACCTTGCCGATATCTTCACCGGGCGACTCCTCAACGAAATCCCTGAAGCCCTCTCCTACCTCCTCACCTCCATTCTCAACCTCCCGAAACTCAACACTATCAACCTGAACGATAACGCTTTCGGCCTCAACACCCAGGCCCCCCTGGTGGCCTTCCTGGCCGCCCACGTCCCTCTCCAGCACCTTTATTTAAACAACAATGGCATGGGCCCCCATGCTGGTATCCTCCTCGCCGACGCCTTGTCGGAACTCCATGCCAAGAAGGAAGCCGCTCGAAAAGATGGGCTAGAAGTTCCCGACCTAGAGACCGTCATCTGCGGCAGAAACCGACTCGAAAACGGCAGCATGACAGCTTGGGCGAAGACTTTCAGCCTACATAACAAGATCAAGGAGGTCAAGATGGTTCAGAATGGCATTCGACAGGAGGGTATCTCGCATCTTCTCAGCGAGGGCCTGAACAATGCAAAAGGACTCAGAATCCTCGATCTGCAGGACAACACCTTCACGATATTGGGAGCCAGAGCTCTGTCAAAGGTCGTGTCAGGTTGGGCGGACCTACAAGAGCTTGGTATTGGTGATTCCCTCCTGGGTGCGAAGGGCGGTGTCTTGCTAGGTGAGGCCTTGTCTAAAGGCAAGAACACAAAGCTTGAGACCCTACGATTGCAGTACAATGACATCACCGCTCCTGGTGTCAAGGCCTTTGCGGCTGCCGCTAAGGAGGCTCTACCAGCTCTCAAGCGAATTGAGCTCAACGGCAACAAGTTTTCGGAAGATGATGAGTCTATTGTAGTCCTTCAGGAACTACTCGACGAGCGAAAGGAGAAGTTCGCTGGTGATATTATAACCGAGGATGATTGGGGTGTCGACAGCCTCAGCGACCTCGAGGAGGAGGATAGTGAAGAGGAAGAGGAGGAGGAGGAGGAGGAGGAGGAGGAAGAAGAGATCGAGCCCGAGGAGCGAGCCGAGAAGTTAATCAAGGAGGCGGAGGAGGCCCAGGAGGAGCCTGTCATTGCGGTCAAGGACAAGGAAGTTGATGAGCTGGCGAAGGCCCTTGAAAAGACTAACATTTAGAATCCACCATTAGCATTAGAAGAGCGGCATCCTTGTTAGAATTGCAAAGCTCCAATAAAGACACACGATACCCCCCCTACTAATCATGTTTTCCGGCGTGCGATGTTTTTTTGTGACGCTCATGTAGGACGTGGTGTGCTCACTTTCAGCAATCATGTGGTGTCACGCTAAGGAACCAGGTCGTAATGAGTAATAAGTGATTGATTATTGCTTTCTGGAATAGTCTACCGGAGCAGTCCGCAAGTTCTACGTGTACATTGGATATATGGAACATCATATCAACCTCAGGGATGAGGCATTATCAGTGTTAAAACAGGAGGAAAGGGGTTGAGAGGGTATGGGTCGGGGAGACGACGTACCTCTCGTCAGTATCGCCAAAGTCCTCTTCTAGAACACACCGTTAGCATACACTGTATCTTTTACACGAGGGAGGGTAGGGAGACAGGAGTTGCGTGATAGTTAAAACGAACGAAAAAAAGGTATCTCCTCCGCGCCGATCTTCTGTAAAGCCAGTCATCCATCCATACATGTAAAAAAAAAAATATAAAAAAAAAGTATCTTGTTCCTTAAAGCAGTCATCCTCCAACAGATATCTCCTCCTTGACCTCTCAGTCTTGTGCAAATACACCCACCGACAAGAAATCCTCCACGTGTCTGCCATGCTGCTGTCTATCTAAGCCGCTAGTAGTTGGCCAGAGGCGGAGCTATTGCTTCTATTGCTCGGCCAATGGTTATTTACATGACATCCATAGCATCAGCTTCACCTCCTCGAAACTCCTGAAACGCGCCGTACTGGGTTGCCATGTCCATCTGCTGCTGCTGGCGAACGTAGTCTGGGCCCATGTATACGGGGTCTGTGGCGTGGCTGTAATTCTGAGATATTCCAAAGTGGTTGTATGTATCTCTTGGTTGATCTTGCTGCGCTTGTCGCTCATACTCACGTCGCATGAGCTCTTCATAGCCCGAAGCCATATACGGCTCAGATTCAACTTCGGTATCCTGAGCCCACTTGCCATCTCCGGTCTGGACAGTGGTACCGTCAAGGCTCATGACCTGACTTTGGTTGGATCTCTCATATCGCAGGCGGGCAAGTTGCTCCTCCTGCTCCAGGGTAGTACTGCTCCAGGCCAAGGCGGGAATCTCTCCACCCTTGCTAGGAGGGCAGATGGTCCAAAGCTCGAGTAATCTCATCTGCTGTGGTGGGTCGGCAATTCTGAAAAGCTGGATTTGTGAAGGTGTAAGAGTCGACGGATCTACGCCATGGTTGCGGAGGATGGTTTCGGAGTTGATCATCTCGGTCTGAGGTGGTTCCGAGGAAGGCCGTTGAAGCTCATCTTGACCCTTAGCCTGTTGCTGCACTTGCGGCCTCCCGATGTGAGCAGAGTGGGTATAATGCACAGAAGTGTAGATGATGGGCGCCGGTGCGGATGTGACGGGTTCCGGCTTAGGGTCCTCCTGTGGAATCGGAGCTGGAGGTTGTGGGTTGAAGGTGAGGTTCCGTTGAAAGAGGGCAGCAAGTTCGTCATGCATCTGCATATTGCCTTGGATAGAGACCATCTTGCCTGTAAGTGCAGGAATTCATTAGCTCTGTCTATGCTAGAGACGATTTGATGGGTACCTCGACTGCAACGGCAAATGGAAAGTATTGTATCGTAAAAAAACTGAGCTGCGGTAGTGAGTAACCCTGATATCCCCCGTCGTGATCAGCAAGTGAGATTCGTCAGTCCAAGCTCAGTTTCTATTCTTCGACTCGCTTGTTTGGAGTCGAGATCGAGACCCGAACTCCGGGGGTGACAAGGGCGACGAGTCCTTTTGTCTTTGCGAGATGAGATGGGAAACAAACGTGGTTTTATTTCACTAAGCTAAGCTCTGTCGAGTAATGAAGCAGATTTTAAAGGAAAAGTAAAAGAGACAAAGCTGAAGGAGAAGAAAGTAAGTCAGTCGACGTTCGTTCGTGATCCCTTTATGGGCTACGGAGGGGTTGCAAGAGCGGTGGGCCGTTAGGTTGCAGGAGGACCGGGGGGGGGGGCGAGGTGGGGAAGACACGGAGCACTTGGGCTTGCGGGAAATAAGTATTGGTTTGAAGGCACTTTGGCGGGCAACACGGGTGGAAAGGGTAGGGAAATGAGGAGCGAAACGGCTGGAGATTCGGTTATGAATGAGTGATGCGCTGTGGACGATGATGGTGGTGACAGCGGGAGGTGTGGTGGGTGGTGGAGATTGACAGGGGAGGTTCATGACGCAGAGGACAATGTGACGCAGGGCACCTGATTCATGCCTTCATCATCGCTTTCAGTCCATTCATACACCCAGTTTTCGGTCATAATATTCAACGCATTAACACGTTTCCACCGTTCATTTCTTCACGTCCATGATGATCTGCCCCTATCGTAAAGGGCCTTAGGATGAGCGCGATACCTGACATCAGGCGGTTAATGGTCCAACAAGTCATTAACAAACGCCCCTCTAAAAGCCGGCCTGCGTGACCCAATAAGCCCATGCCACGGCGAGGATGTGCCAGATCTACAGACTCCAGACGACAAGGTATATCGCAGATGCCTGTGCTAGGAACGCTTCAACTGGGACAAGAAACACCCAAGACAAGTCTAGACTACTCTCCTGTGGTTTGGATCCAGGTCTAGTGCAGGACCAGAGCCCAAAAGGCCCAACATTTTGACAACTCACCGCTCCGAAGTTTGAATAGTCCCCTCATTTTGCCGTGCTATTCATGATGGTGCATGGATCTAATCACCGTCACCCCCAACTTGTCAGAAACGTGCATCCAAATGCCATTAGTTCAGTGAGAGTTGCCGCTGCCGAATCCCGAAGCCATGTGAATAGGAGCATATGCAAATAACATCCAGAGCATCGGTCGAAAGAAAGTTATCCAGCTGCATGTGAATAAAAAGTTTAGTGGAGCTTCCCCTTCAACGTCGGATCCGGGACGGTAGCATCGGATTGTGCATCTTCCAAAACGGCTGCAGGGGAACGAGAAAGACGACGACTGAGGGGAGCTCCACGCCACTCCCGCGTTTCAGCCTCAGCCGCCACATGTGGCTGACGTCCTCCCTTCTAGGCGCCTCAGGCACCCACGCATTCAGCCTCGCGAGTGAACAACTGCAACACGCAGCTCTCAGGCTGCCTGAAGCGAAGCTCCAAGCCAAAGCCAACGCCAACATCAACTCTGACAAAGCTCTCAACAACCACTCCATCCTATTTCTCCACGCCCCCAATCGACACTTTAGATACCTTTGAGAGCTTACAGTCATCATGGTAAGCTTCTACCGCTCGGAGATCGTCATCTTTAAGGAGCTTTTTCGCTGACATGCTTGGTGATATCCTAGACGTCGATAGGCACGGGCTACGATCTACTCAACTCCATCTTTTCACCTGATGGTCGGAACTTCCAGGTGGAATATGCAGTCAAGGCGGTCGAGAATGGCGGCACCTCCATTGGAATCCGGTGCAAGGACGGTGTTGTCCTAGCGGTCGAGAAGGTTGTCGCATCCAAGCTACTAAAACCTGGTGCCAATAAGCGGATCGCTACTATTGACAGCCATGTCGGAGCAGTATGAGGTTCCTCCCCTCATTCAATAACTCTTACTTATTCATCTCCCGCAGGTATACTCTGGCATGGTCCCCGATGGCCGTCACTTTGTCGATCGAGCGCGCGACGAGGCTCAGAGCTGGCGACAGAATTTCAAGACCCCCATTCCCACACAAGATCTAGCTTCTCGCATGGGCGGCTACCTCCAGGCTTACACCATGTACGGCTCAGTCCGACCTTTCGGTATCACCGCTATCGTCGCCGGTGTTGACACCTCTGAAGAGACACCCGTTGATGGAGAGGTTGGTTCAGGGCCCAAGTGTGGCGCAGGTGGAAAGGTTCCTGGCAAACACGGCGGCCCCTTCCTGTACATGATCGAGCCCAGTGGTTTGTACTGGGGATACTACGGCGCTGCAACGGGCAAGGGTCGACAGGCTGCCAAGGCTGAGTTGGAAAAGCTCGACTTGCCTGCGGGTAACATTACCTTGCACGAGGCTGTTAAGGAGGCGGCGCGGATTATCTACGTCGCACAGAAGGATAATAAAGATAAGGATTTCGAGTTAGAGATGACTTGGATTAGTGGAGCGGATGGTCCTACCAAGGGCCGACATATGGAGGTGCCCAAGGAGCTAAGGGAGGAGGCCGAGAGATTAGCAAAGGCCGAGGACGACATGGATGATGATGACGATGAGGATGAGAAGAAGGACGACGATAAAATGGAGGAATAGAGCAGATTCTGTGTCAACGAAGACACTTGTATTATCACAATGGCAGGGTCATAGATTAATGGTTCATCTGCAGGCATCCAACACCATGCACCATGTCTAATTGGTCCTATTGGTTTTGTTTTCACCGTGATCTATGGGGGTATCAAGCATGGGACTGCGAAGCCTGGTTCTGGCACCAGTTGTTCCAATCCGCGAAGAACGAGCTCTGTAGCTTTGCCTCACCAAGGACCCAGTCCGACTGCGTCGCCGCATACACCGCCGCCACTTCCTTGATCTTAGTCTTATCCGCCGCAAACAACGTAGAGGCAACGATCAAGCTCGCCGCACTCGCCGCCTTTGCGTACGCGTGTGCATTATCCTTAGCCGCCTCAGCGTGCACCTCAAGCAGCAGCGCGAGTAGGTCATCCGTCTCAGGTGCCTCAACTTCTTCCTTATTACTCCTCGCCTTCTTCAGCCCCTTCTGGTAATTAAGGATGATTTCGCACGCACGGGCGGCCAGGGGCTTGGTGCTGGTGGTGCGCATGAGGTTCAGCAGCGGGAGCAGGAGGGAGAAAGTTAGGGGTTGCAGGGTCTCGTTCTTGACGTAGATGTCGAGGAGGTCGAGGATTCGGTGTTTGAAGTTGACGACGGATTGTTTCGCATCCTTCTTTTGCTTCTTGGAGTCAGGCTTGGCTATGCGCTGCTGCTTGAAGACTTCGCCGAGTGCTCCGTCCATAGCGAACATTTCGGAGTCGGACATATCGGCGTCAGAGTCAGATGAGTCGGCATCGTTGTCCTTGTCTAAGCGGTGACTCCTCAGAATTTTGCCAAGAGCATCATCCAGGTCTTGATGTTCTTTCTTCTCCTCATCTTCATCGCCTTCGTCATCATCGTCATCATTGTCGTCCTCGTCTTCATCCTCATCCTCATCTCCACTCTCGTCTTCACCGTCTGCATCTTTGAGGCCTACAAACTCGACATCCGAGTCAATCTCAACGTCGGAGCCGATCTCAATGACGGAACCATCCTCATCATCTGAGGAACCATCCTCATCAATATCCATACCGTCTTCTGCCGTGTCAAAAAGCTCCTTCTGCCCCTTTGCGCTCTCGTTAGAGCTAAGAGGACCAGTAAGGAGATCCAAGCCGTCGGCAGAAATCTGGTGAGTAAAGGCATCGAAGACTTGTTGTGATACTTGTCGCATTAGTGAAGAGGGGCGGGCCACCATTGACAACAGGATTTCAACAAGTAGTTCAGAGGTTCCCGCCTCCTTGTCTTCCGACTTCCCTCTTTTAAGTCGGTCAGAGTATTGTGCGAGCTCGTTCAAAACCTCCATTGCATCGGGGTCTTCGTTGTAAAGTTGGAAGATGGAAACTGCATGCAGCAGCGCCAAGGCTTGGGCGAGACTCTTCTCGTCTTCAGTCTTCGTCTTGCGTTTCAAGAGCTTCTGCATTCGGGACAGTGCTTCCTTTACGGAATTTTTTATCTCTTCAGTCATTGCCACTGAATCCGGATCGATTGAAGACACAGCATCGCAAAGAGAGACATAGTCTTCTTTCTTCCGAGTCAATCGGGCAAAAGATGATTCCAAGCGGGCCCGACAAAGCTCTTGTATTTGCTCCGTCAAGGCGTCTTCCGGGACATGCTTTGGTCGGGAATATGCAAGCTCTGTAAGCTCCTGTAGAGCGGTAGAAAATGCGGCCTTTTGGTCATCATCCGAAGACGACGCATTTAGAGTCTTTGACAGATAGTCAACATAGACTCGTAACGTAGAAACTGCCTGGCTATTTTCCAGGTTTTCCAGTGAGCTAATAGGCTGTCGAATGATCTTCAGTGTTTCCTTTCCGGTATCCTCGTTGATGTTTTGTAGTAGTTTGTCTACAGTCTTGGTGCTCGTCCGTTGGTCGAAATTATAGGCGCCATTCTTTCCCAGTATGCTTCTCAAGACAGGAACCAGAGCTGCCGGATGTGACGACACAATTGCTTCAATAGCTTTGAGGGCCTTGTTTGCTGCTCGGTGCAAGTAGCGATCTTCTTTCGCGGCTTGGTTCATGAGACACGTTGTGAGGTTTTTGCTGAAGAGACGTTCGATATGGGCATGCTCATCAACCAATCCCTCCAAGAATTTCTGGAAGACCATGAAGCCCTTGAACTTTTGGCCATCGGTCGCATTCTTAGAGAAAAGACCATCTAGTCAAGTCAGCAAGCGTACAGTATTATCTAGTGACAACAAAACTTACCATCAACCACACGATTCCAGAATTGTTCGAAATCTTCCACTCCAGTTCCTCCATCCTTCACGTAGTGCGCTAGGATGATATCCCACACGAAATGCAATTGCGCAGTCCAGCTCGCAGGTTTGCTCTTCTTGCCTTGTTCACCTTGTTCCTTGGAGAAGTCTTGGAAGCTCTCCTTCAGCACCGCGGTCAGGTCGCCCAGGCATTTGCTGGAAAGGGGGTTCGACCAAGGTTTTACGTTCAGGCCTGGGAAACGATTGAGGGAGACCAGCCAGATGGCTACACCTTCGGGCGTCTTGGCTAAGCCTGCATCCGCAACTTTCTCGAGCGTCGTTTTCGCGTCTCTCTGTCGCATTTGCTCAATGGACTGAACTATTACCCAACCGCACTGAGATCTTAGCCAGACTTTCTTCTTAGATAACTTTAGGAGCAGATCTAGAACTGTGTTCCATCTCGTCAAGTCGCTAAAAAGAATACCAGCCCGTACAAAGCACTCAATTCCGAAGAGCTGTCCAAAATAATGGTCGCGCTCCTCTTGCCCAGGAATATTCCCAACAGCCTGAGTCTTCTCGGTCAAGATTTCAAAGACCTTCTCGAAGGTGAGACCCTCGTATTTCGATTCCGCAAGGGCCTTTTCTCCATACAGTTGACCCAGGATCTCGGTGATTACCAGGCTGAACCCAAGTCGTGATGCATTTCTACCACTCGCAAGACCGCGGAACAACCGACGGTCTAAGTGTCGCCGCAGCACCACCTCCGGGACACCATCTCCATCGAGGAGGCCCGATACGATGCAATCGGCCGCCTCAATTCGATCGTTTGAATCTTCACTGCCGAGGAGCTCGTAGAGACCGGCCTCTCGCTTTCGCTCGTCGCCCAATGGTGCCTCGACGAAGGGGGCTTTATCCTGAGTCGGCTTGGTCGGCTTGGTCGGCTTGGAGACTGCCGCTTTAGGGGTTGTTTCGTTTTTGCTTCGCTTTTGGGGCTTCTGGGCACCATTTGCGCCGTCTTTTGCACCTCGCTTCCTTTTGCTACCCATTTTGGTCGGGTAATTGAGGAATCTTTTATGAAGGAAGTGCTTGAACCTTCAGCAGCGCCATGCGATTACGCGATAACGCCTAGGGAAAAAATTATGGAAGCTCTGTTTCTGCCAGTTCCCACCGCCAAAAGCCACCCCGCAACCCCACTGACCCAACTCCAGGAGTCTCGTCGAAGCTCCAACTTTATCCAAACTTGGAGAGTTCGACTCCTCTGCAAGAGAGACAAAGAATAATCCTATGGGTAAACCATGGTCAACAATTGAACACTTCTTCCTAGCCTCGGCACAACCCACATCCCAGGGGTTTCCCATACCAGAATATTCATTCGTTATAGTGGTTGTTTGTTCTAGCCCCGTCCAACAAGGATGCCAACCTCGTAAGGAAACATGTAATTCAATCACAAGAACTACAGCAGAATATCGGGTCTAAATTTATCGCTTGTATATTTTCGAATGCATGCCTATTGGATCTTTCATGCCACTGTCCAATGGGCGGTATTGATACAACATCTGAAGCAGTCGTTCTGAGGTTCATTGAAGCTGTGGCCTTTACTCTAGTGAGACGCCAGCAGTTCGATATCCTGCATCCGAATGGTGGTTTGGCGGTAAGAACCAGTTTAATATCGCAAGTAGTCTTCCTTTGAAATTCAGGTGTATACGAGGAGTTGTTGGTTTATTTTTACATGCCTCACTGCTACTCGTTTCCATAGATACGATTCGTGGGTGTATGTCCCCAACCACATGAACTTACACTACGCTTTCTTTCTGTGCACTATTAGTGCCTCCTTGCCTGTTAATTCTTCTCGCTTTATTCTGATGCTAAATTCTTCTAATTTACTGTCGACGCCCGAGTTCTCCCATATGGAATAAGTCAGTTCTTCATGCTCGATGTCTGGTAACTCGCTCGCACCAACACTAGATAATAGAAGCTCAATAAGCTATACAGTGTAAATCACACAGTCACATGTCTCGTTCCCCTGTTGATCGATTCCGTGTGCATTTCTAGAAGACTACTCTTCTTGGTGTCTGAGGTGGCAAGATGGATGGTTGTCTCAGCCTTCCGCTCCCCCTTTGTGCGCCATTCAACGACCTTTCAGGAGGCGTAGATGGATTTCCTTGGCGAACTGCCTCGTAATAAACAGCATTGGCAACAGATCAAAATTGGTCTTCGAGTGAAGGGCCCTTCAGGTGTGAACTATTTTATTCGTTTTACGATGTCCTCTGTCCATTCTAATTTCAGCCTTCAACCTTCATTTCAACTTCATACCACCGAGTTCAGGGAGACCGCTCCGGAGCCTCCTCTCCGCGACTAAATACACGTTTGAGACAAATACGTCGTAGTTCTGAATTCGCCACCGAGGTAAGTCCAGATGCGGGTATTTCCATTTGCACCCCCAGGACATAGGGTCACGCAAGGAAGTTATTGAAGACGCCACGAATCAAAAGAACGGCGAAATTACGGATGAGCAACTCGGAATGGTGGTACATCATCAGTCGCTCGTAGAGCGCCTCGAGTTTCGGTTCTAAATGAAGCTTGATAAGTCAATCAGCTCTCGCATTATAGCAGTGTCAACTTACATGGACCCTTCCCAGCATGCACCTGGAAGTCAGCTCGGAAACTAGTGGCGCATTCAGATTACGATGATATTCACGGTATTTGATGTTAAAGGCTGACATAAAATTAGAGTAACAATTATCGTTAAAATTAGAGTAGTGATATGTGACCTACCCTAGAATGTTGAATTTAAGCTGGAGTGCATGATAACGAAACCCCTACCATACCAGCGGCACTACGACGCAAGCGCGTTCTTCCGAATCTTGAAGAATCTCCAAGCTGCCCAAAGCTCTGAAGAATTTTCCCCTTCGAATCTCGACTGAGTTCTACATGCCGCGGCGGAAGCGACCGAATATCTCACCTGAGGTTGACGGAAGCTGATATTTAGCAAGGAGCTTGGACGTAGCTGTCATTTCCCGAAACCCTTAAATTATATCTGTGCTTAAGCGGAGGGTACCACTGGCCTGGCAACACAGGGCTACGTGTACAATCGTCGTACGACGCCTCAATATAGCGGTTCACAGCTCGCTGGAAGTACCCAGACCCTGGAGAGAGTGGATTGTAGCTTGATTTAGGACGCAATCAATGGTATGGCTTGGGATCCGTCCTCGGAGGTTGTCAAGCACGCTGGAGGTTGCTGAGATGTGCGGCAAGTAGACAGCTGTACTCGGAGCAGCTCTGCCGGCGCAAGACTAGAAGTCTCGGAAATAGATGGGCTTTAAGGAGCACCGTTCCAGTCTTGTAGATGACGTTGAAGGTTTTCGGGAGGCTGGTATGCGGAAAAGCCATGTCTCTTATCGGCAGCCTCACTGTGATAGCGTGGCACGCCGGGGAAATGAGGTTGTGGCAAGCGGGTGAAAGAAAACACCGCTCACCTCGCCTAAAGATCCGACTTCATATCAATCATAAGGTCAAGCATAAAGCCTGCCTGATCTATAAATTGATTTAACATTATCCTAAGGTAATGTTATTATCTCAGCAACGAGCATTAGGATTTAGGGCATAGTGTTTAGTCAAGATTAGAGTTCCAAAGGTAGGTCGATGTGCGGTGTATTCTTTCGCCCTCATGCATGGCTCACTGACGAAAATGTCGTTCAGAGTGGACTTATACAGTTATGCAAGCACCGTGCTTTTAATTCTAGATCAGCTAAGCAAAAGCTGAAGACTGGGAATTTGGAGATTGAAGAGAGTCTTAAAAAAAGAAAGCACAAGGGGCGCCTCCCTTGTCAAGGGATCAAGTCGATCAAATCTCGAGCCTAGTGACCGCCACTGTGATCTATCAGACCCTTCGGTAGGAAAAGAAAAGAAAACGAGCGGCTATTGAAGATTCGAGGGAGACGGAGAGCCGAAATTGTGGGGCCGTGCCGTCCGGGTGCCGTAGGATCGGCGGACCGGTCCTGCACGTGACTTCGCGTGATAAAGTGGGTAAATCAAGCAAGCGCGTCACGTCAAAGCTTGTTTACTTACGAAGCTTCATGTTTATTACCAACACTGCGCCGCAGAGCTTCAGCTCTCCGCAGAAAGCTGCCCTTGCCCATTCTAAAACGAAAACCTGCACTTGCTGCACAATGCATCACACCATCACAATGCGGGCCTTTTTTACCCCTCACCTCAAGGTCAGGAGACGACGAGGTAGGGGGTCGTAATGGCGGACGCGGTGGAGCGCAGCCATCCCGTATTGGGAGGGAAAAAGGATTCCAGGGCGAGCTGAGACTACAGACTAGCAAATAGATGGCGTTGTGAGAGTTCATTGGGCCGGTGGGCGGCGTCTCTGACAATTGCGGGTTTACCTGCAGCTTACCATCATCCTTGGAAGCTGTTGCAGCGATGCGATTCGTCTTTGGGGAGAAAGTAAACAAGAGCCAAGGAGCGACGTGACTGAAGCCGCCTTTCGGCTCGTCCGTAGTCCGGCGCAAGACGAGCGCTGACGACTACGGAGCCGAGTTGGCGATAAGACTCTAGAAAACCAAGTAACCAAGGAAGCAGTACGGTAGATGCCATCATAGTGTGCTATAGAATCAAGTCCAATTCAGCAAGCGACGATCATCTTGGCCATGGCTGAGGCCGGCGATTTGGAAAGGGGGGCTATGACGTCGATGTTCAACGACGGCGCAAACAACAAGATCGAGATAATAGGAGACGGATCGACGATAGACCTCAAATCTGGCCTGGGCCATCTGGATCCGGGAAATGTCACACCTTTCTCTTTCCCAGTGCGGTGTTGGCCATGCCACGTTTGAAGGGGGCACATCCAAGTCAGAAAAATCTCCGACCAGGGATCGTCTCTTCAGGGAGTCGACTTCCACAATTAACTTGATTCACATCGGTATATCGAGATTGGCTCTTTAGAAACGCAATCCAGGGAGTCGGATGAGTGTCTCGTCATGCAATATCGCTAGGGATACGCTGCCGACAACAGGTCTGAGAATGGCGAGACCCTGATGCCGCCACCACCGATGCTATTGCTGGCGGGCAGCTCGAGGCTGAAAGAAAAAGAAATCTCATTGCAAAAAGACAAAGGACTCCACCTGCAACCACGGACGACGAAGCGATTCGGGGTTGTGACTCCGTCCTCGGTGAGCGCGAGTAGCAGCAGACCTGGCCGAGGACCGGCGATGGCCTCCCTTGCCTCGCTGAAAGTTGAAACCACCCGATGAAAGGGTACCGATTGAAAGGGACGAAGCGTTTTGCAGAGCCCTACTCCGGTAAGCCGTACAAGACCGATGCAACAAGGACTGCCCCAGTCGTCGAGCTGCAGAGTCAGCGAGAAGCAGCAGCAAAGCGGAGGCTGTGCTACTTGTCGACTAGGTCTGGTGCATTGTTTCGAGAAGAGGGGCACCAGACGATTGCCGGCACTTGATGGAGCACTTGATGGAGCCTGGAGACTGGAGAAACTGTGGATAACGTTCAGAAGTATCACGGATTGGAGCCCGTCAAGGGAGACGAGACATGACGGACGCGGGTCTAGAAGGTCGATGAGGCCCATCTGACAAGTCGCTAAGATAAGCCTGAGTGGAAAATGGATCCTGTCGTCCAAAGACACCAGCAGGTCTTAAATCATAGCAGAGGCTTTGTCGCCGGACGCCCTGCTAGCGACCGCTATCAGCGCGTCCGGCAGGCCTTTCACCAGGAGCTTCCCTTGAGAGGCGAGCGGGTTTGACTGTTCCAATTCTAGAGCGAAATCGGCCAGGCAGGAAAAGCCACCAACACAAATGAATCAGATCAAAGAAGCCATGAACTAGCGCACCCCGGCGACACTGTCCAAAGTCTCACCATGTTTTGCATTCCTGGATCCTTCATGCACACCTCACGTGGAATAGGCAATTGAGCACTTCTCATCGCAAATTGGTGAGCACAAGATAGGCCGGTAGGCAGGGAAACTTTGCCGATGGTAGCTTGAAGATCTGTGGATGCATTGTCTCTAGTTCTCACCTGAAAGATCTACGTAAGATGAAAGAGTTCCAAGAGTTCCCATCTGCAAGGCATCGCGATGGGAAGGTTCATGTACTATGTAGGTACGAAGCACGATTCGCGATTTGGCTTGGGGTATGAACTACACGCCCCTCCAACAATTGAGAGCTGAGCCTCCCCCGCGGCTTTCTCAATATCCAATCCATTGGGAATTGAGCTCCAGTGATGGATGGAGTGATGTTGGCTGACCTCATTCATAATCACTAGTGTCCGCGTTATCCCAAAGCGTACTCGAGAAGGGGGTCCATCCACCTGCCTTTTTCTGCGAAGCTCAACCGTAACCGAGCTTTGACTCGCAATTGCCGCTGGATTTTCAGAAACCGACATAACACAGTGGTTTGCTCACGTTGCAATAGCTAATTTACGCCTGCTATTCGTTGTCTTGGTTGGTGGAGCCGCAGTTTCTAAACCAGCCGGCAAGACGGGGGGGACTGTCTCAGAAGAGACCCTTGATTTTGCCCTGTCAGCTTGTGCACGGAGGCGCTTCCTCGCCTGTCACCAATTGTGACTCTATCAGGCGAAATGGAGGGTTGTAGCAGGGGAGATGCTCGTCAATTCGACGCCCGGGAAGGTTACACGGAACCGTAGCATGTCGGTGCGACCTCCGGTAAACAGGGAGGAAGCTCTAACACGGCAACGGGAGAGTGGGTGAGAGTCCGGGTGGGAGGGTAGACCCGACTGGGCGAGTCCAAGACGAATACCCCCGGCCACTAAGGCAAGGCAGGCCGTCCTACTGGCAAGATTTGAATTGAAGGGAGGAATTGAAACGGAGAGTTTACGAGGCTAAGAGCTCAGTTCTGGTCCCACGAACCACGAGGTGCCGGGGCTAGGACTGCCCAAAGGAGCAAGCAGCATGAACCATCTCGGTCGAGGCAGTGTTCAGGAACCGGTTTTTGGCGGGCATTGGGGCCATTGTTCAAAAGGGTGGTGTCAAGCCAGGCTAACGTCATTCCTCCAAGGCACAAGTTCTTGACTCCCCGGAATAGCACGAGTAGCACAATGCCTGGGAATGCCTGCATTTGATTCCCACACATGGATCCATGCTAGCTATTCTCCGTAGTGCACTTAGCATCGGACCTCGAAGGATGACCTGATGAACCACAAGGACGGGAAGCAAGGCGAGAAACCACTTATTCACCTGCATGTTTGTCCCGACGACGTCAAGAGAAAAGTAATTACTTGTCTGTGTTGCTGTCTCAACCCGGCAGCGAGGCATGTTACCGCCGGTGTGTAATGCGGCATCTGCACTCGGCGGCTCACTCACTGATGGATTCTGATCGTCAGTCGCTAGTTGCTGTGGGAAACTTGTAATCCCAGGCTCCGTCGCGTTGCTAGAGCTCAGAGGGCGTTACGCAAGTACAGCTGAATGGACGGAATTGGAAGTACATCCGGTACTTGGCTTCACGGCCTTTAGGGTCAGGTAAAGGCCACAAGAAAGCCCCGATAGCCTTTCGCGCGTGCATGTTTGCTTGCTGTCAGTTACGCAGTACGCAGTGCGCACTGCGCTCATTGTAGACTGTAGGCGGGCGAACTAGCACTAGAATAACTCCCATTGTGCACTGGAATTGGCTTTCATTATGGTTAACATTCTAATATTATTTCTCGGTCCAAGGACGAAGCTATCTCAGGCCAGAGCATGGATACTCATGTTGATGATACCGTACCTGCTTCGTAGCGCTCACCGCCAATTGCCCTGGCCCGATGATGTCAAATGCTAATGTGCCGCATATGAAACCGCGTGCAGAGTTGCTAGGGCTCTCTTATGCGAACCTGACGTTTGTGCTTGTGCAGCAAAAGCCAGCAAAACCCTGGTCCTCCTGGTAAGGCAGGGATAGCGCCAGTCTTGTTTCTTAGTGCGGAACTGCGAGTGTACCATGCGTGGCCGCTAAGCGCCGCGCCTTGTCCAGGTTCCTGCTCCCAGACTCCAACAAGTCTAAGATGCCGTCCTCAGCGCCCCACACTCCACTGAGCAACCGCTAAACGCTCTCCAGGGCGACGCCCACTCAGCAGCTGCAGCGGGCTGTCGAGTGGGCAAGCGGGCTGGCTGAGGCGACTGGCGTGCGCTGTGATTGCACCGAGCCAGCGTCGGCGGAACAACCCCCCATCCAGCGTGCTGCGTGCCCCCCCCCAGCAGCACCCGTCTCCAGCACCAGCACGCCCAAATCACCCCTAACAACCTGGGATCGCCTGAAAAAACTCCATCCCAGGCCTGTCTGGACTGGGTCGGGTTGGACGGCCATTGAAAAGGCGTTTGCTCCCGCGCTGGGCTCTCGACATCCAGTGCCTCTCTTCCCCTACCACCCCATCCCGCCCATTCGGCCTTCAACAGCTCCTCAGCTCCCCTGCCAGCAACGGTACGGCTCATCGTTCTCGATCGGTTGCCGCTTTTCTTGTAGGACAAGAGAAGTTTCGAATCTCGTCGTCTCGTCTTCCCCGCGTGCGTCCGAGTTCGAAATATCCAGCTACCAGGTTACGCTTGTGCTGGGCTGTGTGTGTGTGCCACGAACCCACGAACTACTCCATCGCCTCGGGCAACCGCCCCCCACGATCTTTGGATTCGATACCCACCAACTCCCTCTCTCCTGGCTTCGAATTCTGCACCTTTTATTACGAAGTACGATTTCACGAAAGACGTTAACACTCGCTACAAACTCCCAATGTTCAACGAAGAATTATAACGTGCAAACGACGCTGCTGACCCCGCTGCGAGTGCCAACCCGCCTAAACGTCCCTTGGCCCTCCTCGCTCGCTTCGTTTGTCAACTTGGTCCGCGAATCGTGATAGGCATTATAGAGATATCTTGTCTTTTCTCTCCAGAGGATTTGTTGCAGCATTGACTTGTTGCATTCTCCACGTCCTAGCTTGCATCTCGCTCTTATCAGTAGTGGCTTGGTTCAAGACTCGACCCTAACCCGAGTCCTGACGACGTAGATCACCTCAACCATGGAGGCATCTTCACCACTGGCGGCCTTGCACCGTCCAATGCCTGTCCCAACCTGGGGCAGTAGGGATATGTTCCGTTCTCATCCTCACGCCCATTTTTCTGGTAGCTCGTCCGGGTCCTCAACCTTGAGTCTACGGGAGCAGTTGCACAAGAGCACGGCAGATTACTTCAATGTCAAGGACGTTCGGGGCTCTTCTCCTGCTGCCAGCTTGGCGGCCGACCTGTCCCAGAACTTTCGTCTTGACAACGATTCCAGGTTTGTCGTGCTCTGTATTTCGGCGACGCCGTAATGTTAACTTCCGTCTTAGTCCCCGTTTCCCGACTCCTCGGCGGGCCTTGTTCACGGCCGGTATGATGGGCGGTATGGAAGGTCGAGGTAAGGATCCATCGACGCCTCCTTCTTCCTATGACTAACTCGTCGATAGACTATGTCACAACTCCTCCTCTTCCTTCATCGTCACCGGCTCCTTTGACCGAGCTCATGGAAGTGTCACCGTTACCGCACAAGCAACCGTTCTTCACTACTCACACCCATATCGAGATAACATCTCCTACCCCAGGGTCAACGCCGACCGGCGACGACGAGATGATGCTGGACTCTCCCGCTCCCATATCTCGTCAATCGTCACTGGAACCGGCTAAACCCATTATGGCTGAGTCAGTATAATTGGCATACATTCCTCGAAGTACCATACTGACATCAACCTAGTCGTAGAATCGCGGCTCCTAGGAGACCTTCTCTAACACGGATGAAGGGGCTCACTACGAGTGCTGTGCCAAAAGCAGACACTCAACTCCCACCATTCCGCTTTGGTTCTGATTCTCGCCTCAACCACATGAGCTCCAACCTCTCTCTTGGCGAGTGCTTCGAGTCCGCTTCGCCTCCTCAAGAGCGTAGACCCTCTTCGGCGAACAGTCCTTGTGCCCCGATCCCTCTCGGACTGCGCTCGAGACCCCAGTTCTCCAGCTTCAGCAACATCGGTAGCTATCGTAATGGTTCTCCTATCAACTGCCACACCCGTCGGCAATCCAACCCATTTCTAAGGAACCGAAAGCAGTTCCGTCGCTCATTAAGCATGTTCGAGAACCCTGCTGATCTGATGAAGCCTAAGTCTGAGGGAGACGAGACATCGACATCAGCAGCACTTCAGTCAGTCATGGATGTTGAAGAGGCCCATCAGCCTGTCCTTCCTCACTTCCTTACCGACGACCCTACGGATACAATCCCACGGATCTCCAAGGAAACCTTTGTTGACGTCCTGGACGGAAAGTACTATGAGCACTTTGATCAGAAGATGGTCATTGATTGTCGGTTCGAGTACGAGTACGATGGCGGCCACATTGATGGGGCTGTCAACTATAACGACAAGGAACTGCTAGCTTCCCAGCTCTTTAAGACACCTATGGAAGGCCGCACACTTCTAATCTTCCACTGCGAGTATTCGGCCCATCGCGCTCCGTTGATGGCTCGCCACGTTCGTTCTGAAGATCGTACTGTAAATGCAGTATGCTATCCTAAGCTTACTTATCCTGAGGTGTACATTCTCGATGGCGGATACAGCGGGTTCTTCGAACAACACCGAAATCGATGCTACCCCCAAGAATACGTTGAGATGTCGGATGAGAAACATCAGCGCACTTGTGAACGAGAGATGGGCCGGTTAAAGTCTCGAAAGGGTCTGAATCGCGCAGCGACATTTGCTTTCGGCCAGCGAGAACATTGCGTCGACGAGTCCCCAACCGCACCAAGCCGGCCCCAATCTCGACATGCTCCGCGTGTCTTCAATGCCTTCATTGGCGAGTCTCCCATTATGGGTGAGCGATCACACGCTCGCCGAATGGCCTCATATTGATAACCTGCGGATTACTTACTACTGTCTACTGTACATGCGGCAGAGTCGATGACACCCGGTGCTGGACTCATCGGGTCCTCTCTCTTGTCCATTATCATTCGCAGCACATCTGCATCATAACACAACCACGGCTAGTATGGGACTATCGCCATATCATGAGCCCATGCCGTCTCAGAGCCGTCCTCACCAACCGATACGTTCATAACCGCCTACTATTAATTGTACCTGCACATAGTACGACCTCGGCCGCTACAACTGCTCCACTAATAGATCCTGGGCATCCATCTTCGACTGATTTATTCTTTCTTCGTGCTTTGTTTTTCTTGTGTTTTTTTCTTTTTGCATTAGACCTCTGGCACATGGTTTTAGCATCTTGCATCGCGACGCCTGTCGCTCGGAGTCCATCGATGGATCCACCTTCTTAGGGAGGCTTTTGCCCCCTTTACATATCAGCGCGACTTCTTCATTTTTGAGTTGCATTGCTTCGGCACTTTTCGAAGTGCGATTCTTGAAACAGGTCACGGGAGATCGCCCTCCCTTATGATTATGGCGTCATTTCCCCAGACATTTTGATCACGGTGTCTCGGTCCTTTACGTGGCTCAAGAAGACGCAGACATTTCGATGTCGATCACTTTGCGGGTTGAGTGCCTCTCAGCGATCGTCCGCTACCGCCTCAGCACCTCGACGCCCAAATACCAAATACATATCGACAGTTCACACTACTGATACCAGTATCCGCACACCGGATACCCTGCGCATGTTGTCGCGACTATACCCCCCTGACCACTGAATGACTTTTTTTTCTTCTGTTCTTACATATTTCAAACTCTTTCCGAAAAGAAAAGGGAAGAAAATGATTTACCCCTCAGTCCCGTCATGAATCGGGCTTTTGGTTTTGCGGTACACAAGCATGTTACTGCTGTACTTTTTGTAGGACTAGCTGGAAGGTGGTTTTCAATGTTGAAGACAGACTGGCAGATTTATGCTGGTTGTATATTACCTACGTTGCCTGAAGGGGGGACCCCCCGGCTAGCTCATAACTACAATTGAGGGAAAACGTTAAATTAATTGTTTGGCCTTTGTTCCCTCGTGATGGTACATCTTGATTAATTTGTTTCTGGTACGTAACGAGGGTAGACAACGAACTTCACTTACGATCAAGAGAGCCTCCGAGAAGGAGCTATACTTGATGGACCAGCCCGATTGCCGCCGACATCTATTTATTGATTCTGAGGACCCAGATCCTTAGAACTTCCAGTCTCTCCGAAATGGCCCTAATTGATAGTCTCTCGTTCTTCGGGGTACAGATGTTTATTACTGGTGACGGGATGGATGAGGTGTATGCAAATGTCTCATCACTCAAGTTGACATTCACTGAATGAGCTGTCAGGTTTCTAGCTTTTGTATGTGTATCGTTACTTGGGTGATCTGAATTCCTAGAGAATACAGCTTATGTCCCCTAGGCCTCGCCACCACTATACACAACCACCCTAACTCCTCCCCCAAAGCAGTTTTAAACGCCGAATATGCATGTAGCTAATAGGGTATCAAATGGCATCGGCAACATTTTCGGGGGGCAGGGTGAAGTCCCATGGCTTGAAAGCCTCCCTGAAAGCCTCAACATCCTTAGTTTCCTCCTCGACCGTTTGTTCACAATCTTGCCAAACGATTCTCTTCTCCAGGCCTAGGAGCTTTGCGAGGACGTGCCGCCCGAATTGAAGATCGAAGCGCATATCTGTTGGGATTGGCATGACGAGAGACTTGCCCTTAATCTTGTCCTCGCCATTATCCGCCCAAAGCCAGACGCGGAAGAAATCGCCAAATGTTGCCTGTTCTTCGAGAGAAAGGTCTTTGGTGATGAAGGTCGGGTACTTTAGGTTTTCAGCCTCGACCTTAAAAGCTGCTTCGGCGAGGCCATCGAGGATGAGTTTGGCTGGTATGGCTAGGAGCTGCCATATCAGATGGACGTTTCGTTCTCGACTAATCTCAAAAGTGACAACGCCGAGCTTTTGAGAGCTTTTAGCAGCAATTGTGGCTTGTATCGACTCACGGAAGCGAGTCATCTCGTTGTAAGTTCGCACAGCCTCCCCAGCAGGATCTGAACTTGTGCCCATACTTGTAGCCGTAGGCGCATGTGCGAGGGGAATGATGATGAACTGGGCTGGGAAGGACAATCCTTGTTCTGCAAAGGTGGAAGAGGTTGTAAGTGGCCCTTTAGCGGTGGTGATGTATGCATCGTCGCCAATGCTGCAGCACATATGAGCGGACAAATTGGGGTTCGATAGACAGAAGTAACACTGGTCAGGCCCTGGTGGAGGGTCACGTCGACGTTTCTTATGCCGGCCACCATGGTAGCCGTCATGGCCATCACGTCCGAAGCGGCCGTACGAATCATCGTTGGCGGCCCGCTTCTTAGGCTTGGGGTTGAAAGGCGAGGGCGTGGCGCCGGTTGGGATCGCCGCGTCGGCCTTATTAAGGGAGAAGGCATACATCGCCTTGGCTTTGGCGTCGTTCCCATATGGTGCCATGGAAATGAATCTCGTCACAGCTGGTACGTCTGACTCCTTCTCGGTGGGGTGTACAAAGGGCTCTCGCTCGTAAAAGAAGGCTCCGGGTGAAGCCGTAATGTGGTACTTTGGCTTGAGAGCTGCGCAGAGCTCTGCGATGGGAGTAGTGCTTCCCACGGAGGCTTGCTGCGCAGGGTCAAGAGCAACCTTGGATCCAGTCCATACGCCAGCTGGCCACACCGAGGTCAAGAGGATGTCGGCGCTGTTCGCACCCCGTAAACTCTTCGCATCATCCTCGGTGTGGAAGGGTAGGTGCTGTTCTTTGGATAGACCGGCGACAAGGTTCGTATCGAGCTGCCCACCAAGAGCCACAATTCTGATGCCGTCGGAGGTCTTCGTGATGCTGCGCTTGCCTAAGAAGTGCAGGTTTTCGCAAATTTCCTCTTCTGCTTCGACCTTGACGGCAATTCGGAGTGGTAAGGGGTGGCTTCCAATTGTGAAGTAAGTCGGCAAAGGAACCTCAAGGGCGCCGGTTAGTAGTGCGCTAACCGTATCGTCGTCATCTGGGCTGAAGACATCTCCAGTCAGGATAGCCAAGGAGAAGTTGTTCTTGGAGTGGAGTGTCGCGAGCTTCTTCAGCGCCGGTTCAAGCTTGCCATTGAGGCTGCCAAGCACAATTCTAATAGAGCAGTTAGCACTATAAGCATTATAGAAATGGCCATCTCCTACACTTTTGGGGTAGCCATAGTGGCTTTGCGAAGGTAGCGTGCAAGCAACCTCGAATTTCGGGATGATCCAACACGGGATTGATGAAGCTTGGAAGGATGACGGAGGAAGCTTGCGAACGATAAGAGTTTGCGGCGCGGATTTTATTGGCTGCGATGGGGCGCGCAGCGCTAGTGCCGCCTTATCGGTTTTACCAGCAATTTGCCGAAGAAAAAAAGTTGGAAATTTTGGCGGGGCGCGGATAGCCTCGAGGAATTGTCTGTGAGATTTGCAACTATTATCTCAAATTCTTCCAACCGGCCTGAAATACCGCCAAGATGCCGTCCAACTCCTCAGGGCGCATCCAGAAGGCCCGGAAGAATAAGAATTCGACCCCCCACCAAAAGAATCATCGATGGGAGTCTTTCAGCACCAAGATTTCCAAGTTCAACTCATTACAACCGCTTCGCAAGGTCCGCCGACACGATCTCGAAAATGAAGACCTGTCCACGTCGACGTCCTACTTCCAGACTGGGCTGCAGAAATGGGGAGAGCTCAATGTCTCCAAACCCTTCGTGTCGTTCAAGCGGGAGGTGCTGCCGCTTTGCGAAAGCCTTCCTCAACTGCTTCACTTCGAGGAACGGATTATGGAATCGTTAGCCAAGCACATTTCGGGGCAAGAGAAGGAAGCATTGGAGCCGCTTTTGGATCTTCTGACAGCCTTTGCTCACGATCTGGGAGTTCGATTCGAGAAACATTATGGAAGAAGTCTGGATTTGATCGTGGCTGTTGCGGCGAGAAAACAGGACGTGGAGGTAATTGAGTGGACTTTTGGCGCTCTGGCTTTCCTATTCAAATATCTGTCGAAACTTCTGGTTCCAGACCTACGGCCGACTTTCGATGTCATGACAGCGCTTCTCGGCAAATCACGACATCCTCCTCATATTGCGCGATTCGCGGCCGAGGCCTTGAGCTTCTTAGTTAAGAAAGCAGCGGCACCGTCACACCGCGAGACGGCACTGAAGCTCCTAGTAGAGCACGCCAGAGATGATCTCTGTGCAATGACCACAGATCGTCAATTCACTCTTTATCAGGACGGCCTCATGACGATGTTCGCTGAGGCGATCAAGGGAACTGACGACACCATCCACTCGGCGGGCCCAGCGATATTTGCAGCGCTTGTGAATGCGATTCCCGAGCGAGAACGGACCCTTGCTGACGGTCCTACATGGACTGATGTGGTCTGTGGTGTATTGACCAGTGTCATTCACCATTCGACCCAGGCTACATTCGTGGAGTTCGCAGACGCCACATATGAGAATATTCGAGAGAATATGGCACAGGTACCGGTAGCCAACATTCAATGGCAACTGGCACCTTTTATAAAGATATATGGCACTATGGCTGGTGTGAGGAAAGGATCGCGAATGAGCAACTGGACACCTCTAATACGCCATCTCGTGGAGATGTTGGCTCAGGTGGTGAAGTCGACGCCAGAGGTGCCCCAAGCAGCCCAGGGTACTGTCTGGAAATCTATCATTGCTAATATCGCGATCATTTGGCACCATGCGCCAGTTGACGCTTTGATACCACACATCACATCCCTCGTTCAGTCATTAAGTAGGGAACCCTTCATGGGCTGGTTTGTTCCTTTCTGTTCATATTTCTGCGAGTTGGATACCCGACGGTTTGGGAGTTTGTTTCGAAATGAATTTCAAAAGTAGGCGCCCTGACTATTAACTTTCTATTACAATGCTGACAATTACAGATTTATCGCAAGCCACTGGTCCGACGGCCAGAACGAAGATATGTTGTGCATTTTGTTGCCCAAGATGGTCGAAAATCGAGCATTTCCCCCTGCTGGCGAAAAGGATAGCTGCAGGTTACCTCAAGGATGGCAGGATCAGATTGTCTCAAAGTTTGAGCGCCTCGAGATATCTCCGTTCCCCGAGAGAGGACCCTACAACAAAGATCCTCAGATTTGGAGAGACAGGTGCTTGCCAAAATATTCAGCCCTTCTTCGCATCTTGGAAGTTACTACAGTCCACCCATCAACCAATGCTCGCATCGCGGAGCTGCTTCTAAGAAAATTAAAACTTGCTCTCCGACCCTCTTCCTCATTAGCCACGGACGAAGTTCACTTTATTGTCAGCCAAGGGTTTCACGCCTACCTACGAATGAGCACAGCCGCTGGTGCTGTGGATGCGACGCTAAGCCCATTGCTGCGGGCAGCAGTACCGCGTTTTGCTCAGTCTGTTGGGTTCTTCCACGCCTACCTTGCCTATGAGCGGATCCCGCAGAAGAAAGATGGAATCGAAAGACATGACAGCACTAGCAGTGAAGGCTCTGGGACTGAAGAGGATCCAGTCTTGAAGTCGCTTATTGAAAACCTAAGTTCGCCATCCCACGATATTCGCTTGGCGTCACTAGAGCTCCTGAGGCAGATGAATACCTCATCTGAATCGTCGGATTCCATTGAGACCATGATCGAAACGGAACAGACGCCGTTGGGACTTGCCCACACAAGGACAATCGCAATGTTTATGCGGAAACTTGGCACCAGTTATGCTTCGTTTGAACAAGGCTCCTGGTTGCGGCAAGCTGTTCCTAGTTTCATTTTTGGCATGTTAACCGTCAAACTATCGCCAGTTTGGGATGATGCGGTAGAAACAATGAAGCTGCTGGCCGAGACCAAGTCAGGAGAGGAGGCTGTGTGTGCTATCGCATTCAGGTGGCTGAATGTTCCCTCTGCTCGATGGAACCCATCTCAGTCAGAGGGTAATGCCCCAGGACGCACCTTTGTGTCAGACTTTGAGTGCACAGCAGTTCTTAGGCTCCAGCAAGTGTCAGAGGGAGTCGAAAATGCAATTGACCACCCAGACGACTTGATGCTACAAAGTTTCGACGACAAGCAGCGCACGGCTGAGCCCGTAGCTGTTCAGGCCAGGTCCCGAGCTCTTAAGGTTCTCAATGCTATGCCATCTATGGCTGAGAAACGGTCTCGTCAACTTGTGCCTCATTTCCTTGCTTGGGCGGGTGATGAACACCGAGCTCATGACACTTCAGATGAGGATGAGGATCGTTCCGAAGGATCGACTTGGTCCTTGGCAGACCGAAAGGCTATGCTGGGAGTGTTCTCTCAATTCATCAATCCCAAAGTTCTTTATCAGCATGAGGAGGTATACTCTGCACTCCTGCAATTGATGGAGAATGGTGACGTGGAAGTTCAAAAACTCGTCCTCAAGGCGATCCTTACTTGGAAGCAAGAGGGAGTTAAAGCCTACCAAGAAAATCTGGAGTATCTTCTCGACGAGGCTCGGTTTAAGAATGAACTCACAGTTTTCTTGCAGAGTGACAACCTCATCAAACCTGAACACAGAGCAGAACTAATGCCTGTCTTACTCCGACTCTTGTATGGCCGTACAATCTCCAAGAAGGGTGCGGCGAGCGGTCGTCATGGACTACACGCAACTAGACTCGCAGTTCTCAGGAACCTATCTATCAAAGACATGGGAAGCTTTCTGGAAATTGCCACTGGAAAGTTGAAAGATGTGCGCGTTGTTGGCACTTCAGCCAGTCCGAGAAGGGTCTTCAACGATGCAATCATCCCTGTTCGAAAGCAGGTCGGTTTCCTGAACATGATCTCCTCCGTGATCTCAGAATTAGGCACCAATGCTACGCCCTACGTGGAAACCATACTCAACTCAGTTCTCTATTGCCTCATCTATGCTTGCCGTCAGCTGAGCGGAACTGCCATCGACACCGAAAATGTTCTTGAAGAAGAGGAAGAAGAGGAGAAAGCAAGCACACATTCGCTTCTCAAAATCACCAGATCAACTGGTTTAAAGTGCCTGATTGCTCTTTTCCAGAACGCCCAGGACTTTCAATGGGCCCCCTACCACGATATCATTGTTGAAGAAGTCGTTGCCCCAAGACTAGGAAATCTACCAATCGAAACTGCTCAAGGAATCTCAGGCATGCTGCAGCTGCTATCAACGTGGTCGGTTCTCCCTAGAGTAGCCATGTTCCTTGCACCGCACGGCAAGATCCTTCCCGATGGAATTCTCCCTAAAGTCATTGGCTGCTTAGCAGTTGAGAAGGCTAAGGAAGAAGTCAAGATTTACGTGCTGGGCATCATCCAGAACCTTGTAAAGCTTGTAGTGGCTCCAGCTGAGGAGTCTGAATTCAACGAGGTTATTCAGGACGAGCTTCTTGACCCCAACGCCGAAGCCATATTAGCGCAAATCACGGCCGTCCTTGAGACATCCAACATTGGCAACGACCTGTTAGAAGCCTGTGTCGAGACCCTTCTTGCCATGTCCCCAGTGGTACAGGACTCCGAGAATGTGCAGGCGGTCATCAAGATCTCCATCTTCCTCCTCAATCAGCCCCCCCGTCGAGTAAACCCGAGATTGAAGGGTAGAATTCTTCTCATCCTTGAGCAGTATGTAACTCGGTCTAGTGCGTTGAAAGAGCAGTCTCTCATCGACGCCGTCTATGATACGATTTCATCCCTTTTCAGCTACTTCAAGGATAGGGAGAATCGACAGTCCCTCTCCCGAACTCTGTTAGCTATCGCAGAAAATGATGCCGGTGTTTCTGAGGTTGCCAGTCTTTGTGGCGCACTCAACTCGTTCAAGAAGGGCCGGATCGATGAACCTGACTATGATGTTCGACTTGCGGCATTCAATACCATTTCTGGAGAACGGCAAACTCCTTTTACTCCCAAGCAATGGTTGCCGCTTCTCCACAATCTGATCTTCCATATTCGAGATGAAGAGGAGTTTGGTATCTTGTCTTCGAATTCAGCAGACGGCATCCGGCGGTTTATCAAGGATACGTCTAGTGCCACATCTGAGGCCTCAAAGGCAAGGTTTGACGGATATCTTGGGGATATTCTCATGCCGGCCCTCTACGCTGGAGCCCGCGAACCTTCCGATAGAGTACGGAGAGAGTATCTTAGAGTACTCGGATTCCTCCTCAACACTTTGCCAAAATGGGGTCCTATCTCAGACCTAGATGGTCTCCTCACTGAACGAAATGAGGAGTCAGCAGAACCGCTGTTCTTCTTTAACCTCCTCAGTCCTGCTACGGCACGGCAACTGGAAGCCCTCCAGATGCTGGAATCTACAAATGCCAGGAAGGAGATGGCAAGCCAAAATCTTGCTCAGTTCTTCATTCCATTCTTAGAACACTTCATCTTTGGTCGCACTGATGGAAGTGATGACCATGGTTTGGGTGCTCAAGCCACTAAGACTATCGGTGCCCTAGCGATGTCTTTGCACTGGAAACATTATCGGACAACTCTCCAAAGGTACATCGGGTATATTGAGTCGAAGCCCGACCATCAGAAGCAAACAGTACGTCTTCTGGGTAATTTTGCGGATGCGCTAGTTCTTGCTTCCGAAAATGCTTCCGGGGAGTCCATGGAAGTGGACCAGGTTGACGCATCTTCTTCCACGACCTCGAGGCTACCTCTGACCATCCCCAAGCCGGAAAAGCTTACAACGGAAGTGGTGAACACATTCTTGCCTCCGTTAATGAAACATCTCCACCAGAAAGATGAGTCTGAAGTCAGTTACCGAGTTCCGGTAGGCGTGATAATCGTCAAGCTGCTGAAACTGCTGCCCTCCGACCAAATGGATCAGAAACTCGCAGCTGTTTTAACAGATATCAGCCATATTCTCCGAAGCAAGTCTTGGGAGGCTCGAGAAATGGCTCGTGACACCTTGGTCAAGATTGCTATCATCTTGGGGCCATCGCACTTTGGCTTCATTCTCAAGGAGTTACGAAGCGCTCTCACGAAGGGATACCAATTGCATGTGCTGTCGTACACCGTGCACTCAATTCTGGTAGCGGTTGTCCCAGGATCTGCGCCAGGGGACCTCGACTACTGCTTGCCATCCATCGTGATGGTGATAATGGATGACATCTTCGGCGTGATTGGTCAAGAAAAAGATGCTGAAGGGTATATCAGCCAGATGAAGGAAATCAAGAGCAGTAAAAGTCAGGATTCTATGGAGCTGGTTGCTAAGAATGCTTCCATCAGCCATCTTATTCATCTCGTCAAACCCCTTCAGGCTCTCTTGATGCAGAAGATTGACCTCAAGATAATACGCAAGATTGACTCTCTGATGGCACGAATAACTGCCGGTCTTCTGCAGAATCCTGCTGCCGAAAGTCAAGACACCTTGATTTTCTGCTACGAGGTGATCCAGGAAGTCTATAAAAGCCAAAAGCCAGAAGTTGAGGTAAAAATTGACTACAGGATCAAGAAGTATCTTGTGCAGAAAGGTGCGAAAAAGAGTGGCGAACGGGGCAGGACGACCAGGAACACGTACAAGCTCACTCGCTTCGCCTTTGACATCCTAAGGTCTATCTTCAAGAAACACGATAGTTTACGTACTCCCGCCAACCTCGCAGGATTTATCCCGATCCTTGGTGACGTTATGGTAGCAGGAGAGGACGAGGCCAAGATGTCTGCCTTCCGGTTGCTCGCTGTCATTGTCAAAGTCCCATTCGCCAATGAGGACGGTACAAACATCTATAAGGTTGCAGTCAAGGAAGCCACAAAATCCATCTCGACGGCAGTTTCGACAACCACCGAATTGTCTCAAGCAGCTCTGAAGATGTTGGCAGTTGTTCTGCGAGATAGACGAGATGTTTCAATCAAGGATCCCGCCATCGACATGTTACTCGGCAAGTTGAAGGACGACTTGACAGAGCCGCTTTATCGTCACGTTACATTTAACTTCCTACGATCAGTGTTAGATCGTCACGTTGAGACTGCTGATGTCTACGATACAATGGACTACGTCGGAACCGTCATGATCACCAACGACGATAAGGATACACGAGATTTGGCCAGGGGTGCTTTCTTCCAATTCATCAGAGAGTATCCTCAGAAAAAAGCTCGTTGGGGGAAGCAGCTCAACTTCATTGTTGCTAACCTGAAGTACGATCGAGAGGGTGGTCGACTCTCGGTCATGGAGATTGTCCACTTGCTTCTTATGAAGTCGTCGGATGAGTTCGTGCAAGAAATCTCCGCTACCTGTTTTCTACCACTTTTCTTCGTACTTGCCAACGACGACAGTGAGAAATGTCGCCTTGCTGCAGCTGAGCTGATCAAGGAGATTTTCCGCAAAGCCGACAAGGAACGAACCCAGTCATTTTTGACACTCTTACGGTCATGGCTTGACAAAGATGACAATGAGGCGGTCCTCAGACTGGCCTTCCAGGTCTTTGGCTACTATCTTCAATCTCACGAAAATGCGTCAAAGAACAAGAAGGACTTCAAGCTTGCTTATGGAAAGATCACGAACCTCCTCGAGTCTGACGATATTCGAGAGGTGGATGGTGAGCTTCTTGAAGCGGCGCTGAAGGTCATCAGAGTATCTACCACTGTTTTCCCCGACAAATGTTTCTCGGGTGACAGTGAGGAGGTGTGGGCTAACATTGCAACGTGCTTAAGCCATCCGGACACTCCTGTCAAGGTAGCTGCTGTGGGTTTGATCAGTTTGTACTTGGCCGACTTTGCCAAGCAAGGTGGCAACATCCCAGCTGGAGACACAGTGGAAGGATCTCATGGCCTCACTTTAGATCTTGAGAAGGTTCAGGATCTAGTCCGCCTTGCTCTAGGGGTGGTTGGATCTCGTGATGTTGACGAGGCTTTGGCAGCCGAAGCCACGCAGATCTTGATCTTCCTTGCTCCTCGCCTGCCTGCTCGGCCCGTTATAGTTGAGGATGAGGATGTTGAGGAGACCGAGGATCCTGCAGATCAAGAGGAAGACGAAGTTGAGCTAAAACAAAAGGACTTGCAATACGTGTTTTGGAGGCTGTCTCATATTATTCGAAGGGAGATCCCTCCGAAGGCGGCGGCCAATACGCCCAAGACAGCCGCAATGGAGGTTCTCGAGACTATCTGTCGCAGATCCTCTACCGAACGCCTTCAGGGATCGCTCAAGACAATCCTGGTGCCTCTGCATAACCTTACGGATCCATCCATCCGGCCGCCCTTCTCGATGGATGAGCAATTCAAGACTAAGCACGAAGCTCTGAAGACGCGGGCCCAGATTCTGATGGACTCGCTGCAGAAGAAATTTGGAACGGCCGAGTACACGAAGCATCTCTTGGCTATTCGAGAAGAAGTGAGGGCAAAGAGACAAGCGCGAGCAAGCAAGAGGAAGATTGAGGCGCTCGCGCAGCCCGAGAAGTATGGACGGGATAAGCGGAAGAAATTTGAGAAGAACAAGATGAGAAGAAAGACAAGGGGTAAAGAGCAGAAGTCGATGAGACAAGCGTATAAAGGGTTTTAGATCATCGTATGCATGCATTGGGCGGCGTTTAGGGCTCCGACATTGAGGGAAAAGTACTATTTGGGGCGTTTTCTTCACGGATCTATATCCAAATAGAGGTGCTTGATTTGAAGCAGGCTCTCAGCCACTCCTATTAGTTTGTGCCTTGTTTTATATCCTTACATCAAATGGAGAAGGGTATCCGCAGAATCGTTTCGAACGCCACCAAATGCTCCACCACCTATAATACAATGCTTTTGATATGTAGACACTCCCTCTCTACTCATGAACTCCCCGTCTTGCCAGTCCCCTCCTCTTGCTGCGCATAACTGTCCTCGGGCCAGAACTCAATATCCCCATCCTCGCCCAGGCTTCCCCTCTTGACCAGCTGGCCCTTCTCCCGCATCAGATCCTCCACAGTGATCTTCCTATCTCCAAAGATGTTCAGGTGGTCGCTAATGACATGTCGGTTCCGACACTCCGGGCACGTAATCAGTGTAGAGCCCTTGTGATAGCCCTGTTTGGAGACGTTGTGGTGGGAGCGGTAGCCGCAGGGCACGCAGGTGAACGAGAGCTGGTAGTACGCTGGGTCTTTCAGCTCTGGTCGCTTGCCCTCGCGTGTCACTTCGTCTGACGCGGCCGACTCTGTTTGGTTGGAGCGTTGTCTGGCGGGAGGGCGAGGGATAGAGTGTGCGGCGCGGATGAAGATGGGTTGCGTGAAAGTAGAGCGGACGGGGAGGTTGAGGCACCGTTGTAGAGGCGCCGCTCGTTGAGCACGAGGTCGAAGTTGGCGCAGAATTGAGGAGAATATCGGGTTTGTTTTGGAGGCCATTTTGGATGGTGTTCTTGAGTGCCGGTATTGAGTGAATGGATCGCGATGGTGTTGCTTCAGAGTTCAAAATGTTTTAAAGATCCGGGGTCCAATCGGCTTCTCAATGTTTAAACGTCATCTAGGTCCGTGCGCTACCTCTTGCTTCTTCTACAAGGATTACGACCTCGCCCCCTGACTCAGACACTTTTCCCTATAACTTTCGTATACTCGAAAAACTAGAATCATTCAAGCGTGACGATTATTTTAGCACTCGAACATTTGTATCCTTCATTCACAGTGATGGGGTTAGCTCGCGCCCTGTGGGGCGAATTACCACCTCCAAGGGCCCATCTGCCTCGACTCCCGTCCTGCTCAAGAGTGGTGTCAAGCCTGGTCTGTCCATAGGAGTCTCGTCGTTTTATTTCGACGGTCTTTAGACGAATATAGGCGAAGAACAGATTTAGTTTCAAGAACGAGCTCAGAGTGAAGGTTAGCTATTAGACGGCGTGCCTCGTCCTCATTCTCCCGCACCCACGACGAATCTCTATGAGCAAGCAGCCAAAGGGCAGTTGCCAAAGATAAAGTAAGGCAGTGATGCTAGACATGAAAATGGTGTGAGGCTATTTACAAAGGAAGCATCGACGCAGAGAGAAGAGCTTTGAAAACCAGTCGTAGGGAAGGTCCAAGTGGTTCCATTTGAATATAGTGTTTGATTGATTCCACTTCGGTTGACAAAACGTTTGGCATGGTGTCGGTTCCTAGCTCCTTCCACTGGTGTCGACAGATGCTAATACCAAAATTCCTACGCTCTTTCAAAGAAAGAGAATCCTTCCCTCCCTCCTCCGCAATTCCTAATAACTTCACACACTTGGGCAGAGCCTCGACAGAAACCTCTGTAGGATTGCCCGTCCCCTCGTTTTCCCTCTTGTTCTTCAAAAGCTCCATTTGAAAAGCTTCATTTGCCCTGTGACTACAAAACTTCCCGGTTCATTCAGGAAGAACTCACGATGCAGGCTAAGAAAGTGTTCACCTTCTCGCTCATGCTTCTTGGAGCCTCGATAGGTCTGGCCGACGATGTCAGTCTCGCCATCAGCATGGTCAACCAAGCCCGCCAAGCCCAGGGAATACCTCCATTGACTTGGAACCCCGACCTTGCTGCCTATGCTCAGTTCTGGGCTAACCAGATGGGTGCCGGGACGCAGCCGTTCAGCCATGCACCACCTTCGCTGCGACCACAGCAGGGGGAGAACATATATGTCCATCAATCCACGCAGTGCGATGTCGCATTCGACACTCCCCTCCAAACTGCCATGCACATGTGGCTCGCGGAGGTATCGCAATACAACGGACAGCCCGTTGCCACCGGCGCTGAGCCTTGGCTCCATTGGTGTAGGTGATCAAACGGACTCATTCAGGGTTATCCTGTTGCTGATGGTGTTGTAGCTCAGTGTATGTGGTCGCGATCTACTCAAATTGGTTGCGCTCGGGCATACAGTGTTTCGGAGCCTTACAAGGTCTTTGACGTCTGTCGCTTTCTTCCCGAGGGCAACATGTAAGTCTCAATCCAACTCGTGTTCAATATTGCTGATGGCTAAGTTATCGCAGGATCGGAGAAAAGCCATATTAGGAGCCTTCGCCCACCACTTTCAACCCCTGTACTAAACTTCCTCCTATTCTAATTTTACTCAGAGCAAGCAAATGCTGTGGCTTCATTCTTTATAATCGTCGAGACATGCAAAGGATGTTAAGAAATGGGGCTGAGTTTTGTGATTGGGTCACTCTGGGACGTTATCTCGGCGAATCATTGTTGGTATCTTAGGACTGGTCAACGCTTCTCGTGGTGGCATGGCTATCGCTGCAATTCCTCCGGATGTATGTAGTATTCTGAAGTTATGTTGAAGCCTAAGCTATTTTGCTTGATCATGTCGATATAACGTTATACATGTCGATTGTGCTTCTCTTGCCAAGCGACAAATGTATATGGTTAGTGTCCAGGCGTTACTGCGTTGTAGAGTACAGTCGGTGCCAGTAATGTTGAACTTAGCTTTGTCGATTTGCTATTACCCTATCGGCCATTCCATTTCGTTTCTCCAACAGTCTTAGCTAGTACTTTACACAACTGCTGCCAAAGCCATTATGGGGCAGAGGGCATTGCTTGGGTGCGACTCTAAGCCTGCTAAGCGCTGAAAGAGCTGTAAACATCTGGAATGATCCCTAGCTGTATCAACCAAAAATAAGACATGCTACCATGGCAAGCATAGGGTAGCATGCAGCTCGTCCTGTCTGAGTGCCGTGCCTTCGCGTGTGCGGTGCCCGGACCATATGTAGCCAGAATCCAAGGTTAAAAAATATGGGGCAGGCTGCTTACCTAACACTAAACCTTGCTTCCACCGTCCCCACGGCAAACGCCGAATTGTGGCAGACCAGCGACGCGATTGAGAAAAGGTTGTCCAGGTCGCGACTCTATCAAGCAACACATTGAAACCATCACCAGCCATTCGCCTTCGCACCTCACTTTCACCTTCTATCGACGCTACAGATTTTGTCGCGCTGCTACGGCAGTTCTCGCACCTCCACCGAGATTTAGCAAAACACGAGGGCCTTCCTTGCGCGTCTGCGTCTGCTCCCTTACGCAAGCATGAGATAGCCCTCGAGGTCTCCCAGCGCCCACAATGGAACGAACAAAACCCCAAGCATTTCTGTCGACCTACGCGCCGCGATTACGTGGCTACAATAACTCTCTCCTGACGCCTGTGCTACCGAGTGCGCCAACCGGGCCCATTTCGAGGACAACAAAGCGAGGGACGACAATAATCAACTACGCCGAGGATGGATACGATGATTTGGATGACGATAGTGATGATACCCGACGTCGACCGACCGGCCTGCGCAGTTTGCGCAAAGAAGATTCTGCGAGCAGACAGGATCTTGCGGACAAGGCTGGAAAGGATACTAAGAGTCCCGTGGACGTTCAGGGCATCTGGCGAGACTGGATGGGCAAGAATCGCCCCGCCAGAAGCGATCAACAAAATGCGTCTCAAGCAAACCTGCCACTCACCCTGATTCCGATCCGTATTGATCTTGATATTCCCGCCTACATCCCGCAGCCTCCTTTTCCAGCCCCTAACCCTAATTCGGTTGACATCTCTCTGCCACAGTATCGACCTCAAGAGATGACGGTACCTTACAAGCTGCGTGATATCTTTTGCTGGAACCTGCATGAGACACTCATCACAACGGATCAGTTTGCGCAAACCTTGGTCCAGGATCTGGATCTACCCAATCGAGCAATCGTTATCGCTGAAATCAGCAAGCAAATCCGGACACAACTCGAGGAATATGCAGGCGTTGCTCTACACCCGCTATTTCACACTGACCAGCAAACTTCGGCCCCTCAGCCAGCTACAAGTAGCGTAGCTAATGCGGCGGCGAATGGGACTGTGAATGGGACCCCGAAGCCAAATTTGCCACTCAAGTCCCGAGATGAATCTCCTGCTTCGGCGGCGCGGGGACTATCGCGACCAGACACCCCTGCGCAGACTCCGGGACAGCAGACACAGGCCCCAGACGTTACCGCAGAGGCTACACCCATCCTCCCTGATTCGGACGATTACAATCCTGACGACACATACCGCTGCATCATCAACCTGAATTTGAACTTGGCATCGATGCTTTATACGGACAAATTCGAGTGGTCTCTGTTGCATCCTCCTGGAACAGCCGAAGCCTTCGCGAAGATGACCTGCGCAGACCTAGGATTGACTGGAGAATGGATTCCGGCTATGACCCATGCAATCTACGAAGCAGTCCTACGGTTGAAGAAGGAGGCCTGCGAGGCAGGCGGGCTTGTAACTGGATGGGGTGGCTTACAACAAGAGCTACCTAACGATGCTGCGCATGGAGCGGAAGCTGGTTGGAGATATGATCCTGATCACCTTGCAGATGAGTGGGAGCCTAAAGTCGAGATATTAAGCAAGGAGGAGATTGAGAAGCGAGAAGGAGACCGCGAACGCCAAGTTCGCCGGTTACGCCGCGAGACGGCTCGATTCAGTTCTACTGCAGGTATGTTGGGTGGCACGCCATTCGGAGCGCCTGCAGAGGTGGAAGAAGAGAGGATGGGTCGAGGCGAGCGGTCGAAAAAGAAACGTCGATTCCGAAGTCTCAGTCCGCTCGGACGGGGTGGAACTCCAGGAGGCCGTGGGACCCCTGACGTTGGCGCCGTCGGCGGATATGGTGGCGGCGGTGCATTGACAGACCAGGAGAGGATTGCATGGCGATGCTGGCACTGTCGAATCTGGGGTACATGCGTCTGGGCAGTGCGAGATGGTCCTGCAGGCCCAAGGGTGAGTTTCCCTCCACCACATGACTATATAATACTGACTGTTCGCAAGACGCTCTGTGCCAACTGCGGATATCTATATGAGCGTGATCGACAACTTCCCCGCCAGACGAAGAATCTGCACCTACAAGATATCCGTGCGGTTTAGGAACGTAACGGTGTGCCCGGTAAAGAAAGAAAAGCGATTGAGCAGCATCAGATGCGACCGCCTCCTGCGCTCAGTCGTGAGAATAGTAGTCACAGCAAGTCTCAGCTTGGCCGAACGAAACTGGCTTTTGCACAAGGAAACGGCCGTCTGATGCGCGCTCCTGGAAAGAATGGAGTTGTGGCACTGCGTGTTAACTAAGTTATGGAGTCTATATCGCAAGTAAAAGCTTGGGGCGGTGGAAATGGGTAGGGATGTTTTGGCGTCTCGGGAGGTTGGAATTCCTCAGCGGATGGATTTTGATGTTGGTAATTCGAATAGGGGATTTGAGCAGTGTAGAGTATCTGTAGAATATATGGGAGACAGCCAGCGAGTGACCTGGTTAACACGAACTGGCCTAAGCCTTTTTCAAGGAACCCACCGAAGACTCTGAGAGGAGGTTCAACCTGCTATTCTGCGCCAAAGGTACCATTCGGCAACCGTGGACATATATCTAAATCCAAGCCAACTTGAGAAACTGTTAGAACCTGATAAATGAGGTGGCGATCACGTGGAGTGTTCATTCCTAAGGTACGAAATACCTCGATTCCTGAGCACCAACCTATTTTTATTCTCTTCTCTTCCACGCATGGGGGATCTGTTCTCGGCACTTGAACTTTCAACAAAAGTCCAAGGCCCGTTGTGGCTCTCCGTCTCGGCCTCATTAACGAGCTGGATTTACGACTGAACCTTACTCGCGCTGGAAGACGAAAGCAACCCCACTCCACGTATCATGTGCTCCCAACGTCGCATTCAAGTCCACTGGGATAGCATGTGCGGATACGAAGACCGTTTAGAGACCGGAGCCGTCGGGGCGCAAGAGGGTAAAAAGATACGTCCCGCGGTGCTTTTAACTCTCTTTGTAAACTCCAGGCCCTGAAATCCTTGTGTATTATCGTAAGGAGAGGGCAAAGCTCGAGGAGAATATTCCAAGGTTGCGTTAGCAATCTTCCTGAGATTAAGAGAGAAAATTATGGTAGAGAGAAGGTCGAGGTCTTTATTCAGACTAGAGCTAGACCAATGGTGTTGTCCTTCGCCTGCACGGCGCGTTGAACGGTACGAGTCGAGCCATGGACCTACATTCCTAGAAAGGAACGACACCTCCACCTCGAACTACCCTGTCACACGCCGCGGGGAAGCTGTGCCTCGGCTTATAGACAACACGACTGTATAGGAGTTGTACCCAAGTTGGCAAGTGTCTGTGGAACGGGACATACTACACACGCATATGATGAACGAAGTCTCGATCGTCGAAAGGCTGAAGCTGAATCCAACCGGGTAACAAATGAAGCCGCCGCAGGGCCGTCGGGCCATTGGGAGTTTGTTCAACTGCCATCTTGATGCCACACTCCTACATACCGAAAAACAGTTGCTGGGCGGATGGACCGCTTCAACTAGACGGCCCGTCTCCCATATTGCTGCATCCTTCAAGGAGCACATCTGTTTGCTGGCTTAAGTGCTAAGTTTGATTAGTATGCTGTAATCGATAGATTAGTACCTGCCATTGGCAACAAACCATGCTCCCAGATGGCCGAACCCGCAAATTAATACCTTAGTCTGGATACAGCTCCTGACGAAGGGAGGCGGCATGACTATCAGTAAGTGATGGAGCTTAATCTCTGCTAGTTGAGGGGCAGGAGTCCCGAAAACACCGACGGCGGCCTGATGGCGATGTTGATGTTGTTTGAATCTTTGCTTGACTAATATCAGAAGAGGTCGGCGAGGAGCAATATTTCCTTTTGGAACGATGGTTGAACCGCCCAAGGGTATGCTCCATCGCTCATTCATGCATAAGGGGTTGAACACTCTCGATGACTGAATACAGCGTGCATTAATAACCTACTTACACCCTTCTTCTTCAGCCTAGACTGTTGTTCACTTCCTGGAGATGTGGCTGATTATGATAAATAGGTTCGTCAGTTGGACTAGAGTGGTGAGACTTGGAGTCTGGATAAGAACGGCGAAGAACAAACCGTTACGGATCATCGAATGGAATTCCCGGGCGACGCTTGCGATACGTGGAAAACCCAGTTCTGCAGGGGTACCTGACCCTCAGGTCATGCTGGAAACCTTCACTCTTGACCAGAGCTATTTGAAAGTCAAGTGGCCTGACTCAACCGCAACCTCAGAGGATTGAGGTCTCATCAAGATTGCGGGGTGAAGCTGTGATGCCCCTGCAATTTGCTGGGGCGGGAAAGGCGTCCGATCTCCAAAACACCTATGCCCTCGACCCTGGTCTCACACCTGATTGACAATTAATCGGACGTCAAGGGAGGGCCCTGAGGGACACAAGAACGATAGAAACATGGGTTTCAAGTCGGCAAACTCGCTGGTGGGGCCGCTCCGACGAACTAGGTTGAGTCCGGCCTCAATATATACGGCGGACGACCTCCGTGTGCGGCCTAGAAAGGCCTCCAATGAGGATGATCAATGAGAGAGGGCCCTCGGCGGCCGTGATGTTTTCCCCTTGCAAAGGCGACTTGACCTTCATCATCCATCCGCATATACGCTGCCGATCCACTGCTCAGCGTCTCAAGTGTCATATGGAGTCTCGGACGCCAGAAGCGAAGGGGGTTGGATGAATCTGCTACTCTTCCTGCATCTTCTTCAAGCCGTTCCTGGATGGAAAATCTTCCAACGAGGGTCTTTCATTTGCGTAGCCCCCCGGCTAATACTGAGCTTCACCACGAAGTGGCCTCTTTCAGCGTCATAAAGGGATGCCCGAAGTCTCACATCTTAGAAGGAAGAGGCGGCCCGGAAGCCGTGACATCCTCCTTGGATGAGCCTGGACCGTCTCGACCGGCCTCATGGCTTCTCCTGCGATGGACTGGCTATTCTACATGGTCCATTAGAAGCATCTTTTATGGACCAATAGGCCGACGATCCGAACAGCAGGCCACGGTATTATCTATATAACTGAGCTCTCTGCCTCGTCCGTAGCTTTTCATTCACCATCCTTACCTTCTTCGATTCTCCTGAAGCCACTTCCTTTACTTTTTCATCATGTATCGCACCATTGCCATCGCCGCGGCGTTGATCGCCGCCGCCCACGCCCAGCAGGTCTGCACCTCTACGACTGAGACTCACCCCCCACTTAGCTGGTCGAAATGTACTTCTAGCAGCTGCTCGACCGTCTCAGGGTCCGTTGTTGTCGACGCTAACTGGAGATGGACGCACACCGTTGGGGGCAGCACTAACTGCTATACCGGCAACGAGTGGGATACCTCCATCTGTACCGATGGAGAGACCTGTGCCGAGAAGTGCTGTCTCGATGGTGCTGATTATTCGGGCACCTATGGTGTTACCACTAGCGGCAACCAGCTGAGTCTGAAGTTTGTCACTAAGGGTCCTTATAGCACCAATATTGGCAGCCGTCTCTATCTCATGGAGGACGAGAAGACATACCAGATGTTCACCCTCTTGGGTAATGAGTTCACCTTCGACGTTGATGTCTCAGGTATTAGCTGCGGCCTCAATGGTGCTCTATACTTTGTTTCCATGGATGAGGATGGCGGTTTGGCGAAGTACGACGGCAACAAGGCTGGCGCTAAGTACGGTACCGGATACTGCGACAGCCAGTGCCCTCGTGATGTGAAGTTCATCAACGGAGTTGTGGGTAACGCCCCATCTCAGATATATCGACTTATGCTGATATATGCTAGGCTAACTCGGAGGACTGGGTCCCCTCGAGCAATGATGCTAACGCTGGTGTTGGCAGCCTCGGCAGCTGCTGCGCCGAGATGGACATTTGGGAGGCGAATGACATCTCCACGGCATTCACCCCTCACCCGTGCAAGGTCAACACCCAGCACTCCTGTGATGGTGACGACTGTGGTGGCACGTACTCTGCGACCCGATACGCTGGTGACTGCGACCCCGATGGTTGTGACTTCAACCCCTACCGCCAGGGAAATAAAACCTTCTACGGACCGGGATCAGATTTCACTGTCGATACCACCAAGAAAGTGACTGTCGTCACACAGTTCGTTAAGAGTAGCTCCGGTGACCTGTCTGAGATCAAGCGTTTCTACGTTCAGAACGGCAAGGTTATCCCTAATTCGCAGTCGACAGTTTCGGGCGCAACAGGAAACTCTATCACTGAAGAATTTTGCACCAACCAGAAGAAAGTATTTGGAGACCGTGATAGCTTCACTGAGAAGGGTGGTCTTTCGCAGATGGGTGCCGCTCTTGCTTCGCCCATGGTTCTCGTCATGAGCTTGTGGGACGACGTAAGTCTTGAGCAACAAAAGAGATTATGGGAATGATGGCTAACTGGATTTTATAATAGCACTACTCAAACATGCTCTGGCTTGACTCGACTTATCCAGTTGATTCCACTGGCGCCGGCTCCGAGCGAGGCTCCTGCTCCACTGATTCTGGTGTTCCCTCAGATGTCGAATCTGATAGTCCTAACGCGTCCGTTATCTACTCTAACATCAAGTTTGGACCTATTGGCAGCACGTTCTCCGCCACTGGTGACAGCGGTAGTGGGGATGATGGTAGCGATGACGATGGCGACGGCGACGGCGACGGTAGCGGCGAAACTGCTGCACACTACGCTCAGTGCGGCGGCTCGGGATATTCTGGCCCTACCAAGTGCGCTTCTGGTTATACTTGCACTAAGCAGAACGACTACTATTCTCAGTGCCTGTAAACACGCCTTCAGGGGGATGTGAGGAAAATGGTCCTGTTTCGTGTAGGGTCTTTGACAGGCTATCTATGGGAACTGCTTGAAAGAGCACAAACGATTAGTGCTAAGGGTTATGCTTTTACTTCTCTGTATATCTATTATAGCTGGCTGTCTATACTTCTTTATCAAACTTATCTTGTCGACACGTATTTGTTGAAACCATTGTATTGGAGATCGTGAAGGAATGTTGACAACTATATGTTTGTGCACTAGATCTAAAGAGAATTTGTAGCACAGAATGTATGACCCGAGTCCACTAAGTCCCCATTTGCTTCGACGTGATGAGAGGCAACGCCGCTTTTAAAGTGCTATTAAAGGTGCTGTAGCTGAGGTAAAATATGTGCCGCTTAGTCTTCGTCGAAAAAGTGTCCACAGGCATTTACACAAGGGCTGTTTTGTACCTTGGTTCCAAGAGTTCTCAAATTAAATACTTTCAACCAATTGTAATTCCTAAACCCTAATGTTATTACTAATTTAAGGGATGTTGCTTTAGGGATGATGACTAGATCGCTTTATGGTTGTATTAATGGCTCAGCTCTTACTTTTATCATTTGTCTTCTCTGGGAAAACATTGGACCTGACAAGGTCTTCCAGTCTACTCTCAAGTTTCTGGATCGTGTACTAGGTATCATTCGGGTAAATAAGATTGCTAACTGTTTGCTCTTATCATTCATCAAATCCTATCACACAGATCTTGGAATATCACATTCCAGCTAATATGCGCGGTAGGGTTAAACAATCTCCTTCTTCCGCTCTGACTGCTGAACTTCCGCACCGTCCTTTAATCCCACAGGCTCCAACGACACTTGCACGCCCAACATCTGAGCGCCCTTCTCCGTGTGGTCCGCACCACCGAAGATAACATCCATCTGCTCGAGAGCGATGCCCTTGGTCTCCGGGATGAAGAAGTAGACAAAGATGGCGAGGACGATGTTGACGGACATGAAGAAGAAGAGGCAGTTGAGTCCCTTCTTTGCGAGGAATGTCGGGAAGAATTGTTGGAATATAGTGTTGGCAACGTTCTGGGATTGTGAGGCCATGCCCACAGCTTGGGAACGGACATTGGCGGAGAAGATCTCCGAAGTCCACATCCACACGCCGGCTCCCCAAGATGGCTTATAGAAGAAGCTGGGTAGAGTGTCAGAGAACAGAGAAATAACAAGATGGAGCGCTGGGAAAAGGGTAAACTTACATGAAAAGGAATAGCATAAAGACAATACTGATGGCAACAGGCTGTGACTTGACACCATCATGTGTTGGGGTAGAGAGGCCAATAACCGGCACAATCAACATACAAACCGCCATACCACACGCACCAACAATGAAGAGCCAGCGACGGCCGAAGCGATCAGCAGTCCAGACAGCGTTGAGTGTGAAGAGAATACCCATGGTAGCCCAGAGTGCGTTGATTAGATTGCTATAAAGGAGGAATTAGTTAGTTATTTGGCTCTAGAAAGGGTATTCAACTTATTCTCTTACATAGTCTGACTCGAGGTCCAAACCTTCTTGTAGATGGCAGTGGAGTAGCTGTTAAGCGTGCCTTGGCCGGTGAGCTGCTGGCCGACATTGAGAATAAAGGCCAAGAAGAGACGCTTTCGAACAGACTTGTCCTTGAACAAGGCTGAGTAACCAGGGCTAATAGCCTCCTTCTCGTATTCGATAGCCTCACGAATTTGCAAGAGCTCATCCTCCACCTCCTCGTCAGTGTCACGTATACGACGTAGGGCAGCACGTGCAGCCTCTATGTTGTTGTTCTTCTTGATATGCCATCGAGGGGATTCGGGTTGGAATGGAAGCAGGGCGATGACAATGATGGGGACCATGATCTGGAAGATGACAACCATGCGCCAGTCCCATTGACCGAGCGTCTCGCGGTGCATGCCGCAGGCGTAGTTGATCCAGTAGGCGATGAAAGCACCGACGGAGTAGAAAAGTTGCCAGAAGGTCATGACACTGCCACGGATCTCTGGGGGAGACACTTCACCGATGTAGACAGGGCCAGCAGCTGGTAACGGTAGCGTTAGGTACTGACCAAAAAAGGATAGAGGTTGGACTTACTCAATGCAGTTCCTTGGCCAATACCGATGAGAACACGGCCAGCAATGAAGCAGCCAAGGTTGCCCCTAGGAGCGAAGGCTTGAATGAATGCAGCGATGATGGTGATGAAGCAGCCAATTCCCATTCCCCATTTTCGGCCCAGGAAGTCGGACTAGTTTACGGTGTTAGTGAGTTGGTCGACGAAGAAGGGAATACAGTGGAAGACGCACGAGGGGGCCACCGATGAAGAAGCCACTGACGATGGCACCGATGGTATAGCAGGTATTAATCAAGCCGACAGTATAACTGTCTTTGTCCTAGAAAGACGTGGTGGTTAGTTATGGGTGATATACACGCAGCTGCGAACTCAGGGGTGTGAAACATACGATGTCAAGGTTGAACCAATCAAGCCAGTGGTCCGAGGCTTGAAGAGCCTGTGCAAATAGAACATTAGCAAACTCTTGGTTCTTCTTACACTGGAAGAAGTTCCTCGCGTACATTAAAGACACTGGAGTCAAAGCCGTAGAGCGTCATACAAGACGCCGCCACCATGGCGATGAACCTGGGGAGGCTTGTTAGTTTGGACGACATGGGAAACGCATGGACGGCATGGATGCCCAGCACATACCAGTTGTAACTGCGAGTTTTGCTCATCATCTTTGCGTTGTTGGCCGGGACTCTCTCGGTGATGACCGGACAAGGTGAGAAGACGAGGTCGAAGGGTGAGGACAACCGATCGAATAGAAGAGGCTCGTCGCAAACAAGAGGATGGACGATGGGCAGTCTTTATCTTTGCACGACGAGGAGCATATCCCCAGACCCCAGACCTTGAGACGATTCGCCAATTCGCCAGGGATAGAGAACGGTCCCCACAGATGGGTAGGGGTGACAAGTAGATATCCTTCATAGAGACAGTAGCTCGGTGCTATCTCAACCGTCCTTCACGAGGTCAAAGCCGGGGGACTCCCGCCCTCACCCAATCTCGAGTCAAGCCCGGGGCTGGAGGCGGCTCGTTTGAGTTAGATGCGCATCCCCCGGACCAGAGGCGATGGGCGGCGTCTGGGGTTCGAGCGCCGTCGCGACGGAGAAATAGAAGCCGTCGATTGTTCCACCAATGGCTGGACGGGTTCGTTCGACCCCGTGGGAACCTCGATCTGTCCATGATCAGCCGCGAACGGAACCGCTGCTATGAGCCGGGCTTGTTGCTGGCGATTTTATCCTGGAGATTTTATCCTGGATCCCGTTTACCTTGACTCCACCCAGCTGGTCAGTCCCCGCTTTCCCCGCATCGTGGAGAAGGGCAGGAGTTTGCTTGGAAAGTTGGAGGCGGGAGCGGAGGTGCGGAGGATAAGATAAGATGGTGTTGATGACATCCACCTGACGAGAGAGACAGGGAACTGTCGAAGAAAGTTTGGGGGATTTCATGACTCAAGAAAATGGAAAACAATACACAAGGCTCTACAGGATTGGTTCGAGACTTCATGTACCTCCTCTTTGCAGGTCCACGTTTTGGAGAAGCACGAGGTGGTTCCTTCTTCTGGTCCCTTGTCCCCTCTGGTCTAGGATTCCCCGTCCCCCCAAGGGCAATGAACATCTCGGATTGGATATCTCACCGCAAGCTCAACCTCACCCTGGAAGTTTATCCGGGGTTCCAGGTCAAGAGTCTGATAGAGGGGTTACAAGACATGAGAGGGCAGGGAATGGACCTGGCTGTACCCGCCTTATTTCCCTGGTTCATCCATTTCTGACAAGATCATCAAAGTAGGTAAGGCGAAGGCCAAATCTCTTGTAGATAGATTGGACAACAATTAGCCGGTAATACATGCTTATAATTAACGCTAGGCGCCGCTTTGCCGCTCGGTATCATCCCGAGTTGTGGAACTACTCGCCTAGGTATATGCCTGCATCTGCTCTTCTCCCAACGGCTCTCAGCTCACAACTGCGACTAGTCACGAAGGACAAATTTTTCCACCGCTCAGAGTCCACGAATCGTGCCGCTAGTTCAAACAGAGCTCAAGTGTTAGCTGGAGTCACTCGCTTGGCAGACGTTAAATCTGATAGACGACGCCCAACTCCCAACGGCACCCAGTATCCGCGGACGATATGTAGCTCCTTGCGGAGGATATGTAGATAAATGCTCCTCCAATAATCTCGATGGTGGCGCTTCTCGAGATGCTTTATTCTACATCTTCTGATTGTCTTGACGAAAGCTAACTGTTTAAGCAGATGCCTCCCAAATCAAGGATCTTATTGGGGTGCTCCTCCTCCTTGCATCATTTGGGGAACGCTGACACCTACCCATCTCACTTGTTTGGGTGATTGGTTGTGCATGATTCCGGGTTGCTGTTGAGGGGACGGGCCTCCAACCCCTTGATACTGCATTTGCTGCTGTTCCCTGGCGTTATATCGCATCTGTTGTCTCCCTCTGAGTCGCTCAACTACCTCTGCGGATATTCTGCCAAAGCTCTCGTTCCACATCGCCGAATCATCCCAACGTTCTCCATATTTCCCTAGTGTTTGCGAAACACGTTCGATGCAGCTCAAGCTACGGCTGATATTATCTTCCTGCGTGAGACCTCGAGGAAGAGGAGGGGCGGGAGCGGCTCCCTGGCGTGGTATAGGGATCGGCACTGGCTGTCCTGAGAGGAGCATATCTTCGGCATCACGCAAGACGGCAAGGAACTGATTGGCCATGAAGAAAATCTTTAGGACATCATGGTAGGTGTAAAACCCAGGATTCAATGAGCCGTGAGCAATTCCATGCATGGTGTCGAGGTAAGCCATGGAGTGTTCGAAAATAAGAATGCGGTCATAATCGGTGATCTGGGGTGCCCTCGGCGAAGGTGCGATGCAGTAGACGTAGCTATATCGAAGTTCCTGCTCGAAAAGCTGTCGAATCCCTGGTGACAGTGTGTTTGGAAGCGAAGCGGCCCATTCTCGCATGTCCAGGCACATTTTCCAGATGTAGGATGTTTGGTCTTGAATAGGATCAGGTCCCGATTGATATAGCTCTTGGTACCAATGGGACTGTGCCCGCCGTAGTTGGAAGAGCAGCAGAGCAGGGTCTGCTGACTGCGGTCCAGCAATAGGCGTAGCACCAGAAGTTTTGCGTCCTGGCCCGGTCCCATGAGGGAATGCGACGTTAATGGTATCGTCAGTGAAAGAGAACGTCCGAGCATGGACCATACTAATGGCTCTGTAGATACACATTAGTTGTTGGTAAAGGGCTTGTAGGTTGGGTGTGACAAACCGATCAAGGGCATAAACACAGTAAAAGATCTTTCTTCGCATATCCAGGGCGGCCTTATCTGATACGGCAGATGAAGGGGGATCTTGATGAAAACCAAGATCTACTATTGCTCGTGCGGTGAAACCTATCAGATGCCAGCTGTCGAAATGCGCCGGATCCACCATGCCGTACTGCGTCAAGAGAATCAACGACTGAATGAGCGTGACATATCCTGGTGCGAGCGCCCCGTCCGCGAAGTGCATGGCTCTAGATGCGAACTCAGTCCCGTTGACGTAGAACTCATCTCCTTTACGTCGGCTCTGGGCAGTTGAGCCGATAGCCAAGACCATATAGACCATCCAACAGTCAGCATCTTTGATGACACGATCATCCTCCTGGTAGAGGTCATCCAATGCGGTTAGCAGCGCCGTTTCGGAGAAACAAGGAAACAATGAGTAGATGTTGCTCATATAATACTGGATAATGGCGTGCGCAGACTGCCTTGCTGGAAGGCGTGCCTGCGTTGATTCAGGTAGAGAGTCGTTCGTAGTTGCCGCTAAGACGAGCCTGGCAAATGTCATATTTGTGGCAACCGGTTCGAAGTCCCGGGTAGTGGCATTGACTGAGCTGTAAAGGATGTTAACTGATTTCAACAGCCCACGTCGGTCTAAGAACCTTACAGGAAACCAAAGTCTGATACTAAGGAGTTGACATCGGAATTCTCCCGCTTCCGGGCGGCTTTCCGGTGAATGGCAGCCCGGATTACAGCGAGAGAGTCCCTCCTGTCGATAGGAGCAAGTGCCGATACGTCAGGGTCGTGCAGTGCCACAGACGCCTTACGAGACTTGGCATACTGCAGCCGCCTTTCAAGCTTCTCAATTCGCAGTTCCAGCGCGGCTACATAACTGGATAGCCGGTCAGTTGATGCCAGGCTGAGCGTACTTCATATGGACGAACCTCCTTTCCTTCCCTCTGGCGAACTGATCATTAGCTGCCGAACATTCATTCTCACGGCCTGCCTTCTCACAGGCAGTGCACGCGGGCAGCTTGCCGTCGCACTGGGTCAAATCAGCATCTCATGAAGGAATACCTCGCAGCTAGCGTCGAGAGGGATTACCTTGACTTTTGCGATTCGGCCTTAACATGGGATTAGTTCATGGCCAATCTTGATGGAAATGGGGAATAAGGGCTTACATCTAGAGCAAGCTGATACAGGGCGCGAGACCCTTAGCAAAGGGTTGTGAGAGAAGCTGGGGCGGGGCATTGCGGGACCGGGGGCAGCAGATCAGCCGCCAGTTTCGGACACAGTCGCCAGCGGTTTTGGTAGAATCTACGTCTCTGAATTGCGTGTCGCGTGGCAGTAAGACAAGGCAATTAGAGAGGCGAGAAGAGATGGGACGATGGAGCAATAGGACGGACGGTCGGGGCAGCTTGAGGAGACGGTTGGAACGTCGTCGGTTCTCCAGAGCGCCACGATACCAAAAGCGGAAGAGCACGCGGCCGCGATCCGGACTTGCGCCTTTAAGGCCTAACCTGCGTACGTCCCTGTCGATGGTGGAAGAGCCGCAACCAGCAGGATGGGATGACGGATCCGCCGTCGGCTGTTCGAGAATTGATATTTGCGTGCTAGGCAGCCAGGGGACGGGGGAATACGGGGGAAGATTTAGTAGAGAGCCGGAGGGAGTTCGCAGCCTCGTCGATGGGGGCGTTTTGGGTTGATAGATGCAGGATGCGCGAGCAAGGGGTTGCGGGAAGCTGGAGGGGTGGGTTGGATGCCAAGGCCAGGCCGAGGAAGCGTTGGTGGGAGCTCAGGATAGACAGGAGACTTCAAAGTGTCCAGTGAAGTGAATGATGGAGTTTCGAATGGTGAAGTGAGCTGTAGCGGGGTATCAGCAGAGGGGTGTCTGACGATGAAGAGGTACTTCGTACGCAACCAGATATGATGACTCTTGTGGATGAATTCGCGGTATCTGGGTGAGTAATGGGGCTTGCGAGCTTGAGATAACGTTATGATGTGATGAGATATCTGGGCCTTGAGGATGAGGCTGCTTCTGGTAGTAAAATACTCGACACCTTCGTACCTGTGCTTCGAATAACGCTTTGCCAATTGTCAATTGTCAAGTCCAGAAGACGCCCTAACTAAAGCAAGCTTCGAGGGCGCTAGCTAAAGCGTGACATCCACGAATCCTACGAAGGATGTCGCACATTCCATTGGCCATGCACCCTCCAAGTGTGGATGACGAGATTGCGATACCCCCGCCGATAGGGTTTGACTGGGAATGCCTTCCACTCGGCCATCATCTGTTGGTACAGAGTCAATGGTCACTCCCTACCATAGGCTTATTGACTTGGAGTTGAGCCTTTGAGTGAGTACATAGCAGCATGGTATCGTCACCATTCCAAGTCTACCATATGGTGAGAACGCCATGTAGGTACTCAAGGGTCCAGCACACTGACCTGCCAAAAAGGATAGCGCACACATTGTCTATCGAAATACCCATCTCCAAGTAAGGCGACGTACCTGATGCTACGGCAAGGATGGCGTGAGGAGGGGAGCTGTGGCAGTTGGTTCCCCCTAAGATCCCATCTCTCAGCCGTTCCGTTATGGATCCGTATCGGATCTGGTCCCTCCACTAACAAGGCACCTTACGAGAAACAGGACCACTGCATGTCTTGCCTGTCTCGCCTGTCACAGCGACCAAGTGAGTAGCTTCCAGCACTGCCCTAGCGCTGTCATGGACCCCCCACAAGGTCTCTAATAAGATACGCTAGCCGCTGTGGGTACAACACAAACTCTGGGCTACTGGGACCCGTCTTCTATGTACTTACGGGGTCATCGTCGACGCTCCGCCTTCATCCTGTTTGCGTCCCTTATTCTCGAATTGTCTTGCGTGTACGAAGACTCATAGACCGATCTGGATCCTCCTTCCTCCGTCCTTCTTGTGCGCCTCATACCTTATCCTCCTGATAGGTAGCCTCACCCTAGACCTCAGAGCGGCAGTTCTTGCGTCACGGATTCGCCAACTGCTACCAACACGAAGCCACCGTTTCCGTGCTTGTACCCCTCTTCCTCCGTCTACCTTGGACCGTCTCCCTCATCCAGGCAACCGCATTTAACTCACCCTGGCTTGTCCTCCCTCAGACTTCAACGACCCCTCGGTCGACCTTTCACGACTAATAAACATTTGCTGGTCATGACGCTTCTGAACCCGTAGATGTCTTATCCCTTGCTGCTACCAATAAGCATTATTATACGCTCTTGCTTTTGCGATATCTATTCATCCTGTCTCTTGCTCTCGCGGGTCTGTGCTCCGCTCTCAGCTCTGCGCACTGCGCTGCCCTACCGCGCTGCCGTTCCCGCTCCCGACGGATGCGCACCGCCGTCCGGCGAACTTATCCCCGACACCAACGACATCAAAGCTTCGAATGATCCGTAGCTGAGAGCGATCGCTAGGCGTGATTCCGACGACGTGTCCATGGACGCGACACACATCTTCCGGCAGGGCTTTGGAGCTGTCGGCCCCCGCCAGAACCATGCCACCTTCATCAGCCATCCTCCGTTGCCTCGAAAGCCGCCGCCGCCGCCTCCGGCGCACGACAACAACTTCGATGGCGACCCGGGCAATCGCATCGCCCACACCTTGACGGCATGCTGCCGCTGTCGACAGGTAAACTCCCGCGTCTCGGCGCATGCGACTCTTCCCGGCGCAATGCTAATGCCTGTCCTTCCCTAGCGGAAAACTCGATGCGATCCCACCTTGCCCCGCTGCTTGCCTTGCGAGCGCTCCGGCTCTATCTGCGAGTATCTCGACGCTGCCAAGGGACGCAAGATCAATCGCTATTACGTTGTCAAGCTCCAGGAAAAGGTCAGGGATCTGGAGGCTGAGTTGAGCCAATACACTGATGATGAAAACGAGTTCCCCAGGACAACTGAAGATATGGTACGCCCTGGCGGTATGGTTCGCCTCAATGCGCAGGATGAAACCCCCCGATACTTAGGGCCAAGCAGTGGCATCGCCATGACGCGACTACTTATGGAGCAGGCCAAGCGATATACTGATACTAACCGAATATCGGAACTATTCCCCGAGGTCCGCGCCAGACAGGCTCGCATGCAGTCGATTCAGATGACAGGTCCGGCTTCTAATCGAAGAAAAAGTTATCCCATGATTAGCGAATGCCCGGCAAAAGACCTGCCAAGTCGGGAAATTGCCAACAAGTTGGTCGAGATCTTCAACCAGAGAGGTGAGGTTTCCTCAGCGCGTGAAGTGCTGTGTCAGTTCCGCCTTGCCGCACCTGGTGTCATACTAACACACAACTAGGTCAAACTTTCTGGCCAGCCCTGCACGAGAAAGATCTCCAAGGAGACGTGGACGCGGTATACAACGGAGAAACCGACCCATATAAGACCTTCGTTGTTGAAATGGTTATCGCCATTGGGCTCCAAAAGCTGGACGCACAGTATGCGGGCCTGGCAGATAGTTATTACTTGGCGGCAATGCAAAAGTTCGAAGACGTCGTACGCCCCAAGGACCTCAAGACATTACAATGCCTGGTCCTGATTGGACTATACTCTCTACTTACGCCAACACGAACCCCAGTTTACTTCGTTGTTGGTCTCGCGACTAGGATCTGTCAGCAAGAAGGCCTAGCAAGCGAAAAGACGATTTCAACTGGCTATAACCTAAACCCCAAGATAATCGACATGCGCCGGCGCATAATTTGGACTATAGCAGCAATGGAATACGGCTTGGCACACAGCATGGGACGCCCAAATAGCTTCGCCACTGGTAACGACCGCCTGGATGTGGATTTTTTTGCTACTGTGGACGATGAGAACATTACCGAGGATGGCATCAAACCCGGACCTCCTAGCGAACGAAAACTGGTTGCCATTCACTTTTACAAGATGAGGATGTGCCAAGCCGAGATTCGAAGGTCACTGTACGAGAGGAAGCGACCAGAGCCAAAGGACGACAGACATCCCTGGTATGCGAGGGTAGAAAAGATGAACCAGGAATGGTTAGATGCTTCACCAGAGAAGCCTGCCTGGTGTAAACCCTGGTAAGTGGCGTAATGTTTTATACTCGACCTCAAGACTAACGAGTCTGGCAGGTTCACTGGCCGATTCCATCAAATGAGAATCTTCATGTACCGACCTTCCCCTCAAATACCGAAGCCGTCGCCTCGGGCAGCCAAGTTGTGCTACGAAAGTTCGGAATACATTATCAAGCTCTCTAGCAAACAGATTGAGGATCCAAATGCAGACGTTTCTTGGGTGTTTCTTCTGACTGTCAACATGTCAATCAACACCCTTCTCTGGACCGTATCATATCCAGAGATCCGCCAGGAGCACCCCCGAACAGAGGTGGAAAAGCTCATTGATACAGCCCTGGCTGTTCTCGGCCGATGCGCAGAACGTTGGCCTGGTACTGCCTCAGCTACGCAATTATATGACATCTTCTCCAAGGCCTGCTTACAGAGTTACGACACGCGCCAGGTTCCCGGACAGCAGCCTCATAGCTTCTTTACAACGCCTCCGTCATTTACGGATCCCAATTCGCCTCCTGATTTTGCTCACCCAAACCCCCCACAGGGCGGCTATCTCAACCCGCCCCAATTTGGATACGTCTTCGACACGCCCCCCGAGTCGATGAATACATACACCTTGGATCCCAATTTCCCCCCACCCCAGCCGACGTTCCGATCGAACTCCATCTTCTGCAACCCTGCTTCCACTGAGCCTAGCGGCCGAAGGTTCTCCTACTTCCCACCTGACTTTATGCAGACAGGTGATGCCGCCATGGACGACCCAACGCCGCCTGCTACTACTACCCCTGAGGCACATATACCCTCACCTGCCAACCATGTATCTGATCAATTACCGACGCCGCCGGATTCGATGACTACTGGTAATATAACCGCTCCAACCCCCAGCAATACCCTCTCTCCGCCGGGAACCATGCCGCAGCATACTCCGAACATTACACATGCGTCGCCCGTTCCCGTACCTGCATTTGCAGCCACACACGGCCTCTCTCCGAAACCGCCGCCACCTCCTCACCGTGCCCCTACCTTTGCAGTCCCGGCGTCCACCCAGCCTGCACCGGCTCAACGGCCCTTGCCTGCGACAACCATCACCGACTGGTTCTCGCCTCCTCCACCATTTATTTCGCCATATGCTTTTGGAAATATGAGCAATAGCTTCTTTAACGACTCCATGGCCGGTCCAACCGGCATGGATGGCCTGGCAGGCGCTGGTATCGGGCTTGCAAACCTAGCTACCGGCCCAGTAGGCGGTAATCAGTTCGACTACGGCACTGGGAGGCAGGGTAGTCTTACACAGTCCCAGCAAATGGAGCTCATGAGTGTGCTAGAAACGGAGGGTGTTGGTGATATCGATGCGTTCTTGAATAGCAATCCGAACAATAGATGGTATCAGTGAGCGGAGCACATGGAGTAGTTTACGCAGTTTTGGATAGTTGCACGTCTACGGGGTTATTCGGCATTTATAGCACTGGGAGTCTTGGATCGGCATCGTCTGTATATAAACCAGGATGCGGCTTAGCCTCTGCCTTATAAGTATACTTGGATCTTGGATTAACGAATGAAGTGAAATTATCGAATGGCGTCTCCTGTTTTACCTTTTTCAACTCCTCAAATTCTAAAAAATCCGAATCGCTATAAACCTAGACAAACTTTTCGCACATGATGACCCCTGCGGGAGCACTTGCGCTAGTATAATGCCAAAATTCCTGGCAAAACTTATCGCTGAAATCAACACTCACTTGGTCTTTCTTTGCCTACCTCCCTGGAGACTCCCCCAAATCCAGGGTATCCACCAACTGCTCCATAGCCTCGTCAGAGACCTCTTTACCCTTCTTCGACCGCTTCTTCCGCCTCGATGTGGCCGGTACGATGGGTGCCTTACGAATCCATTCCGAGATAGCCACAGCACGGGGTGCATAGACGGGGAACTCCATTGCACCAGCGGTGTTCCAGCGTTTATCCCGTTTCTGAAGCTCTTTCACTGCTGCGTCGAAGGCAGTGGAGAAATCTGTAGGAGCGTGGTTGTGGACCTTTCCATCAGCGGGGAGGGACTGCTTTGGGAGGGTGAGGCTGTCAGCGGCAGCGTCCGGCGGGAGAAGGCTTGTGGTCTTTGTTTCTTCTTCTGAGCATCTACAGCACTTGCTGTCTTGACTCTTTGTCTGGAGTTGTCCGGATTGCCTTATAGGACTGGACATGAAATAATCCTCCCCAAGCCGCTTTGTATGAGCGAGGATTGCGGCATGGAAACTCACATCATCGTGAACATTCTCGTCCTCGACTGCTGCCCTGATGGCCGCGTCGCAAAGGCGTTCCTTACGTGCCGCTTCCAAAGCCTCCTCGGCAGAGTGACCACACAACAGAGCTTCGGTGGCATACATAGTGCTCATTTCATCTTCCTGATGACATGCATCATGGACTCCGTCGTCGCAGAGTGCATCCCAGCGAGGGCTGAGCTGCAGCCAGTTGTCACAACGTTTGATCACCTCGATCCAATCGGTCTTGGACGAGGGGTTGTTCGGATGAAAGATTGGGCTACCATGCGCTATGCGAATAAGGCGGGCAGCCATGTAAGCATGGCGTAGAAGCTCTTTTGATGATGTCTGGACGAGACAGTGACACAGGAGCAGCGAATGCAGTGCATCTGTCAGAAGCGGATGATAGGTGACGAATTCGTAGTTCGTTGGAGACTGCAAAGGTGTTGAGTCGTCTTTCACGATTCCATAAGCCGGAAACGGGGGAAGATCTGATACCGGTAGCGCTGCGAAGAGTGTATCGAGAGAGTAGGTAGTATATGACTCAATAGGGCTGCTCGTTTCGGAAAGCCTTGCATTCCGCACTCGTTGTTCAGCAAGGTTCAGGCGTTCATTATAGTCCATGACAACTTTACTCGGTAGGTTGGGGGAGTATTCGAATTTGGAGATGAAAGATAAGTAGTCGCGCAACGCACGTTTCGCATACGTCTTGATAAGCTTGCGTGACTCGAGCTGTTCCTTCGTAGTCATCTCGACAGGTTCTTGTAAAGTCTCGCGTTTCGACTCAGGCACCCCGTTTCCATTCTGCGTTTCCAAATCCCCGACTTGATCCTTTTTGCGCGATGTCCAGTCACCACTTGCAATGTGCCGACACGCTAAAGTTAGGTAGGTGGTAGCTCGGTGGAATGTGAGCTGGTCCTCTAAACTGCTGGGCTGATCCTTCTCCGCCAAGACAATATCTGGTGCTCGTCGGCGACCTTTGTGAGACTCGAGCACTTTCAACTCCTCTTCGGTTGGGCTAGGAGGTTGATGAAACCGGCACCCTGATAACGCCAAGGTCAAATCTTGCGTGGCCCCATCAAAGTCCATCTTGAATAGTCTGACATTCGCTCTTGTTCGAAAGACCTCGACTTCATTGGGTCTCTCTGATAGGATCTCCGTCAAAGGCTGCAGACTTGTGAATTGTGCCATTTGGCAAGAAGGAATCTTTTCGTGGAAGAAATGTACGTATTTCGCATCCAGATCCTCTGGATTGCGCTGCAATACCAGATTTCCGACTTCTTCCAGGGACGTGGCTCCTTGCATCACTGCCACACTGCAAGCTATCTCGTCTAGGCGGTACGCACAAGCAAGCTTCTGGCTTGCTTGTTCTCTCATCCGAAACTTTCGCTCTCGACTCAATCTGGATCCGTGTCCTGGGCCTGCGGCGTTAAGTGTCGAGATGGACTCTTGAGCACTCGCGATGCCGCCATGGACACTCGTTAAAGTTGGCGAGGCGATGGTACTAGCAGCCCTCACAGCCAAGTTGGATGCCTCGTCAACGAGTCGGCGGATCTTCACGAGATCGAACATCACGGCGGGGTCAATGGGCCGTGGCCGCGGGGTGTTGTAGTTAATATTTGCCATACTTTCAAGAATCTCGACGGGCATTTGGTGCCATGGGCCGTGGTAGGAGGAGATATATCGCCAATGCCTAGATGCTCCAGTTAACGGCGGCACCAGTAGATATCTGTACTCGTCGGTAGATAGGATCACCGTGCGCAGGAGAGACCTACTTGTTCCGACATATTATGAGGGGTTGCGACGACGCATTTGGGGCTGCCTTTGTAGCACTCTTGAAGCTCTTTTTTAGAGTTTCCGACGAGACACCATCACCGAGATCTGATATAGATGAGCCAGCTTCACCAAGCGAAGCCTGCCCTCCCTCGACGAGCAGCGACTTGCTGTTCTTCTTCGCCATTCTGCAAGCCCTATTTGCAAAGCGTACAATAACGCTTCAAGTAGCTGCCCGCCAGTTGCAATCGCGAGGGCTCAACTCAGCTTGAGCTCGAGCTTGAGCAATGTGGGATATAAAAAAAAATGAGATCTGGTCAATTGCTACATGGGAGCTTCAGAAATGGTAGGTCTGGGCGAGGGAAGGACGAGGCAAAATGCTGCTATCAATATCTGAGCAATTGAGGAAAATGCTTGTGAGAAACCGTGGCTTGCGTTGTGTCACTTAGAATCGGTGCCCTATTAGACGTGGATTGGAGTCTCAGCTGAGGTAAGGTCGATAAATAAGATCACGTGAAAGACGCTCGGAAGGCCCAATTGGAAGATGCTCTATCTTCCTTGACAAGAATGAATGTGTCAATCTCCTTTCAATAAGGTTGTAAAAGTAATGAATATACGAATTGCGTTTATGGCTGTCGCCAAGCGCTGTACCGGACCTAAGTGGAATCTGACCTGTTTGCTGCAGATGAACGACAAGGGGGTAGACAATGCGGACCAGGAAGGCGTTGGTGCCACCAAACGTCGATTTAAAGTATCGGATGCTAAGGGTTTGTGGGGAAATGAATTGGCAGGAAAGAGGACCGGTCAAATTTTAGTTCATTCTGGTAGCCTAGGAGTCTTTATGTTCAATGATTCATTTTCTACTTGACTTACTGAATTTACCCTTGTCTGACCGCGCCAATGATCTCAAACATAGGTTTGGGGTGAACCTGTGTGTACAAAGTTCGCAATTGAGAGCTCAATAAAACCCAAAACCATCATATTATCGTTGGCGACCTTGTACCATTATCGTGCGAATATCTAGCCCGAGAGGCTAGGATGATAACTCCCATGAAAAACTCCCAACTCCATATATGCCTATAATTCAATAGCCGCGCTATGCTCCGATCATGTTCTGTAAATGCCATCACTAAAAACAATCATGCCCCAACGCCTCTTTTCGATGCAGCACTCCGACTCTGAAGTAATGCATATTGCGCAACTTCATACCTCCTTCAGGTACCCCATGCTAGCCAGGTTGTAGCTTCCAGCCATCTCTCTTAAGGGTAGATGAAAATCGTGTTCGGATGGCGATGGCTCAAGGAGCGAGAGAGGTCGAGTCTCAGTTTGCGCTATGAATTCATTGTGTAAAAACAGGAGAAGGGCCTGAACGTCCCCTTTTGTTGTCATGGCTCCAAGGCTGGCACGTACAATACTAGGTATGTGAGTTAGCACCGCTTTGAGATAACAGGCTATAACAAGGAAGCATACCCAGTTGGTCTGTTGTTGATGATAGCCATCTCATTCGCACCACAGGCATGTCCGCTGGAGAACATCCGGTTCCATTCCCACTCTTCATATTGAAGAGCCTTGGACACTCCACCAGGGCAACACACACCTTCAAAAGTTAGACATAGGGCGTTTCGTGATGATGAACGGGGAGTTTCTTACCGCCGGCACGGATGTAGACCCCTGCGTCGTTGGCCATTCTCTCCACATCAGTCCAAGGAACATAACTTCCGTCTGGCCGGAGAATGTTGAAGGCAAAGGTAGCTCCTTGTCGCACTGGATCTCCATACATAGTGGGATCGTCCACATAGATCTCAACTACTGAAGACCCATCGGGATACTTCAGAGCTATGAGACTCTTGTACAGAGTGCGGGCTAGGTAGTTGCAATGTCGGGAGATAGTATCCTAGCTTCTGTCAATTATTTGTCCACCGCCTCGAGAGAAATTCTCTTACCATGGACCCGTAGAGTCGACGGTGTGTATCAATCGCCAGACCGAGCGCTAGAATATTGTGGAATGGTAGGGTCCCGTCCTCAAGGCCATCATGGATGTTCCACATGTCGTACTGGTCTCCAAGCCCAGGAACCTTCTTCATAACACGCTTGTCTCCATTCATAGGGGAGATTTGCGCAACAGTTCCACCTCCAAAATATTTCCTCAGATTTAGGACATGTCCCGATGACCGCCGGACAATCAATGCGCCCAAGTCAGGAAACCCAAAGATCTTATAGAACGACAAGCAAGTAAAGTCCGGCGTGTCAGCGGGATCCTTGAAAAGGGATGTCAGCGGGCTAGTCATAGCCAGAGCTGCGGCATCAAAGAGGGTATAAGTATTTCGAAGTTGCGGATGATCTCGTATCCTCCTTACCCACCCCTTGGGTAGCCGTCGTCCACTGAGATTGGACTGTCCAGGATATGCGAAGAGTCCGAGACCTGTTGACTTCGACCTACGGGCTTGGCTATTTGCGGGACATGATAGCCAGCGTTCAACATCGTTGTCATCTTCGAAGCAGTGATAATCTCCGCCTGAGAGCTCCCGAATACCGATGATGCTGGTATGCGCCTCCCTGTGGTATCCGTACCAGAAGCTCTTGCTGGGTGTTTTCTCTCCAAGGTCGCGGAATCCGTCGGCGACAAGCTTGATAGCCGCTGTAGCGTTTTGAACAAAGACCAAGTCGAAATGTTCGGGGTCGGCGCCGAAGAATTCAAGAGCTTTGGCGCGTACGCTGTCCACCATGTCACCGGAGAGTTTGGCTGGGAGATTTTCCGAATGCGGGTTGCCCCAAAGATTGCTGGTCATGGCATGCGCGAAGGAGCTGACAAGAGATCGAGCATATATCGTGGCGCCTCCGTGGTCTAGGTATGCTCCTGCAGGCAGTCATCAGCAAGGATCCCGAGGAGGAGTGGAGGTTCGGGTTCCGGATCATACCTTGAGACATGTTGGGATACTCTTCATCCCGGAACTTCTCCACTGACGTGTTGTACTCCATTGATTGAGATGCAGCTCCTTGCCTACTCGGCCGAGTGGGCATTCTAGTAGCCTCAAGCTGGAACGAAACAGCGTTAGTCTTCAGCATATCCTCGGTTACGGCATGGAGCATGTTTGTGGACGCGGATTTGGTGAGTAGGGAGCTCATGGTTCACTCTCGGCTCGCCGCCTCAATGTCCCCTCTCCGACGGTCCGGAACTCTGGGGATGACGATTTTGGGGGCGGAAAAAATGAGGAGGAAGCTCAGAGAAGATGGGGATTGGGGATGCCGACTCTTCCTGGCATTTTGGGCACCTGCAAGCTACTTACCAATAGCGAGGGAGGCATGTAAGCCAAAGGAGGAGCTATTGTAGAGATAATGTGTCGGTATTGGTTGGTTCGGACTTGATTATGGTGGTTGGGTGGCGGCTAAATCCTGCCAGCTCAATGGAGACTGGAGATGCAGCGAACGAATCTCGATCAACTGAACTAAGGTAGCTGACAAGGAACAGGACGGGAATAAGTCTGTGATAAGAGGAAGAGATGCCGGCGGTTGTAATTGGACAGGAACGTCGCTAAACTTCTGAGACCGTTTACTGGCGAATTGAAGGGGCGTTTGTTTGTATTGGACTTATTTAATCCAAAAGAGACGTGAGGCGCGACGCCATGAACATATATGCGTTGGAGAGGGGACGCTCGCTCTCAGCCCTAAGCCAAATACTTCGTCCCGCGCATCTGGCCGAGGACCCTTCACATGGCCGGATCTTTCTTAGAATAACTCCCGTTCAAGGACCATTCGCGGCTGTTAATCCCTTCTAGAACAAGTCTCGGCTCTCCCGCCATGGAGATGATGCCGTGATGCAGGAACAAGCGACAAACACAGGGATTGCGACCTCGGGATTGGGCGGAACAGTTACCACTGTCAGGTCCACGAGAGCAGAAGACGGCCACCTGCAAGGATCCACAGGGCTGAGGGTTGTTGGACGTCCCCGCTGACAGCTGGAGGCCCTGGGAATCGGCGCTTTAGATTCGGGTATCTTGAGGCTTGAAGATATCGGCGAACCTTCAGGCATCGGCGATCAAATCGAGGCGGGGATCCGCTCGCCGTGCAGACAGACACCTCCAATAGCTGCAGACGTCGGCGACTGAGACCACAGCTCCCCTTGCTTGATAGCCGTAGTCTTGTCAAATGCGCATCATTGCAGCCTCTCCGAGGCGTTTCTGGCCCCGGTGTCACTATTTTTGTACTATGGTGCACTCTCGGTGCATGCTTCTGGTCCCGCAGGGACGGTGATCATACGGGGATTTCGGTGTCGGTTCATCCCTGTCACCGGACCACGCCGTCGGGACGTTGCGACTGTAGAGCAGACAAGTCCAGGAGCTCACCGAGCGCGCCCAATAGCAGACTGGGTAATGTAAGTAAAGCCCCCTCATATTCCCTGGGCGACGAGAAACGTTTCTTTGTGACATCTTATCCGGTTACTCGACTGCATTGGCGTTTCGCGCCAGGCTTTCAGCTCCGGGAAGCCCGCATAAGTATGATGAGGCGCCCAATAGACACTATGCATTGCTGAACGCTCCGATGCAGCACCGCCTGAATGACCGTTTTCCTACTGGCGTTAGGAGAATCATGCATCGAGAGGGCCTCCACAGGATAAAGACGCCGCCAAAAGACAATTTCTAACAACGAATATGGGTTGAAGGCCGAAGCGAGGGATATAGTGTGGAGGCCCTGTCAATGTGGGGCAGGCTCGGGAGAATTGTTTAAGCTTAGTAGCAGTTGCCGTCCGACCCCAATATTCCATCAACATGTGCTGGGCCTCTGTTGATTAGCTCCACTCGAACTCCTTAATCGGTGACCCCTAACAATCAGAGCGATCACTTACATTGAAGAAATATTGATCATCCTATAACATGTCCAATCTGTATCATGAATCAAGGATGCAGCAGCAGGCATATTAGCTCATATTAAAACCCTGAGACTGTCTTAAGTAATAACTGCAGCCCTACGTATCTCCTGACCTTTTACCCCTTCATGTCTCTCGTCTAAAATACATCAAGATCAATGTAGACCCTTAAGGCAACGAATAGAATCCTCCAAAACGCTTTTTCTCTCCCTTGGCATCTATATTCCCTTGCATTATCTGGTAGCCAGTGCCCTAGAAATTGCTCCCTTTGTAAGCTATAGCTAACCGCATTGAATGGCTCATCACAGAGCGAAAGCGACAACTGCCATGCCAGCAAGGACTAAAGAACCCGGCAGCATATTTGACACGGCGCCATTGACGAACGTCTCAGTCGAGGTTGGTATAGAGGCCCCCGAAGTCTTGGCACCTGTGCCTGTGACAGTCGAAGAAGGGTGAGGGTATGAACCGTTTGATGAAGCGTCTCTCGAGAAGTCGGCGCAAGTTAACCGAGTCTTGTTGGCGTAGTGCAGCACAAATGAGCGGTTGCCAAAGAAAGCGCCGATTCCTTCCTTAGTGGAAGCATAGAGGTCGGTGTACTCGACCTCGAAGGGATCACTCGTGATCTTGCCGTGCTTACCACTGAGATCTCCGACCTGGCAATTTGCGGGAGTAGCGCTGTCGCAAGGAGGCTCCTCGCCGCGCGCAAAGGGATCAAGGTGAGCCAGAGTCTTGGTGCAATTGCCATCAGCAGCAGGGTCAACGTGGATGTGGTAGCCTGGCCAGTATTAGCATCGCTGTGGCATAATGGAGGATACAAACACGTACTGAAGGGTCCGCCCTCTTTGGGAAGGTTCTCGAACTTGACCTTGAACTTCACGCCATTTCCGTCATCAGCTGCCGAGGCAGAAATAGAGCCCTTCACGTTGCCCTCCAGAGCAGCATCCTTGAAGAAGCGGTCCTTGGGAAGGGTAGCCTTGTACGTGATTCCAACTGGGTTGTCGTCGATTGGTGGGGCTTCCTGGCAGACAACCTGGCTGATCAGGGCTGAGGAGAGGATGGCGAAAGCTGCTGAGGGCTTCATCGTCGTGAAAAAGCGTGCTGGGAAGGCGTGAGGTTGAGAAGAAGTCGTTGTGTTAACGCAGAATAATTTATATAGGTCTGAAGGGAGATGACGTGTAGGTGAGATTCTGGAAGGTTGGTGATTCACAATAAGGGAAGGGAGCCTGACGGAAAAAAGGGTAAGAGTGGAAGGAGGGAGAAGATAGTAGCGGCAGGTGGTAGTTATAAAGACGAGATTGGGAAGGATTCAAGGAGGCTCTAGGCCGTGACGCAAGAACTAAGTATTCCACCCTGCAAAGGTACAAGGCCTAAGGTAGAGAGGACTTTGTTTCAGTCACCTCAGAGCCGTTAACTAGAGGTCGATCTGGACGGCAAGCGTGGGAGCCGTGGGGTATGCAAGCGAAGTCGGAGAGACGGCTATTGTCTTGACAAAGAGAAACGAGGATTGGTGCGAGCTAGAAGAAGCTGGAGTTGAGGCTACTGCCTGTTGTTTCACGGCGGGCTTTGTCCTTATTTAACGAACGGCTGTGACGGCCAGTTGCTAGCCCCCAATCGCCCAGCTGGCGGTTGAAACATTGCCAGTGTGCTTTTCGCCCTAAATGTAGCGAGGCGTGTTTAGGCTGCATCGCCAGGGCGACAAAAGGGCTTTTGCAGCTTGCTGACGGGCTCTGCTGAGCCTGTGCACAGCAAGCGACGTTGGACAGCGCGACACAAAGCATGGCGGCTATGGTTGCAATTGCATTGGCTAAGGTGATTCATGTGCAACCGCAATAATAGCAATACACACGGGACAAAGACTTCGGAGACACTACTCGTCACTAATCCTGTACCTTGCCTGAGTAGTGCGAAGCCGTCGAGATCGACACGTCCAATGCTTGCACTATCACTTCAGGGGTTTATGCGGACGAGCTAAAGATCTTATCTGATCATCAGACTGTCATTTTCCTCCAGAATCCAAGGCCAGGAAGGTGACCCAGCGTGGGGGATATGGGGCTACGAGAGGGTTTTCCCGAAGTTAGTTGTTGTGATGGGAGGGGGTCAGAAGCAGCTGGTGAATATTTCGGTTGAACAGCCGGGATCGGGTGGAAAGTGTTTCGTTTCGCTCCGTTTCGTTTCAAGCCTCTTGCGGATAATGCTGCCTGTTAATTGGTGCGTCATTCTCAGGATTAGGCGCCCACCGCGTTTCCCCAGCATCGCCAAGTTCGCCAAGAGGCCTTTCCGTGCCAATGCTTAGGCATAATGTTTCGTTCCTGAGTATGTGGCGTCTTCGAATCGTCATCAATTCTGCGGTAGATTTGCTATGAATAGTCAAGAGTGATCCGGCTTCCGGGCGTCACCCAGATGAGGCCAGGTTTACTGGCACTAAGAACCCACAGAACAATGCTCCATCGGTGAGCGATATTTCTTTACTTGGCAAGTTTCCATGTTGATCCTTTCAAGTTCGGGGCTGGCACTTAGTTCGAATTGTTGATGCTCAGAGGGGCAGTATCCGCTATTTGTCTGATTAAACCCCATGCATATCTCGAGATTCATTCTTATAGGGAATTGCAGGTCGAAGCATATATTCTAAAATCAACACTACAGTCATCAATTGACCGCCAATTTCACACCATAGGTAGGTTTTGTCCTGAGCCATTCCACTGTTCGCAAATGGCATTGGGCTGAATCCAGTAGCGGGTGTGGCGCCTTGGTGTGGCTCACCACGCTTATGCGCCTTTTCTGTGGCGCCAGGTTCCAGCCTTATCAGTGAGGCATGAACCGGACCTCAGGTTGGATAACGTAACGACGCGAATACCATGAAGCTTCAAGGTCTCGCCATCAACAATTCCAACCACGCCCCCACCACAAAGCTATTGGCATCATCTGCTACTTGACTGCTACCCTGCCGACAAGTTATACAACTTGCCCATCATGAAGCCAGTTGTCAGTGCCTTCAACGCATGGTCTTGGTTCGTTGAACTCACTCCCTCGCTCCATTCGACCCAAAGCAGCTAACAACGGAGCTGTTTAGCACCGTGCTCTCCGTCTTTGCGATCGTTATTCTTAGCATCATCGCACTGTTATACCGAACCGGTCACGAGGAGTTCGTCGGCGGGAAGGACGATCCAGAGGATGGCAAGGCAGTAGCAGGCACCATCTTTACCGCAGTCATCGTCTACGCTGTACGTAACGTCGAACCGCATACCCTCCCTCGCCGTTCCTTCTGCCATACACATGAGATCTTTGCGAAAGCTGACCATTAGCAGGCTTTCCTAGTATTCTGCGGCTTCCAGGGGTTGTTGCATGTCCGAGAGAGCCGAAGAGGTGCGATTGCCTTGTAACGATAGAACCCGGCGGCTGTAGCACGAAGCGATACTCGGCGTTTTGGCACTTCATCGATCTGAATTTGGTCCAGAATTGTATTTCGAAAGAGAAGGTTGCAAGATGATGTCATTAGAGCACTTCATCATGGGCGATAATCAACAAGGGTGGGCTGGCAGGCTGTCCATCGTGTACTAAATGTTCCAGTACCTAAACAAAGCATTTCGGTCTACTTCCTTTACGTTCGATTGTGAATACGGGCTTTCGGGAAGCCGGAACTTGTTTGCCCAAATGGATTGAAAAGTAACCAACAAGGAGGGCTAACCACACCCACCGTGAAACCGACTTTGAAGCACAGGTATAACAGACACTAGGCTATGCTGCGGATCTTACAGAATACTATTCTCAGAACCCTTCATATGCTTAGTCGGTAGCTGAAGGAGATCCAAGTATGTACTTGTTTTAATACATAGATCGATGCCAACCAGCGGAGAGGGAACAACGAGCACTACCAGAGAGGAGCATTCGGAACTCGAGGCGCATGAGAGGTCGGAAATGATTCTAATCCTAAGTTACTACGGCTTGTACGGTTATAGACTCAAGATCAAATATGTTTGCGTCGGGCCCGTGTCCGGGTGAGTGGGGCCGCTCCCGGCCATGCTGTGAACGCCGCGAAACAGTCACAGCTTTGGACAACCTCAGTGTACACATTCCTCCCAGTCTTAGTCCTTGCCCAAGGTTTCAATGCGATGCTGGTCTTAGCGATAAATGCACTTTCCCCATATATCACTCCGTCATACTCACTTCCTCGATCCGACACTGGTTCCTGTGCGCCTTCTCGATATCAACTGGGGTGGTTGATGCGGAGACTGCATGGCACGCCCAACATTTAGCCAAGAACGTGAGAATGGCATTCTACTTGGTAGATTCGACTTTTCTGAGACTGATCCTATCCTTTTCCTACATAATAATGCTATCACTTTGAACACCAAGAGAACTGGAGCCCGATGTCGTCATCGATCGATCATCGATGGCCTCCGGATTGAACGCTCCGCAAACGACGCTCGAACAGATAAATAGGTAAAGGGCCAAATCAAAATTGCATTCGTATCTTTCCGTACCAAAATTTATACATCTGGAACACCGATATCAAGATGACAACTGAGATCAATCGAGGTATGTAATCAGAGCCCGAAATCCTCGGTTCGCCACTTACACGTCGTAGAGAAAGATATTCCCATCTCCCATCAGGACTTCCCTGGAAAGGGCCATGATATGCCTGACCCCAAGCCAGTTCATGATGAGTTACCTGAAGCTGGGGGCGGTACTAGAACCTACAAAGCTTCGGGAAAGCTGAAAGGTAAGAAGGCCCTCATTACAGGGGGCGATAGCGGCATCGGAGCAGCCTCAGCGATTCTATTTGCCCGCGAGGGTGCCGATTCGACAATTGCCTACCTACCAGAGGAGGAAAAGGATGCACAGGAGACCAAGAAGCAGATCGAGAAGGAGGGAGTCAAGTGCCACCTCATCTCACTCGACTTGTCGAAGCGCGAGAATTGTCGGAAGCTGATCGATTTTGCCATTGAAAAGATGGGCGCCATTGACATCTTATTCAATAATGCAGCTTGTGAGCACATTCCGGTTTATTCTATGACATGGCACTTTGCTGACTCCTGACAAAGATCAGATGATGGTTGAGGACATTAAAGATTTGTCCGAGGATCAGTGGGTCCACACCTTCAACATTAATATTCACTCCTACTTCTACTGCGCGAAGTACGCGTTGGAGCATATGAAGTCTGGAGCTACTATTATCAACAACGCCTCCATCAACGCTTACATTGGGCGGCCGGACCTTCTTGACTACACATCCACAAAGGGCGCCATTGTTTCCTTCACTCGAGGACTGAGTAATCAATACGTTAGCAAGGGAATTCGAGTTAATGCGGTTGCGCCAGGACCTGGTAAGTTTCGAAGTTCTATTTATCTCAAACTAAGGCTTATATTTGCAAGTCTGGACGCCTCTCATTCCCGCTACGATGAACGAGGAAGCTCAGAAGAACTTCACCAGCCCTATGGGACGGCCTGCACAACCCTCCGAAATTGCGACTTGTGTCGTTTTCCTAGCTTCGACGGATAGTTCTTGTGTTAGCGGACAAACCATACATTGCAATGGTGGCACGGTGGTGAACGGTTAAAATTCTTCTTGGATTTTCGACATAAGTCTGTAAAAAAGGATGGCGAAAATAAATGGGAATTATAACAAGCTACAAAAAGCGAAAATTCATTGCTCTTTAGTGTGAACTCATACCAGTCTGACTGCATGCCCATTAGCGTGTTCCTTAATAAATCTGCATTCGTTTCGAGCGACAGTTTGGGGTTATTGGCGTCAGATAATGGTAACCTTTGAATTGATAACACCGCGGCTACTAGTTTATTAAAACTTGCCAAAATTCAAGCCTCGGAGAATTGGCGCGGCTGATTAGGACCCTATTGTGTCTATTCTATGTTGCTATAATGACAGTGAACCGCACGATCTGGCACTGTGGATTCTTAGATCGTGTCGAGAAATGAGCCACGCTTGATTATCTTAGCATGTCATCCTGCTTCATCCCATGTTCTCTATACTCAGAAGACACTACTGGCCCGTCTCATCATCTAATTCTTTAAAAATAACAAGTTTACCAGGCCAATAGAGGTTCATCAGTAACAAAACTCTTCAGCTGAGTAATTGCTCACGGTGCGACGAGACTATCCTTCGCATCAAGTCGGTATCATGCGATTGTTGAACACAAAAACATTAGAATTGGAGTTTTTCTTTGACAATGAAGTGCCTCCATATGCTATTCTATCCCATACATGGGGCAGGGAGGAGGTTTCCCTCCAAAATCTTAACGATGGCGTTGATGTATCGGAACGATTAGGGTATGTGAAGCTGCGACAAAGTTGCGAGCTGGCAGCATTCTTGAAACTCGAGTACATCTGGATCGATACTTGCTGTATCGACAAGAGCAGCAGCGCAGAGCTTTCCGAAGCCATCAACTCCATGTTCCGATGGTATGCGAAGTCGAAAATGTGCATCGCATTCTTACCAGACGTCCCCTCGCCCGCGGATTTGAACGCATTTCGAAAAAGTCGCTGGTTTACGAGGGGATGGACTCTGCAAGAGCTGATAGCACCACAGGAGGTCGTTTTTTACACGCAAGACTGGACTCGCCTAGGCACCAGGGCATCACTCAAGAAGGATATTCAGGAAGTCACAGGGATTCCCGAAGATGTCTTCGCTGTGCCCCTGGATTTAGACTCACTCGATCAACTTGAGAAGCTCAAGGGTTTATCAGTTGCTGAAAAAATGAGGTGGGCAGCGAAGCGTAAAACCACGCGACCAGAGGACATTGCTTATTGCCTCATGGGAATCTTCGACATCAATATGCCTTTACTATACGGCGAGGGGCAAGAGAAAGCATTTAAACGACTTCAGGAAGAAATCATCAAAGCCACGGACGATGAATCGATTTATGCTTGGCGAAGTCCTGAGGGAACTCCCACTGAAATTTTTCGTGGCCTGCTTGCGGACAGTCCAGCAAGTTTTGAGAATAACGGTGGCCCAGACGACCTTAACGGTCTCTTGCCCAAGAGATCAAAGTATCTCACACGTCGCTCCGGCCTGTCTACAGTCATGACAAACCGGGGGATACACCTCGAGCTCCCTTTGTCCCCCCTCCCCACGGACGAATCTAGAACCATCTACCTGGCCTTCCTTGACTGTGAAATGCGGAGGGGCCAGGCATCTGTGAACCCCGCGATTCTACTACAAAGGACTTCATGGGATAACGATGCTCATTTTGTGCGAATACGGCCAGATATGCTTGTCCTATCTTTAATGAACAACATCATCCTCCCAGACGAACTCTTACGAATGTTAGCTGAAAGCAGTACGAAACCATTTAAAGAGGCGGTTACTCGCCAAATATTTATTCCTCATGATGTACCAGAGATCAGGTATCCAAAGGGCATAATTTTCCATCCTAGGATACGTGGTCCCAAGGAGGCCCCGTATAGGATTGAAGTATGCTCCCGATCACCGACATGGCAGCTCTTCCACCAAGAATCTACACGACAACTCTCCTCTACTGATTCATATGAAATCAACTTCGATATAGCGCCTGCTCCCTCGGTAGAAGAGTTGACAGAGCCCAAGGTTCTTGGTGCACTCGAGCTCTATGTGGAAGCTGTCTATGGTTCTCAGCCCATCACGATCTGTTTGGTAACTGGACTAGAGCCCTTACCCCCGAATCCCTTTGGCACACCGCCACTTTACTTTACGCCATGGTATGCGTTTGAAGAGAAAGCAGAAGTTGCAAAGGGAGACTTTACTGGTGCCCTGGACAAGACGCAGAGGAAAGATCGCTTACAATTGCTGCACACATTGACTGCGTCGTTTGAGTTGGAGAGCAAGTACTCGCGCTTGTTCTACTGCGTTACATTGAGAGTCGATGAAACTGAGGGTGCCAAAGAGAAACGCAGTCGGTGGTTCTAAGGCGGAAGGTGAACACGCAGAATCTAACAGTACGCCTGCTAATCTCGGCCAAAGCCGTCTGCCTAATGTTGTTTTGTTACATACGCGATATATATACATCGAAAAGGGGTATCTAGGTAGCCCATCATGTTTCCGCAGTCTTGGCTTCCATGGTCATTGCCAGCTTAGTTTGGACTGATTCTGGCACTGTGAATGGCTTCTCATCAGGCACGAGGCCCAACTCAACCAGCTCCTCCGTCGCAATATCCGGTCGCTCATCCAGAATTCCCTTTAGCTCCCTAGCTGTCTCTGTGACATCCTCGATCTCTGCAATCCACTCATTCGCCCATGTCTCGCTGAGAGCTCCCGGAATACCAATCTGAATACTGCGATACGGCAGCACTTCCAACTTAGGTGTTCTCTCCGGATCCCACTGAATCCTCACATCGCTTGTCTTCTCCCGCTTAGCACCCTCGTCCTGTTCTCGCTTGCTGGCAGCATGGCTCGACAGAACGCCCTTCTCAAGCAGTGCGATGAAATGCTCATGCTTCATCTTGAGCGCGAGGATACGTGCTTGGCGTGCGTCCTTATAAGAATATCCAGCACGGTACATCATCCAGCTCCAACTCGGCTTGATCCATGTCATGCGGCCAGGTTTGAATTCCGGTGATGCATTGAGCTTCTGGGCCTTGACGGCTGCGTCGGCGATGGACGCCTTGTAGGCCTGGTAAACGGTGATGGTCTCGGCGTCATACTGGCCGCGAATTTGACGGTATGGCACTTCAATACTCATGATGGAATGATTGAACTGATTTATACTTGCGTGTGGCAAATTTCTAAGATAGACTCTTGTCGCGTTGGTTGGGGCAGCATGTTTTTCTTTTATGCCTCGAGCCAAGCATCGATCAACAAGCTATTCAAGTACTCGAGACCGCTGGTTTGTTAGAGACGGTATGAGTCTTCGGCGTGCACCACTCAGCCCCGGAGGCGCAGCGGTTCAGCTCAGCTGCGGAGTTTCTGGTAAGGCTGGACTTTCATAGATAAGCTCACAAGGAGATCTCTAAGAGCCTTTGCGCGTCATGTATCTTGCTCCATAATCTCCGAAAATTCTCGGTGATGATATAGGATATCCAACGGGGAATCTAAAATCGAAGGATATCAGTTGTAGAGACAAGTTCCTAATGAACAAGGACCCCAGTGAGGGAGACACGCGGGTGAAAGAATACACTGCACATAGACAAAAGACATAGATGCCGTTGCAATCTTGAAATTCGAATTGGATCCTAGTCTGAAGTCCTAATGTATCATTGAGGTAAGGATATCGCTGTAGGAATGCTAAAGCTCATTTTATGGATCGCTTTCGGCTTTAGTTATTTAGCTGCTCCCTGATGGTCAGTGGGAAATGCTCACCAGCGTGCGAGGATGTATAGTGGGGGCATTTGACGCCCCGATCGTCACAAGCTCACATGGAGCGCCGTTAGCGCGATTCGAGGTGGGAAATGCACTGGAACCTAGAGTCTTGGTGGCCGAGGATCTAGCCGCCTGACCAACCTGGTGGGCCAGTAAGCCAGGCAGTGGAGCTCTGACAGAGGGAAGGTTGGACCCATTGCCGTTTACTTCGTGTACGCCAACAGACACAACACCAACAATATCATCATCTCCGCTTCTTCTCCTCCTTCTCACCTCGACTTCCTATACGCCAAATAGATCTCCATCCCTTCCTTTCCCAAGATCGAACCGCCAGTCGCCCGACGCCTCCTCTCCACCAGCTTCCACAAGCTCCTCCGCCCTCAGATCTCACGCGTGCTACCTCAGCCTTCCCAACAAGCACATGGGCTGGTCCCCTCCATCTTACGTACCCCGGTTCTTCTCCTCGACACCGCTTCAGCTCCTCCCCAGCGAAGCGCAACCCTAAACTCGTGCATGTCTCTGCCGGAGCACTCCGTAAACACCTCCAGCCAGTCTGTCCACGACGAGACGCTGTCCAACAATCGAGATGGCGAGGTGACCTTGACGAACGACCCCTCGGCGGGGTCAACACTGGGCGAGGATGCTGTCGATATAAAGCAGAAAGGCCACCCTGAATCAGGAGCTTCGGCTATTATTGCAGCTGGGGGTGACAAAACCGGAGATCTCATTGACTTCGGAGACAAGGCATCCGCTGAATCGCCAGCGCGGAACTTTGCCACCGCCGAAGGGCCCTCAGCAATCGCCAAGGGAAAGCAGGTCGCAGATACCCAGGCTGCAGCGGCGGATGACATTGAGACCCTGTCCTCTTCCATGGCCACACTGAAGCCCATGTCCGCCCCAACTTCGAATGATACCACTTCCCAATACCTCACCGCCGAACCGCCTAGTTATGTCGACCCCACGCCTCCTACCCCAATAACCTCACAGCCACCGTCCCGAACTCCTTCAAGTGCCGCACGATCCCATCATTCCGCAGATCAGTCCCCGCCTAGGTCAGACGCCGAATATGACGAGAAGAGATACACGAGCGAGGATGAGCAGGAAGGCCGTTCTCGATCCGAAATCCAGAGCATTATGGAACAGTTCAGTGAGCTAGGAGGTGGACCAGGAGAGGAAGAAGTCATGAGCCCGCGCTTAGAGATTGCCTCACCGATGCTGGGTAACCCGATTCAACATCCACCGCGCAAATCGAGCCTTGAGCCTTTAGCTAGCCACTTTCAGGAACTCCAAGGCCTACAGTCCACTACGACCAGAGCTCCAAGTATCGCGTCAAGAGACTTGAGTCATGATGACCATGGGCCACCTGTTCCTCCGAAAGATGGTGCTTTCGGCGCTCCCTCACGATCGAAAGATGAACGATCCATGAGCGTGGCTCCGCCCGGCTCACCACAGGTGCATCGGCCTCCACCTCCCGAACCCGAGCCCGAACCTGCGCTGCCTTTTGACTTTCACCGTTTTCTAGAGCAACTACGCAACAAGAAGGCAGATCCTGTAGCTCGTTATCTCAAGTCGTTCTTGTCCGAATTTGCCAAACGACAGTGGATGGTTCACGAGCAGGTCAAGATTATTGGCGACTTTCTAGCTTTTATTTCCAACAAGATGGCGCAATGTGAGGTTTGGAGGGAGGTCTCCGACGCCGAGTTCGATAATGCTCGCGAGGGAATGGAGAAGTTAGTCATGAACAGATTGTACACGCAAACGTTCTCCCCAGCAATAATGCCGCCAAAGCCCATCCCAGGGGCGAAGCCGAAGCGAAAGGGGGCCGATGCTCCAATGGGTCCAGGCAGGCGTGGTCAGCACCAAGAAGATGTCGAGCGGGATGATATTGTCACGCAGAAGATCAATATCTATGGATGGGTGAAGGAAGAACATTTGGATATTCCACAAGTCGGTGATAGTGGGAGGCGATTCTTGAAACTCGCACAGCAAGGTAAGTACTTGCGAAATAATCTCGTAGAATTGACTAATTGGGCCACCTAGAACTTCTAAAGATCAAGTCCTATAGAGCACCGCGGGACAAGATCATCTGTGTCTTAAACTGCTGCAAAGTCATTTTTGGTAAGGCTAAAATACGGGGCCTCGATTCAGTTTGCTAACACTCCTAGGTCTCTTGAAGCATAATAAGTCGGATTCATCTGCCGACTCGTTCATGCCTCTTCTGATATATGTTGTTCTACAATCAAACCCCGAACACTTAGTGTCTAATGTGCAGTACATCCTCCGATTCCGCAATCAAGAGAAGCTTGGCGGCGAAGCTGGATACTACTTATCGTCTCTTGTAAGAAATTCATATCGGTCAATCCAGAAACTTCCTCTAACATCGTACTCCAGATGGGTGCAATCCAGTTCATTGAGAACATGGATCGCACAACTCTTACTATTACTGATGAAGAGTTTGAGAAGCATGTAGAAGCCGCTGTCTCAGCAATCGCAGAGAAACACCAGGCGTCTTCTCCAGCGGTTCGGCAACCGCCAGTGTTTAACGAAAAGACCGGCCTGCATCAACCTGGAGAGTCCTCACTTCGGCCGTCAATGGATGGACAAGATTCCTCAACACCACGAAGATCAACCTCCTCCAATGAAGGCTATCCAGGTGAAGATAAGGCCGCAATCAGTGGCATATTGAAAACTATTCAGAAGCCGCTGTCAACTATTGGTCGGATATTCTCTGATGATGGCGGTCCGTCTTCGTCAGTGCCAAGCAGTGCTCCTCGGACTCCTGCACCCCCGGGAGGTCTTTCCCCTCGCCGGAGTCGTGAAGAAGGTCGCGATTCTACTCAACGGCCGCCATCAAGTCATGAGCTGTCAGCGGAGGAGGCCGCTGCACGACAGGCTAGTGCTGAGGCTGCTCAGGCTCAACAACTGCATCGTGCGGAACATGTCAACGTAGTAGAGACGCTGGCCGGTATGTTCCCAGATCTCGACAAGGATATCATCAGTGATGTGGTATATCAAAAAGAAGGAAGGTAAGTCATTTCTACATTGGCCTGAATACCCTTGACTACTATTCACCTACTTATCACCAACCGTAAACCAATACTAACTACGATAGGGTGGGATTGGCTGTTGATGCATGCCTTGCATTGTCTACATAGCACCTCCTGAATATCATGACACCTTACAGTTCCTCCTATAATTTGCTCCATAATTCTTCAGTTTCGTTCCCACCCGATGAGGCACCCATGAGAACGAAACTTGTGATGACTTTGACACGGCAGAACTTTCGTTCAATTTTTTTATTTTTTTCCTCCACGCTTTGATGAACCCAGCCTTCAGCCGCAAGATCTGACTCAGACCGGTTTACTGCGCCTTCAGCCATTCTTCCTTCATGCCTTGGAACTTCCTGGTTCCCTGCCAGAGTGAGTCAGCTCCCAGCCTAGCATCAATCCCAGCCCCATGCAAAACCAGATCAACATGATATATAGTTAACACAGCCCTGATGCGCAACAATATAACCCTCTTCCTACTGCATGATTTTATATATTTCTCCTAGCTATCCTCAATATAGTGAAATACGGCACAGATCGAAGCATATATAAGCCAGCCATGCCTCGCAAACTAGTCACCGTCAGGCGCGTCTCAGCCCTCAGCCCTATCCCGGGCGCCGACCGAATTCAAACCGCTACTATCGATGGCTGGACCTGTGTCGTATCTGTTGGAGACTTCCGAGTTGACGACCTCGGTTTGTACTTCGAGATCGATAGCCTCTTACCCATTTCTGACCCACGATGGGCTTTCTTGGCGACCAAGACCTCTAAACCTGAGGACATTCGCATCAAGACGATGAAGATCCGCAAAGTTATGTCGCAGGGGCTGCTCATGCCTCTTGACAAGTTCCCTGAGATCACGAAGATTGTAGACGATTTAGAGCAGCGCCTAGGCACCGCGGGTATGGAAAAGACGGTCCGAGATATGAGTTTCGAATATTTGCTTGGTGTCCGGAAATATGAGAAGATTGCGCCGGAGTTCAAATCATCAGGCAAATCGGACCTCCTGGCTGAGTTCCCCGACTTCATCCCTAAATCCGACCAGGAGCGGGTCCAGAACCTGCCTGAAGTCTTCGAGGATTGGAAGGATGCCATGTTTCAAGAGACAACCAAGATGGACGGGTCTTCGATGACCGTCTATTTCATCCGCAACGATAGTCCAAACTATAGTCTCCTGCCTCACCTGCCTGAGGACAGCACTTGTTGCGAGCTATCCAACGGTCGGGTAGGTGTTTGCTCTCGCAATCGCGACATCGGCGAGAATACTAAAAGTATGGCGCTGTTCTGGTCTACAGCAAAGGCCAACAACCTTCCAACAACGCTTAACAATCTGAACCGAAACATCGCGATACAAGGCGAGCTCTGTGGATCTAGCATACAGGCCAACTTCGAGGGTTTCAGCATGGGTTTCCACGACTTCTACCTATACAGCATCTGGGACATCGACGCCCATCGACATCTTCCCCCACGAGAGGTCCACGAGACGTGGGCACCAAAACTGGGCATCAAGCACGTACCCGTTGTCGGTTACCAGCCGCTGAGGGAGATCGCAAGCTCTATGACGGAGCTTTTGGCGAGGGCGGACGGGGCAGGCATCAACGGACGAAAGAGAGAGGGTATCGTGCTGAAGCACGTTGACGGAGCGTTTAGTTTCAAGGCGATATCCAACTCGTATCTACTTAAGCATGGAGAATAAGTCACATCGACACACGAAAGCAGCGCTAAGTGACTAATGGTTATTCTTCTAATGTATACATCCGGAGCAGAGAAGGATACTTGTTGATAATTTTGCAAAGTTAAAAGTTATATTAACAAAAATGATGTGCTTCCGTGATAAATCAGTGTTTCCGCTCTTCCAGTCCTCCTGCCTTTAATGTACACATGGCTTCGGCTGCTATTTCGTAGACAGACGTAAGCGATACTGTACAAGATATCGGCCCATACTCCTCGCAGTTCTCCACCGCTCTGCTGCTACCCTCTCTCCTTAAAACCCTCGGTATCCTCGCCCCCCGCCGTTCCCATAGCCTCCATACTGCTTATTATATCCTCCACCACCATAGCCGCCAGTGTTTGGAAGTATGGGTTCTCTGTTGGCGTAACCAGGGGGTGCAGCCGCTTCGATGAGACTTACCCGGGCTTCTTCGGGATTTGCGGGTGTGAGCGGCCTGTAGTTCGGAGGCGTCGAGTATATGCTGCTTGCGGGCCGGAAACCCTCCTCGACAGGGGCATAGCGGTTAGGAGACGAAGAGCGTCGCCGCTCCTCGTTTTTCAAGGTACTAGACACAGCGAACATGGAGTTATCTCCGCCGTCCTTGCGGTCAAGGAGTAAAGAGTTACGGGCGTCCAGGGGCGTCAAATCGTCCAAATCGCGCTCACGCTGCATTTTCTCTGCAAAGTAGTTAGCTTCTAAATTTAAATTAACGAGTCCGTGTTCGTTCCAGAGCTTACCCATTTCCTTTCTGCGCTTTCGGTGAGGGTTTTCCTTGCAGCAAGCGATGATGGCATTCCAGGCAATGAGAATAGCCAATACACCAGTCAAAGCGGACTGAACTGCGATGAGAACCACACCCGTGACGGTTTGCGTCGTCTGCTCGATGCCGAACTCCTCGACGAAAACGAGAATGCACAGCACCGAGAGCACACGGACAACCTGAATCGCTACGTTGATGATAGTACCCGATCTGCGCTCGAAAGGCCGGCTCCAGAGAAGTAGGCCTAGCATAATCGCTTCGATTATAAGTTGAGATATCGTCTGGCCCATGCCGTGTCCGTCGCCGGCAGCAATGGTGCAGCCCTTGGCGAACATGTAGATGATGGTAGGAACGAAGATCCACCAATAATCCTTCTTGTACGACTCGTAAAAGAGAGAGTACTTGACCCAGACGTTCTTGTCCTCATACAGGCCACTTGCATCACCCTTGAAATCCTTCATTTCCCTGACCTTACTCCAGATCTTCCAGGAGAAGAAAGCGAGGACGCCGGTGAAGACGAAGAGGGTGACGCCAGCGAGTGTCTTTGCCGCCCAGGAGTCGCCTTGTGTGAACTGGAAGACGCAGTATAACACCCAGATTCCATAGAGCAGCAGAATGAGCGACGTGATGGCGCGGGCAATGGATCCCCAGTAGTGTTCACGAAATCCAGCAAGGGCCTTGGGAAAGCTACCGAATAGCGCCCAGAACTCGAGGATGACCTTGATAAGCAGGATGCCAACTGCGATGGCTGCGATGACAATGGCGATGATCAGAAGCACGGTCATGAAGGTGTTGGACTTGGGAACGCTGAGTTGCTGGACATAGGCTGAAATTCCCGATACAGTCATTTGAATGTCGGTTATTGACGTGGTATTTTCGCTTGTTGTTGCGTTGTCGAGATTGATATCGCGAGCGAGGAGTAAACCAAGAGTCTCGAATGCGCGCTTCGCCTTGAACATTCCCTTCTCATTCGTCACAGACCCGTCTGGGAAGACCAAAGTAGCGTTCTTGAGGACTTCAACACCATCGGCAGTGACGTTACCGCCCGTCCTGGACCGGAAGTCGTCGATGGAGACCTGCAGTTGAGTCCAGGGAAAGAGACCAGTTGAGAAGCCAAAGTTCTTGGTGAAACTGCGGTAGATAGGAGGGTAGTTCACAGACAGCATACCGTTCATGGCCATGCCTTGAAACCACCCGAACGTCTCCCCGAAGCTGGGGCTTGGAGCACCAGTTCCTGCTCCATGCGCACCACCGATAGCAGCACTTGCAGCGGAGGCACCGTGGACGAGGAGGGCCGCACCGGCAATGCCTACAGCGACGTACGATACTGCAGGGAGCTGCACCGTCTTCCCGTTGGTAACCTGAGACTGAATACAGGCGACCTTATCCTCCGTGTCCAAACTCCTCAACTCAAGCTTTGCCTGGGCTGCAATATCGGGGACCTGGAAGGCGATAGAAGGCACCAGATTGGCTTGTTCATCCGTGATCTCCTGGGTTCCTTTGGCTGAGAACGCTCCCGCTGGTATAGGACACAGCTGCTTGATGAAGGTCTCTTCATCACATGGGTTGAACGTCTTATTGAAGATGGAGTTTCCGTAAGCTGTGACCTCGAGCACCGCAGACACGTTCTGCGACTTCTTACTCGTCCCCGCCAAATCGAAGTTCACCACCTTCTGGTCGCTATTGTAGCTAATGTTGACCTTCTCGACATTAATGTTCGAGTCACCGCCGCAATCGGTAAAGCCCGTCGTTTTCAATACGTTGTCACCCAAAACCCTCGTTGCCAAAATCATGGCCGCCGCCACCACCTTCCACGTATTCCACCTCGAGCCGAGTCGAGCCATGTTCGCAAATGGATTATTGTGTAATCACGGGGCAAGAAAGTCGTAGCTCCTTCTGGAGCTGATGTACTTGAAGGATCCGAGATATGATCGTAGCAGCCAGCAAGACTGCTTTAGTTAGTATAGTAAAATGGACACCTTCGTGTAAGAGGCGTAGTTTGACAGATGAGATTCGAGAGCCGTATCCAAGAAGTTTGGTAGGGATGCTGAGGCGTTCCGAAATGAGTCGCTCTAATGAAGGAAATGGTATCAAGATGAAGAACAAAGCCGACAGTAATTGGCAAAGGAACGTCTAGGGAAAAGGTCTAAAGAACAAGTGGTACAACCACACGATGAAGATGGCCGAGGATCAACCTGGAAAGAAGTGAAGAAAGGTGGCAACGAGTTGCCTGAAAGCCCGTTGCGGATTCCAACGTGCCGACGTTCTAGGGATTTTGAGAGTCGTCGATAACGGAAAGATGAGGCGAGAGAGTCGTCGTCGTGACCGGATAGACGGAGCAGTTGTGATGTCGTTATTGGTGTTTTAGGTGATATTACAAGGAAATGCTAGAACATGACGATGCCACGAAAGAAGCAGCATGTCCCTTAGCAAACAGAGATATGGAGAGAGAGAGAGAGAGAGAGAGAGAGAAACCCGAAAACAGACAGAGCCGATACGCAGAGAAATGCTAAACACAAAAAACAATGGAAATATGAGGAGTTGGTGAAGCAAAGAAGCAAGAAGCCAGGCCCTCCTCCAGAGCTCGAGCTGCTGCAGGGGTGTCGAGCCATCCATGGTGCGGCTCCCCTGAAAGGCAACCCGGGACACCCTGGGCCCTGCTAGGCCCCACGTTCAGGGCACCTTCCCTTCAGTGGCGTCCGGTGGCTTCAGCGGTCAGCTTTGGTGAATCTGGTGGCCGTCGGTGACCTGAGCCCACTGAAACCCACAGTATCCCGACTGCGACTACAGCAGGCTCTAGTGAGCGCCACCAACCCCTGATCCCAGCTCGTCTGAAACCAAGAGCGAGGCCAAGCTTCGAATATCCCCGGGAACAGCGTCTAGAGGAAGACCAAAGCTTGAACCCTCCTTGCGTGCCGTGCAAGCCTGTCTCTCATGCCCCGTCACGAGGCGTCTTTGGCGTCTTCCCAGTTGCAAGTCTGCCTTGGCTCCACACCATCTTGCACCCCTTGATCGACCACCAAGTGGGAGCCCTGAAGCATATCTCGACCCCTGGCAACACTTTCGATGCACAAGTTTGACTGTTTCCTCGTTCCTGAGTCGTTCATCCCGACTTACCCCTACTACACGAAGCATAAAATGCATCAGGGTAGTGTGTTCCAAACATAGTATGTGCCGGGTTCTCCCTGGGATGCTTCATCTAGCAACCGATGATCACCTTGCTGGCAGACAGGGTAACAGATACGAACACCCACCGCTGCTGATTACGGTACTACCTACCATCTTTTTCCATCCGTCAGCTTGGTAACCTTTAACGTCGTCGTCTGCTGATCTGACACTTGGAAGTCTCACCTCGTCATCAAGAACACGGAGTATATCAACATCAGTGGTGGACATGGCCAACGTCTTGGCTTCTGTCAGACTCGTCAGTGCTCAGAGTCAAACACCTTTCCAAGGCTCATTACTCCTGATTGCTATCACTCCTCCCCAAGCAAGCATCGGCCTTGCTCTATTTTGATGAATCTCGTTTGCCGCGCCACCGATTCTGCAAGGACTCCTCCGTATACGGGGGCCACGCCATTCAAATCTCGGTAATGTCGCACAGCCAACAGTAGTTTACCACATCCCTAGTTCCCATCTCGCTCTCGAACCTTCGCAATGTGTTAGCTGCGCTCAATGGCTGTCTCCAACCCAACCCCAGAAGCACGATAGCAAGAAACCCCGTCCATGAGACGCCGATCGCCGTTTAGAAGGTTCAGAATCCGGTGCGGGTTCGACGAAAGACCGGCGTCGTCAACTTCAAACCCCGGGCGGAGCAGGATTCGCAAAGCGGCCCCAGCTTTGGGGAGCTTGGCCTCTCTTCCCCACACCCCCTTGACCTCACTTCCTCTGTCTTGCGTGGCTGGCTCGGGTCTCGCCATCCAGTTTGCTTGGCCTTCGATATGCCGATGCAAGGAATTATGAACCTAACAATTCAGTGTTGCGCACTCACTAAGCCGACCGCCGATCAAGTAAGGGGTTGCAGTTGCAAGGGATGCAAGCGAGAACCAATTCATTCATAAATAACCCATACGCCGTTTCCGTATCCTCATCAACTCTTATCCAAGAAGACAATCCTGGTCATCAATGATAACTCATGAAATCTGATCTCCAGCAAACAACGAAAGAAAAAAAACTCACGAGGCCCTACTCTATGTGTTGAGCCCCCACTAAAGAAGAGGAATAAATCAACAAATGTCGCCGTGGTATAACTTCATAACCCTTAAAACCCCCCATTTGTCTGAACGAAAAGAGAAATTGACAAAAACACCAGATATCCCCTCAGAGTGTATTCCTTTTTCAAACGTCCGCACGTATGATCTCCTCCCAAAGGCCGTCAAAAACATCCCATCATTGAATTGAACTTATTGATAACCTGTCATTCGTTTTTCGTCCCACATTGTATCCGCGCTGCCGACATTCTGGTTTGGCGACGTATACGGAGACATAGACCCTTGCCCGCTGAAAGGGCTAGCGTTACCACTCGATGGGTCCATAATACCATCATATCCTATTTGGCCGCCCATTGACACTGGGTGGTTTTGCAAACCAAGTCCACTCAACTGAGGGAACGGTTCCATCCCGCTAGTAGACATAGCCATGTAATGGTGAGGAGTCTGCACATATGAACCAGTGGTAACAGGTATGTTCTGCATCTGTCGACTCTGGTCATATCCCTGATTCAAAGGGTGCATGCCCATATTGGGTTGTTGTAAGGGTTGTTGTAGATTTTGTCCGATGCTCTCATACTGGGGTTGGTAATAGTTTGTCGGTTGTTGGAATTGATCTGTTGGCATAACCGGATACATAAGTTGACCCGGGTTTGAAAATGGTACCTGTTGCGGATTTGGCGACACTTGATGAGGCGCACCCGCTGGGTACTGCATGATCGGAGTGGTTTGGTTTACTGGAGGGAATACCTGTCGCGGGGGAGGGTCCTGGACAGGACTGATAATGGTATCGGCGTCAAGCTCTTTAGCTCTCGCTGCGACTAGACGCAGCACTGGAAGCGAGATTTGCTCCATGTGCTTAGCCAAATGAACGGTCAACTTCTTCCACGTCGGGAATACCTTGCCGCAGAACCGGCAAGGTTCCTCCTGTGGTCGCTTGCTCGTCTCCACATGGCACTGCTCAACCTTCTGCCAGGTCGGATCAATACCACCTGCCCTCTTCATTGCGGCCTTAGTCTTTACCTTAGGTTCGAGAAACTTGTGCTCTCGAACAAGATGTTGTAGGAAGTTGTCACGGCGGTAGCAGGTATGTCGGCAATCGTCGACATCGCAAGTCCACCACTCGAGGTGTCGATGGCCCTCATTTTCATGACGAACCCAATCCGCCTTTCGTTTAAAGATCTTTGGGTCACGGCATTTGTCCCAGGTGCAGGTAAAAGGCTGGACATCCTCGTGCACATGTTTGGTCCAATCGGAAGGCTTCTGGAATTTCTTGCTTTGGTAGCATAGTTGGCATTCAAACTCGGCTGGAAGACGTTGGGTCGGTGGCATGGGGATATCCTGAGGGAAACTTTCATGCGTAATCGCACCCTCCGTGGGAGTACCATCCTCTTCATCTGGGAACTTGGTGGATAAAGGATCCAGCTCCCGGTCGTCACCATTCTGTTCAAGGACAGAGGCAGATCCACCCATGGCAATACACAAGGAACCGCAAGGGCAGTTAGCGCCAAGGCCAAGGTGCTTGACCTTCGAGTTCAGCAGTTGCTTATATCTGATAATCTGTTGGTGGGCAATGCGGTCCACTAAGTAACCGGTGGCATTCTCCAGGTTGGGGTTTAAGGTCAACACATGTTGCTGAAAGCCAGCAAAGTTTGGAGTAATGCCGTCAATAAGGTTTGCGTTGGTCTTCATGTCGCTATCTTCGTACAGCTCTTCGTCGTCGTCGTCTTCATCATCGGGATCAGCGTTGTTCGTCTTCGCCAAGGAAGCGACCGGTGGGCCTCCCGTTTGCTTCCACATCGATACGAGAGTTGGGTGGCTCTCCATGTTCATGGTCGCAGGGGAGGCTTTTGGCAGATCAGACTTGCTTCGTGGCCGCCTCAGACTGCCCTTGACGGTCAATCCACCGAAAGGGCTCTTGGGCGAAGTTACTGGGGTGGCGCTGATAGAACCGCTGCGAGCATGTGTAGTACCAATAGAGGCGAAGTTGTGACCCATTGAGACCAAGGCAGTGTTGATGCTGGGTGTTGGTTTCTTTCCCCAGCTTGACATCCGGGCAGGAGGTGCAAGACTCTCACGCTTACTGTCTTGGCTGCCCCTGTCTTGGCTATTCCTGCCATCACTTCCGGGCAAGCTCTCTTCATCATGGGCGTTGCTGCGCGAACGTTTAAGCAGCGCGGCTGCGCTAGGTCGACGGACTAGACCCCGGAGATCTTTGAGCAGACCGCCAGGCTTATTGCTTCTATCACCCCGGCTCATGGAGAGCTTCTTCAAGAAGTTACCGCTGGTCATGTCAAAGTCGACAATGCTAGGTAGACTTCGTCGACGGGTTCCCCAAGTAGCGGCTCTCGACACGATCGAGTCAGTATCACGGCACATCCTTTCAAACCGTGCGATAGCATCTTGGGATGACTGAGGCTGGTGTCGTCCAGTGCCTCTGATGCCATGAAGAATCGGAGCATCAGCCCATTTGTGGTTCATCGCAATGATGTCGTAGTCTTCCTGGCTCATCTCGCCCCCACGAGGGTCATAGTATGTCTGACCGGGAATATATCTGTTTTCGGTCGCGTCTCCAAGGGGAATATTATCATCGCCAATCTCGCGTGGCCGATCCAGAGCTCTGATCTCATGATATGGCATATCCTGGGGAGCAACGGCCAAGTCGTTGAACTTATTAGACAGCCACTTGTCGACCTCTTGGTTTCGGTCTTCAATTTCTCGATGACTGGCAGTCTCATTGATACTGGCGATCTCGGTTGACGGGCGGCTAGCAGGGTCAAGGCCGGCATGACCGGTCGTCGGGTCCCTCTGCCAGTTCCCCATCGAGTCCCGGGGAGCTGAAGTGGGACTTGGGTCGTTGTTGGAAGAGATGAGATCTCCAGCCGATTGAAAGCCACCACGTACAGTAGTTGGGCTATCCTCAAAGGTACGCTCAATAGTGTGGATGGGCTCGTCATTGTCCTTACCCCACATCGAGACAGTAACCCGGGGGCTTTGGCACGACATCGTCAATGCAGCAGGTGCCAGCCCGTCCTCACTCGATTGGCAGCTACTGCTTTGACTCGGCGTCAACTGCGTGGCCTGGGTGACGATAGGACTGGGTTTGAAGGGCTTTTGGAGCTCTTGTGGTGAAATAGAGGTTGGCAATCGTTCCGAGATCGATCGTTTAATAGCACCCCTTAGGTCACTCCGAGGTGAGGTTGTGTGAATCGACGCCGTTTGCTCAGGCGTCAAGGGGTATATGCTTCCGTCGTCATTGTAACTTGGACCGGTTCCGGATGAAGGAGTGGCAGAGAAGAAATCTTGGTTCAGTCCGGTGGTATGATCATCCAGGAAGGACGGTGTGTCACCATCAATATTGTTGAAGTCGACACCAAAGAATGGATCCTCGTCGAGGTCACTGAAGTCGCTGGATTGGTAGTGGCTAGAGGGAGTTTCGAGGTTCAAGGCCGGAGAGAGCGACTCGCTGTTGACGCGCGACAGGACTGGGGAGAGATGGGTCGAGTCAAGAGAGGTGGTCGATGGCCGATGTTGGTTGTTGGTCTGGAAGGGGTGGTGGGGTGAAGGGTTGTGATCAGGGTCGTGGAGGGCCGTAGGTGGAACGGTAAATGTCGAAGTCATGGCTGCAGAACCCAGGAGGGACGGGCTGGACGTGATATATGTAATAGGTGGATCTATACTGGGTGCTTTCCCTATGTTAGATCACTGGGCTGGGGATCATGGTCCTTGGGACCGGTGCGTCGCTTGCTAGGTTGGGGTTGGTGCTGCCAGAGGGTGGAAGGGGAAGTTTCGCTCCTGCAGCGGAAGTGCCGTCGTGGTTAAGATGAGCACCTGTGCACAATTGACTGGGGGTAGTACAGGATCCGTGTGAGGTATGCGCAGGTAGACAATACTGTCGCCTGAAGCCACCTGGGGGAGAGTGAGGGGAACGGGCTGGAGCTTGGAACGCGGCGTCGCGCGTGGGTGCGGATTAAGAGCGCTTAGGATGTAGACGCCCCTGCTAGCACGACGGTGCCCAGCAGACAACAAGGGAGATAATCCAGTCCAGGCAGATGAGAATCGGGATCTGCGCAGGTTTCGTGGCGCGCAGTTAGGAGCAGAGAGAAACAGCAGCGACGAAGCGAGAGGGAGAGAAGCAGCGCGAACCGACGTTGAGATCCGAGCGAGGAGGGGATCCAAGTAGAAAACAACCACGAGTAGCGTTGACAATGGTCAGAGTAGATACGCCTCGCTAGCAAACAGATGTGGCAGAGGCGATGAGAGTGAGGCTTGTGGATGCCGTCTGGAGATGAAGATGCGAGAGGTGGGTGGTATGGAGTCGGCCTGGCGGTAGTCGAGAGGCGTGACATGCAGCCCGGTCCAGGTCGAGGCGCTTGTCCGGAGGGTGATGGGGAGGGGGATCAGCCAGGGTACCAGACGGCAACAGGTCGGAGAGATAGCAGTGAGAGCGTGCATTGGCGTTGTTGCGAGCGTCCGATGCGAAGGTACCCCATTCCTTGCCCATCCTAGTCGCGTAATAGCGGTATTTCTTTATCACGCTCTCTTCTCTGCAAGGCGTTCTCGACGGGGCCTAGGCTCAATCATTCAGCCCCATGCCCAATTAATCATGGCCCCAGCTCGCCTGCCGGCCACTCACACTCCACCAGTGCTTCCCAAGGCTTTTTCAAATCGAACCGTCAAGCAGGGAGCTGAGCTGCGCTGGCTCGATATCGTGGCAGGGTCGGGCAATCTTCTCCCTCACACCGAGCTCGCCGGGGGCTCAGCACCCACCATACTTGAAGTGGGTTATGCTCATAGGGCCGCCCGAATGTCTCTCACATGCAGGCTAGGGACGAGGCACATCTAGCACAATCCCTCTCCACTGTGCCTCCGTTTGTAGAACGCGAAAGCCGGTAGGAAGTTTGCATCCTCATAGGATATCCAACCATTTTCTGCAGAGTGATCTCGATGCTGATCAGCGCAGCCATGTTGTAAATGGCAGGCAGAAACATTTTTCCTGCCCAGAGATTCTCCGAATCCCGGGATCTCATCTGAGTTATTCCACTTCAACGTGCGGCTGAAACTTGTATCGAACCGCTGCAGCTAGCGTGGCACAGCCCTGGCGTGACAATGACAGGCATGCTGATCGCCTCCGCCCAGCTTCGAGGGTCGAGTCTAATGATGATTTCTGGAAGCCTTCCTTCCACAAACGCAAGCCTTGACCTTTCCCCTATCTTGTATGATACCATTGACGACATAGTTCGAATCCAGAGCAGGCCGAAAAGTACCACAACGCCTCGGCTCCCAGGGGCATGTGGGACTTGCCGTGGTGATCAGGCATATCTCAACAGGCACAGTGGAAATTGAAAAACTGCCTTGCGACTGAGGTGTTGTTAAGCTCCCCACGAAGCTGCAGGTCAAGACATGGTATTGCTCGCCCTGTTACCGTTCGAAAGACGAGGGGAAGAGGGGCTGAATAGGTGTCACTAGGGGAGACTCTGCAGGGCGGCGGGGCACTTGGAATGCGCCCCAAAATAGACCTGGAGGTCCAGTCATGGCCCCGATGTGACGTCTGCCGCGATGTAGTAAACGGTCTTCGGTTTTTAGCCAAAGTCGTAGCAAACATTTGATTGGGCGGTTTTCTTCGAAACGGCTCCCATTGCCCAGATATGCGCGACTTTGAAGGCGATGATGGCTCGAGAATGAAGGCTGCCGAGCTAACTTCTCCAGATAGCACGGTCGGCGGTTTGACTGTTGATGCCGAGTCCGAAATCTGACCAGAGCTCCGATTTGATACTAGCCGGATTACCCGTTGCAATGACGGTAAGAAAGGTGATTCGCCAATTTAATCAATCCATCGTTCAAAAAAATCGGTGATAAAGGCGGAATTGCGGATGAAAATGTTGACAGGTGGAGATTTGACCCATAGCACTCCTTTCCAAATCCTTCTCAACGAAGCCGCAGGATAAGGCAGGCAAGAGCGAATCGGTAAAACTAAGCTAGCCGAAGGTTCAGAACATCATCCAAGCTCCTTTCTTAGGAATTGCTCGGCCGGATGATAAAGAGTTGCCGTGGTTAATGCGCACGTGATTGCTCTCCCGGCCTGGTGCCATATGACACCTTCAGACGCTAACCCCAATCAAACATGTCTATCTCAACTTCATAGCTTCCTCGCTCTCGACTCTTAAATTTCCACCTCACCAAGGACGGCGGCGCCGGGCCATCCGAAATAACTCCTCTATTCCATTCAGCTGCCTCCATTATCGACCGCGACTTTCCTTAACTCCGTGTTTAGGGAGCGGGCCTCCGCGGTAACATCTCTCATTGGCACGAACCAAATCTGTGCGTCTGCACGACTCGATTAATCTGCCGTGTCCATTATGTTTCAGGTTTGTGAGAAACTCGATCGCTCGCAGTTACCGAACTTATTGCTGATGGGCTGTGTCTGTGCGTAGCCGTATCCAGAGGATTCACTACACTTGCGCCTCCATAGGGCGCGGTCGGTGGTACTGACAACCCAAGAGTAAGTGACACACTCGAGGAGTCAGCACCAGCCCTCATATGGGAAGATCTTGATTATCGTTCCCTCGCCTCTGGTAGACAACTATCTCCTTAGTGTGTGCATGGTAGTAATCGCTGTCCTAACGAACTAACTTTCCGACTAGGCTTGTCGAGATCCGTGCCGCCCAACGCACCTTTGAAGGCGCCTATGTGCGAACCGCCCTTGGCCAGTTCTCCTTCGCTCTCATCATTTTAAAGGTCTTCACCTCGGAGTTCTACGCCATCGGAGCTCTCTTTGCTGTTTACGGTGTGGCTGTGATGCTTGTTGCCATATATCGCCGCTATGAAGGAAACCACCAGTTCTTCACCTCCGAGTCGTCCGATGGATCTCTCAAGCGAAAATTTAGGACGAGTGGAAACAGTGTTGCCTTGTTGACGTTACTCAGCTTGAGTGCGTATGTGACTTTGATGATCCTAACGTGGCGCCTTGTTACTTGAGACCATAGAGAGATTTGCACCGCGAGATATTCTATGGCTCTCTGACTGTTTCGCTCCGTGGGATTTGACAAGTATTAACAATGGCCAACCATTTACGAAACGTCATGCAATAGTATAACCCGCGCCATATGAAAGCAAGAAGGTTTGGCTCAGGTTTGGGACTTCCATGACTAGGATTTAATGTGATAGTTGTTTATGATTATAAGAGCATGTGAATAAGCTCATTACTTATGCCTAACTATCGGCAGAAAGAATATTATTTTTCCAGTTAGATAATGTTCAATATCTCTTGTAGTGAAATGAGAGCGACGTTACTACAGGTCGTCATCAGATATGGACAGTTATGTTCAGTTTGGGATAAGTGCTAGCCGAGATGGGGACTTACCGTATGCCCTGGTGACTGATGTTACACCGAAAATTCTCAGTGACTTTCGAGACGGGAAGGGATTGCGGATGCCCAATACATCTACTATAGGGACACATCTAGGCTCTCCATAACAGCAATTGAAATGAATCAATTAACGAGTAGAATGAAGACAAACATTAAAAGCAAAAACACCAAACACAAAACTTTTCAAACTAGTGAAAGATCATACCCAAGTCGCCATTCCACGCAGGCATTAACAACCAATATTTGCGGTACCCGACCCCCTCCTCTTCATCCTTAGCTGCACAGGTGCCTACCATCGAATGCTAATACAAACAATGATATTCTTTCATAAATTAAATCCGTGTCACCAAACTTTTTAACGTTCTCCGTCGCTCCAAATGATTGTAGGCCTTCGACGAAATTCAACTGTCCTCCAATGCTTGTGTTGTTTCTCGTCGCTTCGTATCATTTTCTCCATCAAGGAGCTTGCACTATCGTCTTTCGATCCTCTAAACTCCGATGGATTATTTCGTCATCATAGCCAATGGCCAGAAGTGTGTGCCCCATGTTTCGGTTCGTGCCACCTGTATTCCGTAACGTAGTTCTATTGTTCATTCGTTTTATATGTTCGGCTTGTATCGACTTGTATCGACTTGTATCGACGCATGGATTTGTGAAAGCCTTCTCCGTTTGGCTTTAGCTATCGGCGACCAATTCTTCATAAATAAAATACCACACGCCAACTCTCTCATATGTTATAGGAGATTGATCAAGGTTGTTAGACATCGACTATAGCAGGTGTTGATGCAAAAGTCTTCTCTCGATTCGGTGGGTGGGTCAGAGCGTGTAGAAGCAGGGGTATCATGATTCCGTCCGTAAATCACTTCCCCTTCTCATTCCATGGAGCTTTGCCATACGAAGACATTGAACTAGCTCCATCATCGTAGAGCATCTCACTTTACAGTAGATAGCTCGCAACTCCTGTACAGCTGGGATCCCTTCGTATAACTTCGCACATTGATCCCAAGCTCGATAATCGACTCTTCACCCTATCATCAGGTGTATTTCATCTCCTCGCATAGTAACCGGAAGGGTTCGGTTCGTTGTATGGTCCAGGTTCATTTGTCTGTAATTGCTGACCTCCCCCGCTTCCTCCTAATCCCCAATCCCCAAATGTATCTCCTGGTTTAGAGTATTGTAGTTGTGCCTGTTGTTGGTGTGAATGCCATCCCTCAAAGTTCGGGGGAGGAACTGCTCCCTCAGATTGGGGCACCAATTGTTCAACGGCTGCAGTATGTTCCATGTTCATGCCGGGAACGGCGACAACTACCGATGGAGTATACGCGTCAGGCAAGGCCGACGACCTGCGGTCGAACTGTCGACCGTGGGGCATTTGGGGATAGTGTTGGGTGGTGGCCGGTTAGAGGCTCGCCGCCATAGGACATAGATCGAACAGGCGGAGGATAGTTTCCCCAAGCCATGTCATCCCTCGAACTTGATTCGGAGCCTGCAGATGTCCAAGTGGTTGACGATGGAGGGCCATGGCTATATGGAGAAAATTGAGAGCTCGCTGGAGATTCTGGTGGATAGGATCTCCAAATCGCATTCGGGTCTCCCGGTTTTTGGCCTGAGCCATCAGCTGCATCTGTTGGGATCCAGCCCGACACCGACTGGCCAGCAAAGTCATAGGGCCTACTTGTGGGTAGGTTAGAAGGCACTTGACAGCCTGTTGTCAGCTTTGGGGTCGTCACATTTAGAGACTCTGACCTACTCTTTGCCTCGGGAGATACTGTCTCAGCGTTGACACCGTTCAGAGCAGGAGGTGCCATGTTGGGCACCTGTTGCATCGTTAAAGGACTGAAGGGCGGATTTGTCGACACCTCCGCAGGAACTCCATTAGAAGTCGCCGGTGACGAAGATGCCGAGGTTCCGTTAGGCGCGGTAGAGGCATGGGAAGACAAATTTACTGGAAGCTCGGTCGGCGGAGGCGGCTGATCTACTGGGTAAAAGCTGCATTCTTTCTTCAGTCGAACGCAGTTGTTGCAACGACCCTTGGGTTCAGCAGATGGAATGCACCTAATCTTTCGTCGCCGGCAGTGTCCTTGAGAAGACCCCCTTAGCATGCAAACATTATTTACTACTTAGAGGAATGGATAACTCACCGCAAGCGAGAGAGATTCGATGATAGCCAAGCTTGCTTCTTTTCTTCTCCGCTGACTGTTGCGATTCCGTTGTAGGTTTCTGTGGTGGCCTAGCATTTGGCGGCGGGACAGACGCCCTTGGACTGGCTTCGGAGTCTTTGTTGGAGGCGAGCGAGTCTTGCAGATTGGACATGCCCATAGAAGCCTGTTGCGGTGGCACGCTGTAGCTTGGAATGTAGCTAGGATGCGACATCTCCATGTCAGGGCCTTGAGGGGGAGGGGGATACTGATACGACATAATAGCTGTCATGGATCCCGATGGGAACAAATCTTGTACCCAGGAGTTGCCAGTTCGCCAGATCTGTGGCTTTGGGGGAACCGGGTGGGAAACAGTGAGGGCCATGAAAGAAAGCTCACCACCCCTAAGGTATGGGATGTGAGGATGTCAAGAGTAAAATCCAGGGACAGCTGATCAGCGAGTGCGACTGACCCGCCGTGGCAAATTCCTGTCAGTCTAAAGCGAGGTATATCCAAAGATTGGGGACGATCTCTTATTAGATGGTACGTAGATGGTCGGGTTATTGGGCGGCGATGCAAGAGACTGGAGAAGCAAGCGTGCCCTATGGTTGTGACTTGCAACACCCAGCGACGAGCGACAGCTGTTTTGGCCAATTGAGACAACCAGGGTATTACCTGAGTCTCGGATCGTTGTTTTCAGCTATGCCACTGAATGACAACAAAGGCCAGCGGATGTGACTGCTGAGAAGCCTTGTAAGCACAGCTGCGCAAGGGTTCCAGAGGTCGCAATGATGCCAATACTTGCGGTTTCGATGTGAAGTACAAATGATGGAGCAAACACCTCTCGACCAAGGTGGTCCCCGTTGAAGTATTTGAATGCCCCTGGGCATGATCGCCTTCTAGCGCCAGCCAGGCCTGATCAAGGATCTTGCTTGTCCTGGGATGCGTACCCTGTTGACGATGGCGGCGGAAACTAGTATACTCGCGGATGTGGGGGTGTGATCCGAACACCTTGATCATGGGTCAAATAACTACGATCAGCTCTGGTGGGTATTCACCGCTTATTATCGAAGACTAAAATGATCCGGAACGAATGGCGGATGAGGAAGAGTTGGTGGGCGCCACTCGTCGATGATAATGGCTAGATGCCCTGACTTGACAACCTCGAGGATCCAGGCGTTTGCTCAAAGGCAACTGTTCTTTTTCAGCTCTATCATATTGTCTCTCTTTTCTTCTCTGGTGAACTAAAGTGGCACTAGAGGATATAAGCGATACCCAGAGCAGCACACCAGCATAAACATCTATCGCTAACAAGCAAGCCGCCGACCTTGAAGTAGGGCTGGGAGTCATGCCAAGTGGAGAGCAGCGGTGTCAGTGAGTTGCGAAACCACCACTGGCCCCGAGTGCTTTGTAAGTCCCCCTTGAACGCCCCTGAGGGTACTTGGTGGGCGACCCTCTCTCAGGAATTGCTACGAGGGACTGTTAACAGAAGGAAAGCTAATGTTGCTTGTTGATTGCGTCCCTAAGGATAAGAATTTGTCTCGTTAACTTCTAGTATTATCGACGGGCTGAACCAAACCCTTGTGCGGGTTTGATTCCAGGAATTTGGCCTCCTGGCTTCTCCAAGGGTTTTCTTCCTTACTATATGGCCTTCTATTGTATTTCTATGTTTAGAATATGACCTTCTTTGTCGTAGGTACCGCAGCTCCTCTTACTGGATCGGTTGAAAAAATTGTAGGGACACGTCGCTAAGTACGAATCAGAACGTGATCGAGCTTACCGGGTCCCCTTCCCATAATAAGAAACTACGTGCATGCTTCCTTCGTTTACCCATGCCATCGTCCTTTGTTCCAACTACACTGTGAGCCCTTTTCCGGAACGGGACTCATAATAATCTGTCGAGGTTGGGGGCCGAACGGGCGCTCATCAACACCATCAAAACAGCACCGTGCATGCCTAGGCGCACTTGCATGTACCCAAGCCCAAGCTGCCCTTCTTAATTGGGGAACTAGGTACAGGGATGTCAGAAGTTGATGAAAGTGATGAGATCAAGAAAAAGAAATATCTGGAGAATGGCCACTGTTCCCCGCTGATCTGTTGTCACTGGGGTTGCTGCTTTAGGATTTTTGCGAGTAAGTGGGCAAGTTCACATCCCGGTCGGAGAGCTGTAGAGCCTACAAGCGCGTGCCCCCCGGCCTCAAAGGGCGATACGATCCCTGCCAAGTCGCCGTGTCGTTATTTACCGGTAGGCCTCATTCCTTTTGCCAGTACCCCGAACAAGGATGTTGGGGCGCTGGGCACTGCTGGGTATCCAGGGGACGCAAAGTCGTAGCTCATTGGCTTTAGTGGGAACCCCCGAACACCAAGACTGATGCCCAAGAATGTTGGCGCCGCCAGCTGGTCATGGTTTACTGCAGACTGCCACCACTTTATTTGCTTTTGTCATTGCTAGATCATCCTAGATAGATGGGTACTCGGTATCAATCTCTTCTCTGTTTTGGGAGCCCGGACATAACGCTCGCATTAGTTCAGAGACAGTTCAAAGTTCCGGTATCTGTATTGTCGAGCGGGGACTAGCTTGCCGGCAAGTTTTTCTACCGGTCTATGGTAAGAGAATAGTCGACTAAAGGCTCTGTGTTTCCGATGCTGGTAGAAGAAACGAGAACTGATCCACAATCGAGACGGGTGCTGGACCCTTTCTTTCCACCAACCACAGTGCACTTGAAGGAGGGTCGTCAACGGCCAGAGTTTACCACAACCCCGATGGCATGGCCGTGTTGACGTCAAGACTTTTCAGAAACGCGGTGTAGACCGGCTGGTGGATGACGGAGCCAAGACAGCCAGGAGAGGCCTGTTAGTTACAGTACTTCCTAGGAAGCTGTGACCACATGGCCTGAAATTGGTAGAAAAGCAGCCATCTTGAAGCGCAAAGTGTATTGGGGGGTGCGGAGAGGCGGGAGAGAGTGTGCTTGAATGAGATCCAATGTGATATGCGATATGTTGAGGGCTCCACCAACTTCCCTGACACTGTAGCGACAGATCTTAGCCCGATTCAGTTTTGCTGCAAAAGGAACTGTCGAAGGAGAGTGGTTCATGCTGGAAAAGTTGATGTACAGCCGGGATATCCGTATTCGTGTATAACCTTTGCAACCTTCAACACTAAGCCACGCCAGTGCCGTAGCCCCGAAGAAGCGGTGGTATTCGTGAGAAGAGTTATGGGACCAAGTTCCCCTAGTTGGGATCCAGGGCTATCTGGGGGCCAGTGAGAGCGCAAAATGTGATGAATCAAGGCTCATGCTTGACATAGCGAGATCTGGCGGCTGGACCACGACTTCGGAATGTCAATGACGGGCGATGTCGCCTGCTGTCACGGGTATTGGGGCCAGTTTCCAGATCGGCGGCCATGGAACATCCAGGGGATCAGGGGATCCTGGGACTCCATGTCTGATCTTTCCTCCGTCACCCCCAAGGTAGTGAATAAAACCCCCGGAGAACTAACGCTGTTAGGGCGTTCTTGCGAGAGCCATGGTCCATCTCAGAGGTCACCGAGACTGGTGCCTGCGTGGGCGAATGCGACGAATGAGACGAATAAGACGAGTGAGATGAATGAGACGAATGAAAACGACAGTCATTGGCGAAGAGGACAACGATGGCAACCAAGAGGGCGATTGCTAACGAGGAACGAAAAGAGACGACATCACTAGATAGGCTGGCGTTGTAGGCTAGCAGGGATCTCAGAGAGCGGCGTAGGCGGGAATCGAGTCCCGCCCCGCAAGTGCCCTGTCAAGCCTCAAGCTCCCGCCCGGTAGTACCTTCCGTCGGCCCCACCCGCCCACCTTCTTTGATCAGACCCCCACTTCGATACCCTTCATGCCTGCCTACTTGGTACCCACTCGACGATGCACCTCCTGTCACTTCTGTCACTTCTGTCACTTCTGTCACCTTCTTTCACCTCTTTTCACCTCACCTGCACAGAACAGCACGACCTGCGAGCACACCAATTGATGCATTGCAACCGAAAGCTCGACCCCACGCGAGTATCCACGCACCTTGTCTGCGCATCTGTCTCCGCGCCTGCCTATGCACCTGTAAACACTTGAGCAAACGGGGCGGGCTGAGGTAGGGTAATCCCGGGCAATATTATCCGCCGCTCTAGTCCTAAGGTACCTACTAGTACTCACTGCCGGCCGGGACACATTCTGGTGGTGGACCTGTCTCGGAGCGTAGTCCAAACTACACCGGGTATGTGGAAAAAGATGCTTCATTGTGCAGTACGACAGCCAATGGTCTAATATCTTAATCTTTGCTTCTGGCTGTGGGGTCCAGCCGGGCCTGCGGGTATAGCAGAGCCCAATGCTTCCAGAGTTCAAGCCTTGCTGCGACCAAAACTCTGACCCCAGCTAGCCACCTATTCAACAGCGGTTACCTGATTTGGAGATGAGGCTGGCATAATCCTCGATGAGCCGTCTTGCTTGCTCTACTCCCACAAGTGGTAGAGCAATTTGCGCTTGCCGAGTCGACGTCGTCCAGTCCATTTCCAAGATTCACTAATCAAACTATTCCGCGAGACACTGTCTTCTTTACACTTACTTGCCTAATCCCCAAACATGCAGTACCGGTATCATGATGGCCCCTTTCTGTCATATTTGACAGCACCACGACGTCACTCTCCCTCTATGCATGGGTCCGTTCACCATTTCAGCTCCGTGATATGTCGCTTGGGTTTTCCAGAGATCTGTAGTCATGCTGCATGCAGATCTCCACGATCTCGTGCGAACAAGGAACAACCTTGTGCCTGGTTTCCCAGAATCCAGGCTCTCTAAGCTGGTCAAGTTCGGCCTCCTCAATGGCCAAAACGGAACGCCTGGCGCCTCCTGTCTTACATCTCGTCAACGGTGTGACTGAAACTGGGCCACATGATTGACTACACAATTTTGTTGCATAGCATTTTCGATATTCGTCGATTCGCTGCAGATCAGCTCAGCTGCATCAGGAAAGGACACCCCTGGCCTTTACCGCCCCGTCAAGATGTCTGCGCTATTCACCGTTGGGTGCAGTCACACTCTGCTAGGGTCGCAATCGACCTCCTGAAAAGCATGAAAATAATCTCCCCCAAAGTGTCCGCAGCTTGGCAATGTCATCCAGGTGCTGTCATAGGCGGCCAGGAAGAATATGTTTCCTTTGCCTTCACTCCTTTCCGCCCGCGACAGGTCAAAGGTTCACTCTCCCTCTCCCTTGGCCAAGCAGTTGCCACCTTAAGATGAAGACGCAGCCATCACACTTTCGATAGCGCCTCGACATCTGTCTGGCTCCTGAAGACCGAACCTAAAATTCATGGGAACCCGATGTACAAACATGGTAGTTTGCCACAAGCCTTAGCACGGTCCTCTTCGTTCAACCGTACGACGAGTCAAACTGTAAGTCATCGCAACAACTCGAATCGAAGAAGCAATGATCTGCTAGGTGTTATGTCTACTATTCCCCGAGTGAGACATTCGGCTATCTCCTCGCGGTGGACTAACGTCATTGTCCTTAGTCGTATCATATGGCTTCTAAATTTTCCGGAAGTCTGCTTTCGTCGCGAAGCAGACGGACTGTGCAACCAGAACCTATGCATTAACTCCTCTTAGATTGGTCAAGCCGTTGGAGGGCTACTACTCCCATTCTAACACAGCTCAAAGATACGACGGGTACATCATCCAGGAGTCTTGCCGGTCCTCGCCGAGGAGCGCTGAATACAGGCTCTTTGATGTCTCACCGGAACGATCCTTGTCAACGGTTCTTGTAGACACTGCGGCGAGGCTAACCATAGGACCCGCGACACATTACCCGCCCAGCATCACTCCCAGCTCTGAACTCGCATAACCTAACAAATACTTGTACCAACTCGTAATGCTAGAGACGTAATTGTCTGTATGGTGTGATTTTCTCCATTTAGTAGACTGGGAAGAGCTGGGGCAAGAAATGAAAATCCCGCCAAAGGGCATCCAGCCTATAATTCAATGCACAAGAGGGGAATTTCAATCTCGCCAACGTCTCGAAAGCCTACTCTTGGAGATCAGGGTCCAAACCCTCGACATTACTCGATTCCAAGGTTACATGAGCAACCTTCCACCGTGGAGGAAAATGATGGATTTATCGCACTTGACCCCGTAAGGCCAGAAGCCCACAATTCAAAATATGCCCTCATTGTGTAAGTTCTGGGATATTTTACACCAAATTATGCCAGCCCATCCTTCCATCGCTCCCTCCCCCCCCCCCCCCGGGAGCTAGACTTGATCCACCTTTTAATTTTAGCTTCTCCGGTCTACAAATTCGTAGAGACTCATTACGAAACACATGAACAGAATCACCTGGTAGGAATAAGTGCAGAAGCAAGACGCCCCTCATAACCTTTCCTCGACATGTCGGCAGGCCTATATTGAGATGTGCCTATTGGACGACTCAATCTGCAGAGCGCCTATAATGGCATTCAGGCTAAGCCACGTACGCAAGCCGGTAAATTCCCGAGGACCCCTCGACAAGTCTAAGACAGGTGCGGCGTCATTCTATACCTGTCACTTGCATACAATCTGTCGCGTGAACATCTCATCACGTCACTTGAGCTTTGTTAGGCCAATACTCTGGGACAGAACAGCGCCAGTCGCCATGGGTCAAGGCCTGGTAGTGCGCTGCACCCGAGCAAGCAAAAGTCCAAGATACTGATGCTATGGAGACTCGGAGACATTTGTGGGCGCTAGCGTGTGTCTTAGACTGTACCACTCATATTACTTCTTGGTTTTGAGACAATGCAACGGTGATTCGAACTATCTGCGAGGTAGTGAACAGTCCAGACCGAAAGTTCAATATCATCCCCCACGTCTGAGCAAAACCGCCCCACGCTCAGAAGGCTAGAACGTGTTGGTTGTCGATCGAAACTCTTCAGACGTACATAGTAGGTCATACTTGTCACCATCCATCCTTTGTTCGAAACAAGAATATGCTTTGCTGAACAAGCGCAATCTCGTGAATTCCATTCCATCCCCACGCTTAAACACAGAGAGGTGGGCGTGAACATTAGAATTTGTCGGTTCAAGAGCCCTGCGCTTTGTGATTTTACTGATATAGACGTACTTGACGACATACCTTAACCCGAGGCATAGGTGCCGTTCGCCCGGCTTGCCTGGGTTCGCCCGCCTGTTTCAACTTTTGCCGGCAACGTGAAATGCAGACGCCCTATGCAGGTACAGACACAGATAGCGGCTCGGAAAGTTGGAAGCAAGGTAGGTGTCCTTCACGCTGACGCCTCTTACGCAACGCCCAAGAGGAAGCAAAAAAGACGGCAAAAAAGACGGCTGTTCAAAGTATTCAATGTTGGTAGTTGTTGTGGTGGCCTTGAAATAGGACATGTCACTTTCTTTGGGTCACACTGACCCCCCTACTATGCCAGATCATTGGAGCTAGATGCGCGCTAGGATGACGCCAAGGATCTCTTGATCTCTCTTGTCGCGAACGCTGTGGGGAGATATTTTCCCCCAAATCCTCGTTGCTAAGCGACGGAATGATTCTTCAGCTCTGTAGGGTAAGCGGAAGAACCACAAACCCACGCTCCCTTAAGGTATTCTCGGGCTCAGGAGTGCAATCTCGTGGAACCCAAGTACATTCGGTGCCACATGATTTCGTTATCGGGTTCAAGCAGACAGACTTCTGTGTTATCTTGTCCCAGAGAGCTGTCTGAATCTAGATAAGTTCGTTAATGTGCAATAGTAACCAAATCTTAGTGTATTCACATGTTACTATTCAACAATGCTTCCATTCTACTCACATCAAATAGTCTACCCCCTAGGAATAATAACAGGGAGTGTAGATTGTTCATGAGGTTTATGGGGATGTACTCGAGTAATAATAATACCATACTGGGCTAAACATGCGGATTCAACACCACAAATATGAGTTCCATGAATGCAGCTGCTCTTCCAAGCAAAGTTTGATATCCATGTACAGCTAGTTGAACTTCCTCATCCTTTATCATTGATGGATCACATTAACTAACGTAGAGGTCGAGATGGCAAATAGTGACCAGGTCAGAGCTCACCTCCACAATCCCAATTGGTACGGCGGATTACTCAGAGTAGGTTCGAGTGTGGACTTTACCGGTTTCTATACGATCCAGAAGGAGAAAACACCAAATAATTTTGTAAATAAGAAAATTTTGATAGATATTAACAGATCAGGAAGCTTCGCACTGTAGAACTGCTGTATGTAGCGTGTTGATATACAGTGTGATAACACCCCACCTTTCTGACGTACTGTGACCCATTCACAGCCAGCGCAACTGGTTTCCATCGCCTGACGGCCACTGCCGCCCAGCATCATCACCAACAGCTGTGATCGCGAGGACCCCGAGGAGAAGATTGCAAGCGACTTGATGGAACCTGTGATCCAGGCCTGGTTATCGTAGAGTGGCAGCGCATAAGGTAGACTCTGCACCCAAATCTGCCAGCTACCCTGCACTCTTTATCGGATGGCCTGCACCCACGCTCCTCTTTATCCTTCAGCTCCTGAACTATGAGCGACCTACAGCGAGCTTGGGCGAGGGCCAAGCTGGGAATACAAAATGACATGTTCAACGAGCTAGAGGAGGAGCAGGAGACAGATCAGGTGCCAGATTTGCCTGAGCCAGTGGACGATGATTCCTCGTCAGCCTCATCGGCCTCGTCGGTGTCGTCAACTGGTACTGTCATTCCGTCGCCGAACCAGAAACTATTCGCTCGACCTCAAGGGTAAGATGCAGCACAATTTTATATCCCCGGGGCTAACAACATGCAGAATTTCCAGAGGCAGGACCTTGGAACAGATTCCTTGGACAACCTACTTTGAGCGAGAGTTGTCCCTGAAATCAGAGACTGACCCCGCGGTGATATATCATGCGTATCTTACTTCGCCGGTGGACAAGGGGCCTCTATTTGTGATGCATCATGGCGCAGGTTCATCAGGGCTATCCTTTGCCGTTGTAGGCTCCGAGATCAGGAAACGATTACCCTCGGCTGGAATTCTTGCCCTGGACTGCAGAGGCCATGGCTCAACGGTTGCTCCAGATGATACCGAGCTGGATCTCAGACTCGACACATTATCCGCGGACTTGTTTGCCGTCATCCAACTTACGAAAGCCCAGATGAACTGGCACGAACTGCCCCCCGTTGTGCTTGTTGGACACTCCTTAGGCGGAGCCGTTGTGACCGACTTGGCCAAGACGGGGAAGCTTGGGAACTCCCTCCTGGGCTACGTCGTTTTGGACGTAGTCGAGGGTTCCGCCATCGACGCGCTACAGAGCATGCACACATACTTGTCCACGAGACCGGGCGGGTTCGCAACGCTCCAGGCCGGGATTGAGTGGCACATCCGGTCCCGTACGATCCGCAATGGGGTCTCTGCCCGGACCTCGGTCCCGGCGCTGTTGGTGTTTAACGAAAATATAGACCCGACTCGACCGTGGAGATGGCGGACCAACTTGGGAGCGACGCAGCCTTTCTGGGAAGACTGGTTCGTGGGGTTGAGCAAGAAGTTCCTGAGCGCGAGAGGAGGCAAGCTGCTCCTACTTGCCGGGACGGATAGACTTGATACAGAGTTGACGATTGGTCAAATGCAAGGTACGCACAATGCATCGCCATTTTCCCTTTCCTCCCTTATTAAGATTGGATAATAGGGAAATATGCCTTGCAAGTGTTCCCTGAGGCGGGTCACTTCATTCACGAAGACTTGCCGGAAAAGACTGCGATTTCACTCGTCGACTTTTACCGTCGAAACGATCGCAGTGCCTTGGTACTACCTCCTAAAGTTTCCGACCTTCTCAGACAGGGTAAGAAGGTCTGAGAGCTTCGTTGATGGGGGTTCTTGACGATGCAGTAGACTTGGCGTAATACTCTAGACTGGCCCACTTCGATATTGGTATCAAGAAGGGGTGGAAGAACCGAATAAGAATGGCCAATGACTGGCACGGACTGACACCAAAGCAAACTGCAATACAGATATGTCATATAAGGAATATAAATGAATACAACGCCCCCCAACGCGACTATACATATCAAAAAGCGGAGATGACGAGGTCTCAGTGGTGGCGTTCCTGCGGATGAGTGAGGCGTCTATTCATGCCTTCTTTGATAACAATTGAGAATAAGGCGTCGTTCAAGATAGACGTAGGACTTCGCACGTAGCCCAAACAATCCATGGATCAAATGACATCTAGCCAATGTTGCGGCCTGCAGAGGGTCAGCATCGATGCATCTCGATGCATGGGTCGTCTTGCACTTTCATGCGTGGTTGCGCCACCAGGCGTGTTACCCGAGGAGGTTGCATGGTATGCACGTCGCAAACTTCATGGAGATCTCTATTGAGACCCCCAATTCTCCATGGAGAGTTTTGCTTCTCGGCCAATTGATACCCAAAGACAGGTGGTCTCCATGCGACGGTCCAGCACAAGCCCCCTCCTTGATTAAGTCGACGCGCTATAATCTTTCAATTGCCATATTGGCGTTAGAATACCTGCCCTTCCTCTTTGCTGACCGTTGTCTAGACCCAGAAGCCTGGGTGGCATGGATCTCCATGACACTAATCTGCCGGACCTTGCACCAAGACGCCACGGCGATTGGCTCGTTTGAAGACATGGCGCGGTTTGTCCGTGATAGTTTCCGGGGTGCCGACGGACTATTTACTCGAAGGGCATCCCAAGCTCGAAGATCCCCAAGTTGCCCTGACCTCCAAGCTCCATTCATCTCGTCCTCTTTCTATCCGATATCATCAAGCTGTTCAACATGAAGTCTGCCATCTTCTCAATCGCCCTCGTGGCCGGCCTGGTCGCCGCCCAGTCCAATTCCGTGCCCAGCTGCGCAGTGAGTCCCTTCCTTGGGTGACGATCAGTCGCATCCCGATGCGACGATCCGAATACGAATACTGACCCTCGTCTTACCACCACAGGCTCCCTGCCTCAACCAGTACACCAGCGGCAACAACATCGCCGGCTGCAAGAACGGCGCCATCAAGTGCATTTGCGAGAACAAAGACTTCCTCGACGGCATCGCATGCTGCCTGGAAGAGAAGTGCGACGACAAGGGCAAGGCCGACGCCGTCAAGTTCGCGCAGCAGATCTGCTCCACAGCTGGCGTGACGGTCCCGGACGAGGTTGTCTGCAAAAATTCGACTTCGAGCGAGTCGGACAGCGCGACGAGCAGCGCTGCGTCTGAGACGGAGAGCAGCTCCGCGACCGGAACTGCGGACAGTGCAGCTTCGAGCGCTGTTTCGAGCGGTGAAAGCGCAACGGAAGCTGCCGTAACCTCGACGACTTCTCCCGGTGCTGCTGCTGGATTGGGTGGTGCTGAAGGACTCTTGGGTGCTGTTGCGGCTATGCTGTTGGCTTTGTAAATGGGAGATACGTAGAGTACTACGAGAGGAGTTGGGGTCGGATGTAATGTTCGAGGTGGGAGATTGGCCTTCGGGAGGGCAATTATAGCGACCTAACTGTTACAATTGATGGTTACTTAGGGGATCTCGCCAGCGAGGATACCCAAACCTATAAGCTGCGATGTACTCGTTGCTGGTGATGAAGGCATTAAGACGACCACCCTTCGAACTACTAACTAAGGTACCTAGTAGGAGTAGGCGAAGAGGAGTACTTTACTACCTGGATACATTGCTCCCGTAACCCTTGAACCACTGAAGAGACATCTGGACGCTATCGATTGTATCCGACTCGGCAGACATTGGATTGGACAAGAAACAAGCGACTGCCGTCGAAGGTTGGAACACAGACATCTTAGTAAACTCGTACATCGTCCGTGTTGTTGGTTCAGTATTAGGTACGTTGGTGCTCTAGGGATGGACGCTTGATTTGCATGTGATCCTGGTGACGAGGCTGCTAAGGACATTTCATGGGGACATCCTATTCGTTAGTATATGAAAATGCCCTGGAATATAATTAAGAAAAGGGAGGTAAGGACCATTGTTCACAGAAAGTCATGTCAATAATGTCCTTTTCCTGAGCTACCTAGTCTCAAATTGTCCGAAGAGTCTAGAGCTACGGGTTTCGGACTACAATCACAAACCACCCATGTATACTGTTTATTATTGAGATATGGAAGATTAAGATGAAATTGCCTGGGTAATGCCATAACTTTATAAAGCAAGTCACCTAAATCATCTAAGATTATTGGTGGTGATGGAACAACGGATGCTGTGCTCAAGATAACAGCCTCGGGATGCAGTGACGATGGACAGCATGACTTCACCAAGGAATCCCATTCCCTATGCCCGTGTTGACATCTCCAAGATAACTTTTAGTTTAAATTGATGATCTTCTTGCCGGCCCTTCGGATCCATCCAATATGGCAATCCGAGCAGTTCTAATTGCCCCGCTGAAGCCCACAGAACGCGGGAGCAGGTGAAACCCCCGCCAACGTCACCGACCCCACCACGTTCGTTTTGCCATGATGAAGTCGCCAGCTTTTCCTATCACCTGCTCTAAACCCTACTGGAAACCTCATCCTCTACCGCCAACCCTACAATTAAACCGTAAAGATGGCGCCAAATACGATTATTGCCCCTTCTATCCTCTCAGCGGACTTCGCCACGTTTGGCCATGACTGCGCCAAAACCATGGAGCAGGGGGCTGACTGGCTGCACGTCGACATCATGTAAGTGCGCTTGCTTCAATAGCTCACGGAGATGGCGAATGCTGACGGGTTGGATGTATAGGGATGGGCATTTCGTTCCCAACATCACCTTCGGCGCGCCGGTCGTTGCGAAGATCCGAAAGCACGTCGATCAGCCTACCGAGGCCGCTGGTCGGGGAACATTCGACTGCCACATGATGATTGCAGAGGTACGATCTAGAGGCCGTAAAATACTATTTAGAAGATGGGTACATTCGATCGAGGATAGGCTAACAATAGGTAAATAGCCCAAGAAATGGGTCAAGGAGTTCAAGAAGGCTGGTTGTGATCTCTACTGCTTCCACTACGAAGCCGCGTTCTCCAGCGCTGCCGAGAGCCCCGAAGCGCAGACCGACGAGAAGACGAACCCTAAAGCTTTGATCCGATACATTCACGACCAGGGACTGCTTGCTGGTATTGCGATCAAACCCGATACCTCCGTCGACGTGCTATGGGAGATTCTAGAGAACCCGGAGGAGAAGGAGCGACCCGATGTGCGTGGATCTTGCAGGAGAACAATATGATTGAGATGGAATGCTAATCGAAAACTATAGATGGTTCTGATCATGACGGTCTACCCTGGCTTCGGCGGGCAAAAGTTCATGGCCTCCGAGCTTCCAAAGGTCCAGGCCCTCCGAGAGAAGTATCCTGAGTTGAACATTGAGGTGGATGGCGGCCTGGGGCCTAGCACCATTGACCAGGCTGCTGATGCTGGAGCGAATGTTATCGTTGCTGGCAGTGCTGTTTTCGGAGCCAAAGACCCCGCTGAGGTTATCTCGCTGTTGCGGAAGTCTGTCGATGACCGAAAGGCTCGGTGACTCTCCCGGCTTTAGATTTGGGTTGGATTGATGCGTATAGACGGGGAGTTGAGCCATGATATGAGTTGATGAAGAAATGAAAAGTTCGTCTCTGTTGAATGTTTTCGGTTTTGCTGGATTGTACAAATGCTTAGAGTAACTCACATCTTGGGAGGTTGTCCGAGACTGCTGCTAAGCATCTCAAGAAAAACCCAAGCGACCCTCTTCCTTGAAGTCCACCACCCAAAATAACCTCTTTTATACCTTTTTATGCCTTTAGCTTACACGTAAGTAACGGGATTTCTATTTCCTTCCCTAAAATGCTATCTAAGACCTGAATGAGGGATGTAATATCTTCGACTAAAAATAACTAGCTCGGACATACCCAGCACCTGGTCGCTGATGGGTTGGCCAGTTGTATGTCGATAGAAGAGCGAACATAGTTCTCAACAAGGAAAGGGATTTCCTTGAAGTATTTAGTCGCTACTGTTGAATTCCACTAGAGCCCTCGATCAGGAGCCTTGGCGACGGGAGCAGTGGAGCCGGGAATGGATAACGTTAAGTATTACATCTGGCGCCGTTCGGGATTTAGCACCCCGACGTTCGCTGGCAATGACAGCGAGCAATTGGTTTGGATAAGGTATTATTAGCAAGCGCAGAGCCTGAGTATCAACAGCCGGAAACAATCTAGCACACCGTACAGACTATGATGTCTCAAATCCTAATGCTGTCTGATGCTATAATTGGGGAGCCAATGCCAAACAGGCGTCTAAGTGCATCATGGCAACCACACTGGCACCGTCGAATCACAATGGCAACTGTTTGCCCTCTCAGCGCTTCTGCAAGCTCCTTATGCGAACCCCTGATTCACATGTCAAAAGGACAATCGCCATTATCATTGGTTCTCGATTATTCCCGCAGGAGAAGAGCCGCAAACAAGATAAAGAGGTTGTGCGCGATGATAAAATAATGGGCAGATGTTAAGAGGCGGGATGCTGAGACAAGGGTGCAGCGACGTCAGCCCATCGGTCGACTTCGGAGCCAGAAATTTTATAGATTCGCGACGTCAGCCCATTGCCCACCCTGCGCTTCGCACATTTGCTCCCCAAACCCTTCCTGCACAACTCTTTATTTTTCTTCGACGGGAGCGCACAAAATACCAATTGGGCGCGTCACCATGAAGAGAAAAGCCGAAAGTAGCATTGATGCCAAAAAGGCAATCAAGAAGAAATCCAAACCCTGTAGGGACCACCTGAACTGACCTCCGAGCTACCGCTTACATCCCACCAGCTCTGAGCGCCGAAGAAGCTAAGAAGCGATTCCGCGCCGGATTGTTCGACCAGGAGGTTCTCGACTCGTATACGAAGCAGTACGCCGAATCTGCGCCCTACAAGCATGCGGTCATCAACGGCCTCATCGACGATGCGCTCTTGCGAAAGGTGCGGGACGAAATCAAGGCGAATGTCTCTTTCACCCCCAAAGAGACCGATATCTACAAAATCCACCAGTCTGGCGACCTTGCCAATCTAGATGGGCTCGATGACGAATCCCTTGCCAAGTTACCCTCGCTACTAAGACTCCGCGATGGAATCTACTCGGAGGCTTTCCGAAACTATGTCTCCCACATCACTGGCTGCGGCCCGCTGAGCGCTCGCAAGACGGACCTGGCAATCAACATATATACTCCTGGATGCTTCCTCCTGTGCCATGACGACGTCATTGGTAGCCGCCGAGTGAGCTATATCCTCTACCTTGTCGACCCCGATACTCCCTGGAAACCCGAATGGGGAGGTGCGCTCCGTTTGTTCCCCGTCCAGGAGATCGAGAACAAGGATGGCGAGGTCGCAAAGACTCCTCTCCCGGATGTGACCAAGGTCATCCCCCCCGCCTGGAACCAATTGAGCTTCTTCGCCGTTCAGCCCGGCGAGAGCTTCCACGATGTCGAGGAGGTGTACCATGCCAAAACCAAGAAACAGCTGGAGAAGGATGGCGGCCGTGTTCGCATGGCAATTAGCGGCTGGTTCCATATTCCCCAGGTCGGCGAAGATGGCTATATCGAAGGCGAAGAGGAGAGGAACGCCAAGAACAGCGGCCTGATGCAGCTTCAGGGCAATCCTGCTCAGTACGACATGCCACAAGCACAGCCCGTGAAGGTGGACAAGCCTCAAGCTAGCCAGGATGAGTTCTCAGAGGCAGACCTTGAATTCCTGCTTAAATACATTGCGCCCACATACCTTACCCCCGATACCCTGGAACAGGTCTCGGATCATTTCGAGGAGAACTCAAGCATCACCCTCGCTGAAATTCTATCTAAGAAGTTCGCGAAGCGCCTTCGAGATTACGTTGAAGCTGAGGAGAAGAAGCCTGCAATCGAGGATACCGCTACGATAGAGAAGACATCTGCATGGCGCGTATCGAAGCCCCCTCATAAGCACCGCTATCTCTACCAACAACCTAGCGGTCCCGACCAACTCCGCACCTCGCAAGAGGAGTCTCCTATCACCGAGCTCCTCGATGTTTTCCTGCCCAGTCGCCAGTTCCGCCAATGGCTGCAGATGGCTACTAAGTGTACCATCGAGAGCCATGACCTCCTTGCGCGACGCTTCCGCCGCGGCATGGACTACACCCTCGCAACTGGCCACGACGGCAAGGCTCGTCTGGAAATCAATATCGGGTTCACACCTACATCAGGCTGGGGTGATGAGGATGATGAAGAACCCGAGCCGGAAGAGGAGACTAAGACCAAATCCAAGGGCAAGGGCAAGGGCAAAGCCAAGGCTGTCGAGGAAGAAGCGCCCAAGGAAGCATCAGAAGTCGGCGGGCATGAAGTCTACATGGCTGGTGATGATGACGCCGACGATGATGCCGCCATCTACAAATCGAGCGGCGACGACGACAACATCCTGTTCTTCCAAGCCGCCGCCTGGAACAAGATGACGCTTGTGCTACGCGACAGCGGAGCCCTTAAATTCGTCAAGTACATCAGCGAGAGTGCCAAGGGCGACCGCTGGGACATTTCCGGCGTGTTTGAGGTCGAGGAGCAGGATGATGATGATGATGATGATGATAATGGTGAGGGCGCTGCTCCCGCCAAAGATGAGTCTGAGGAGGAGTTCCAGGGCTTCTCAGACCATGCTGAGAGCGAGTCCGATTAGATAATGTCACGTAGATACCATAAAAAGCACAGTTGATTTGGTTTGAGGTTTTACGAATTTGTATTTTGCTACCTATCTGGATAGGCGCTTGCCTGCCGCCATAAGCTGACCTCCGGCTCTCCTTGCTTAACCTCACTGCTCTCCTAACGCCTGCAAGACCAGCTTAAGCGTAATGCGTAGTCCTGTCATACGCTATTTCTTTACTTCTTCAGACTGAAAGAAGGTAGGTCTCTAGACCTTACGCGAATACCGTTCGAAGCTCGCCTGGAACTGGGGTGAGCTCCGTGCTCAAGGTAACTCGCGTAGTACCAGCCTCCTGCGCCGTCATTGAACCTCCGCTTCCAACGATATTAGACTAATGGACTGGGATGCAGGTTCTGTGTTCCGGCTAGGCACGCCCAAGTTTCTTCTGTTTCTGTCCTATAATTGCCCTATCCCTTTTGGAAGATTCACCCTGCAGGCTCCAGAGTGTCATGGAAGAGATTCGAGACCTCAGACTGTAATAAATCCGTGACTCCTTGCGCTTCCTGGGTCCTGCCAGATTGGGTCAGATGGTTGATGGTGTCGTGTCCGAGGAATGCCAGCCATGGAATTACGCTCATTTTAGCAGGTTGCTGCTTTGGGTTCTTAGGAGTGAAGGTGTGTACAATTTTCCGTAGTCTCTCCTTATTCTTGAAAAATTGTAGTGCGGGGACAAAGTCGGGATGGGTAGGATGATGAAGATGAAGATGAGCACGTTCCATGGCGAATGAACGTGGTAGGCGATCTGCTGTGGCCATATGTGCGTTGAAGAGCTCCTCTGATGGAGCCGTTCGACTATATGCTTCGACCGTAGAGAACCATGATACTGATCTCCACGATAAGACCAATAACTCAGAGAGCAAAGGGCTGGTCTCGAATAGGGATTGGGCTTGAAGCATGGTTGAGATGGCTGAGTCGAGATTGCCGTATTGAGGTTGGCATTTTGTACGTACGAGCTCAGCTAGTAAGTTCGATGCCCTCTTCAATCGCTTATCACTATCCAATGCCCCCGTGGGATCGTTGATAGTCCGAGTGAGCCACTCCCACGCCACTTCCTCCATTCCCTCGGCTACCAAGAATGGCGTGAGTGTACGAACAAATGTCTGGTTGTCCAAGAACCGTAGGTCCTTTTCCGAGCCTGAAGATCGCAGCCATCGAACGATCCTAGGTGCGATCCCTGCTGAAGATAGGCCGTCACTGAGCTTGAGAGCCTCCAATTGTTTTCGCTTGGCAACCATCACGCCGATAGCAGCCTTGGGCGTCATCATCCCTCTTGCAACCGCATGATCAAAGACTTCCATAGGATCTCGTTTGGGAGGGGCCAAGGGGGAGGGTAGAGTTGTAGGCAAAGTCGAAGTGACATCCTTATTATAGCTGAATAACGGGTTGGAGAGAATATCTTTCAGGTGACGGTTTGCGGCGGAATGCCGAATCTGATGGTCGGACTCGGCGGACTTGGAAGAGGACGATGGAGAAGCAGCGCTGTCGGGGGTCCGGCCATATTCGCGATCTAGTTGTTTTCGAAAGGAAACTTTGAGGCCATCGAGGAGCTTTTGAGATTGTTGTTTCGAGAGAGGTAACGGCTCGTGGTAGGACGCGAAGAGGTTCTTAAGCGAGTTGACAGACTTGGTTGAGAACATGACGGGCAATTGGAGTCGTGGGAGGAAAAGGTAGCACTGCCGAAGGCAGGCCCGGTCGTAGACAGGCTACAATGGTATTGTCAGCTACAGATGACTGGCTGGAGCAGAAGCGGAGCGATGACTTGGTGAAGCCTCGTCTCATGATGCCATCGTCAGACGTCGTGGGACGAGCGCCAAAAGCGGGTCCTATTCTGGGGTCATGTGATGCGGGCAGCACCGAGGCGTGAGAGGCTGAGACTCTGAGGCAAGGAGCTTGAGTGGGGCAACGCTAGACCGTTGGTGGTTGACGCAACCTCCCTAGCACCAAATTTGGGTAGCAAGCAGGTAGAGGAACTTGGTGCCGAAGTGAGATCCACCGTTTCAGTCACATGCGGGGTGCCTCCCTTAAGTACTAGTACTTCAAGCCCTAGGGAAGCTGCACGCTTGCGGCCTTCCAGGGGAAGGGCAAACATCTTCTGTGCCTGGCTCTGTGGCCGCAAGCGGGCATCAATACACGTAGCAATCGAAGGGTACAATTGAGCTGGAGGACAAACAGAACCAGAGTCGAACTCCCTGCCGCACGTTCTCCGCAGATGCGTCATCGCGAGACTCAATTCCCCATTTTTTGCGTGCTTGTTCTAATGCTTTGTTGTGTGTGCAGGGGATATTTAGCAGAAGTCTATCAGGTGCCAGTGCCAGCTGGATCTGCAAAAGACGAAGAAGGCCTAACAGTAGGTACTTACGGCCTCGCCGTTTTGCCACCTGGCAGTCAGGTACCCGGCCCGGAGATCTGCATAAGCCAGCTGCTGCGGGCTGCGCTACGGGCATTGGGGCCCTTGTCCAGTGGTCACTGGTTCCGTGTCCAGTGGCTGCCCGCCCGCTGTGAGTCTCGCCTGAGCCGACGCGGTCAAGGGGCTTCCGGGCGTCACAGCCGCTAAGGCAAAACCTTCGTAACCTGAACCTTTCCTCTGCTTCTGGGGAAAACCTCGTGCCTTCTCTTCTCCCTTTGCCCTCCTAGTTCCTCCCAAAGCTTAGTGCAGCCAGCACCATCTCACAACTTCCATCTCCCGGCCTCCCTCATCTCATCGACGCCTCTCTCTGTCGACCCCGAATCTTGTCATCGTCGACTCTCTTCTCCATCCGCCTGTCGCTGCCGCTCTCGCAGAGGACAGCTGGACGGGCTCGTTTCTCCACCACAGCTACCTTGAACTTCACACATCCACAAAACCAACCCAATGTCCGAGGTCATCTCACGGCCATCCGCCTCGCGCGGTAGAGGCTCAGGCCGCGGCGGACGAGGAGGCTTCGCCGGGCGAGGCGGCCGCAGAACTAATGGTGATCATAAGGCCGAAGAATCGCTCGGTGCCTTCGACGATGATGGCGGCGACATTGGCGAGCTCCGAAAGCAATACGGCGACAAGACGTCAGTCATTCGCGAGATGTTCCCCGACTGGTCGGAGGTCGACGTTCTCTTTGCCCTGCAAGAGACGAATGGCGACCAGAATGAGGCTGTGACGCGCATCGCTGAGGGTATGTCATATCGAATTTTCAACACCACGAGGCGCAAGCAGTACCTTGCTCGTAACCCTGCGCCTAAGCACTCGAGCTTCGCGCCGACTTCTGTGATCTCAATAGCCTTGCTGACGATGCTATCTAGGCTCAATTTCTCAGTGGGGTGAGGTCTCTAAGCCCAAGAAGACCTCTCGCGCGAAGGCCAAGGACGCAGCTCCTACTGCTTCAAGCCACGAAATATTGTCTACCGGCCCTAGAGCTGCCCGTGGCGGTCGCGCCGTATCTGAGGGAGGTCGAGGCCGTGGTAGAACCACAGAACGAGGCGGCCGCAGTGCACGAGGTCGATCCTCAGCTGCCCCCACCAATGGTGCGCGAAAGGAAAATCAGCCATTGTCCATCCCGACAGAGGATTCATCTGCTTGGGGTAACGACAAGCCCATCACTGAGGCGGTAGAGGAAAAGGACGTTCTTGCTGAGAAGCCTGCTGCCGCTTCTACGAACATCGATGCTCCCAAACCCGTCGCTCCTGCCGTCAAGACATGGGCAAGCATGCTTCGACAGTCAACTACTCCGAAGGCTCCTCCTAAGCCAAAGGAAGCCCCCGCCCCTCAACCCGCCCCCGAAACCGTTGAACCTGAATCCGCCGTTGACCCTGTTGAATCCGAGCCTCAGCCAGAGCCTGTTGCTGCTGAGCCCGAGGAAGAGTCAACTCCCGTCGTCGAAACCGCTACTCCCTCCGAACCGAACGTAATTGAACCCGAAGTTGCCCTCATCCCCTCCAAGGACGAACTCACCGAAATAAATCTCGAACAGGTTGTTGACGACTCCCAGCCACCTCCCACTGGTACTGCCGCAAGCACCGCTGCTGACTCTTGGGACCCTCGACAGAACCCTGCTAGTGTTGCCACTCCCCTCTCTGCTGCTCAACAGCAACATCTTACTCAGCGCCCTGATGCCAGTGGTTTCGCTGCTTCGGCGGCCAAGGCAACTGCCGAGCGAACTGTGCGCACTCCTTCTCACCACCATCACCACCAGAGACGAATCCTTGATCAAGAGGAGGCTGTTCGCATGCCCGGCAACCGCGAGGTAGACCGAGCTGCTGTCCAGTTCGGGGCCTTTAATTTGGGCGATGGCGAAGAGGATATTGACGGAGACCGCGAAGAGCCAGAGACCCGAGCTCAACCTCCCGCTGACTCTCCTGTTGCTCATCCTCGAGCTTCGCTCCCTCCCGTTGCCCAGCCTGCTATCCCCGAAAACTTCGCTCAGAAGTCCGCGACCACCGTAACTCCTTCCGCCGCCTCAGCTGGTACTGTCACACCTCTCGACATACCTCCCAAACGCCAAGCTAACTATGTCCCAGCACCTGCAGCACCTGCTTCGCAGGCATCTATTCCCACACAGGGTATGTTCAACGACTCCAGTCACAGAAATCAACCCTCTCATGCTTACAACTCTACAGCTACCCAACCCCCTGCTTCTAACCAGCAGCAGTTCGGTCGTTTCGGTCAGGCTGGAGCTCAGGAAGCTGCAGCCGCTCCGCAAAAGGCATTGGATCCTTTCAACCAGCAGAACACTCCTTCGCAGCCCCCCTTCGATAACTTCCCCACTCAGAACTCGCAGCCCCAGCAGCCCGGCGGTGCCTTCAGCTCAGCCCCTAGTGACTACTCCGCGTACTATACCGCCGCTCAACAAGATCGGAACCCATACAGCTACTACAACCAGTTTGGACAGCAGCAGGGAGCTCAGGGTCAGCAAGAGAGCACCCCCTCCCAGCAGCGACCTTTCGGTGCCTACGGTGCTTCGCAGGCCGAAAACCTTAGCCAATATCCGCAGAGTGGCGCTCTGCACAACCAACCCCGATTTGGTGGAAGTGCTGGTGATGCCCAAAACAGTGGGAACAGCACTCCCAACCCCACGACTCAGGCCCAGCAACAGCAACAGCCCCAGCAGCCCCAACAGCAGCAGCAGGGTGCCCAAGGCTCACAGCCTCAGTCTCATGGCCAGCAGTACCCAGGGGGCTACAACAACCACCCTTACTACAGCAACCCCTATTATCAACACTACTATTCGGGATACGGCCAGGGAGGATTTGGACCCTACGGAGGAAAGGGCAATGTGTATGGTCAGCCCTATGGTGTTTCTCCCAACGCCCCCTATGACCACACCTCGTCGCCTGCTGCCTTTGGCCAGTCTTCTCTCCACAGGGAGTCTGGCCTCGGTGCTTCTGGCCTTGGTGACTATGGTCGCGCAGCAACTAGCCAGGCTGGCAGCCAACCTGGACTGGGCGGGAGCAGTTTTGGAGGTGTTCATGACAGCTTTGCCCGTGGTTCCTCTTCCTTCCAAGGCCAGGGCCAGGCCTTCAATAGCCAGACCCAACCTGGTAACGTTGCGTCTAGCGACGAATTGAAGCCTTTCGGCGAGACCAAGCCTGCCTCCGGACCTTCACCCTCGATTGGCGGTGCCCGACCCGGTTCTGCTACTAATCCTCCCGCTGCGCAGAGCGGCCTCCCACCCCCTGGTAACTCCCAGATGGGTGGTGGATATGGCGGATATCCCAGCCACCTCCAAGGCCATGGCCTTCACGGAAGCAACGCGTACGGAATGGGAGGCAATGCCGGCGCCAGTCAACATGGCAACAGCGCCTACAACTCGTACGGCCAGGGCTTCGGCGGTAACAGCCCCTACTACGGTAACCAGCAGCGCGGTGGTGGTGGCTGGGGTGGAAACTACCATTAGAATGGCAACGCCCGCGTTGGGAGATGGCGAGGCTGGAGTTTCCAGGCCTCGAAGATCTTGGCTTAAGGATCTGTGAATTGCGCATCATTCGGGGAATTCAGACTTGATTACCATAACCCTCGGGGGAAAATATTGAGACGGGAGGGAACATAATCAGCATGATGCGTGCGGTTCGCTGGAGAAGCGCGGACATTTCTTCTCTCCTGGATTGGGTCTTACGTGTACGATTGTTTCTTTTTTCGAGAATCACCTAAAAAGAATCAGGGTGGCATTGGCAATGGAAAGGACGAAAGGTAGTGAAATCGCTTTCATTCAAAGGACCCTAAGGGATTGCGTTTTTGTTTCCACGCGTTTGCTTGATTTGCTTTTTGGGGGGAACAGGGTGGTTCGTTTCCCGTCGACTTGATCCACTGCGTGTGGTACACGGAAAGGGGAGAGGCGCGCTTTTCAGTTTAAATGCTGTGATTTGTATTATGGATTGGGGATGAGGATCCAGGGATTCGGATGATATTGCAGGATAGGGAGTTGCCAGGCGGAGGCAAGGAATTGAGATTGACAAGCCCGGAATATGGGCTAGGCACATTCAATGACAAAGAAATTGGGATGAAGCATAACAGGCTCCAGTGATGATGAAAGGTTCGTGATCTGAATGTATGATACAGTGCACTTTCGAACAAGGGTTTTGCCATAAGAAGGAGAACACCCCAGGTTAGAGACCGTGGGGTAGTTAGTCGAGATGAACTGTTGAGAGACTTCTCGACTACAAAGTACCTCGTAGACCTGAAGTCGAGAAGATTGAGGACGTGTGGCTCCTATTAAGATGCGAAGAGATGAACTGGTCAAGATATTCAGATATGCTGATTATCACCGAGCTAAAAACTGAGGCGAACAGGAGGGGTTGCTATATTGAGTTGTGATACAAAAACCTGGTTATTGGTGGAGAAATAGGTGAAGGGCTACGAAGTCGGGCTGCACCACGTATAAAATACAACTCTTGGCGGTAAGCAGAAGCAGAACTTGGCCTTCCCTACAACAACCCCAAAGCCCCGAACTCGAGCTCCGAACTGCGTGTCACCCTTGGAAGTAAGTTGTCACACGCATGTGCGTCATGATCCACGACGCATAGTCGAATGTGAACTTAATCGTCGATGAATGAGGCATGTATGCATGCGGGGGTACTTGTGAGGCGGCTATAGATAAGGGTCGACGACACCAGATCTTATTGAGAGTGGTGATCAGCCATCCCACCCAGTTCGATATGCTAACATGTAAACATTTTCCCCAAGAGTTCTCCATGAGATGTTACATTGTATACTGAAGGATACAGTCAGAAAGACAGCCAATTGGCTAAGACGTGGGATACCTACCAGACTTGGGACGCGGGGCGTGCATCCGAATCTATTATCTAAAAATTTCCGACTTCAAGTCCCAACCTAGACAGGATTTAACTCGGTGATACGAGGCACACCTCAACTTTAATGCCAATTGACAATCCCCTCGCTTCTCGCTCTTTCCTGCCGTCCTTCCTTGCCGGTGCTACGGTCCCTACGTCTCCAGAATTTTCATAGTCGCGTCAATCAGGCTTCGGCAAGATTTCGCCATTCCCCACCGGCCGACTCCGTCAACAACAAGCGTCCTGTCGTCTTAATGCTTGGCAGGGTTCATCCCCAAGGATTGCATATAAAAGACCCCTGCCTGCATTTCTCCCTCCTCTCTCTTTGGTGATGGAGATTTCTGTCGTCCAGCGTTGCCACAGCCGTGGTCATTATGGCTGATCTCGGTGAGAAGTCCGCCGGTCTACCGGTGGAGACTAATTCAACTACGGAGGAGCAGAGGGAGGATAAGGCTGAGGCGCGAGTGCACCGAGAGCCGACATCGGAAAACATTAACGACGACAACGAGAGCGATGACGACGACGACGATGATTCGGACACCAAGGATGAACTCCCGTTGTCTAAGGCTCGCTGCATTGCGCTGGTAGTAACCGTGACAGGCGCCTCTTTCCTCAATGTATGTGACGATTCCGGCATCATCAACTTGAACCAGCTATGAGCTCAGTGCTAACTCTGAATCAGACCCTTTCCGGCCAAAGTGTGGTTATCATCCTGCCAGCGATCGGCAGAGACCTCAATGTCCCCGATACAAGACAACAATGGATCGTCTCATCCTACATCCTCACTTTTGGTTGCTTTTTGCTGCTCTGGGGTCGCATTGCGGACATCTATGGCAAGCGCCTCATCTTCATCCTGGGTTCGATTTGGGTTACCATCGTTACGGCTGTGAATCCCTTTTTGCCCACGGAGATTGCATTTGATCTGTTCAGGGGACTACATGGTCTGGTATGTGAATAGGGAGTAGGAATAACTTCAAGAGCTGACGGTCTTCAGGGCGCTGCGGCCAACGTCCCAACAGCAATTGGGATTCTAGGCGTGACATTCCCCCCTGGCAAGGCAAAGAACTATGCCTTTAGCGCCTACGGTAAATATTAAATCTTCATGAAAACCAAGGCCATCTGCTGATGATAGATCATAGCTGCTGGGGCCCCTTTGGGCAGCGTCTTCGGCAACCTCATCTCCGGCCTGATCGCAGAATACGCCAGTTGGAAATGGGTCTTCGGGGCCGGAGCTATAATGGCAGGCATGATTTCCATAGCCGGCATCATATTTATTCCACCTCCCCCGCCAGTAGCGCATGACAAGAAACCAAAGACTGCGGCAGTCGATTGGATCGGTGCTACACTCATCACCGTCGGCCTCATTGCGCTGATGTTTGCCCTGACGGAAGGCAATGTCGTGGGATGGAGCACCCCCTGGGTTCCAGTCCTGATCGTGGTGTCTTTGCTTATCATTGTTGCGTTCGGGTTCTGGCAATGGCACCTAGAGACTAAGACGACGCGACCGCCCCTAGTCAAGATCTCCATCTTCCGCAACTGGCGCTTCAGCGCCGTCATGCTCATAATGGGACTGTTCTTCGCTTCTTTCAACAATTTCCTCATCTACGCGACCTACTTCTTCCAGGAATTTCAGGGTTTATCGCCGTTGCAGACCATGCTTCGCTTCATACCAACTGGAGTGGGTGGCATCTGCATCGCCTTCATTGTCGCACAGCTCCTCGGGCGGGTGCCCACCTTCTTCCTCCTCGTCTGCGGTAACCTGTCCGTCTCGATCGCCTCGTTACTCTATGCGGTGCCTATAGCCCCAACGACGTCGTACTTCGCTTGGGGTTTGCCAGCAATGATTCTTTCAGTCATCGGTGCGGATACCGCCTGGCCCTGCCTCACCCTCTTCGTGTCGCATGCGCTTTCATCCGGGGATCAAGCCGTCGGGGGCGCACTCATCAACGCAGTCGGCATGTTTGGTCGTGCCATTGGCCTAGCCATCGCAACAGCTGTGCAAACTGCCGTCCAGGCAGACGCTAAGGGCGTGGACGTCGAGGATGTGGGGCCAATGGTGCAGTGGGAGTCAGAGACGCTCAAGGGTATCCGAGCTGCGAGCTGGGTCAACTTTGCGTTTGGTATTGGTGCATTGTGTGTTGTAGTCATCACTTTTCGCAGTATGGACGTTGTTGGCAAGGCTGGGGTAAAGGAGAGGTCAGGGGGCGAAGAGGGGATTATGAACGAGGAGAATATTGACGTGGAGAGGAGGGGCCAGAGATGAAACTTGATACTACTATGCCGTTTGAATATATCAGAATGATTGCCTAACGTACATGGCTAATGAGGAGGATTTGGATACTGTGACAAGTTGTTATTACCAAGCATAGAAAAAGCGACTCTCTCACCTTGTCACCCATGAGAGTGGAAGATTAGAAATAAAGCCTCCAGAATAATCTTCGTCCGTGGTATAGGACCTCTTTATTAATTAATCCCTGTCTCCCGAGTTCTCCCCACCGAACCGGGTCACAATCTCCCCTGCTCTCCGCTCCCTTCCCATACATTTGCCTCCCGAACCGGGCACAAATCACGCCGAGAAGTGGGGCCGCTCCGTGCCTTCGTCCGCACTTCGTCCGAAGCATCTACGGAGACAAGATATATATTTCCAACACCAGTGGAAAGACCCCATGCCGTGTTTTATTCATGGTCTCTCATTTAAAATTCTGTAGCCTTTCTTCTGATTTCGTAGGCAACATGAGTCTTGAATACGATATTGTCCTCCTCGGCGCAACAGGCTACACTGGTAGACTGGCCGCGGAGTACATGGTTCATAGCCTCCCGGCTCACATCAAATGGGCCATCGCCGGCCGAAGCAAAGTCAAATTAGAAGCCTTGTCTGAGGATCTCAAACTGGATGCCACAACAGGTACGTTCTCCCTCAGGTCTTGCACCGTCCCTACCCGCTGACCCCTACATAGGGGCAGTTTACGCCCTCGACCTCACCTCCGATGATGAAGTAGCCAAACTCGCGAAGGCTACTCGTGTGATTATCAACGTCATTGGGCCGTACGCTACAAGCTGCGGGCCGGCGGTGATCAAAGCCTGTGCAGAGAATGGAGCCGACTACGTCGACTGGTATGTCCCCATCGTCGCTTACACGAGGAGTCTGCTACTAATATGGAGAATAGCAGTGGCGAGGTGCCCTGGCTTCAAGACATGATTGAGAAATACGACAAAGTCGCCCAAGCCTCGGGGGCAAAGGTGCGTCCTTCCCACCTTCTATATAACTCGACTCGCGTACTAAACAGTCTAGATCATCGTCACATCCGGCTGGGGCGCCGTCCCCGCGGATCTGTCAACCTACCTCGCCGCTACTGCCATCCGCAGTGCTTTCTCCGTGCCTACACGCGAGGTCCTCGTCTCGCTCGACGAGGTCCAAGGCGGTTTCAGCGGGGGGAGCATCAACAGTCTCTGCGACCTCGCAGGGACGTACGGATCGAAGCGCATCGCCGAGGCATCGTACCCCTTTGCGCTTGCACCAAAGAAGCGTCCAAGTAGTGAAGTTGCAAAGACTGGCATTCTACCTAGACTTAATGCCTTTGGGGTGCAGAAGGTCGATGATCTGGGAACATTAGTCGTAAGCACGCAGGAGCCGATCGAGCGTGCCATTATCGGACGGAGTTGGGGACTCTTCAACGAAGACGAAGGCTATGGAAAGAACTTCTTCTTCTCCTCACGCATGCGCCTGCCCAACGCCTTCAAGGCATGGCTCTTCCGTGCATTCTACGTCCTCATCACCAGCCTCCTCGTCATCGGCCCCCTACGCACGCTCGTCGCCAAGCACCTTTTCCCCGCCGGCACGGGTCCATCCGCGGAGAAGCGCCAGGGGAACTACTTCAAGTACCGCGTGATCGGTGTGGCAGACACGGAGGATGCACCGAGGAAGAAGGTTGAAGTCAGGTTTGAGTATCAGGGGGATCCGTACGTATTTACGGGGATGACGTTGACGGAGGCGGCGGTCTTGTTGGTTGAGGGCGGCACGGAGGCGCATCGAAGAGGAGGGGGAATAATGACGCCTGCGCTGTTGGGGGAGAAGTATGTGGAGAGATTAAAGAGGCCGGGATTGGGTGTGAAGATCGAGATGAAGGTGCTGGGGAAATAGGGCAGTGTTATGGGTCTATTTCAAATGGATGGATAGTAGTAGGTTGAGTGTATAGACTTTATTGTGTACCTGTTGATGTACAATGCCAGGAATTTTTAACACTAATATGCTATAAAATCCAAAACCACACCACCCCGGCGTGTCTAATGGGTATCACCACGCTAAAACATATCCCAAGGCGCCATGCAAGCAGATCTATCTTCCCCTCGTCTCCTCAATCTCCAACTGGAGTTCCGCTTCATCCTCCTCATCCGTGATATCGTCACGGCATAAACGCGCCAAACGCGCTCGCACAACAGGATCCTGCTCCAACTCCTGCCAGAGCTCTAGATCCCATTCCTCGATGTTGTCCCCAGCCCGTGCCTCCTTCCACGGTGGCCATTTCCAGAGGCCAGCCATGAGGAGGTACCGTTTTACTGCTTTCATGACCAATTCCAACAGTCCAATGAATCCTAGGACTATGAAGACGGTCGCCCACCAGACTGCATCGTCACCCCACCGATGTGTGAAGCTGTTGCGGATGTTGTAGGGGCCAGATGGCACAGGAGCGTAAACGCCATCTAGGAACGAGAGCCAGGCGAACCAGCCCCAAGTAGTGATGAAGAAAGAGCACATGACGATGAGGGTCTTGTAATGTGTCTCAAAAATGCTGCGACTGTTAGCTTAGAGTGTTGGAGATAGGGATACAGGTGGTGCTTACAAGAGCTTCCAGTTAATCCAAAGGATCCCAACGGTAAATGCTAGCGAACCAAGAGAATACAAGCCCTCATCGCGAGCACCCGGTGAGATCCATCCATAACCTGTCCAGATGCCATACCAGGCAATGATACCTTCAATCGCCGCGAGCACCATCCACCTGGTATACTTCCAAATATTCAAGCCCATGTTCCGCTGCCCATAGACGTACAGCTCAGGTACTGCAAGGAGCGTTTCGGCGCTGAGGTCCTGTTCCCAAATTCCCATACAAATCGTACAAAGACTAGTAAAGAGAGTGTTAAAGACAGTTAAACTGGTGGCCTCATACAGAGACGTGCCACTGTATCCGGTATATCGTTGATATTGAGCAGTTGGTAGATAGAAGAACATTTCTTTCCAAAATGTGCAAAGAATGAATTTAGCGGTTCGGACATAGTTCCACCGCCCGTGAACAAGCAGCAACCGCTGCAGGAACCGAAACTGCGCTATGGCGTAGTCTGCCACACGCGCAGCTTGCAGGCCTTCCTTTCCGGAAATGCCAATGCCGACATGGCTGGCTTGGATCATAGCCAGGTCGTTGGCACCATCGCCAATGGCTAAGGTAAGACCACGACGCTTCTTTCCCTTGAATCCCTTTAACCGGGATCGGACGGCTCGGACTAGGAGAGATTTCTGCGCCGGAGAGGCTCTGCAGCAGATAACTGAGTCGACTTGCAACATGACGTTATAAAACTGAGCCGAGAGCTCAACGGATTTCTCAACGATGGCGAGGGTTTGACCATCGATGACTACCACGCTATGGATGGACCCAGCCTGAAGGTCCTCGGAAAGAGCAATGAGTTGCGACTCAAGAGCACCTTTGCTGACGTCCAGGATGAAGAGATCTGAGCCCGGCTGACAAAGGCGAGCAGAGTGAGCGATATTGATGGCGGTTTCTCGCTTGTCGCCAGTCAACATCCAGATCTTGATGTTAGCCCTTCGTAATCTATCAATGGTTTCAGGCACCCCCTTTTGAAGCTTGTCCTCGATAGCAGTTGCACCAACGAGATCAAAATATTGCTCGATCATGTCTCCCGCAGCTTCAATGAGATCCTGACGGTTGACCAGGCTAGTAGTCGCATCATCCCAGACTTTCTTCCATGTGCGGTATTCCTGTTCAGAAACGAACTTTTGTGCGTATAGAAGTGTCCTCAGACCCTCTGTTGCAAAATCATCTAAATGTTTGAAACACTTGGTGAAGATCTCAGAATCATCCTGAATGATGGGGTCATCGAGAAAATCGAAGTGATCTGGAACAGGATGCTGATAGTGAACAGGCGTAGCGAGATACTGGCGATTTGAAGCATCAAATGAAACCCCACGCGTTGTGATGGACAGACGAGGTCTGTCCTCGGATCGCCGCGCGAGTCGACTAAATTCGAAGGATTTGCTTCGATCAGCTTTTGGGCGTCTGCTGGTGCTTCGTTCCCTCACAATGGCTGGGTTCTGACGAATAGTGAGACTTGGGCGGCCACCGAAACTGTTGCGTGGCTCCTGCTGCTCGCTCCGACGATACAGTTCGCGCTCCAAGTCGGCACTCTTTCGAACTTCTGTCGCTTTCTGCTTGGCTAAGGACGATAATTTGAGTCGAGGAAGAATGGCCGAGTCCGCTCCCTTGCAGATGATTGCGATGCGTCCATCAGGGTAACGGACAACAATAGACATCCTCTTTCGGGCACTGCTAAACTCGATGACATCAAGAACTTCATATTTCAGCTCTTCGTCCTCTCCCTCGGGGTGCTGGATTTTCAATGTGATTGTCTGAGTTGTGCGGTTGATCACAAGGTACCCAAGCTCTTGAGCAGCTCTGACGAGGGCAAGTTCATCTGGCGACGCAGCCTGAAACTCAATAGCGCCATCCTCTTTTCGTTCGGGTAAACAAGTATGGCAGAGTGCAACCGCCAAAATATACTGCTTTGCCTTCCTGGAAAATGGCGAATTCGGTCGAAGTCGAACATACTCCAGCAAATCTGTTGTGGTAAGATCAGGTTGTACATGATCTGGTCGTCCAGTTGATCGCCATTGGGAAGAGGATCTGCGGCCACCCATTGAGTATCGAGAAGGCGACATGGATGGTCGTGAAGGAGACATTGAAGGTCGTGAAGGTGAGGCGAGCGACATGCGAACAGGCTCGGAATTTTCCTCTGGAATCACTACCGTTATAGGTTCGGGCTTGTAAACGGAGGGCTCATCACTCATGGTTGAATCTTCGTCAACAATCTTGACGCCGCCATCCATGTCCTTCGACTCGAGATCCGCTTCGTGAAGCCAAACAGTTCCAGCAACACTGATCTTGCGGAACTTCATGATATTGTCCGTCAAGGTTCCGGTTTTGTCCGAGAAGATGTAACCGACCTGACCCAAGTTCTCAAGAATAGTATTCGTGTTACATCGTGCAGGTGTATCGGTTTCCTCGTCATACATGTCGATATCGGAGTTCAACATAAGTAACTGGCCAATCTTGACAATCTCTAGACTGATATACAGGGCCAGCGGGACAACATTGTTGAACATGATAATGAACGCAATGATAATCTCATGGAATGGCACAGCAGCATGGTTCAAGTACCAAGAATGCCTCTCAGTCTTCTTCTGCCACCTGAGGTAGCCCATCGACACACCAACGGACAGTATAACGACATATGCCGCTAGGGTAATAACAATCATATTAACCTTGCGCTCCAGCGCAGGCTTCTTGGCCTTGGGATGCTTGTTGGAGTTCATGCGAATCTTGCACTCTTCGCCAGTGTTGATGACGAGCCCATGAGCACAGTTTGTATTGCGCAATACGCTGCCTCTGTAGATGATCTCATTTAAAGTCAATGGAACAGTCTTCTCGTTAACTGTTACACGGCCATCGAAATTGAAGAGGTCGGGGTTTGGGTCCTCCAAGACGAAGTGGGCGTTGCATTTGGATATGCCTTCGATTGTGTCACAACCTTCGAGAGAAGGGTGGACTTGCTTGCTTTTGAGGTTCGTCTCGCCATCAAGAGCCATTGTTTCGATATAAGCCAGGCTGTTCTCTCCATCGCTGTATAGCAGGACAACATCGGCCGGGATGGGCTCGTCTCGGGACAATCGCAAGACATCGCCAACCTTGATATCACTCCACCTAATGGGAACCCATCGAACACCTTCGTACTCCTCGTCGGGAACCGGTCGCGGTCGTGCAGTCGTCTTCGTAATGAATGGATTCCACCGCGCCAATAATCCATTAGTCGACTTGAGTTTCCCTGTATATTTGTCCTCTCGGCCCAGCACCGTTGCAAAGTTTGCATTTTCCACTTTGTCGAGGCGATGTCGTCGGTAATCGTCATAGCCTTCCTTGAACATAGTCAAGAGCACGAAAAACAGAAGCGGGAGAATCGTAGTGTAAGAACCGGTCGTGGAAAGGCCCGGTATCTATTCCACGGCGTCAGCTCATGTCCAAACACTGCAAACGATGGGAAGATTATGCGTACCATTTGCGGAATACCAACGCAGAGGAAGTAAAAGTTCCCCACTCTCGTAAACTGAAAAAAGAGCTGCTTAGGAAAGAAGTCCCATATGTTATATCGCGATGTTCGAATGCTGTTTGAGACGAAGGAGAGCCCTCGGCGCGTGTCAACCAGGGGCTTCTCATGCTCGAGCTGGAGTGGAATATGTCGGCCATTTTGAGACGCGACGACATGTTTCTGGCGCAAAATCAATTCGACCACAGTCTTCTTGTAAACGCCAACAGCCGCATTCTTAATTCGACGACCCAGCGGCGCGGTTGCGGCCTTGGCCTCGTTGTGAAGTCTCGTGTGACCGGCTCGATCAGCGACCGCTTGCATCGGGCGCAGCTCCGGGTCGGAGGGGCCGTCAGGCATATTGGGATAACAAACGAATGTGTATCAATCCTCCACGACGTCCATGTGAGTATCGAAACGAGCGAGCGACTGGTGGAATCAGGACATTGGGGAAGCTGAAGCGCGAACCATAGGGAGTGGAGGTTCTGTTTTGGGGCTGCTTGAATGTATGGATCCTCGTATTCGAGTATTCCCAACAGTGACGTGGTGGATGCAGCGAGCGGACGGGGGGTCCGGCTGCAGCGGAGATGATCGGTGATAGGAGGGAAAAAGATGCCACAGGAGACGAAGAGCCAGCCTCGCGTGTCAATGGCAAATCAGATGAACTAAATATCACAGTATGAAAAGAAGTTCCTACTTCTCAATTCAGTGCGAAGCAAGTCGTGGCAAGGTCAATACGAGGAGACAAGTCAAGGGAGACCCCCAAGCCCCTTCTGTGATGGATCGAGATGGAGATGATCCGCGTCAGCAGGTTTTGTCGCCGTTTTCCCAGCCCGCCGCCAAACACAGCCCATGGAACGGAGTGTTGCCATGGATCTACTTTTGGCGGGGTTTCTCCCTCTTTTGCTCTGGAAGGAATTGGATGGCATCGACAGAATCACGATCCCGTCAACCCCTGTCTCTCCCAATGCCTGTCTCCTCCAGTGCTTCCCCTCTCAGGTTGTTGTTGGTTGTTGGCTGTCAAGACTTCAAGCGAGAGTATTTGCGGGCCCGCTTTCGAACCGCCTTCTCGACTTGGAACTCCAGACTCCATCCCCAACCCCTGGCCGACATCCATCCCCCCTACCTAGTCATTTTGACTAAAACTCTTATGGCCCGGAAGGCCTCGAGCTTGCGAACAAGGGGCTTTGGGGCAAAATGCCCGACGACGCCTGGGGGAGAGAGTCTGGAGAGGTGCCTGGTTTTGCTTTTTCTTGCGACGTGATCATTCATGCGACTCATTGTTTTTATTTAGCTCAAGATTCTCGGCCCGTCCAGAGCCAAGCCAAGCCAAGATTGATCTAAACGTTAAGGCTTGCCCCAGACTTTTTTTTTTTTCGTGACATCGGAGCGGAACTTCAACGTGCTGGCCAAAACCTTGTATCAACAACATTAACTTCAATTGACTCTCAACTTATCAACCTATATACGAAAAAAACACAAAAACTTTTCAACTTTTGCCTCCGAGCATCAATCAGAAAATCCACCGCCTATTAGACTTATCATTACAGTCATGTCTCGTACAATTAATTAAGTGCTCAAACGCCATGAGCTTTTTGCCGTCGCGGTGCTGTTGCGTTGCCCTTTCTCCTCACGGTCAGGCCTCACCCCACCATCCATGATAGCGCTGCACGGCGCCTCATCTAGCCAGCACCGCTGCACCCTCAACGGGCAACATCCCTGGAGAGCCTCCTTTTTAGTGGACTCCCGTGTGCTCGAAAATGCCCTTGATGGTGTCGTTGTCTAGGCCCGTCTCTAGACTCAGCTGCAACTGGATCCGTGCCTTTTGCGGATTGAGGAAGCCTCCCCCAATGCCAAAGCCAATCTCGGGCGTGCCCACGAATCCCCACGCCGGCCGTCGACTCACGATCACGGGAATGTCCGTCGAGGCCAGCGTCTTCTTGATCTCTTCCGTGGCTGCCGAGGGCCAGAAGCCCGCCCCTAGGCCCGCTAGCACGATGCCCTTGGCCCCTAGGTTGACGGCCGATTTGAAGAGCTCGACGTTGAACTCCTGGTGGCCGTAGAGCACGTCCACTTGCGGGAGCTTATCGTCGGGGGAGGACCTGCTGATGTCGAAGTGGTGATGGCCCAGGGGCCGTGAGGGCGGGTAGAAGAAGACAGGCTGGATGTTCTCAAACACGCCCAGGAAACCCTCGTCCGAGGCCTTAAACGTGTCCATCTGGTTGGCATTGGACTTTGTCGTAAATCGAGCCGACCCGATTCGGTCGTTGAGCACAATCATGACGCCCCGGCCCTTGGCCTTCTCGCTGCCCGCCAGGATGACCGACGAGAGTAGATTCATAGGCCCATCCGCGCTGATGGCAGTCGCTGGACGCATCGCACCCGTCACAACGACGGGCTTCTCGCTCTTCACCGTCAGGTCGAGGAAGAAGGCGCTCTCCTCCATCGTGTCCGTCCCGTGCGTCACCACGGCACCCTGCGTGAAGGGGCTGTCCAGATCCTCCTGGATGGTCTGCGCCAGCGACACCAATACTCGCGAATTGATGTTAATGCTGTCCTCGCTGGCGATCTGGACGCCGCGCACATTCGACACGTTACACAGCTGCGGCACCGCGTCTATCAGCGCCTGGATGCCCACGGTGCCGACCTGATATCCAGTGGTCTGGTCCGCCGAGCTTGCGGACCCGGCGATGGTGCCTCCGGTTGCGTAGATGGTGATATTAGGTAAGCTCGGGTTAAAGCAGTGAAACCCGGCGTCGTGGAGGTCGATCTGTTGTTGGTCATAGGGGAATTCGAGCTCTGGGACCGGTGAGCCCCAGACCGATGCCGCCCAGGCGCCGAGGGGGAGCAGCGCAGTCGAGGGTGCGAGCATGCCAACGAGGAGGCGCCAGACGTAGGAGGTCCATACCAAGGTGGCCGAGGCGGTGCTCGTGGACGGGCTGTAGATAGGAGCATTCGCGACGAGACGCCGTCCATCATGGATTCTTTTAAAATTCGGCATCATCGAGATCATGGGCCAAACACTCTTCTCTACCTGGCACCCTCGCAAGTCCTCGACAGGACAAACTTGCTGTCTACCGTTCGCAATCTTTCTAGTAGATCAGTTTATCATTAGTCAAAGCACGGTGCATCGGCCCGGCATACATCATGTCTAGACCTGTCTTACGACCCTGGTGCATCGTCTGACAAGGTTACATTCATTGTTAACAGCTTGAGATGGGCTTTCTCAAGCCTCCTTTTATACCACGGCGATCCCGATCTCTGGAAGTCATCCAGACGGCTCTCCAGTCCCGGAGCCGTTGTTCAGCATCTCTTATAGGAATTGATCGTCAGGTCCTGCTCTCTTCATCACTTCATCACGCCCTCTTCCATCTTTCGAACAAAAGTCTTCGTCGTCGACGCGTATTGTACCTGGCATAGGGTGGGGCTGATGAAGCTGGGGCCTCATCCGATGCCCCCTCCATTTGAGGCAATTCCATCCGAAATCTCACATGCAATTGTTCCCCTTCACCTCTCTTTCACCAGTACGTTATAGATGGTACTATTGCGTGCTGAGGAAGGGGTAGTGGTATTGAAGTAGGCAGTGTGAGCCTAGTTCTCCCTGACTATATAATGTCCTACCCATCTTCCATCATCTCGAACCAACCCTCCAAGTCACGTCACTCATGACGAGCCCAGCCCATCTCCAGAAACAAAATTATCTGCATCGCAGCAAAGGGTCCGTTCACTGTCTCACTTCATGTGGGTTGCAAGATGCAATGCTCCATTTTAAGACGGGAGCTGCAGCTGCGGCGGAGTCTTGCATGACTTGCATATGTATTGCCGGCGCCTCAAATTCCCTCGCTGTCGTGACTTCAGCACGCCCGCAGGAAACCATCATGCTAATGCCTTACGTACAGGATCAAATCTCGTCAATGCTCTGGTAGGCTTGTCTTGGTATGGAAATGATATGTTGTCCTAATGCAATGTGCATGTCAGCTTCAGGGGGGACAAGGAGCATCACAAGGTTTAGGAATACTACGTAGATGCCTAGCTAGCGAACATGAGGGCATGCGGCACAGCTTCTAGCGTAGCTAATTCGGACAGAGGCATGCCTGCAGTTGCAGATGTGCATGGATTACCGGCATCCGAAGGTGACATGGACCCTGAAAGAGGTGGAAAATGCCAGGTCACATTTGGGGTCACGAATCACGACATTCGGCACTTCACTGCACAAAATCGAAAAGACAATGCATTTTATTCGCTAACCATCTGCCAAAAAGGTGTCAATCTAGGCTCATGAGGCCGTATCAGATGCGGACCGTTTCCCTTGTCCCTGAGACTCAATCTAAGGTAATGAACCAGACCCTCTTATCGCCCAAACGCCAATATCATTCAGTATTACGCACGAGTGGGATGCACAACTTCGAGGCTCGGGATCGCAAAGCCAAGATGCGGAGAATCTGAGACCTCCTGGCTTAAAGCCACGTTGGATTGAGCCTGATTGTTCCGACCAATCTTCCCGGATGCAGGGTCCTAGACCTGCACTTGCGGGATATTATCCATACTTCCACCATCCACGAGCCACTCCTTTCTAACGAGTTTGTCGCGGGCAGCGAAGAGGTGCTTGTAGGCTGTCTTGACTGTACCATCGCTAACACCTGCTTGCTTCGCAATTGGTTGGGAAGGACGGGGCTCTCCCACCAGGTGACATGCCATGTAGATGCAGGCGGCGGCAACCGACAAAGGCGATCGACCGGCTAAGGCAGAGATATCGCTAGCTTGCTCAGCCAGGTCGCGGGAGATCTTAGAGATCTTCTGCTGGTTCCTGAAGCCAAGCTGAGAGACATAGCGGCCGCAGAGGTCCTCAGCACCAACAGAGGTGTTCTCGTAGCTGGTGACTGTGTTGAGTCCAGTAGCACCCTCGCCCTCGGTATCTTGTAGCTTCTGCAGGAAGCCCTGCAATTGCTTGAAGACCCTCCCGACCTCCTTCTTGCTGACACTAGTGAGGTTGAAGATCTCACGGAAGGTTCGCGGTACGTTATTTTGACGACAGGCAATAAAGATGCAGCCCGCAATAACGGCTTCCTGTGGCTTTCCCTTCATGAATTTATGCTTGTCGGCAAGCTTGAAGATGTGCTTCGCGGCATTAGACACATTCTGACCCATGTTAATAGCTTCACACAGAGATACAATCTCCTTATAAGCTTGCATGAGTCCCTTCTGCGCCTTGTCCTGGTTGGTGTTGTTCTGAGTGCGGGACAACGCCTTGTGGGCCTTGGACTCGGAAAAGGCGACAGTTGTAGCCAGCTGCTGGCCTTCAATAAACTCATCCTGAGGACCACCAACACGGCTGGGGTCATCACCTCCCTGGTCATCGTTGGCGAAGGTACGCCATTCCGAGCGGTTGTCGATAATTCGACTACCAACGACAACACCGCAGCTCTCGCAGACCATATCACCACTCGAGAACTCCTCAATCAGATTCGGGGGGATCTCCCTGCAATCCGGGCAACAAAGGATATTGTTCAGGTCCTCTTGAAAGGACCCTCCGGTCCCGTCACCACCGTTGGGGGGGATCATCTTGGGCCGGTACTGCTTTGGAGTGTAAATATTGGTGACTTCGTCAAAAACCTTTCGTGCTCGCTTCTTCTCCTTCTTGCGCGTTCGCAGTTGTTGCCTTTTCTTCTCGACAGTCTTCCTCGAAGTAGAACTTGGTGATTTTCTGGACTCTTGAATCCAGAGACGATCGTTGATAAATTGAACGAAAAGCGGTGAATGCAGTTTGGCGGTCGTAGCTGTCTGGGTTTGAGCAAACCGAAAATAGCAGAAACGCTCAAATCAGGCGCTCGGGGAAGAATACAGAATCAACTTAAACGTCAAGTAGTGTTCCCACGGAGAAAGAGAGAAATGCGTTTTTGTGCGAAAAGATTGTGGTTGTCGTGTTGACGTTCGACGCTTTTGATATCGGGTGATGTGCTGCACAACTGCAGGTGGGCGGTTGAACAACCACTTGCGAGCGGCTGTTCACGCAAAGTGAAAGATCAGGAAGTTTTGTTCAGAATCTGCTCTGTGTTCTGTCTTTAGGTTGATAGCGGCCGAGAGACAGGGGAATAGAGGAAATGGTGTTGACAAACTCTGCCCAGCCGACCGTTCTGAACCAGTGAAGGCGTCTGTGGTCGCAGGAACCCCAGATCAACGAATAGTCGGGACGAAGTGGTCGATGCGATCGCTCGAGAAATTGTCCGGCAGCTTCAGGAGTTCGAGAAAGCGAGTGCGGACCAGCTTCGGGTGGCGAGAGTAGGTGAAGAGTGAGATGTTGAGGAGAGAGTTGGAGGCTGAGGATGTGAACCCAACGCCCTACCTTTGTGCCTCGTGCGGAGGAAGCCTGATGAACCTTCTGGTCGATGACTCAGCCAAACCAAGTCGAAGTTTAGTAATGCGCCACAAGCTAAAAGCCAACCAACCCCACCCGGCGATATTTGTGGCTAGTGCACTCATTGGTTTCAGAGTCTGTGGCTTGTAGGACTTCGGCCTTGGCCAATCAGATATCACTACCGTTCCCCTCCACGGTTCAGAGGATGACTCTGGCTGAGTCAATAGAATCTCAATAGCACCACAGGCATGATCAATCAACGATAGATTCTTTCCTTTTCCCCTGATTTCTCTCGTCTCAACCTTGTTGACCGAGGGTGCGTTCAGGTTTAATCTTGGTCTTCATCATTGAGCAATGGCGTCCCAATCTCAAGACAATGGGTCGGCCGTCCTTCCTCCGGTCGACATCAAGCCGCTATTGACCAAGCTGTGGCCTGTTAATACCGATGTCACTCCTCAAGAGATTGCTGAGGCGATCTCCCATTTCTTCACGAATCAAGTGACAGAGGCTCAGACAGCATCGTTGTTGATGGCACTGCATTTCACAAAAATGGACTTTCGGGCGGATGTCCTCGCGGAAAGCGCCTATGTGATGCGCCAAGCTGCTGCGCCTATCCCAGTGAAGGAACTCCAAGAAGTCATTGAGCGTAGGGGAAGAAAAGAAGGCAACTACAAAGGTGGTTTGGTAACTATCCCCGAACCCTGAATGATATATAACACAACGACTAATATTCAAAGTGTGACATTGTTGGAACTGGAGGTGACTCACACAACACCTTCAACATCAGCACGACTTCGTCGATTCTTGCCTCATCGCTGCTCATGGTCTCCAAACATGGAAACAAAGCCAGTACCTCTAAGTCAGGAAGTGCCGACTTGGTGGCTTGCATGAAGCCTCGGCCTCCAATTGTGAGTGCTGTGAAGCCAGATACCTTGGTGAAGGCGTACTCAGCTACCAACTACACGTTTCTATTCGCTCCAGTCTTCCACACCGGAATGCGCTATGTAGCACCCATTCGAAGGCAGCTTCCGTGGAGGACAATTTTCAACAACCTGGGTCCCCTTGCCAACCCTGTTGAGGATGTCTTGGAGGCTCGCGTCATCGGTGTAGCTAGAAGGGATCTCGGCCCTGCCTTCGCCGAGGCACTAAAAATCGCCGGTTGCAAGAAAGCAATCGTTATTTGCGGAATGGAAGAACTCGACGAGGTCAGTTGCGCTGGGGGAACCTTTTGCTGGATGTTGAAGGAGAAGTCTCCTCAAGGAGAGGTTGAAATAGACCACTTCACAGTAAAGCCCAGCGATTTTGGTCTCAGCGCACATCCCCTGAGTACCGTATCCGGTGGCAAGGAACCGGCTGAAAACGCCGAGATCCTCTCACGGATACTGCATAATGAGCTTCCCGATGACGACCCCCTTCTCGAATTCGTCCTCATGAATACGGCAGCGCTTTTCGTGGTGTCGGGTATCTGTGAGGCTGACTCAAGTGATATGGGGCATGGTGATGATGGCAAGGTCAACCAAGAGCGTGGCCCTGGTGGCCAGCGCTGGAAGGAGGGTGTGAGAAGGGCTCGATGGGCTCTCAAGAGCGGCGAGGCTTGGAGACAGTGGGAGGCATTCGTTAATGTTACGAACGAGATTGGTGCCTGAAGGTAGCCCTCGCGATCTCGTCTCTGAACGGCATGTTTTATAGAAATAAAAGTTTGAATTCTTGCGGCGACAACGCTTTCTCGTCTGCCTTCCACCCGCTTCTAATGCTGGTTCTTTCCGTCCCGTTTTGTGTTTCATGACTGCGCCTTTTACATATACCATCCATAATCCTCCGTTCCGATACCCGACTCCTTACTTAGGAAACTACTTCGATCCTAAACCCCCCTGTTGTTGAGGATCTTAGGCAATATCGAAGGAGGAGCCAATCTAGTATTGCAAGCAGGAAATGGCTGTCGAGAAGGAGAGCCGGCTCCTGAAGGTGCGGGCTCGGGCAGGTCGCAGGAACCGTTGAAACTACGGTCAAGCCCTGGATGATAATCGAGAGATGCCGATTGGTCTCGTTGAATATTCGCCTCCCACTCTTTCCAGTCGCTCCTTAAGGATTTCCTCTGCATATTCGTCTCGACCTCATCGTCCTCCTCGTCGTTCGCTTCGCTCGGCCGGTTGAGGCTCCTTGTAGAGGCGCGAGTCGCCAGTGATTTGTATATCATTTCTTGACGTTGAAGCTCAACTTCACTGACTCTCCCGAGGTCCGACATGTTTTGTTTCTTAGCTCTTTGCTCCTTCGTCATATGCGGATGTGTGTTTGGATTGGGTGCAAGTTCGTATATCTGGGTTTTCCGACGCCTGACAATGCAGGATATGAAGAAGGCCAGGATAGCCATAGAGATAACAACGACAGAGACGATGATAATAATGGAAGAAATTTCCGAATTAAGGATGCCATTTTCATCCTCTCGGGGAGTAATTGTCGGCGCCATTCTGTCCACAGGAGTAGGCTCAGGTATGGTATCACTTCGCAAGGGAACACAAGACTACTAACGCCTAAGAAGCAATTAAACCTTCAGTGTGACTTCCACCGAGCAAATATATTCCACGTCAGGTATTTATCAGATATTCATGGTAACATGTGAACGATCTCGCAGAGCACATACACAGTGATGCGCTGTAGCACACGAGCCATGGGTTGCTATTATTGTATTATTAGCAGCCAACGGTGTCCACAGGCCGAGTTACACCAGGGACGACTTAAGGTCAGTGTACTCTTTGTGTCCAGCGGCCGAGGGGCCCGGGCACGGGAGCAGTCGCTTCCGAATCCTATCGTGGTGGTTAGCCGTTCGGCCCCCAGAGGCAGTGCTGCTTTGGAATCATGCAGGGCAGCCGGGCGAAGGTATTGCGGTACGAAGGATGGCTGGTGCACTTATAAGACCGGTATTAAATGAAGGGACCCTGCTTGCTCAAAGGCATGGCTTGGACATACAAAGGTACCTGTTGAAATCATGGTGCCACCTGAAACATCAGCCTCTCCGGTACGATGTGAGTTTGAGTGGGCTCTCTCCACCGCCTAAGACTTGCTCAAGAATTATTACCTAACAATTCAAACTTTCGCGGCAGTCATAGTCAGAACATCTGGAATGCTTCTGCTGGTTGCGTTGTACAACTCTCACTTTCGTATGCACGTCCACGACACCAGACACGGTTCACCTCGAGAACCTCGCTCCCAACAAAGGACGGCCCGAGTACCAGACGCAGAGGCAATGCAATTGAACAGACAATAAGGTTAGCTCAATTTCACAAACAAAATTTATGAGCTAGAATGCGATGGACAATGAAGTAGGGTCTGATTCTATTGTAGTCAGTTGTGGTCTTTCAGTATTGCTTTGAGGGCAATGGATGTCGTAGATCTTCCAGCTCGCCTCTAACTCCATACATTCATGAAGTTATGTCAGGTGCGAGGGAGGGGCCTCGAACGTCTGCACCTCAATCTTATTGCCAACAATGTCACGGCTACGGGGAGATATTCTTCCAGTCTCATTTTCTCATGGCCAAAAAGGGAAAGAAAATTGGCCACCTCGTCGACTCGGCGAAGACGTTGTCGGGTCCGAATCAAAAGAGGCTGGGAACGGGAACTGAACCTGTTATGCCGGAGGGAAAGCTATGGCGATTGGTCGCTGGTCGCAGGCGTTTTAGCGATACCGAGGCCCACCGAGACCTCCGCTGTTATCCGGCCACGGCTCCCATCCAACCAGCTCCGGAGCCGGCCTGTCTCTTACACCTCACGATTCCACTCCTTCAAACATTGAATTGCCATTGCCATTGTCAATGTTAAGGGAATGAACTTGTCTGTAATCTCTAGAATTCTTCGGGTGCAGCCTGCCCAAAGCTGGGCGCGCTCAAGCCATGGATTGCGTCGATACTCGAGCACCGTAAGCACCGGTCTCCCGCTGGAAGGCATTCGCGTGCTGGATATGACCCGGGTACTAGCCGGTGTAAGTATTGAGACTCTGTTCCACGAGTTGCAAATACTAATCGATCTAGCCTTACTGCACACAAATATTAGGAGATCTTGGGTAAGTTTACGTACTACAACTATTTTATCAGTTCAGTCAGGTACTAATATTGTCTGGGCGATTAGCGCCGAAGTGATCAAGATTGAGCACCCAGTTCGAGGTGATGATACCAGAGCATGGGGTCCCCCGTACGCAAAGTACAAGGACGGATCAACCGCAAATGGGCCCGGTGAATCGGCTTATTTCCTTGGAGTACGTTATGCAATGGGCCCTGAATCGAGAATCGAGGCTCACCAACAATCAAGGCGAATCGAAACAAGAAGTCCCTAGGCTTGTCATTCCAGCACAAGGAAGGTGTTGAAATTCTACACAAATTAGCTGCCAAGTGCGATGTATTGGTGGAAAACTATCTTCCTGGGACATTGAAGAAGTATTCTATGGACTATGAGACACTCCGCAAGATCAACCCAGGTCTCATCTACGCTTCTATCACTGGGTACGGCCAAACCGGTCCATACTCAAACCGGGCTGGATACGATGTCATGGTGGAAGCCGAGTTTGGTCTGATGCACATCACTGGCGAGCGTGATGGCCCACCGGTCAAGGTCGGCGTTGCCGTAACTGATTTGACTACTGGTCTTTACACGAGTAACAGCATCATGGCGGCACTCCTAGGGCGAGCCAAGTCCGGAAAGGGGCAACATATCGACGTGGCGCTGAGTGATTGCCAGACCGCGACACTGGCCAACATTGCGAGTAGCTGTTTAATCAGTGGAAAGAAGGATTCAGGGCGATGGGGAACTGCACACCGTGAGTTTCAGCTCCAAGATGCAAACCTAACAAGACTGACGATTCATAGCTTCCATTGTGCCATACAAGTCATTCGAGACTAAAGATGGCGGGATTCTCTTCGGTGGTGGCAATGATCGATTATTTGGCGTCCTATGTGATGGTCTAGAGCAACCCCAGTGGAAAGACGATTTAAAGTACAAGACGAACGCTGACAGAGTCGCCCATCGCCAGGAGCTTGAGGCCAAGATCGAAGTAATCACTAAGCAGAAGACGACACAAGAGTGGTTAGAGGTTTTCGAAGGCAAGGGAATGCCGTATGCTGCGATCAATGACGTCCAAGGCACATTGAATCACGAGCACACCAAGGCTAGAAATATGGTCGTGGAAATGGAGCACGATGAGTGTGGCCCAATCAAGATGGTCAACACTCCCATCAAGCTCTCAGAGACTCCGCCTACTATTCGCAGTGTTCCTCCAATGCTGGGTCAGCACACAAACGAAGTCTTGCTAGAACACCTAGACTACAGCGAAGCCGAAGTGGCGACTTTGAAAGAACAAGGCGTAATTGGATAGACTAAGTAAAAAGAGATTAAGATAATTTCAAGTGCAATAATGATATTTTGTACCCAATATTCCTGCAAACAGATAAGGAGAGGTTGATGGAAGCTCAGAATGTTTGTTTGTACGGGTAGCACGTGACACACACGTGTTTTCGTGCGTTGGTCTTCGATGTCATCCGTGAATGCTTCGACATGAACATTTCACCTGCAAGCTTAACCAATTAGATCGCAAGGCATAACTACTGACGCCTCAAATCGCTTCTCGTTTGCTCTGACGCTCGCGATTCGCATTCACATCACCTGATTGCGCAGCTTTGGGTGCCGCCAGGGCGACAATCTACCCATGGGTCAACCCATCCTATTACTTAGCACCACCACAGGATGATGGACTCATCACCTCAAAATCCAGGTCCAGATGCTATGAAAAACGCGGGCACGGTGACGGAGGATTCTTCAGCACATCATAGTGGTGGAAGTGCTAGGTTCACTGCAGGAAGAATGGAGTTCCCAAACAACGCATCCGATGGGCGGCCACCATATGTCCCCCAATTCTCGACAGCAACCTCTCTAATCCTAGATCGGATCAAACTCGGTTCAAATGGTCTAGATTCAGCCCTCTCAGATGTCCCGACTTCCATCATGCTGCCTGACAAGGCTGCATATGAAGATGCCAAGTCAAGGGTGGTTCAAAGTATGAAAACCACCCTTTCCATGTCGACGCCGGTCACGGCGGCTTCTGAAAACACTCTACCGCTCGCTATTGGCCCTAGTACAGAGACGGTGCATGTCCTCAGCGCTGGTGTAAAACGAAAACGAGACTTGCCAACGGAGAAGGTGGACTTTACCCAAAACACTATCTCGTTTCCCTGGGTTGAAAAGAGAGAATCACCCACGAAGCTTGAGGATCAAAGCAAGACGACAGCCGAAGAGGAAGCCCGTACACAAGATGAGATCTCCAGGCTAAGAAGGAGGTCAAATCCACTCCGCCAGGACGATATAGAAAAGCTACGAGCTGAGCGGTTAGCTTCGCTACCTACAGGAGTCGTGCCTGCGAGGCCTGACCTCGTAGGTTTCGGAGCAGGGCGAGCTTCTGACTTTGCTGTAGGTAGCATGGAATTTGAGGTGGCGAAAACCTGCTAACGTTGATTCCTAGCGCACCGAATACTTTTATGGGATGAAGAAGACTGATCTTCTCAATATACTCTCCCTCTGCGACCAGCTCAAGCCTAACCTTCTCATTGATGTTATGGTTTCCGTCTCCAAGAAGCACCCTAATCTACCCATCTTCAATTCCCCAGACTGGGAGTCTCAAGTTCCAAGTGCTCAGAGATCAACCTCAAACGTTAATGGTGCAGGGCCCAGAAATGACCAGAGATCACGATATGGCCCTTCACTCATCAATAGCAAAGCCAAGAACCGTCCCAAGAAGGCGAAGAAGATCTTGAAGCGCACGCGCGTGATAGAGGTCATGACAGATGTTCCAGATGGGGAGGAAGACGTTCTGCCGCCGACCTGGGCAAAGGCTAATGAAGGCATGTATGCAAAAATCCCGCCAGAGACGGAGGATAGAGCATTTCTCTTAGACGAGAATGATGAAGAATCGTTCAGTCAATTCCTAGTGGACGACTTTGGGAAGCAGATTGTTGAACCAGTTGGGGCGGTCGGGGCTTAATGAGATAGCCCCCATGTACCATACATGCTTTTATTGGAGCTCACAAGATACCACCTTACAATGTACAATGCAAACACAGTTTAGACCAAGACCGAGCTATCGACTACTTGGTGTTCATAAAGTGTAAATGAAAAATCACAAATGAATTATCTTCCTGTGCATAAACAATTATATTATCATGTTGTTATTTACATGTTATTGATAAAAAGTAGGATCAAAATACAGCCCCTGAAAACAGGGACTTCGATCCATCATGAACATAATATTAACTCATCCATTTCATATAGAGGATTAGAGGCATCCACTATCATAATTTAGCAGCCACAGTTGAAGGTGCTCAAGAGGCTCTTAAGAATATGTCCGACAATGCACAGAAGACCGTCAATGGCGTGAGTAACGACCTTGCCAGTCGCACAGACAACAAGAACGACATTAGGAAGGATGCAGAAACCAACAAGGCCCTTGATATAACCACCAACCTGGCCAACAACGTCGATGTAGTTTCCGCAACCCTTTGTGCAGTACGAGACACAGTCGTAGTTGCACTTGGTGAGTCCGAGGAAGCAGGACACATTCTTGATCGTCTGGAGGAGACCGACAGTGACAGCACCGACGACGTCTTTGGGCAGGACGCCGTAGCCGTAGTCGTTGGTGTTGAAGAGAGCGACGGCATCGACAACACTCTCAAGGTAAAGACCCGCTAGACCGGCGCAGACGTTCTTCAGAGCAACGCTAATGTCGGCTTCAACATCAATTTCAACATCGAGAAGCTTGATCTCAGCGTCGATTTCGACGGAGGCAAGGAAGGTGACGGTGTTCAGGCTGGCCTGGCAGTACTCATGCTGAGGGTTGTACTTGACGATCTTGTACGGAGTGCGAGCACAATAAGCACCAAGCTCGACATCCACAGAAGCATAGACGTCGACAGGAGGCCTGGGCCAAGCGCCCTTGTGCTCTTCGCCCACGCAGCATCCCTTCTTCTGGTCCCAATACTTGCCAGGCTTGCAGGCGCAAGCCTTGGTCCAGGGGCAGTAGGACATGGTGTTGGGGCATTTGAAGCCGCTGGAGCTGGTGCGCTCCTCGAGGCCGCTCTCAATGGGAGAAGGAGAGGGAGTTGCCATGGCCAGAGTGGCGAGGGTGGTGAGAGCCGTGAGAATGTTGATGAAGTGCATCTTGAAAAGCTGTAGATAGGTTTCTAGGAAATGAAGGTGTAGAAGTTGGTTCTTAATGAGAGAACTGAGGTTGGTTATTGAAGCGAGAGACTAGTGCCTGAAAGGCTTGTAAGGAGTTGGTTGGAGGAGTTGCTGCTGTTGACTGATGCTGACGAGAGGTGCATACATCACCCGGGAGAAGGGGCCTTATATACACGAAGGAGTCACTTTTCCATCATGCCCCCGATATCTCCCCTAGAATGTCTCCCCTAGAATGCATTCACACGCTCAAGTGCGCCCACCTCCCAGTCCCATCAGAAGCAATCTCGCCCCATCGCCTTTGCACAGACGCTAAACTCACAGCTTTGCATAGTCCCGAGTTCGTCCAAGTTCGTCCAAGTTCGTCCTACACCGTCCTACAGCCTCATTGTTGGTGTTGGTTTGAAACATTGCGCCTCAGCTAGGATCTCAAATGAAGCTATGGATCCCATCACGAGGGTTAACGCATGTCATAGGACCATAGTGGCCGTTGAGATTGTACCAAATACTGACAGATCCGTTTCGTTTGTTGGTGGATGCGGTGAGGGTACTTGCACAGGTATCGTGCATGTGCCGGGCTAGGTTCTTGTTTATCCCCCCCCCCTTTTATCTTCGGATTTTCAAGGCCATCATGCTCTATTGGAAGGTCTATAGTTTAATGGCGAGACTAATCCGATACTCTCTTTAGTTCAACCACAAATAGCTCTAAGTAAATGATGTCCTCCAGCTGCAAGGGATTTAGCAGGCCAATTATCCATGGTTGTGTAAGGGCCACGATGTGGAGGTGGATCCCCCCCCGGCAGATCGACATTAGCCTTGAGTTAACTCGCTCTTACTAAATTTACTTCTGTAGATGCTGTAGTTGTCCAGAACTATTACCAACTCCTATCGCTGGTGGGTCTCAGGTTGGCGGACAGGCCAAGGGTCTCAGGTCGAAGGGCTCGGGCCACGATTTCCTTGCTCTGTACTATGAGCAGGGCTGAGCGGTGACTCGCTAGCCTTGACGATCTGAGACTAATTGAAATCTTACAAAAAGAATAGTTCCTCTCGTATTTCGATAGAGCTGATGGTCCAGCAATCGCGTAAGCATGAAACAGGACTCATCCAGGTCTCAGTTCTCCTTCACGTGAGGATAGAGAACCAACCGGACGTAGTATCCTTCGGAATTGCTTTGCACTCTCGCAAAGCAAAACCTGCCGAGGGTCCGGAAGGGATTTCACCATGATGCATTCCCGCTCGGACTCTCGTGCTTCTGACAGCGCCACGCCGAGGATCTCCTGCAAGGGAGATTCCGCTACGACTGGATGTCGGCTATAAATGCCATGGGAGAAGAGACAAGTCGGTATTCTGACAAAAAAATTTGTGGAAGAAAAAAAAGTCCCGTTCCTGAAGTGACGGGTCACCTGTCAGCTATCAATATGCAGGTTTCAATTCCCATCCGTAACCGTGTGAGACAGAACCACACAACACCCACCCGTCCCTCAACGCCAGGAACCAAGAGAGACAAGGCACCAACAATAAATCCCTTTTGTCTCATGACGTACGGTACCATAACTTTAGTGTAGTTGACTCACCCTGGATCCCCGTGGCAGACTTACATAGACCTCAATGTCTATTTACGCTCGGGGCTAACCGTGTCAAGGCGTTCGAATAGCGCCAAGCCTATCAAAGGAACACAACCAACTACGCAACGTTCTAGCCCTGTTGACAATAAGTTTTATAATCTCAACCTGAACTGATGAAAGGGAAGCCTCTACACCAGCTGGGCAACAAGAAAACAACCGAGGGAGACGGTGTAGTCGTTCGGGAAGACGCGGTCCCGTTGTGCCGAAGTCACTCAGGGTCTCGATATTCCGGTATGAGAAGTGATCATAGCAACATGGTGTGAATGATCCAGACCTATCATTGAACTCAACAGACTGAACGCCAAGAACCGACCCCATTTTCAATGAAAGGATAAGCAAATTTACATATGTATTATGGAGCTGTTTATCAAATTCTTCTCTTCGATCCCACGAAGGTCGTCTCCATGACATACCCACGGGAAAATGGAACACATTCGACGCCGATCCGCAAGATTCGGAACATTGGCTGCAACTATTCGTCGTGGCCTTGTAAGACAAAGGGACATCACGGATGTGTTCTCTTTCGGTCGCCATTTTTTAAGATCTTGAGTAGATGCCGTATATACTTTGTCAAAATCGGGGTCGCCCTTGTGTGACTAAACACCCCATGGAAGCTTTAAAATTTCTATTGCAGCAATAATTGACCTCTCGTAAGAGTCAACACAAGCGTCAACTCGTCTATAATACTGATCGAGTCTAAATGGACCATTTATTATAGTACTGTAGTCAAGAGTACTTCTCTCACACTCGAGTACCTGGTAGCATTCGTAGCTCAAAATTCGACTCAGACTTGCCTTTACAACGTCATCGTCATCGCCAGCAGTTCTATTTCGCCAAGGGAGGGTTAGCTACACGAGCAAACGCACACGCACTAAGCTAAAAGTAACTGTGTCTGCAAGACTCGGAAGTATCTGTGTGTGTCATCACGGTCGAACGCCAGGCACGAGTTGGACACTTGTCCAAAGTACCTATGAAGCAGATATAAGAGTCGTCCCTTTGACCTTTCCGCTCTCCATCTTTGCCGTCCTTGCCCCAAACTGTATCTATCACGTTTCTGTTAACTCAGCGTTCAAGAGCAAAGCTTTGTGTACTCACAGCTCTCTTTTTCTCTTTGGCAACAGCATTCAGGCCCAAATCTTTTGCTAATAGGCGGAGTACCCGTTTCTCAGGATCAAGAACGAGATCATCTCCTTTGTTTGCAAAATCGCATTTCTCCCACACTGGGGATTCTATCGCCCACTTGACAAATCTCTCGTCAAGGTATGGAAACCTCACTTCGCGTCCCCAGTGCGCCATCACTCGATCGTCTCGTCCAAGGTTCCGTTTCCCCAGCCGGCTGACGTCAAGCTTCAGTTCTTCTACGAGGCCGGGATATCCACGACGGTTGTAGGCGGTCGCGTGCCGGACGTACCCACCAAAGAGCTCATCTGCACCAAGTCCAGATAGGAGCACTCGGGCAGTCGTACTATACGGTTGGGACTCGGAATTTGGCTCACTTTGGCTCCTCCCCTGTCCCCTTGCGGCAAAATACAAAGCACGGGCGATCGAGAGGTCCATCTCTGTGTTGTGCGGATAGATCAAGCGAACAACCTCAGCTCTATGCTCGACGGTTTCCGTATATGGTACGTTCACCTAGCTACGTGTCAGATTGTCAGGCAAGCGTCCGACAGAGATCACTTACTGTCACAAATCTCCACGGCCTATCACGGCAGACGGTCATCAACTCCGCGAAAGAGCTCCTACCTGTCAACCTGTCCGGGCATTTCTCATAAAGCTCATCTTGAGAGCAGTCCCGGTTCTGGCTCGCAATCCTGGGATTCTCGAACGCCACGTTAATCAGGTCGATAGATTGATCCAGAGGCAAGATATCATGAGCCAGCCTTGCCAAGACCGTGCAGTCCAGCCCACCTGAGAAAAGCACGGCAACTCTAGCGTCGGTAGGGGAAGACTGGGGCGGAATAGGCACATCAAGAACTCGGAGTCTCAGAGACTCAACGAGATGCTGCCGTAAATCTTGTACGGGTCTAGACCCTTGAGACAACCTGAATGAGTTTTGAGGCATTGAAGCGTTGAAAACACCAATGCTAGATACCTAAGGGCGTAAGTAGCACGAATTTAAAGTCAGAGCACCGCAGTCATGACAGCACTCACTAGAGTAGTGTCGTATGTCCAGTCATGTCTAGTGGGTACTAGATCAGTGGCTAGGTCACCATGATCAAGTTGTATTGTATAGCAGCCATCAGCTTCAACCTCGCTACAGCCATCAACGGGCGTTTCAGCGATGCTGGAAAGTGAAAACGGCAGGCCAGGGCTAACAAGTAACGATCGGCGGCCTAAGCGATCACGCCCATAGTAGAGACGGTTCACCGGCTTGTCAAAGTAGATGAACGAGAAGGGCCCTTCAATGGTTCGAAGAGCTTCAAGAACGCCGTCGCCATCCTGAGTTTCGCGGCTCACGCCGGACAAGAGGGTTAGGACAGCTTCGCCATCGTTCCCTCTCACAGGCTCTCCACCAATTTTCCAAGCCTCGCCATTCCAGCACAAGATGGATCCGGATAGTTCGTCCACAAGTGGTTGTTTCGCCACGTGGTCTCCCCTCAGGGAGAGCACCGTTGAGGTGAAAGTCAAGAATAGTGAGCTGCCCGATGCACCACCGACGGTGACCTGCACCTGCACAGAGCCCGTATGGTCAGGACCTCTGTTACACAGGCATCGCTCTAGGTTATCAGAAATTCTGTAGTCAGGGGATTTCGATATGGCAGCATGAATGCCGCACATTGTGCGAGGCGCGAAGGAAAATGAAGCGTGTTGAAAGGTCAAAGTTCGGATTTATTTCGCGACTCCACTGCCAGTGTTCATCCCAGCCGCCCACATCAAACTTCTCCAATACCTTAAGTGCCTATTAGAAGAAGCTAGCACAAAACAACAGTGCGCTATATCTAGGTGAAAGTAGATTTTTGAACTGATGTGCATAATCTTTAGCTCACTCGGACTCGTAACTTTTCGAGACATTAGAGATATCAACCAAGGCGAGTAGATATAATCCTTGGAGGATTAACTGTAGGCAGGCATATCACATTCAATATAGAATCAGTGGCGGATGCCTCTGTTAATTTCACAGGGAGAGCGCACAATAACGTCAATGTTCAATAAAGGCATGATTGATATGGGTTTATTTTCTATTCCCTAGTATCGAAAGGAAAGAGGGGCGTACTCTATTCCAGTGAAAATCAAATCTGGCAAGCTTGTGCTGCACTCCTGTAACCAATTTGGCTCATCTCTCCTTCACTGTCTTCTCCTGCCATATTTCCATCGCCGACCGTCTCTTTTTTCGAGACTTCCAATCAATGACACGCAGCAAGTAGAGCAAAGATACATGAGTCCGTTCTTATTACATGAGGAAAAGGACCTATCCCACGCTGGGTGCCTGAAAAAATCGCGTCGTAAAATCATAAAACCAAAGTCTGTGGTTTTCGGGGTGATACATTCTTGGCAGAGTCCTGCCCTATTCCATCTTTCCTACAGGACGGTCATCCGGATCCTCGGAACTCTATTCCTGGAAGGTCTGAAAGTCCACGTTGGACCAGTCCATGTTGAACAGGTCCTGCTGCGAGGCCTGTGAGAAGCCCAGATTGGCGCTGGGGATCTCCCCAAAAAGTGGCTGGACCTCGTTTGGCTTAGCCATGGTATTGGGGAACAGCTGGAAATCTGCCGAGCCGTCCGCGAAGGAATCGCCATCAAATCCCTCATCCACATCCCTCAATGAGTTGGGCGTGAACAGCATGGCGTTCTGCTGGCCAACAGGGGAGAAGTGGGTTGGAACAGTTGGAGCGGGACAAGGCTGTTGCGGTGCCTGATACATAGGCATCTGCTGGGGCATTATCTTGCTGTACATGGCAGCCTCATCAGGGGTGGGAAGCTGCTGAACGGGAAGCTGCATGTGGGCAGCATAAAGATCCTCATCATTGATGATGAAAGCCGAGCCGTTTTGGTATGGAGGAAACTGTTCGTAGGAAGCGGCAGATACCGGACTAGGGTTCTCAAGCGCCAAATCCATACCATCCAGGCTCTCAGGCTGGATACCATATGTGGCAATCCAGTCTGCATCATTCTGGTAGAGCGGGAAATCGTTCGCCGCCATGAACTGCGGAATGTTCTCCTGGGGAGGAGTCGGCACGCTATAGGCAGGAGTGGTAGAAGGAGTCGAAACGTTTCCAAGGGGAGGAGTCTGCTGGGCGGTGCTCGAAGTCTTCATGGGCAGCTTCTTGCCATTGGTCTTGGTTCGGATGTAGGTCCATCCGTGGGCCTTCTCCATGTGCTGCTTGCAGTTGGACTCGCGCTTAGACTTGTAAGGGCAAGGTGTGAACAGACAGCTGTACATCGCAGGAGCATCAGAGTGCTTGTCATTGATGTGGCGATCCATCTCCTTCTCGGTAGGCCATCCATAAGAATGGTACTTGCAAGTCGAGTGAGGGCACTTCCATGGTCGAGAGTGAGTCTTCTCGTGCTTGGTAAGGTCGCAGGGGCGCTTGAACTCTTTGTTGCAGCCAGGCTCACGACACTTCTTGGGTGCGAGCTCCTCGGGGGTAGCGTTCTTCTTACGACGAGCCATGGATCGCATGATCTCTTCTTCATCCTCTCGCTGCTCGCTCAAGGAGCGCTTCATCTTGATAGGCGATTCCTCCATCTCGACTGGCTTGCCGGTAGCCATAGAGACTGCTGTGCCGTCCTTGCGGATGCGAACAAGCTCAGCAGGGCGGCCGTTCTCTGCGATGCCACCGTAAAGCTTAATCTCATCGGCGCTGAAGGGGGAGTTAGTGGGTTGGTCCAGTGGAATGAAGTTGGGAACATACGCGTCGATATCCATATCGTCGCCGGTCTTATCCTTGGCGGCGGCTAGTTGTCTTCCGTATTCAAGAATCTGGTCCTTAAGGTCGATGAAATATCCGTTAGTGTAAGGTCGATCACCAGGTCGAATCTGCTCGCGGTCGCTGAGATATTCCACGGTCGCTTGAATGCATCGGATCGAGGTGAGGCAGAAATCGAGGTACAAGGCGGCGGTCTTTGTCCTCTCCTTCAAGCACAAAATCCGATAAGTATCTCCCCAAACACCAATATCAGTCAGAAGTTGACTTACCGGAGCCATAAAGATTAGAGTCTTCTCTAGATCTCTGAGGCAGATGATTTCCTTGGATCTAATCCGTCGTGGGACGTCAAGTACAATGGGCTCAAAGTCTTTCAATGTGGGCTTAGCCCGCAGGGGTCGTAGAACATGTTCGTGAATGCGGTTGATGGCCCTGGGGCCGAGAGCGGGAAGCTTCTCCATGGTGGAAGCAGCCGCGGAGCGGGTGATGGCAGAAGGGGTAACCTTTGTCTTGGTCTGCTGTTTTGAGGCAGCAGTTTGCTTCTCGTTTGTGGAAGCGATGGAAGTCCCGAGACCACTATCGGAGGCATGGTGACGAGAGCGGCGAACGGAGCGAGGGCGAAGAACCCGCCTCTCTGCCTCCTTAGCCATAGCAGGGTCAACGACCGGAAGGTCGAGGAAGCCTCGAGGGATGGGTAGGCTGGTGTCGCGGAGCGACTTGTTCTTGGGAGACTTGGGCGACAGAGAGAGCGCCTCAGTCTTGGAAAGAGCCTCGTCAATATCGTTGAGGGTCAATTCCATGCGACGACGGTTGGCGTCGACAACATCATCCAGGTGAGACTGGGATCGTGATAGACGAGGAGGAACAAAGGTGAGTTCCGAAGCCGAAGAGACGGGAGAGGTAGGAGAATGAAAGGTCGCACCCTTGCGGAGGATCTTGCTGGTATTTAGGGACAGGACATGTTCGGCATCGCTCCCCGAGCGAGTCACCGGAGTCCTTCGACGAGGGTTGGACATGGAGGACATGGCTTAGACTTGGGTGGGGTACGATAGACAGGACAGTCGACTTGTGGCCACGGGTGTCCTGAATAGCGATGAGACGGTTAGCTCTATGCTTTACCGTCGATGCAAGGTTTGGAAACGAGAACGCGGAGGGGTGAGTCACAGGCCAGGTCTTCGAAGTTCCTAATTCCCACACCAGCGAGGGGGGAGATAGGACTAGAACGTTGACCGAGTCTGTTTTGGGGATTGGCCAATCCGGTTGGATCGAGGCAGTGTTTGCCGGCCGACGAGGGTGACAAGAATGAAAAGGACAGAGCAGTGGTTGCAGAAAGAAGTGAGAGAGAAGGAAAAGGAAAGCCTTCGTACCAAGATGTAGTGTCCAAAGGGCGTAGCCAAATGTCGATCTTGTCGTCCACGATACGGTCAGGTGGCGTTGAGCGTCGACAGCAGGGTGACGGGGAAGCCGGAAGAGGAAGAGACGGGTTGGAAATATATATCGCAAGCGCCAAAGTCGATAATCGTAAGAGCAGAGCAGTGCAGCCTCACTGTGACAAAGTGATGGGCGTGGGTGCAGGGCGCGTAAGACTTTGGTTATGGACAGTAAATATGCGTCGGATGCGAAAGAGTCGGGTGGAACTGGACAGAAAGACGGGGCGCCAGCCAGCAGGTATATGAGGGCCTGAGTGACAGAGGGAGAGAGGGGGCGACCGGGGGGGTCAGAGCGATGAGTACAGGGCCAAAACGGGCGAATTGACGCTTAATGCTCAGCTGGCGGGCCGCAGCAAGAGAGGGAGATTTGACGGTGGGCAATGCGATGAAATGACGGCGGCCTCAGGACAGACAAAATGGAAATCGGGGAGAGTTTTGGAGGAGAAGAACTGAGGACTGCGGAGGCAAAGTGAGAGCAGAGTGAGGTGCTTAGAAACCGGACGGCGTCTCAGCCCACGGCTGGAGCATGGCAGGCTGCTGCCTGGATTAAGGACCAATCAGGCCTAGCCGGCGCTGATGGCTGAGGCGTAGCCTGTGCGGAGGAGGCCAATCCCTGCAGGAGGTTTCGCCTGCTAGAACCGCTAAAATGGTGATACCTCGAGCACTAACAATTCCGGCGATGAGGCTCTGTTTAATTCCACCTGAAAGGGGGCCGCCACCAGCAGCGGATCGCACGGCTGCATCTCCACCGGAGCTACGGCATCAAGTATAATCACTAACATCGAGCACTCTCAAGGCCCCACTTCCTCCGCCAAATCCGCCCAACCGTCCTTGTCTTGTCGGGTCTCCAAGTCCTCGCTCTGGTGCCCCCCTTGGGATCATCTTGGGTTTGGGCCTTTTGGTGACACCCTTGCGTGTGCGAATCCGACGCTTGCAGAGGCAGACGAATTCTCAAGCCTGTGAGTTGTTCGATTGCTTCAAATTAAGGTCATCCACAAGAACTCATTGCGTATCGAGTGCGTACTCCATATCCTCGATGTCGTGGCCCTCAAGGTGGTTGTGTTTGGTGTTTAGATGTTTCTGCTCCCATGATCCATCCCTCTAACCAACCCCCGGCCCGCCCTTCAGGTTCGCCCGTGTCCGTTCGCCGCCCGTTGCTAATCTGATTGGGTGTTTGTTAATTTCCTTCGCCTTTGCTTTTAGCATGGCCGCCAGAACGACGCCATTCTAGTCCTGGCTGACGTCGGATATCCTCCCGGTTTGCTCATCGCTCTCATCAGTCTTGACAGTCCTAGACTTCTCCATGTCCTGGCTGCCGTCACCATAAGCCTATCGAAATGCCTTGCGCAGGGGTCTCTTCCCATTTCGACCCCGTTGGCCAACGAATGCTTCTCGAGTTCCACTAGCTGCAGTGGCTTTCATGGGGGAGCACTTCGGATGGGGCCGCTTGCCAACCAAACGGAGTTCAACTGGCCCATCACACTCTTCCTCTGGGCCTCTTGCTGGTGATTGCTTCTCGCATTCCCCACCCTCCATCTCAGCCCTTTTTGCTGCGCTCGCGATGCGCAGCCCATTGACCCTGCAGCGATTCAACTGAGCCACCGCGCCAGTGCAGCATGAGACTCTTCGTGCATCATGAAGAGCTTCAGTTTTCAGTGGCTCCGAATTAATTTCTTCAAACCAGAAAACCACGGCTCTATCTAGTGGAAGGGCTCCCTCTCGAAACCCCCTGTTGTTCCGAGTCACCCTCGGAGGAAGCCCTTGAACATGACGTTGTTTCTGGCCCCCAACCAGCAAAGTCCTACCGATCAATCGCGAAACATCGACCAGCATGATGAGTCCTCCTACTCCCTGTTCCCTTCCTATTCAGTCACTATTTCTGGTCTTCCGCGTCTGCTTCGTCCCCCGCCTCGTCATCTGCCCACCCTCCCATGAGCCCCCATGCTGCACCTCGTTGTTCTTGGCTGCACTCTGTTTTCTTGGCCCTTGCCTCAGGAGCCGACAAACGCGTTGCGTGAGCTCATCTGCATGTCTTTGTGTTTTCAATGGCCAATTGCTCGTCTCCAATTCCTCACCGATCCACATGTAGGGCTGCTCACACCAGGACGCATGAGCAACAACGCGGAGTTTGACTCAATCCCGGCCGTGACGCCAGCCATTCATCGCCAAAAGATCCATCTGCAACCTGTTCTATCCCAGACCGAGACCGCCGTGATAGTCTTGCCGACTCATGGTTGCAGCAACGATTGTTGCTCCTGAAACCTGCAGTTGTTTTGCCGCAAATCAGGCGTCGACAATTCGACCTCGACTAAGGTAGCTCGGATCCATCTTTTGACAGGTTCGACTCCATTTGCGGAGTACGAGGACACGTATCCACGCACATCATCAAGCTGCCCATTCCTCGGCGATTGTCCGCTGCAATCTCGTCCTCAGCCCTACCACGACGGGGATCTTGTCCATCCAGCCAATAATGCGCATCTTTATTGGGGAGCCTACCCAAGACCCTCTAGATCTGGTGTCTCGGCTGGTAAAACCCCCCAAGGCATCCGTATTTCGATGACAGGGGATACGTATGTGGTTCGTCAAGCTCCCTGGCTTCTTAGTGGTTGACGGTGACCAAATTTGGCAACCTATTTTGAGTCTATTTGCGTTCCTGGGTATGATAACCCTCGAGATGCGGCTCCATGGGGATGGGACATAGGCTTTGATGATGTCGAGATCGATCCGAGGCTTGGGTTCCACTCTAGGACCCATGATGTTCTTCCGAGCTAAGGTAAGGTATCAAACGATGAACTGAGAAACGGGTCCTGACGAGGCACCTACGCTTGGGCTGAGGCACCACCACTTGGGGTGATCTCATTCGGTGAATTCAATCACTTCCCTATTGGGAAATCGCCGAACTTTGGCACTTTTGACTGTTGATTGTTAACGCCGATGCGAACCTCGGTTGCACTTTTGTGGTAACCTAGAATTATCAACACTGGCATTGGCGAATTACGGTTGCCTTCTATCATGTCCAAGTGCCCAATTCAACCCAAGAATCTGGGTCGGCCGCCACAGCAGTTGTGCCGCCAGATGTCCAGGATGCTGAGAGGAGCCTCACAATGTGTATGTGTCCGGTAAAACACTTGTAGATAGAATAGAGCAGGAAGATCACCCTACAAAGCAATCATTGCCATCTTCAAGTTGAGGTGAGCGGTCTTCGTTCAGCGCTAAGTCTATCATCCCTATATAAAACAGCCTGGCAACCGTGTAGATTACACATTCATCATAAGTCCCCATCAATTTGGTCGTATACTCCTTTTGGTTGACATTTTCAATTCCTTCCGAACCCCTAGTAGACTAGATTTTGCGGTTAGTGGTGGAAGAGGCGGATGTTCTGTTCCACAAAGGTGATGCCGAGCTTCTCTGCGGTCTCAAAGACAGCACCATCGTTCTGGCTGCCACCAGGGGCGGCAACGTATTTAGTACCTGAGCGGGCCACTCGGAAGACGTTGTCAATGAAGGGGAACTATGTACCGTTAGTGAGACGGCAGTATTGGTTAGACAAGATACTTACGAAAGCGTCGCTGGACACGCAAACGTTCTTGAGCTGCTTCATCCAGGCCTCACGCTCCTCATCAGTAAAAGCAGGTGGCACTTCCTCGAAGACTGCTTCAAATGCCTCACGCTCAGGGCCATCCTTGGGGAGCTCGCCACTGACGAGTAGGTCAATGGCGTTGCTCTTGTCAGGTCGCTTAGTACCCTTCTTCCACTTGATGCCAAGGACACGTTCGTGGAATCGCATCCACCAGTTATCGGCCTTGTCGCCGGCAAGACGAGTGCAGTGAATACGGGATTGCTGGCCGGCACCGAGACCGATGACCTGGCCGTTGACGGCGTAGCAAACGGAGTTGCTCTGGGTGTACTTAAGGGTGATTGTGGCGATGGTGAGGTCGCGGGTAGCGTTTTCGGGGAGTGCGCCAGCATCCTTTGGGGTGATGACGGTAGAGAAGGACTTGGGAGAGATTTCGACATCATTGCGGTGCTGCTGGAGGTTGATGCCGTAAACAGTGCGAGTCTCAGTAGAAGGAGCGTTATACTCGGGGTCGATCTCCAGGACTAGATACCGACCGCCCTTCTTCTTCTTGAGGATCTCGAGGGCCTCGGGCTCGTATCCGGGAGCGATGACACCGTCAGATACTTCCTTGGAGATGATCTTAGCAGTGGTGACATCGACAACATCGCTCAGGGCGATAACATCTCCGAAACTGCTCATGCGATCGGCACCTCGGGCTCGAGCATAAGCCTGAGCAAGGCCAGAGGACTCAATACCAGGGATGTCATTGACAAAGTAAACTTTGCGCTCTTCTTCGGTGAGGGGTAGGCCAATAGCAGCGCCAGCGGGGGAGACGTGCTTGAAGCTGGCAGCAGCGGGCTTTCCAAGAGCCGCCTTGAGCTCCTTAACCAGGGGCCAGGCGTTGAGGGAGTCGAGAAGGTTGATATAACCCGGAGAACCGCAAAGGACCTTGAAGGGCAGCTTTCCCTCAGTCATGTAGGCAGCGGCGGGCTTCTGGTGGGGATTGGCACCATATCGGAGAGCCATGTACTGGTCGCCATTGCCGGCATACTCCTTCCTGAAGAACTGAGAGATGGCAGCATCGTAGTCGGCGGTGTGCTCGAAGGCCTTGAGGGCATATCGGTTGCGGCTAGCCTCGGAGATCTCGCCCTTCTCGAGCTCGCTCAGGAAACCGGCGTAGTCGTTAGGGTCGCTAAGGATGGTAACTCGCTTGTGGTTCTTGGCAGCGGCTCGAATGAGGGTAACGCCGCCAATGTCAATCTCCTCGACCGCCTCAGGGATGCTGACATTGACCTTGGCAACAGTATCCTTGAAGGGATAGAGGTTGCAGATGACATAGTCGACCTTGTTGATGTTCTGCTCAGCGAGGTCCTTCTCGTCGGAGGCGAGGTCGCGAGCCAGGATTCCGGCGTGGACAGCGGGGTGAAGAGTCTTGACACGACCAGCGAGCATCTCGGGGGCCTTGGTGATGGCAGAAACATCCCTGTGGATTCACATGTCAGATAATAATGTCATGTGAGTGAATTGGTCAACATACTCGACAGGGAAGCCCGACTCGCGGATCATCTTGGAAGTGCCGCCCGAGGCGAGGATGCGAACACCCTGCTGGACGAGGCCCTTAGCCAGGTCCAGCAGGCCAGTCTTGTCGTAGACCGAGACGATGGCGATCTTCTGCTGCGACGACATTTTGGTGATGATTGCTTTGGTGTTGTTGAGGAGATGCAAAACGGTTTGACGCCCGGCGAGAAGGGAAAAAAGTTTGGCGGGGTATCGGGAACTGTTTTTCTGATTCTGGTAGGAGGGGGCGGGGCAGTTCGACGGGATGACGGACCCTGGAAGTATCAGCCTTATAGAAGGTCTGAGCTCAACATATATAGCACGGGCGTGAAGTGGCCTATAGTGCTTGTTTCTACAAATTCATCGGTAGTCTATTAAATCCAATAAATAGTTTATAGTTTCAGCATTAACATATTTCCAATGTTATTGGCGAAAGGGCCGTGTAACGACCTACTTCCGATGCCCATCGACTACTTATTTCGGGAGGTCCGAGTATCGGTCGCTGCAAATACGGCTGTTCGAATGAAAGGGAAGAGACAGAATATTTATATCTCGAAGCTGAGCTCTCAATGACACCAGAGAATGCAACTATTCAATAGTCGCATGAGCAAATTTCAATTGCCTTCCGCCTGCAGCTGGCCTGCAGTTATATGATGCGGTTTTGGCTCTAGGGTAGCTACCTATAAGACTCGTAGACTCTCGCTTAGAGACATATTGATCGAAGCGAGTGATAATTTCAAATGGGGTCTAGTAATACATAGAGGGTTAGGAGACCAGTCTCAGCCCTAGCTAACGCGTTCATGTATAAGGGATAGGGGCGGGATCATTGCTCAGCTACTTACCCAGCCTCAGTTGGACAGATCAAGTGTTCCGAAATCCCAGCTGAACATAGTAACAAGACTTAGACGGAACACTCCAAGAACCTCTATAGGTTCTTTTGAACTCCAGTACTAAGGAAATGGCTACTCATCTCAGCCACAGAACTACGGAGCCCGAGTTGAAGAATACTCCAAGCCTGGTTGTGGTGTAATCCAGGCATCCCTAAAGTAAGACGAGCGTCGAAAAATCAGGTTAACGATATTAAATCATTGCGATGGTGCCTGCTGTGTTTCTATGTTTCGCGAAGCAGTGGGCCACTAGATACCTCAGGGCCTAATAATAACTACAACATGAAGAGGACACAAAGATATCTTAACTAGAACTTACCAAAACTCGCATGCTGCCTATACAATAATAACCAAGGAGAAAGATAGTGCTCTTCTTAATCGAAAAAAACATCCGTACTAACGCCGTTCTTCTGAAAATTCTAGACATGGACCTGTGAAAACTCATCCCACTCGGGAACATGTACGATCGGATACTTTGTCAAATCGAAATCATCCTCGTTGATTGGCGAAACCATCCCAGAATCACCTCTGATATCATCCCAGTAGGATTTGTACCTGTCAGACGAGAAGCCTGCCGCCTGGGCCTGTGCCTGGAGTTGCGGCGACCAATATCGCGGCTGCTGGGGCTGCCCGAGTGTCCTGTTCCAGTCGATGCCCCGAGACTCCACAACTCTGGATTCTGCTGCTAGGAAGTCTTGAGCGGATGGGATATGGCGGCGAGCGTAGCGCATCTCCCTCTCGCGACGTATTCGTCTCTGAGCTTGCAGGATTTCTTGCTGAGAGGGACCATTTCTCTCTTTCCGGGCCTTCCTCTCGCCTGCCGAAGAAGCGGAAGACCAATTAGCCTTTTGAGAAGATTTCGCGGAATCACGAGAACGCCTACCGGCGTGGGGAGTACTCTGGTTCACGTTCAGTGCAGATGCAGGGTGTCTAGTGCTCTGCCTCTCTCTTTTCTCTCTTCTCTCTCTCTCCCTCCCCGCCTCCTCCCTCACCCTCGATCGATTCATCCCTTCCATGTATCTCACCATGCGTTCATCTTGCCTTTGTATCTCTTGCCGCATGCTTCGTAATGCTTCCTCATCACGCCACGGTGGCTCCTGGGTGCACTTATAGCATTCCTTCCGGGCTTGGTCTTCAACGGTAGTTTTCCGGCATGGTTTAGTAGGGCCAAACAGAAAACTTAAGCAACAACGACGGGGCTTGCTGCGTGCTTCGCAAACCTTGTGGTCGGTGTAATACCAGTGGCCACATGGGTGGCTGACGATGGTCGTCTTGCACATGTTGCTTGTCTTTGTGTGACCTTGAAATTACTTAACCGCGGACTTTAGGTAAATCAATTCATGGTAGAGCACATGGAGTGATTATATATACTTTTAGAGACCCGAAAGGGTTAGTAAATTGTCTGAACAGTGTCAAATGTTAATGCTTTTTTTCTGGTTGAGTAGTGAACAGCTTCCCAAAAACCGGACACCTATGTCAACCAAGTATTGTGTGGATGCATGTCAAACAAACTTCAATTCAACAGTAAATTGTTCGCCTGCAATCCCATGTTCAAACTTAATCCGTAAATCTCTTTGCCTGCAACTGTACAGTCCGCCTTCTTGAGTTCATGACAAATTGGCTTTAACAAACTGAATCGAGCACTTGTACGCTTCTTCTGCTTTATATAAATTCAAGCATGCTGGTGTTCAGACATTCACCTCTCTCTCTCATATGAACATTGCACGAAATATCTCTACAATCGATAATACTTGCCGCATTTCTGCTCTCACTTCTCATTTCGGCGTAGGCAATTTTGAGCAGCTGCTACATACAAGTATCTTTTCAAAATGAGTTTCTTCTCACGAAAAAGGAAGGAGGATACATCCCCGCCAAATAGCGGCATTGATGAAAATCAAGGCGGCTCTCGCCTCACGAAGGCTCCCGCAACCTCTCACTCGTTAGGAACTTCCCAAACGGAAGGTAAACAGCAGAAGCGAGCTTGCTTGACCAAGGACAGACAAGAGGTTAGGCTACCTTGTTTCCTACAAGGAAGTGGGTTCAAAGTAAAGATTCGACATGTATGTTCTCGTGCACCCATACTATCCTCATATTCATCACTAAAACTCATTCCGCTAGGCAGAATATCAGGACCAAAATCTGGACAGACCTTCGCTGCGTCAGCGGAGATGGTCAAACTCCGAAGATGCACGGGAGCGCGGCCTAGCCCACTATGTAACCATCACTCTCCTGCATCAGAAACGAGCCCTTTCTCCTTTTGAAGAAGGATCTCCTCAAAGACTCACCGGCCTAGCAAAAAAAACCAGATCACCTTATTGAGCAGGTGGGCCAATGGTACTACTACGTATCTGAAGAAGAGGTTGATGAGAGGCGATTACCCCGATGGTGGGTACGTCTCCATGGATCTGGATGTCTCATGAGACTCCAGGAAAAATTGCCATCAATTACCCAAACCACACCCCATTGTTCAGGAGAGCTAGATGGAGATGGCCCCGAGGCCAATCCTTCGACTCTGGTCGATCATTTGCCATCGACCTACACGGCATCCCGTAGATCGGATAGGGATGATACTTCAACTCACACGATCTCCTTGACCACTAATTATGTGGTGACTGACGACTCAAAAGACAGCGGATTGGCCTGCACTGGAGGACCTGGGAACCCCTTTGAGTAACAGTGGCTCGGAAGATGAGGAAGAAGGATAAAGTGTTTATTGAGCAACAGTGAGACTATTGGTCTACACTAGGGTTTACTTACGGCCACACATGGCTTAATGAATTACGATGATGGCATTGAATGGAGAGTTAGACATCATGGAGTTTGAAAATATTCAGCGAGATCAAGGCTCCATATTGGGAGAACTTGATTTGGCCTAACATTGGCATGTGCTGGTTTCACATTGCATTGAATTCTCATAATTATCCATATGAAAAAGGATGTTTAGATGGCAAAGGAAGCAACGAGGCAAGACTTTGGATGGCCCTTCTTTACAGGCGAGGGGCTTATGAGAACCATGAAAATGATAATAAATTGGATGTTTGGGATAAGCAAGGGGAGTTTAACTGAGTTCGGATATCCGATCCTCTTAAGTTTTGGTTCCGTATGTCCAGATTCGTGATCGCGAGACTTGTGGAAGTTGCAAATACTCGAGAGGGGACTCAATTGGCTAGCTTAAAGGACCCGAATGTAGCAAATCGTCTGTTCGAATATGTAGGAAGCTACATTCTAAAAACACACCACGATCCCATCAGCATTCCTTTTATAGCTAGTAGTTCGCTTTATTGATCCCAGCTGTCCCAAATAGCAGCCTAATAGAAGAAAGAAAGAAAAGAAAAGAAAGAAATCACCAAAACATAAGTTCCGACCCCAGCTTATACCATTCCCAGTACTTCCTTCACCCTCTCCGCCGCTTCTTGTTGAGCCAGGATGATGGGATCATCCAACCACGTTGCAACCATAGGTGTAATACTAGTGAGAGCTTCCGGCAAAGGAACCACTCCCGTTATGACACCAATGCGCCGAGCCGAAACATGGCTAAGCTGCCTCACTGCTGGATCCCAGTTTCACTCCACCAGATCTCAATGTGGTCATCGTCAATATAGTACATACAATCGAGTTGAGCGGCTGATCAATATTGAATCTTGTGTTTTTGTACTTAGTTTCACATCAGTATTCATCTGATTGGTTAACTTGAAGGTTGATTTGGGGTATCATTGTACATTGCCATCCGTCTAGCTGGTATCTCATACATGAGCCCACCCATTATCCACAAGAACCTGCATCTCATTGATCAAACAAAACTCCCCAGGTTCCTTTCTCCCATCCTCCTCCTTCTGCCACTGCTCAACCCTTCTCCTGACCACCCACCCCTCGAAAGTCGGCACCGTCCATCGCTTCAACCTATTAATCCACAGCCCCTTGAAAATCTCCCAGGTAGACACCCACGTGCCGTCCTTTGGATGCGTAGCTTCGTAGGCTTCAATGTTGTAGCCCACACGTACACGAGGGTTGAGAAACACGCCCCGGGTCTTGGAGAGCGGGTTGTCTGCGTGGATGAGGCAGCATTCAGAGCCCTCGAGGTGGTGTAGGCCGAGGGAGTCCGGAATGGCGCGGAAGCGGAGTTCGGAAGAGCCAATGAAGGGTTCTGCTGGCATGACAACTATTCAAAATGGTAAGTTTCATTCTATAGGTGAATGGAGATGGACGAACCTATGCCGTTCCAACAGCTTGCGACGGGCACCGCGTCCAAGTGGTTCACCAGTGCATTTCTCGAAGCACTGGATCTGAAGTATGGCCATGTGTTCATAATATGTGGTTGCCCTTCCATATCCCTGAGCGCAAACGTATCATAGTATAGAGGAGGCTTCGCGAAATCGAGGGAGCAAGCTGCCGCGTAGTCTCCGCCATTGGTGTCGAAGAGCGTTAGGACATCCTCAACCTGCATGCCATGTCGTCAGCGACTATCCAGGAAGCAAGGCTAAAGGCAGAACATACCGTGAATATTACATCATTCAAGAACAGCACCTTATCAAACCTAACTCCTTTCGCATGCAACTCAAATAAATCCTGCAGCGTCTTATTCCTCAACTTCGCCAAATACGGAATTCGCCTCAACTCCTTCTTCCCCCTCGCCGTTTGGATCCAGCCCTCGCCCTGATCGCCCTTGGCAATCTCATCGTGGTGTGTCACATCGGAAACTTCCACCCGGTGCGATATGCGCCTTCTCTTGAGCTCGTCGTCCAGCTCTTTCAGCACCGCCTTGCTATCATCCCAACTGCCACTCTCGTATATACTAACGTAGACGTTTTCGCGACCGAAAACCTCAGTGAGCTTCAGCACGGCGTTGTTCCAGTGGTTTTTCAGGACCTTGCCATTGTTGAAGTGCATGCTGGCTATGTAGATACGCTCGTGCCGTGGTGGCCGCGGCGGGGAGGTGAGGGCGAGGTCGCCGCTGGCGATGTTGCGGTGGATGCGGAGGACATCGAGGATATTGACGAGGAGGATGATGAAGAGGACGATCTTAGGGGTTCGCGAGCGGAGGATACGGCGGAGGTAGAGTCGGTTCCCGTGGGAGAGGATCATGGTTCCTTAAGGGATGGGCCTTTGCTGGAGAGGCAGCGCAACAGCATGATAAGAAGGGGATTAGCCTCGCCCCGGACGCAATTGGAGCACAAGCACAGATGCAGGCATAGGCAAAGGTACGAGTTTAGGTTCGTGTATTGGAGTCAAGAACCGTAGGACCATGACGCCAGCTGCGGATGGAGAGGAGGCAGAGATGATCGATTAATGGATGCCGTTCCAATGCGCATCCATTCCAAGCAATAATCTGGGGCGTACGAGCCAGCGATGCTTGTCTAATACAGGGGTCAATTACCTTAGCTCGCTGTGGCGTCTCGGCCCCTAGAGCCGCGTTCAGTTGTTTCAGTACCTCAGCCACCAACATGCTAGCGGCGGACTTTACCTTAGCGACAAGCTTCTCTTCTTGAACAAAACTCGTAGTCATACAGTTTTATGGACAATTATTTTCGTATCTCCATGCCGTTTTCTCGCCGATATCCGAGAGATTACTTTTATGATACATATGTGGGGAACTCCTGCTTATGAAGTAGTTGCCACAGGTTTCCTTCTGGGGAATTCTATCCCTACTACGAATCGACCATGCAACCGTTTTCCGTCCGTCCCCAACCTTCCTGTAGCCTAAGCCCTATCCCCAAGCCCAATACTTTAGTCCGAATTGATATCAATCACAGTCCTTTATTTGGCAAAGTGAAGATCATATCCGAGCCACTTCCTTCGGAGAATCTGTTCTACAGAGAGGCCAGGGTAGCCGTAAGTCAATGGCAAGAAGAAGTACCAGCCCGCAACTGCAAGCGCCAGAACAACAAGGCAGGCAATCCAAGCACCGAGCATACTCTGACCGGCGAACCGTTCTCGAGCGCTGACGTGTCGCTTAGGCCCAATAATGGCCTTCTTACCGGACTTGACTGTTACGGTGGTGTCATCCGCGGGCTCCGAGTTAAAGATGAACTCCAGGAGAGCACCAGCAACCAGGCACGAGGCCAGGTGAGCAGGAAGATAATGATGCAAGAAAAGTTGTCGTCCCATTAGGTAGAATGGGAAATAGTGAGTGGCCCAGGCCAGGAAGAAGAACCCAGTGGAATTGTAGAGACGAGATCGGGTGCCTGGCTTTCGTTAATTCGGATTAAAACAAATAAGTCACCAAAACTTACGGTGGTCTAGAGCATCAATACCCCTACGCAGAGAAACCTGGTCTGCACCGATGATTCCGGCATAGACAGCCAACAGACTGCTGGCAATCCACCAGCCAATAGGGTTTCCGAGGAAGTAGATCTGCTGGCGGGTCTCATTCTGAGTCCAGAAGCTAACACCTCGGAGCAGGAAGGGCCACTGGTAAGGGTGGCTAGCATAAGGATGACTGCTAGTCAATTTGTTGTTGTGATAAAACATAGCCCGCTGGAGCTCAAACCACTTTCGGAGGAATGGCAACTGCTTGACCTTACGCTCAGGCTTCTGGCGTCGCTTATCATCCTCAGCCAAAGAAGGGATATCCTCAACAAGCCATACATTAGAGCTGGGAGCAATCTGTTTGTTCCCGTTGATCTCTTGCTGCTTGTAGGCCCAATCGGGTAGAGGCTTGGTGTGAGTCCACATGGCAACCTTGCTAGGATTATGAATGAGCTTGAAGTGGCTGGCAATGGACTTGAAGTCCTGGTTGTTCTTTCCATGCTCAATTCGGATCTCGAAGAGGGTGTCGTTTGCTCGGCTACCATAAGCATCTTCAACAGATACAGCAGTAAACTCCTGGTTCGTAGGATAATAAGGCGATGCGACGTCATGGGAGAGCAGGATCTTGTCAGTAACCAGGTGCCTCAAACGGACAAGGTCGTGGTTCTTGACGTTGCGTCCAGTCTTCTTGTCGTCGTTGATGGGAAGGATCTGCCAGTAGTTGTTGGTATCGTTATAGGGGTATCCGGTGACCTGCTGGCCTTGGCTTGATACGCGGCCGTCATCGTAACGAAGAGGATAGCGGTCCTCGTGGCTGTGAAGGTAGGTCTTGGTCTCCTTGTGTCGAATGGTGATGCTGTCATAGTATTGGATATCGAGAGAGTTGGCCAACATGACGTTGTCACTCAGGGTCTCCTGGAATTCAGGGGTCATGAAGTCATCGCCAGGGCCAGAGCGGTAGAGGACGGCAAAATGGACCTGGAACCAAAACAGGTAGAAAATGAAGGGCATGATGATGAGACCAAAGGCACGAGCAGCAAAGTGCTTGCCGAACTCTTGCAGGCTAATAGCACCACCAGGTCGCTTGATGTCCAACAACTCCCAGAGGTCAATGGCAACGGCGGATCCGATGGTGACGAAGGCGAAAACACCAACATATTTGACCGAGATATCGCACGAGAGGGCGAAGCCTGTAAGGATCAACCACTTCCACCACTTTCTGGAGAAGGGCTGGTGTCGCAGCTTGTACCACTTAATATAGAACAGCAGGCTGCAAGCCATGGCCAAAACGAGGGACGCATCCAGAAGAATGAGTCGGGTCTGACCAATGTGGGCGTTGTCAAGGAGGATCAAACCAGCAGCAAGAATGCAAGCCGGGAGACTATATCCAGATTCCCACATGATGAGATAGGTGACAGACACGGTCAGAGCACCAAGGATAGCGGGCATGGCTCGGAAAGCCACATACGGGACCTTGTTGGCGATGTAGGAATCGCCAATGTTCTCGAAGTGGAAGTGGCCATCGTATCCAACTAGCCAGCCCATAAAGGCGAACAAGAGCTTGCCAAAAGGAGGATGAACATCGAAGAAGTAGGTTCGCTCGAGGTAGAAGGATGCGAACTATAAGGAGATACAACTATTAGTGTGCGTGATCTAGACGTTAAGGACAACTCTGCGTACCTTTCCAAAGTGAACCTCGTCAAAGACGACCTCGTTAGGATGGCTGATACCCCAGAACCGAGTGACAAAGGCAAGGACAGTAATTACGAAGAGGGCAAGCTTGTAGTCACGCTCATTCCCCGGCCCAGTCTTCTCTGCGGCGGCCTTTGCGAGCTTATCGAGTTCGGCTTCAGGCGCAAAGGAAGTGGCATCGACGGGTTTCTTCGAGGCCACGTTCCTCTGCCGCAGGCTGCCCTGCGGCGTGGGACTACGAGCCATAACGCTGAAGTTGACGAAGGTATAGAGCTGTGATGAAGAGTCAGAATCTAAGTCGCTTGGCCGTTGATGAAGATTGACGCAATCGGGCTGACGTGAATGGACTCGAGCGCTCCCGGTTGAGGAAGGAGGGAAGGGAAGCTGCTTGGTCGCACGATCGGCAGATAAAGCTCAGGGGACTCACAACTGGGTAAATCCTACGGCCCAAGCGGCCAGTCAATGGGAATAGAAGCACAGGAATTAATAAAGGAAAGAAAACGAATAGAAAGAAACGGAGCTATCGCACAATGCAATGCAATGTGCCCCTGACGGTTGGGAAGGAAGAGACAAACAGAAGCCTCCCTTTCTGATGTGCGTCTGTCGCGTCCAAGTTCAAAGCTGAGGACAACGTGCCAGCTCCCCTGGGACTGACGGACGACGCAGGGGGTAGCGGGCACTTTTTTTTTTGGACACTTGGCACTAACGTCACTAACAATTTTGCCCCAGGTCGATGGTCGCTCCACTATTTGCGCGCGCTCTCTCTCATTGCTCAGTGCGTGCTGACGGGAGCTGAAGCTGAATGAGCTACGCTTTTGCCTCCTATCGATAAGGCCGACTTCCCAAGGTTCAGAGAAGTGACCGACCTCGCCGGCCTTGGCCACTTTCTATCCCCGTCTAACTAGTTAGGAACGGCATTCTCTGTTCTCATCGGGATTTGCCTAGCTCACTGAGTCACGCTATAATAAACAGAGTCGATAGCCATCACGGCTTCGGATGTGGCCCGGCCGCCGGACATCGCTGTTCGGGGCTGATGCCGAAGGCGCTGTGAGGACCTTGCAACAGAGAGTCTGCATCCTCTAAACATGTTAATCCCAAGGTCTGCTACGTAAGAAAAGTCTGTATTAATAATAAAATCATTAGTGATAGACGGAACTCAAACTTATCTGCCGTGGCCGTGTGTAGACCGTCTCAACCCGCGTTCGCTGTGCTCAGAGGGCGTGAAGGCGGGGCAATGCCACCTCATAGTTAGCCGATCAACGGAGCGGAGCCCAGTTAAGTAGAACCACTATAACTTCCACCGACTTCCACTTCACTTGGGAGCGGAGCCGTGCTTTCCATTCAAATATCAAGGCATTGCCTCTTCAAGTTTGTGAATCATTCCCGTCTATACCAAGCATCGACTCTAACCTCTTCATCATCTTCTCCAGGTATGTTGACGACTCGTGTTAGCCGCGTAGCTGCAGCTCCCCGCCAGTTCCTCCCCAGAGCTGTTACCACAGCAGCTCTCCGGACCCCTCGCGTTGTAGAAATCAGCTTCACTCATCATCATCAAATTAGAACAAAATCCACAATGGCCGACCAGACTATCGTCTTTACCAAGAACGCCCCGGCCCGTGAGTTTACCCCCCCGCAATGAAGATCTGGAACATGTCACTGACGACGAGTGCAGCTGTTGGCCCTTACGTAGGTTTTGAGTGAATCCCAATACTGCCCACCCTGATATTGACCAATCGCATAGTCCCAGGCCATCAAGACCCCTACCGCCATCTACTGCTCCGGTCAGATTCCCCTTACCCCCGAGGGCGAGCTTCTTGAGGGCACCATTGGCGAGAAGACGAAGCAGTGCTGCAAGAACCTGCAGGCTGTTCTCGAGGAGGCTGGTTCTTCCATTCCCAAGGTCGTCAAAGTCAACATCTTCCTCTCTGATATGGCTCACTTTGCGGTAAGTTTTTATTGTCCATTTTGGAGGAATTATGACTGATTAGTGATACCCAGCCCATGAACGCCGAGTATGAGCAGTGGTTCTCCCACAAGCCTGCACGAAGCTGTGTTGCTGTCAAGACCCTTCCCAAGGATGTCGATGTTGAGATTGAGGCCATTGCTCTTCCCTAAATGGTGAAAGTTACTTTCAGGCTGGGGAGAACCTGTATTACCAAAGTAGCTAAGAGAAATAAAAGAAATCACCTAATTCGGCTAAACAACATCACAACGACGATATCGCCTTTCTGAATAACTGCATGTAGACAAAGAGTGTCATTCTTAGTTGCTTCTGCAATATCTTGGGATTCCGCCACAGATTGACTCTGAACACCAAATGAAACCTTTTTATTCGCACGTAAGAACCCGATGCGGAGTGCCGATAGAGAACACTTGATTACCTAGTGGCATTGAGACACTACGAATAATCACTCAACCCTTCCTCTAAAAGCAGTAACCCTTAACTCTAATCTCAATCCTAGCCTCGCCTGACGTTCTCTTAGCCATGACTTGACCGGGTTACGTAGGAAAACTAATCGTGTTGTGTGCGAACTGTAAACTTTTATGTAGAACAAAAGCGAGCGGAACTGGGAAGAGTTCCCCATTCATTGGTGATATTCCCAACTTGCCCCTGGATAACTGTCCCCTAGACTAATCACTTCCTCCACATTATCCCACTGTCCCAGACGTTCACAAAATGCTACCCCAGCCCTTACGATCTCCCTGGCCGCTGACCCCGTTCCGTCTTCCTGCTCCTCTAGTCCCTCTACGATCCTCGTTGATGAATCAAGGAGACATATTATGTCACGAGCAGCAGTATGCTCTGAATCTGGGGACAACATCTGGAGAGCCACGCCCTGAGCCCAGAAGATGTTGCAGATTGCACTGACGTTGACCTTTAACGAGGTAGTAGATTGTGCGTCACGGTAAACCGTGATGCCTCGAGTCTCTCCCATTGTTGAGCCACCGTGGAGAGAAGATTCTGAACTTGAACTGGGAGAATCATGTTGCAATCCAAATTCGGACCGAGGGTGCCGTAAGTCAATATTACGCCTGAAGCGCTTGATATACTCTTGACTCGCCCTTAGACAAATACCATGGACGTCCTGTGCAATCGGAAGTCCGATAAATACCACCTCGCCAGCATCGCTATGTGGCACAACCGACATTTCCCTTCTGTAATGTTCTGTTTGGGTAGCAACTTCACGGAAAGGCACATCCATTTCCTCAACCTTGGGAAAGGGACACTGTGTAGCAATTGCAGGGTGAATTTGGCGATCATAGTGCGTCATTCGCGTCTCGATGTTTAGACCCGATTCCCGACTGATCTGAGGATATACTCTGATTTCGCCTGCTTCATCGTCCACTGACGGCTCCCTTGTCAGGTTCTCTTGAGTCTGTGATGCCTGGAGGGTTGTTTCAGATGCCATAGGTATTGTTGATTCGTAGACAAATATACTGAGGGAGGGTGGGTTTCCAAATACTGGACTATCCATATCGAGACGAGGAGAGAAGTAGAATAGAAGTTACGGAAGGCTGAACGATAAATATATATGTGCTTGTATATGTATGTGTGCATATTCAGAGAGCTGGTAGACAGAGGGTGTAGCTTGGAGAGCTGATGTCGTTGCCAGCTAACACCTGAGCCTTAGTTACCATGCGTGATTAAGGACCTAATATGGAGACAAGGAATCTCATACAAAACCATGGCAAAATGTCTTATTCACTTCAGCTGTTCTTTATCTCTATCTATGCATTCCAGATGACAACTCTTCCGTCAACACCGCTTGCTGTATGCTTTGTCAGATTTGGTAAGGCGATTAACAAGGGGATTTGAGACTTACAAGTAAATCGGGTTATGCGGTCACCAGAGAATTCAAAGGGCCGGATCGTGCTGATAGTATTCTGGTGGGTCGTCTTCAACTGAGTATCGTCTTTGGCCTTACCCTTTAGATCCATCTGCCTAAACATGTTCAAAGCCGACTCTTCACGGTGCTCGCCGAGGCCAGGGCGACCCTTGGACTCGATGGGTCCGGCGAGCTGCCAGCCTCCCTCGTCTCCTTGGAAGCGGAAAGGCTCGCAATCGTATCCAGCAGCAATGATCTCATCTTCACTGCTCCAGAACAAGCTCTTGAAAGGCAATAGCTGGGTCGAGATGCTCACAACGGCCCTTGGTGGTTGATCCGGCGCACTGGGGTAGACAACAGTAATGCTGCTGTCATGAGCCGCAAACGCAAGGCTGTTGCCGCTCGGCGAAAACGAGACGGAGTGGACCCACCCGGCAGAGTTGTTCAAGTACTCTCCGCAAACGGTGTTGAAAGGCAACCTCTCGCCCCATGCACTAGGCTCAGGTCGCTTGTCAACCCCCTTGATGAAGCTGGAGAAGACCCTAGCATGGGCATCGGTGGAGCCGGCAGCAAGAAGAACGGAGTTCGGGTGCCATGCGACGCTGGTGATAGTGCTACGGATGGGCTTTTTGAGGTGCTTCGACACCCACCAGTCGTTCTCCTCTTCGAAGTAGCAGATGGCAATGACACGGTCGCCGGAACCGACGGCGAACTTGGTCTCCGAAGGTGACCAGCGGACGAACGTCGCAGCTCTGCTAATTCGGAGTAGGACTAGGGTAGGCTTATAGCCGGTGGGAGAAGGTTCCCAGACAAGAGCGTTACGATCTGGTGTGGTCTGAGTTGGCGGCCTGGTGTAGAAAGGTTGGTCTGTTAGATCACTAACCTTGAGAGCATGAGACAATGCGACCACTGTTTGGGCAGATATCAACGCTCGTCACAGTCTTGTCATGGCCCTTCAGCTCATCCTTCAGCTTGAAAGCCTTTCCAGTCTTGCCGTACAACTCAACCGTCGTGTCGCGAGCCACGGCCAAGGTTTCATGATCAGCCGAGAACGAGTGATCGGCAATCGGGTTGTGGAAGAGGTGGTGGACTTCGGGAGCGGCCATGGTGGAAGTTCGTTAATATGCGATAGGAGTAGCTCTCTACTACCGCCCTGTTTGGGATATGTGATATGGTTGAAGGAGAGGTTGAATGAGCGGAGCAAGCTGTGGACAGGAGGCTGACGATGGCAACTTGGTGGGGGTGGGGTTACGTAGCTGGCTCAAGCTCGGACCACTTAAAGCAAGTTGCTCGACGAGGCTGGGATGGTTGACCAAAAAACTCCGCCCTGTTCACACATCAAGGTATCCAAAAGGACTCGACATCGACATTCAGTAACGCGACAAACGTCCCGGCCAACTACACGTGAACGAGGGGCTTATACCGACCAATTAAGGGCTTATATGCAAGGGAGATTCAAGGCGCGAAGCACGATCCAACAATGGCTGCCGTAGCTCCCTCTCGCGGTCTTCAACCGAACTCCTCGCTGCCCGCGAAAGTGCAGCCCATCCCTCCAAATCAGACGTGAGTTCTCTTCCATGGCTGTGTTTGTTTGGGTTCTAACCGTCGCAGGCTCTATGTAAACAACCTCCCTTCATCAAAGATCCAGAAAACCGACCTCAGGGCGGCCTTATACATGCTATTCTCAACATATGGAGCCGTGTTGGACGTTGTCGCACTGAAGACAATGAGCATGCGAGGGCAGGCTCACGTCGTGTTCCGAGACGTGCAAGCAGCCACTCAAGCAATGAGGTCTCTGGAAGGACAGACTTTCCTCGGCCGTCCACTGGTGAGTGCAGCAAATAACACACGCAATGGCAACCCTCCCAACTAACCGTGCCGCTCTGTTTAGCAAATACAATACGCCAAGTCGAAGTCGCATTATGTTGCTAAGCTCGATGGCACTTTCAAAATCCCCACGAGTGCAGGCGCTGCAAATGTCGAACAGACAGAACTTCAACAGAGCATCTTTAACGCGCCTCCACCTGGAGCCGCATCTGGGTCGGGCCTTCCTGCCAAGCCGACCACGACTGCAGACCATGTCATGAAGGATGTTGGCTCACCCGGGAGCCGCGGCCAGAAGCGGACCCGTGACGATGAGGATGATAGTGAGGAGGATGTTGCTATGGAGGAGGATAGTGATGATGAGTAATGATCTCAACGCTGATGTTCGGCTACATCGATGCAAAAAAGGAATCCGCCGAAAGATGAAGTCGTTTCATGGGATAGCCATCTCCTTGGGCACCCATAAGCCAACGCAGCCTCCTACAAGTCCGAGCCAGATAATAAGGTAATTCGCCCTATCGCATTCGAATTTTGAAATGGCATCCCCTAGCAGGCAGGGGTGGACGAAAAAGGACGGGACGCCCGTGACAGGGTGATGCTATATGCAAGGTGTTAGTTAGGCCAAACCAACTTACGATACCCGGAATGCAAATTGACTTGTGAAATAGCGATTCTCATACTCACATCCGCCGAGATGCCACCGATGCCGTTGGAGGCACGAAGTCCCGCCTTGTACTCGTCAGGCACTAGGCGGCGGAAGACAGTGTCGATGTTAAAGGCCGGCTCATCTGGAGGGAGGCCCCGTAGATTGAACCATAAACATGGTACCCGATATGTGGGATGAAGATGGATCTCATATTCGACCACCCCAATGTCTGGCCGAAATGGTGATTTCAAGAGGACTGCCTAGAAACTCATGAGAAATCAAAATATTCATCATATGTTCGGAAGTTTCGTACCTCATCCGACTCTTCAGCATCCAGCATGTCCCTATCCGCCGTCAAGGCCAAGTCCCCACCTAAGCCTTCCGATATTGAGAAGTTGCCCAGATCCAATGAGAGATCTCCATGATCTAGGTCGGTTTGTAGTGGACGTTGAATCTGGATATATGTAGTGCAGCTGCCGTCGAGTGAAAACTCTGTATTCAAAGCTGTACAAACGTTGAGCTTCCATCGGGTCCTCTCAGGGCCTAACGCAGCCTGACAATATCGTCGTTCTAGATGATGGCAGGCTTCGGCGAACTCCTCCTTGTTGAGGGATGGGAAGTTCTCAATACTCATGATTGCGCCCCCTACAATATCGAACAATCTGATATCCTCTTATTCGAATGTTGAATTGCGCCCCTTCGGATCGCTATCCCCACTCGGTTGTCGTTGATTGTCTCGGGCACTCGTCAGGGAGCTAAGAATTAAGCTTCGTCCAGGTACTAGGACTTTGGCTCACGTGCTGGGGAGAGACACCCTTTTCTGAAGGGTTTCCGGTGCCGAATTGTGTAGGTATTTAGACAAGGTTTATGATCCCAAAGACGAAAGAGCTCCCGCATTCCCATCAATTAGAAACGCCCTTGTCCTCGCGTGAGGTGCTGTCAATGCAGGAAGACCATGCAACCAAAAAGGTGCAAGGCGGAAGGTGGAATTCAAGACTGGACCCATCTCCGATTGGCTTACATGTCCTCTTCCCAAGGAAAGGAGACGTAACGGCCAGCACTCCAATTGACATTTTAAATCCTGGAATCTGTCATTGACTTGTGTTGGAATTGATGAGGTGAAGCTGTGCTTCTCTTCTCTTCTCCATTCTTTCTCGTGTATTTTTCTTGGCGTTGGCACTTCGCTTTGTTGCGTGCAGTAACCTCCACTACAGATCTCCTCCACTCTCCACCGCGTCATGAAGCAGCCAAGCTCGACCTAATGATCCGCGATCCCTTCAACGTCCACCAAAAGAACGTCTTCAAAGCTACAACTTTCCGAACGGCCCAGCATCTCAAGGACACGGCAGCGCTGGTCGGTGCTAATGCACTAGACATGTCCTCCTTCTCGATTCCAAAGAATGTACCCTCATTTACAAACCCCCAGCGAAACCTCGAGGACCGAGTCTGGGGCTCCGGTACGAGCGGACGACAATCGCTACCGATGTACAAAGACAAGCCGTATGCGTTCGAGCCGGATAAGCCGCTATGGAGGCGCAAACGGGGGATAGGAACGATGGTTCTCGCCGTCCTGACCTTACTCTATTTTCTGGGATTCTTCACGAAACCTAGTAGTCCTAGGCGGACCACAAACACGGACTGGAGTTGGATGGCGATGTCACAAGAGCAGGGGAAGCCCGACTGGGACATGAGACGGGAAAAGGTGATTTCGGCTTTCGAGGAGAGCTGGGACGCATACGAGCGATATGCATGGGGTATGTTTGCTAACTCGCTTGGGGTCACTGTGTCTTGAGTTGGGAGACGTTTTCTGACTTGGGAACACTGCAGGTTACGATGAGTACCACCCTGTCTCCAAACGAGGCCACAATATGGCACCCAAGGGGCTCGGCTGGATAATTGTTGACTCCTTGGACACGATGATTCTGATGAACCTGACGTCACGCGTCCAACATGCCAGAGAATGGATCTCAAACACCCTAACTTGGGATCAAGATCAGGACGTGAACACTTTTGAAACCACGATTCGGATGATGGGTGGCTTGCTCTCGGCGCACTACCTATCGAATACCTATCCGCATCTCGCTCCCATCGCTGAAGACGATCCTGGGGCTGCTGGAGAAGACCTCTACCTCGAGAAAGCAAAAGATTTGGCGGACCGTCTTTTGGCTGCATTCGACTCCCCCTCTGGGATCCCGTATGCGAGCGTCAATCTTGGAACGTACAAAGGAATCCCCTCTCATGCTGATATGGGAGCTTCGTCGACGGCGGAAGCAACGAGTCTGCAGCTCGAGTTCAAATATCTAGCAAAGCTCACTGGCGAGAAAGAATTTTGGGACAAGGTCGAGAAGGTTATGCAGGTTGTCGACGACAATGGCGCCCAAGACGGTCTCCTCCCGATTTATATTTACGCTACCACTGGAGAGTTCAGGGGCAAGAATGTACGCTTGGGCAGCCGAGGGGATTCGTATTACGAATATCTCATCAAACAGTATCTGCAGACCAACAACCAGGAACCCATTTATCAGGATATGTGGGATGAAGCTTTGCGGGGAGTTCGCAAGAATCTAGTCACTTACACGGAGAACGCCCAGTTCACTATCATTGGAGAACGGCCGCAAGGACTGCAAAGGCCAATGACGGCGAAGATGGACCATCTGGTGTGCTTCATGCCTGGTACGATCGCATTGGGTGCTACGGGGGGCCTGACTGAAGAGGAGGCAAAGAAACTGCCCACCTGGTCTAAAAAGAACGAAGACGACATGCAGCTGGCGCGAGAGCTCATGCACACTTGCTGGGGCATGTACAAATACATGGCAACAGGGCTCTCAGCTGAGATCACCTACTTCCAAATTAATCGGCCACCTCCGCCCATCTCAGCCCCCCATTCGGCACCCATGGACTTCGACCCGGACCCTGCCGCAACGTGGCGCAAGGACTTCACTGTTAAGGCCAATGATGTTCACAACCTCCAACGCCCGGAGACTGTAGAGAGTCTGTTCTACATGTGGAGGATTACAGGCGATATTCGGTACCGAGAATGGGGCTGGGAGATGTTCAAGTCGTTTGTTAATTATACGGCTGTCAAGGATGGAGGAGGCTTTACAAGTCTGCGTAACGCTAATGTTATCCCACCGAGGGTTAAGGACAACATGGAGAGCTTTTGGCTGGTAAGTGAAAGCACTGATTCATCCGAGGCATGACAGATTTCTAACACGGAGCGATAGGCCGAGACTCTGAAGTATCTTTATCTCTTGTTCTCTCCCAGTGACCTGCTGCCATTAGAGAAGGTGGTCCTCAATACGGAAGCGCACCCTCTGCCTCGATTCGACCTAGGACCGTTATTCTCAACAGGCTGGGAACGTAAGCCTAGAGATGCACGAGGCAGACTCGTTGGAGCCAGCAAAGAGGATACGGACATGTAATCAGCCTCAACTGTACGTAATCTGGTGAGCAAGATTGAAATTGGGTATTGCATCACGGTGTTTGAGATAGACTTCACATCAGGAGTACATTGGTGTAAATTGGAAACATTGTCTATACAAAACCATTATCAGATGTCAAAACGGAGCTGCTCAACTGCGACGGTCAGGGGCTTTGAGGCGTCATTCTGGAAAGACTTTAACTTCAGGTGTGTGTGGGCTCAGACAGCCCAAGTATCAACACCGACGGCCGGATCTGGCAGGAGCCTCGCGCCGGCATTTCAAGGTTCAATAACGCCTCCCGGACCAACGCTCTTATTGCTCTGGTACAGAAACGACGCAGACTTGTCGAGGAACTACCGGGAAAGGATGCGGGCCGCCTAAAGTACAGTCAACTCATGCATGGCTCAGGGCTGATTCTCTGCAACGGCTCACAGGCCGTCTGCGCATGGGATCAACCACGTATCACAGCGCGAGAGGGAACGCAAGCGATAGGTAGGAAACCTCGAGGGGTCCGGGTTCAAGGATGCTTATCCCTGGACGGCACAAGCAGGCAGCCCTTTTCATCTGCATCGTTTCCAAGGTGTCCATTACCTTAAAAAGTCTTGTGCTGGGGACTATCTCCTTGGCGGACTGGCCTCACGTCGCACGCCGTGTTCCGTTACAAGCCGGACGCTCAGACCCGGCGCTCCTTGGTCGTCACCCCATCTCCTCCACGAGACTCAGTCCAGGAGATGTTCAGTGCTTTGTCCAGTGCTTTGGCTTCAGTGGAGGCGCTGAGTCAGTCGTCAACGTCCGGTCCCAAGCACTGGACGCAGCACAGCGTTCAGCCCCCGCAGGCCCGCGTCTCTCAGCGTCTCCAGCGCGGAGCGGGTCCGCTGTAGCCCCACCAGAGATAGCGCTTCGTCCTCTGTGAGATACTGAGATTGGCTGCGGCGAGCCACCGGGCGGTCTGGGCTCTTTGGCAGGTCATGAATCCTTGTCTCAAGTCTTTCTTGGGTCAACGCCAAGCGCAATGTCGTTGTCCAACATGATAAGCCCACCATCAACGCTTCCAGCCCCTTGCTAGCCTGTTCTGTTCTCGACGTTTAGCTCTTCTTCAATAGCGGTTTGTTCTTTCAACCATTCTTTCCAGAGGCTTTCTTCCTCTGTCACGGCCGAGTCGAGTTATACCGACGTACGACAACTTCATATCACGATTTAGCGACTCGCCTAGACCTGGTGGCGATAATGCCCACGGACACCAGGTCAGGCTCGCTTCGACGAAGACGACGACGACACCACGATAACCGCAATTAGCCCACCCAACGCCGCCGCTTGAGTGCGCGACCGACAATACCGCTTCCGCTGTCCTGTTGAACCCCGTCGCATCCGTACATCGCATCCTTCCCTCCAGCGCTCCCAATTTGCTCCTCCCTCCCACGATATCGCGGGTCACGGGAGGACGGCGATAATGACGCCACACCCAGACGGCGAGCTCAACACTCTCAAAATGAAGGCGGAGTCCGTCACGCACGGCAGTTCTTTCAGCATGCGAGAACCCGACTACGATAACGATGCGCTGCCGCGATACTGGGATAGCTTTATAGATGGCTTCAAGCGCGACCCTAATTCGACACTCTTCGCTCCCGATCCGGCAGACCTCGAAGGCGGGCGTATATACAATGGCGCTCACTATTATGACTTGCAATCGGCTGCCCTCGAGACGGCGAATTCGGGACTGGCGAGGAAACTCAAGGGGAGACATTTGCAAATGATTGCAATTGGAGGCTCGATTGGTACGTCACGATCTTGAGGACACTTGGTGGGGGTGGGCAGAATTGCTGGAAGAAGATATGATCTAACATGGGCTTGTCTCGGTGGTATAGGCACTGGTCTCTTTGTCGCCTCTGGAAAAGCTTTGCACAACGGTGGTCCCGCATCATTACTGGTGGCCTTCTCCATCATCGGCATGATGCTGTTCTGCACATGCCAGGCTCTAGGAGAACTCGCCGTGATTTTCCCTATAGCAGGATCCTTTTCCTCGTGGGCCACTCGTTTTATGGACCCGTCATGGGGATTTGCTATGGGTTGGAAGTGAGTTGGCTCCTTCAGTCTAAGGAAAGTGAGCTCAATGCTAACTTGCAATAGTTATGCTCTACAATGGCTGATAGTATTACCATTGGAAATCATTGCTGCCTCCCTCACTATCTCATATTGGGACGAGCAAATAACAAGGGCCATCTTCGTCTCCATCTTCCTGTTCATGGTCATCCTTATCAACATGTTCGGTGTCAAGGGCTATGGTGAAGCTGAATTCATCTTCTCTATCATCAAGGTCGTCGCTGTCATCGGCTTCATGTGAGTCTTTTACTTGGCTTGGCAGCGCATCCCTGTCTAACATGTGCTTAGTCTGCTCGGTATTGTCCTCAATTGCGGCGGTACCCCCGATCGAGGATACATCGGCGGCGAATTCTGGCAACACCCTGGCGCCTTCAATAACGGCTTCAAGGGGCTCTGTAGCGTCTTCGTCACGGCGGCGTTCGCTTTTGCTGGGACGGAGCTGATTGGTCTCGCCGCTGCTGAGACCGCCAATCCTAGAAAGTCTCTTCCAACGGCCTTGAAACAGGTCTTTTGGAGGATCACCCTTTTCTATATCGTTGCACTGGCTCTTGTTGGCCTTCTCGTGCCGTACGATGACCCGCGACTTATCGACGGAGAAAGCACTGCAGATGCCAAGGCCTCACCCTTTGTCATCGCTATTGAAGAAGCCGGCATCCAAGTTCTTCCCTCCGTTATGAACGCTGTTATCCTTACCGCCGTTCTCTCTGTCGGCAACTCTGCCGTATTCGGATCCTCACGAACCCTTGCAGCTCTCGCAAACCAGAACCAAGCCCCCAAGATCCTCGCCTATGTCGACCGCAAGGGACGTCCTCTCGTCGCTATCGCTCTCGCCGCCCTCTTCGGCCTCCTCTCCTTCCTCGCCGACCTTCCCGAGCAGGGTGCCGTCCTCGACTGGCTGCTCGCCATCTCTGGCCTCTCTACCATCATCACTTGGGGCTCTATTTGTGTCTGTCATATCCGCTTCCGTCATGCCTGGGCTGCTCGCGGTCGTACGCCCGCCGAGCTTCCGTTCCAGTCGCAAGTCGGTCTTACGGGCTCCTACATCGGCGTCACTCTTAATATGTTGGTGCTCATAGCGCAGTTTTGGGTCGGAGCCTTTCCAATCGGCTGGGAAGACCAAACACAGGCCCAACTCGCTCAGAGCTTCTTCCTCAAGTGGATGGGTGCTCCAATCGTACTGGCCTTCTTTGGCGTGCACAAACTCTACTTTCGGACCTCGGTCGTCCGTCTTCGTGATATGGACGTTGATACCGGCCGGAGGGACTTCAACGTGCCTATACTAGTTGCCCAGGAACGCGAGGAGCGGAAAGGGTGGCCACGTTGGAAGCTTTTCTACAAGTTCCTGTGCTGAATATACCCCTTTGCAACCTGGAAACAGATTGGCTTGTTATGACAATAATTATTTGTACAATCATATGGGATTGATTGGATGGGAATTGGTTGGATTTTTAGCGGGGAGTACGGTATGATAGCGGCCGTTTTGTCTGTACTGGCCCCGAGCTGGCGTTGGAAACCGTTGTCTGATACGCCTTTGGTTTGATGGGTTTTCTGGATTTTTTTATTATACCTGTTGTCGATCTAATATCGTTTTTGGAAGTCTGAATTGGGTTAGAGAGCCGTGGATGAGCGGCTATATATAGTTACTTATACCTTAGTTGTAGCGCGATACCTTCGATGAATGATGAATCTCATGCTTGAGCATAGCTTGCCTAGGTGCCATGTCCCTCAAGTTTATTCACCAAATCACTGGAAATTTTCAATACACTAGACCAAGACATGATGTATACAAACTCATCCATTTAATGTGTGCTATGATGGCCTCTGTTCGAGGCATAATCTGACTATCAAGCTGGGGGGTATCCAGTAGCCATCGCTGTCTTAGGACGCTCGCCCCTTTTCTTTCCGAACACCGAACAAGAAGCAAGAGGAGCTAAAAAAAAAGAGGCAACAAAGGTGGATTTCAAGCTTCGGTTTATTGGTCTTTTTCCAATGCAAAGAAAAATGATGAAGTAGTACTGGTTCCTCATAATCATGAGCCGCAAGTAATCATATAATCGTCAAGTGCAAAAACAACAACAATGAAAGCGAGAGTCAGACATCATGGGTATCCTCGCAAGTCCCTGTGATCAAATGTCCGTCAACCTAAAATTCCCAAAAGTCTTTCTTGGCCGTGGTCGCGTTCTGCTTCCGGGACGCGGGAGCAGGTTGTGGTGCAGCCTCGTCGATTTCTCCATAGAGCCAATCCCTGTTAGTGCCCTTTCTGCCGCCCATACCATCGCCAGCAATGTTGATACCTTGCTCCTTAGGCTCGTTGCTCTGAGCATCCGAGCCTTGCTTGCGGCCAGGAACATTCTTAGGTTGGTCTTGGGGTTCCGTCTCACCATACAGCCAGTCCCGGTCCGTTCCCATCCTACCGCCCATGCCATCACCCGCAATATTGATGCGCTGCTCCTTGGGCTGATTGGTATCAGTTGCCTGGGCGCTTGAGCCCTGCTTACGACCAGGAACATTCTTGGGTTGATCATGGGGTTCAGTCTCGCCGTATAGCCAGTCCCGATCGGTTCCCCTCTTTCCACCCATACCGTCACCGGCGATGTGAATACGGGAGCTCTGGTTAGCGCCACTCACTGGGGCCGTACCCTGCTGTTTGCGGCCGGGGACATTCTTAGGTTGGTCCTGGGGTTCCGTCTCGCCATAGAGCCAGTCCCTGTTGGTTCCCTTTCGACCTCCCATACCATCCCCGGCGATATGAATTTTTTTATCTGGCTCACCCCGGCCATCGAGAGGGTTGTTCTCCTTCTGCGAGGTGGGAGACTGATCGTAAGAGGACCAGTTGGCATTCATCATGTTCACCGCCTTCTTTCGAGCCTCGGGTACGTGGTGTGGTTGCTGGGGTTGGGCTGGAGAGTCGTCGGTGATGTTGAAATGAGGATCGAAGTCGTTATTGCGGCCCTTGAGGTTTGTGATGTTTCCAAGTGCACGGTCAGGTCCAGAAACTGGGTCCTCTGTGTCAAATAACTGGTTCTTGTAAAGACCCAGGCCCTCGTTGTGTGTGTAACCTCTGGGTTTGGCCCCGGGGCGGTCTGCGTGTGGCACTGGCTCACCGTCGTCCTGAAGCTCGAAGTGGGTCTCGGCGTCTCGTCGCGGCTTGAGGGGTTGTTGGTGGGCGGGTGTCTCACTTACGCCCGAGTCTTTATCTGTGTCCCAATGGCGGACGTCCTGAGTCCTTAAACCGATGTTCTTGCTAGGCTTCACCTTCTGAGGAGTCACGAAGTCGCCAAAGTCCCACTGACTATCGTGCTTAGACTTCGGTCGATCTTCAAAGGAGTGCCCCCGTACTGGGGCATCCTGAGGATCAGTGCCATCGGCAAAGTCAAAGTGGGAGTATTTCTTCGGATTGGGACGGATGAATCGCTTCTCCTTGGGCGCCTCGGCTTCCTGAACGTCCTGGCTGCCGTCGAAGATGCGCATGGGTTGGAAGTTCTTGCCCTGCCCGCCCTTGCTGGGCGACATGGATCGGTGACGGTTGGCGCTAGGCGAGTCCGGCTCGTCGCCTAGGATCTCCGTGAAGGTACGCTGTTGAGGTCGGGTTCCTGCGTACGGGGACACTACACTGGCAGGAGGCCCCTCAATCTCGTCCCTGGAACCAAAGAGTTGTAAAGAGGCGTGGGGATCGCGGAAGGCGTTTTGCGAGTTTCCTCGGGTTCGGATGATGACTTCGTTATGGTCGAGGGTGGAGGCAACGACGGTGCCAGCTGATTTGACGCATGCTTGGATGAAAGCGATCTGCTCTCTGCTGTCGCGAATCGGCCAGTTGAGACCAGACTTGCCGATGATTTCGATCTGTTTCAGAAGTGAACCCTGGTCCCATTGGAGTCGGATTTGCGCAATCTTGCCGGCATCGTCGAAGGTGACGATGTGTGTCTGGACAAGGTTCATTAGTTAGCCTTCGCTCTCGTATAGAGGCGCATTGCTGGTAGCAACGTACAATTGGAAGATAGGCAACACGTCCGGAGAGGAAGTTGTCGTCGAGACCGGGCAAGTAGGCACTTCCGCCGGTCTGAAATCCTAGGCCCGTGTCTACCTCGAGCATGATGGACTTGCCGCCATCAATGATGTTCAGGACATCTTCCTTCGTCTTGGTGATCTGCTTCTGCACAGCGGTAAGGTGTTTGATGATCTCCGTAGAGCCTGAAAAGGTTGTGGTGGTGGTAACATAATGAAGCGCAGCCGTGTCAGCCAGAAGCGACGAGTTGGGCGCAGCGAGGAACTGCTTGTAAGTGGCCGCCATGGCGAACAAAACAAGAGGTGGGGGATGCTGCTGACGTCGAAGGAAGGTTGATTCGGACGAGAAGCACAGCGCGACAGGACAGGAAGAGGAGAGGCGATGCCTTGGCTTGGATGAAACAACAAACGAGAGTCAAAGTCTGACCTTGGGTTTGGGGTGAGGAAAAGAAAACACGGATTCAAAACAAGCATGTGGAGGTGAACCGGAAGGTGGATGTCACTGGGCGAAGCGGACCGGGGCCCAAAAGGGACGATGAGGGAGGGGTTACCCTTGCGTCAAGGAGTCTGGAGAAGGGCGGAAGCAAATGAAAGGATCGTCCTTCCCTGCTCGAGTAAAGGGCTTCGCAGTCTGGTTTGAGAAAGGCAGCGGGTGCAAGGCCGTCCAAGGCCGTCCAAGGCCCTCTCTCCCATTCCTTGCTGATATAGCGCCACACTAAGAAACGCGCATCAATGCGATTCATCCAGACGCGTCTCGGGCCATTCAAACATTTCGCAGATATAGTTCCATGTTTATTCCATGTTTATACCGTATCGATAAACGATAAACATTGAACCAGACGTCCAGTAAGATGCCGGCTATCAACTGCTAATAAATGTCTAAGACCAAACAATCTGCACGCGAGATCTCAGAAGCAAACACTCTCAGTGCCGAATGCAGGCCGCCCCTGTCCTGCGCCGGACTGTTTCGTTGTATGCCCACAATCGGCTCAGGGCCAAACGCCGTTATGCAAACTTATCTCAGCTATTGTTCGACCAGGAATCCCCAAGACTCCGACTGGCTCCCACGCTGGCCTCTTCACCGCTAGGTCCACCAAGCACACTGCAATTGAGTATACAATAGTTGTCCGTTAATCCGGTGCTACCCTGACAGTTTTCAAAAAAAGGGGTCAGTCAGGACGAAGTAGGAGACTTCCTCATAAGCTTGCGGCTGTGCTGCACCCAACGTGCCTTGCTTTAGCTCCTGCGAGACGATGGAGATGATCCACTTGTTTCACGCTCGCTGCGCCATTCCGTCTTGAGTGAAACATCAGCACTGACCAACTTCCATATCTGTTCGGGCTCAGCTGCTTGAGGATACTCATTGTTGAAGAGTCTTGGGGAGTTCGTGGCAAGCACATTCCTTGAACCAGCCCCGGACTAGGTGCAACACACGGCCCAAACCGACCACTCCTATCGATAAAGTCTCCGCACCTCTGCAAGATATTAGTATCCTGCAGCCACCTTAACCTGGAAGTGGAGTGTGCCGCGATCCTGACTGCGCCGGACTGGAACCATCTGCGACAATCGCATCTACTTTTGTTAAAATTCGTATGAACCTCGACTTTCTTCCTCTTTTCCAGTCCATATAACATTAAAGGTGACATTTGTTTCCGAAGAAACTATCAGGTTTACTAGGACAGTGGAACAGCACTGCTCCTGCATGTCCCAACATCCTGATCAATTTCCTTGTTCAAGGCTAATAAAAGAAGGTAAAATAGCTACAGCCTAAAAAATCCATTAACTCAACTCCATTCTTGATGTTAATGCTAATGATTCGATTGGGGAGACAAGGGGTCTATATAGTTGTGTTCGTCGACTCTTGATTTCCAATGGCACCTTAGATTAATGGGATATTCTTTTTTAGGTAATTTGTTCGAGTGCTTGGTATTTAGTCTCGAAGATTATGCTATTGCACAATTTTCATCACTACATTCCTATCTTACTGAGGTCAACTCTTACGCACTTGGGTATCTGCACATAACTTCAACTCCAGCCCATCTACACCCTCCTCCAGCCCTACTATCACCTTACAGACCTCTGTCTCCTTCCTTTTATCCGCCCTTAACTGGTTGCGTGCCTTGCCATCAAGACCATGAAGTAGCAAATTGAGAGGATCAGACTTAAGCGTCCGAAGTCGAATTCGCCGGGAGTTTCGGACCACACCGAGAGCAAATATGATTCCCGCCAAGGAGACGGATACAGGCGCCGTAATAAATCCCCAACGAACACGAATGTATATGACCCAATGCTGGGCTATTCCCTCCACTGAGGTGCCATCTATCTCTCGCATTCGGTTCGTCATGAGGCGAGCTGCGTTTTCGAATGCTGCCGTGATGTTTGTGGAGTTCGATAGCCCCTTGGTTATGGAGTTTGCCATGCCAATTTTCATATCCGATATCATGGTGGAGATAGACTTTTGCGTCAAATTGAAGACGCGCTGAACATCGGCTGGTATCGAGGAATCCCCTACAAGGCGGAGCTGAAGATCACTTCTCCTCAGCAAAGTGCATTCGGATTCATTCTTTCGAGCAAGTGAGGTGCCAAAGTCGGCCTCGAGATCATCCTTCAAGATAGGAGGCTGGTCTTTCCCTCCTTTTTGCCATAGTGGCTGCCATGATTCTTTCCTGCGCTCGAACGAGGTCGGCAACACTGACTGCTCTATCTTTCCGTTCCGCATCTTAGTCTGGTATGTCTGAATGCAATACCGCAACGCACATTCTGTAGCCTTTATCGTTGCATTATCACTCAGCGAATCGTTTGTCTGGTATTTATTCGCGGTGTAAAGAACAGCATATGAAGCCAGAAGCGTGTCCCAATGCTGGAAAGAGTACGTCTCATTTGGCAAGACAGAACTGGCCAGCTCTAATCGGGAGCATGCCGTTGGCAGGTCGGCATAGGTATCGCTTCCGACGAGCAGCACTCTATCGCGCCCATAGGGAATCTCATATGTTGTATAGGTTTGCTGATCTACTCCTAGGATAGCATTGGTACATGTTGAGCCCGAAAACTCGGTGACCTTATTCTTCGACATATGATTCGAAATATCGGCGCAGGAACTACAAATTCCAAGCGTTGAATATGCGGGCCATGTACAGTTACCCGTCGGGCAGTTCAAGTAAGCTAACTCGGCAACTCTAGAGGTGGACGTGTTGATGAACCCTATTTGCGTTGTCACCGACATGCTCAGATCCGGGTGCATGTAGTAGCATCCAACGGCTTCGGTGTTGTTGTGATAGTCCACAACTAACCCCCGATTTTCAGCGCCCCAGTCACCAATGTCTAACCTCGAAGCTCGTATAATGGATGCTGTTCCATCCTTTCTGGGAGAGACTTCACCTTGATATACTATCACACCTTGTAGAAAGGGGTCAATAACGAGAAGCGCGAGAGTGATGATGGCGCCAAAGGATACCCAGTGCCTATACCGCTATGTCAGCTGTAGATCAAGCTGTGTGGGCCCGTTAGGTCTGGTATACCGAATTTTTAGCTCCCAGAGCAAGGTCAAGCTCCCCAAAGGGCCGCGGCCGGCTTCCTCAATGGCAATGAATTCAGACAGCGGACTCTGTCGCCCGGCAAACCATACCCATTTCCCCTGCGCGAGACAAGCCCCAACAACGAACGCCAGTGGGGTTCTGATGGCGAGGGTCAGGATGGAGACCATTGTATTCAGGGACAATGGGGCTGCCCATGTTGCAAGTGGCTGGCCATCGTGACAGGCAAGGAGAATGAGAAGCGCGATTAGGGCCGCGATACTACTTACAGAAGCAACTACTTCTAATCCCCAGCCCCGGATCGTTTGAGTTATCGTTTCGGGAGATGATGCTTGCAACAAAGGCACCTCTCCTCTAGATCCATTTTCGTCCCATGAAGCCGTCTCTTGTGGCCTTGGCAGATTCGAGGGTAAAAGAAGCGTCTCCTGCTCTGCACCACGGTCCTCTAGAAGCCTGTGTTCAGTTCTAGGACGGGCGGCTGATCCCACCGGCTTCCTAGGGACCACCAGAGGAAAAGGTGTAGATGCTTCAGACATCGTTCGTAACGAGAAGCATATGCTACGCCACTACTAAGTAGGGATCAGTAGGTTTTCATTATGCAGATGAAGAAAGAGCATCGTGCTATAAAGCTACAGGAGGCACTGCCTATTTCTAGTGCACATGGCCTTGATAATAGCGATATTATCCGTCATCTGCCCGATCGCTCACGGGGGTCGACACTGGCGTTGTGTAACACACCCAGCCACTTGAGGCGTAGACGCAGCTAATGCGACGAGCAATGGGAAGGGTGGAGGGGGAGAGCCAAAAATATCATTGCCAACCTGACCTTGAGTCCATCCAACCTTTGTTTTACTTTCACATTGTAATTGGACATAAAATGCTTAGCAGGATTTGAATGCCTTCTCAACGGCTGAAGACGAAACATGACGCGACACCCTTTCTCGAATTGTGTGCGAGAACGCTGGCACTCTGCTTGGTGCCTATTATAACCTCCAGAGTTCATGCCTATTCCTTAAGGAAGATGCCCGATTAGCTTTAAGAATGTCTCGACATCCTGATTGTCGAGAGAGTATAGCTGTGAATTCGAATTCCCGGCTCTCGTGTGGCTATCGTAGGATATAGGGAGGTGATGAACCAGTGAGATCCAAGGCACGCTGGCTTTTATGTTTCATCGTAGCACTGCCTTCATTTGGTTGTTTGCTATTTAAGCTTGCACCTTAGGTCTTGTGATATAATACAATGACGGCCCAAGCTGGTGCAGTGTCAAAAGCCAGCCCGCCCGCCCGCGGACCTGAATCGGGACGGCACAATGTTGCAAGTGGACAAGCCTAATTAGGCCATCAACTACATATTTCGAAGCAGACTTCAGAAGGGTGGAAGCTATTCTATTTATTGGAATTTGAGGATTTTCGGGCTTTTCTATATATTTGCCTTCCTGGGTAGTCTATTCATCGCAGACAGGATTTGAGCTCTCAAGGGGAATCAAAGCCACAGGGGTGCCTGGGTGCCTGGCAAGCCTGGGTGCTGTGACGTGTCCTTGGTAGGACTGTGGCGTCGAGCTGAAGGTTCCGCCACAATAGGCGAAACTGTTCCTCCACATGCTGACGTGCCTTGCCTGCGCGTAGGCAAAGTGTCAAGGAGGAATTTCCCCTTCATCATACCTAACTTTACGAGCAGCCTTTCGACCTCGACTTTCCTTATACCTCGCGTCGCGCAGTCCGACACCGAATCTCCTCATTGCGTCTTAGCGCTCCGCTCCTTCATGATACCCAACGACCAAGTCACGTCGCAACAATGAGGTCTGGGGCCAGGGCTGCCGCCTCGTGGCGGCTCCTGCTACTATCCCTACTCTGGACAGTGGTATTCGCAGAGGATAAGCCGACCATCTCTGTCACCAAGATGGATCACGCTCCTCTGAACATTAATTACTTTGAGGATAGCGATGTCATTGTCTTCCACGATGTGGACGAGCGAAACATCTACCGATCAACGGACGCGGGCGTCAAATGGGAAAGGGTGTCATCGATTCCCGAGGGCGTTGCAGCGATGCTATATATGCACACGTTCGAATCCAAGACCGCTTTCGTCATAACACAGGATTCGAAGCACTACAAGACTGAGGATCGAGGTGAAACTTGGGAGGCTTTCGACAGTGGTGTACTGGCCAGCGCTTTCCAACCAGAAATTCTCGTCTTCCACGCCGGTGACCCGAACCGTATCATCTTCAATGGCATGGAGTGCGACGGTCTCTTTTGCGACGAGCAAGCAACCTACACAACAGATGGCTTTAAGACGGCGAAGCTGCTTCGGGCCTTCACTGCGGGTTGTTGGTGGGCAAAGTCTACCAAGGAATTCGACAGTGGCGATCCAGAAAAGGATAAGGACAGGACATTATGTATTGTCCGGGATCCGTTCTCCTTCTTCAAGGAGGACCAGAAACTCCACATGTCCGACTCGTATTTCCAGGTATCTGGTGACAAGATTGACGAGTTTGAACCTAACTTGGACACCAATAAGGAAGTTTCTGGCGTCGTCAGTCTAGCAGGGGTGAAGAAGTACATCCTTGTTGCTACTGCATCCTTGATGAGCGATGAAATGGCTCTCTACGTTACCGACGATGCCGTTCATTGGCACAGGGCCATGTTCCCAACCGATGACAGCCACGACCACTCCCATCAGATCAACCAAGAAGCCTACACGGTACTTGAGAGCACCAGTTACAGCATCCAGATTGATGTGATGACATCTCATCCGTCAAATCCAATGGGAGTGATCTTCACTAGCAACTCCAATGGCACATACTTCACTGAGAATGTTCCTTACACCAACCGCAACACGAAGGGGCATGTTGACTTCGAAAAGATCAGTGGCATTCAGGGTATCTTCCTAGTCAATGTTGTTGAAAATGGCAAGGAGGTCGATAAAAACGGCGAGGAAAAGATTGTTATCACCAAGATCACATTTGATGATGGAAGAACCTTCGAGATGATCAAGGCTGGGGACGACACCATCCATCTGCACTCAGTGACTCAGCTTGATAACATCGGTAGAGTCTTTTCGAGCCCAGCTCCAGGATTGGTGATGGGTAACGGAAACACTGGAAAGTCGCTGGGCAAGTTCAAGGACTCAAATCTGTACGTGTCTGATAATGCTGGTGTGACTTGGAAAGAAGCTCTCAAGGGCCCTCATAAGTACGAATTTGGCGACTCCGGCTCAATACTCGTTGCTATCAAGGATTCTACCGACCAAGACGTTGACGAATTCTACTACTCTTTGGATCACGGCGATAACTGGAAGTCAGTATCTCTTCCTGATGGCTTGAAGATCAAACCAGATCTTCTCACTACAACGCAAGACTCGACAAGCTTGAAATTCTTGCTCGTTGGTGAGCATGAGAAGACTTATCACATCATTGCCATTGATTTCAACAGCCTCGATAAGAAAACCTGCAAGAAGGAGGACTTGGAAGACTGGTATGCTCGAGTCGATGACGATGGAAAGCCAACTTGCCTCATGGGCCACAAACAAACCTACCAACGTCGCAAGAAGTCGGCGGACTGTTTTATTAAGAGCGACTTCAAGGATCCAGTTCCTGAGACAGAGGACTGCGAGTGCACTGACGCCGATTTTGAGTGTGACTACAATTTCCAGCGAGACCCCGAAGACCATAGCGTTTGCAAACAAGTTGGCCGCATCCCAGCCCCGAAAGGAGAGTGCAAAGCAGACTCCGACGGCAAATTTATGGGCTCATCCGGTTGGAGACTCATCCCTGGAAACACTTGCAAGCGAACAATGGGCAAGCAAAAGGATGATGAAGTGGAGAGAAAGTGCTCCGAAGATGCTTCCTCTCCTGAAACTCCTGCTACTGGGGAGATCTCCCACAAGCAATATGTTTTCGACGCTACACTCGGAGACCTTGAGAAGATCTACTTAGAAAGAGCAGAGGCCAATTTCGGGGACGATGAGACTGTCATCGTCCGCCCTGTTAAGTACGACGGCGGTATGATGCAGGTAGAAAACATCCTTTGGCGGACTACTGATCATGGTAAATCCTGGGATCGCATCCTCAAAGGAGAAGAGATCTACGGCATCTATCCCCATTTGTACTACAAGGATGTGATCTTCTTTACAACCAAAAAAAGCGACAAGGTCATTTACAGTATCGATCGTGGGCGGAGCTTTCACAGTTTCAAGGCACCGTCTGAAGCCACGGACGGCTTTACGCTAAGCTTCCACCCAAACAAAAAGGACTGGCTTATCTGGAGAGGTGACAAGTGCGAAAAAGTTGGAGGCAGCGAGCAGTGCTTCCACACAGCATCAATCTCGACGGACCGCGGCGACAGCTGGAAAACTCTTCTGCGCTACGTTGATAGATGTGAATTCACGGGGCATACAGCATACAATTTCCGCCCTCTCGACCAGATCGTCTGCCTTGCCCGGGAGGAGGACGAGCAGGACCCAGAAAAGAAGGTTCTCATGTCGAGCAACGATTTTTTCATTGATGACAAGACTGTTCTCAACAACGCTACCGCCTTTGCCACTATGAGCGAGTTCATCCTTGTGGCTACGAAAGACTATGAGGATGGTAGCCTAAAGGCCCTTGCGAGTCTCGACGGGAAGCACTTTGAGCCTGCCCACTTCCCCTACAATTTCCATGAGACTCATCAAAGCTCGTACACTGTTCTTGACAGCTCCACTCATGCCATCAACCTCTTCGTCGCCACAGAGATCAAGGAGGGTCACGTACAGGGATCGATCATCAAGAGCAACTCCAATGGAACCTCCTACGTTCTCAGCGCAACCAACGTCAATGCTGATGATTCCTACTATGTAGATTTCGAAAAGATCTCGGGCCTTGAAGGCGTAACTGTGATCAATGTTGTCGCCAATCCGGATAAGAAAGACAGCAAGAAGGAAGTTCAAACTAAGATCTCACACAATGACGGTTCTGAATGGGCATATCTCGCTCCACCCGATAAGGATGTGGATGGCAAGTCGTATAAGTGCAGCAGCTCCAACGGTGACAAAAAGTGTGCGCTGCATCTGCACCACTATACGGAAAGGGACGACAAGAGAAAGACTTTCGCTGCTGCGTCAACCGTTGGCCTAATCTTTGGCGTTGGCAACGTTGGGTCTAAATTGGAAGACATCAAGGATGCTGATACTTTCATGACAACTGATGGAGGCATTACATGGAAGAATGTCAAAAAAGGACACTGGACATGGCAGTACGGCGACCAAGGCTCGATCATTGTTCTAGTACAGCGAGCTACGCATGGCAATGGTGCGAAGACGAACCTAGTCTCGTACTCGGTGGATGAGGGAAAGACGTGGACCGACTACAAGTTCTCTGATGAGGAGGTGACCGTCTTGGATATCACAACGGTACGGGCAGGAACTTCGCGGAACTTCCTACTGTGGTGCAAGTCCGATAAAGGCGAACTCTTCTCGGTCAATATCGATTTCACTGGCCTAGCCGACAGACCTTGCAAGTTGCTGAACGATGATGATCCGGACTACTACTTGTGGTCGCCAAAACACCCGCTACAAAAGGATGACTGTCTTTTCGGACACGTTGCCAAATACCTGCGAAAGAAGACGGACAGGAAATGCTACAACAACCAGAACCTTCAGAAGCTCCAGAATCACGAAAACTGCGAGTGTAGTCGTCGCGACTACGAATGGTGAGTTCCGTGAAATAGACAAATGTCAGGTCAAACAAACACTAATCAAATTCAGCGCTTACAACTTCGAGCTCGATAATTCTGGACAGTGTAAGCTAGTTCCCGGCTTCAAGCCTCTGTCCGGTCAAGAATGGTGTCAGCGATACCCGAACGAGACAACTTGGTTCGAGCCAACAGGCTACCGCCGGGTGCCTTTGTCAACCTGCAAGGGAGGTAACGAGATGGATAAGGCCTCTAAAGAACACCCTTGTGACGGCTACGAGGACGAATTTGAGAAGAAACACCGAACCTCAGGCTGGGCCCTCTTCTTTGCTATTATTATTCCTTTTGCTGCCGCTGGTGGCATCGGATGGTATGTGTTCCGCAACTGGAGCGGCAAGTTTGGCCAGATCCGGTTGGGCGAGAACTCGTCGACGTTCGATAGCGATCAGCCGTGGATTAAGTACCCCGTCATCGCGATATCTGCTGTAGCAGCTGTGGTCGCAGCCTTGCCATTAGTAGTGGCAGGACTCTGGCGATCAGTCACGGGGGCATACGAACGTGTCCGCGGTGGACGTGGGGAGAGTTGGTTTGCCGGTAGAGGCACAAGACGATTCACAACGCGCGATAGCTTTGCCCGAGGTCGGGGCGATTATGCCATCGTGGATGAGGACGAGGGCGAGTTGCTCGGGGAGGAGAGCGACGAGGAGGTTTGAAGGACGATTAGACGTAAACCGGATACCTTGTGATGTATAAGCTATGTGGGCGGGTTATTGGGCAGGAGTGTTTGACTATGGGATTATGTTTCTTATTTGAATACAAGAGCGTTTAGTCTAAGTACAACATAGCATAGCACAGCGCAACCAAAGAGCTGCAAGCAACGATGCTGGACTTGAGATCAGGGTCGAGCCAGGCAGCTAAAGAGGAGACATGCTGTAGATGGATCATAGAAAGGACAAGGACGTCCAAGTTTTGAACACGCTCAATAATTTTCACCGAACTCCTCCTAATTCTCATTACCTACCTCCCTCATTCGGTGACCAGTACATCCAGTTAGCTGCGTCGGCGATGTATCCCACCTGAGTTCCGCCGACAGCCTGTGCGCAGACGCGCCCTGACCTGCAGTGTCATGCATGCAGATTTCCCTCGATGCTTGCCTAGAACTACCTTATGCACCTCCTGCATTCATGCAAGGAGACGCGTGGTTAAAAGAGGAGAGAGGGGATGCGGGATGCGGGATGCGGGATGCGGGATGCTGGATGCTGGATGCTGGGTCTGAGCTGTGACGGTGAGTATCAGTTGGCGGTACGAAGGATGGGCATATACGAAGAGAACGGGCACCTGGAGCTCCGAAGTCGTGTATTCGTATAGTTATTCCATCGTACTCTAGACTCTAATCCCTAGTAATTCTCCATGTCCGTGTCCATGTCTAACACGGACCCCCTTCCCCCTCCCCTCGCCTCGCCTCCCCTCTAGTTACATCTTTACCCTCTCAGCGTCAACACCAACAACCCAAACCCCCAACCCTCCTCACCAAGCCCCCAATATCCATTGCATGCCACCCGCCAGCACCACCTCGCCAACGCACGAACCACGTTTCACAACCCAGGACAAGCCTCCCATCGAAGCGCCTCCGCCCACCGGGGTTCGGGTCCCATTCTACCGGGGAAACACGCGAGCTTGAAACCCGTTGGCCCTGGTTCCGGCAGCCGTTGGACTCTTTTTTTTCTTCTTTCCTTTTTGTAAGTGGAGGTCTGAGAGGGGGGGGAAGGGGGGCAAACGTTGCTGGCCTGTAGGTTGACGTAGGCTGACTGCAACGACGCGAAGAGGGTCATATTGCGGAAGAGACACGTTATGGATGCAGAAAGTAAACAATGTGCCTGGAAGACAACAGACCAGCGCATTGAAGCTGGAGTGGGCTTCTGTTGCATTGCATCGGTCTTACCGACAATACTTCATAGCCGCGATTTCTCGGGTTTCAGAGGCCTGTGCAATACTACCACGCCTACCAAACATCACGGCATGAGGTTCTCCTTGTGAAAATACCAAGACAAGCACATGCTGTAATGCGGCACATGGGACCCAATGTGGCAGGTTGCGAAGTGATCTGTATTATGGAGCTCTCTTAACTATCGGGTTTTTGGGTGTCGTAAAGGTTCAAACTAAATCCTCCCCGCATTGCGTAGCCTCCGACCGACATAAGTTTTTCTTAAGCAATGCTCCCTCCCTTTCCCGACCGCCTGATGGCTTGTGAACGAGTGTGCAAACTAAACCCAACTCCAGTAAACTCCTCCCAATGATTGTGTGGTGGTGTAAAGACTAGACATTTTCGCTTCTTAGGGCTCAAAGAGGATGGATAGAATCAGATCGACGCAAGCAGATCTCTATCAGTAATATAATTATACATAAGGGGTATAAGTAAAATAAATAATCATGTCGTAACGTGGTGGCAATGGAGCCAGTGAGGGGATGAATGCGAGGATGGTGAGGAAGGTGGATTAATATTCTGTCGTTTGTCGTAATGGTGAATGAATGACTTGGAGGGTTTGGTGGGAGGGGCGATATGTCGTGTTCGAAAGCGGAATATAATGCGTATCTATGACCGTCGCACTCGGTTCCAGATACGTTTCACAACTCCGTTCTCGCTGGCGTTATTCTCATTCCAATGATCCAGTGCAGCAAGTTGCCTCTCGATACTATCTTTCGAGTTGCCATCACGAGTATAGAGCGTTGGCCCTGAAGACGATTCGTCTCGTGAGTGGGAATGGCCATTGCCGGTTTGCTTCCAACCATAGATCTGCTCTTCATGTGCCCGAAGATCTGGTCTAGTAAGCGTCATCCGTAGCGTCATCTCCCGTGATGATGCAGGTGCGTGGGCGTACACTCCCTTTGATGAGGATGTGCGCTCGGTGCTGAGACGCGTCGGCTGGATGGGTATAGGCTTCTCAAAATTATCTGGTGTCTTCGGAGAGTCGGGATCCGCCATCGAGACATCGTCACTGTAGGTTGAAGACTGATCGTCTGCTAGGAAAGTGCGTAGCTTACTCGAGTCGGCCGATTTGACTTGGCGAGACTCTGTTGTCTTGACTGTCTTCTGATTATGCGACTGCATATCATCTACCGATGGGAAGCCAAACTCGATAGCCTCGTCGAACTTCTGGGGTGAAGCAAGGTAAACCCGCAGCTTTGCTCGGGCTTCGGGGTCTTGATAGTGAGCTGCGGCAGGATCGAAAGTTGACACCGGGTTGGGTATGGGCTGCTTGTTGCCGGAAATCAAAGACAACGCTCTAGATTTCCTGCGGACATGGCCCTGGACCTGGCCCTGGCCAGACCCAGGAATAGGGCCTTCAGAGGGCGATGTAAAAGTGGGGGCAGTGCCTGCATCCATTGTTCCAGGACGACTGTAGGAGAGTGACGGCCGCCCGAAGGGTAGTTTATTGATCGAGAGATGACGACGGAACGATGGCCGTCGGCTCTTGTTGGGAATTGGTATCTCCTCGCGCAAATTGATGTGATAATCATCGAGATACAATCGCAGATCCAGATCGTCTTCCTCCTCAAGCCATCGAAAGCTATCGTAGAAGGAGTCGGCCCGCTTGTTTGCCAGCCCATGGGATGTCTTGGTGCCCTGGCGGGAATGCATGCTGGATGCAGATGTACGACCCTCAGAGAGGCCTGGGCTTGCTAAAGGAGATTCTATAGCTGGGGCTTCTGACTGACGCTTCCCAATCTTGATCAATGCCTCATCGGCCGCGTCTAATATGACGCTTTGGCAGCGAGAAAGGGCAACCAGTTGTTCCTCCTCGGTCAGATGTCGACGTTTGATTTTGTCAGGAAGACTGGCGTAAAAACGTTGGTCTGTTGAAGAGACACGAGGTCGGGGCTGTAAAGACGAAGTGCTAGAGTTCGACGCAACTCGAGACTTGCGCTCTCTTCGACGTTTGGAGGTCTTGGCCGACGTCGAAGGTCGGGTGTGTGTCTGTTCGTTACCGGCACTTCGAGGGAGAAGCTCTTCAACTGAATCGGGACTGACAAACCGTAGGCGCTCGAGGGTTGAAAAGTACTGAGAGAATAGTTTTAGTATATGCCAACACAGCACAGAATGATATGATCAAGTGCTTAAAAAGTAGTGTGACAACGAGAATGACAAGAAGGAACCGCCCAAGCTAGAGAGAGGTGATAGAGGGGATCCATCGCTATTAAGTCAGGAGAGGGGCGTAACTTGAAGGGGAATGGGCATGTCTCAATGCAGGAACGAAGCGGTGCGGTCAGGCAAGGGGGTTCATTGGATTGATGATAGCTCAAGCGGGACGGGATTGTGTAAGAGTGTCTTGGTGTGCGGGTGCTGAGCGTTTGTTGGTTGTGCCAGAGACTTTGTGCTTGAGTTGGCATGGATCCATCAGACCTGCAGGCGGACGACGTCCGGCCCATCAAGGCTTCTTGGCTTTTGGACCAGGGTCCTGATGGGGGAAATGGAGGATGGGGGCCGATGGGGCTTTCATCGACACTAGTTCAGCCAATGCCAGTCCAATGGTTCAGGCGTCCCAGCAGCTCAGACACGCGCTCATGGACGAGGCATGGGTAGTTTGCGGGCTTTGTGGATGCTGTGGATGCCGTGGGCGTTGAGAGCGTTGAGTGGGCGTGATGTGGGTGTGGTGACTTGTGCCTTGCCATGCCCAGGCGGCAATTAGCTCCATCATCTGGCACACGGATGCAATGGGCTGCAGAAGCTCGCCGAATCATTGTGCCTGATGAACCTAGCCTTGCCCAATCATAGCCATCCTAAGACGTCGTTGCAGGGACGAGAAGAATGTGAAATATGAGAACTCCAGAGGCGAGGGAGAGGGAGATGAGAGTGTGACCCTCGTCTAAGAACGAGGATAGCTCGGACCGTTCAACTTATCGACTCGACTCGAGTCGAGACAAGACCGCGGTCGTTGACAGGGAGAAGCGATATGTAGTGAAAGAGAGGGAGAGGGAGAGGAACAAATATACGGGCTTGGTCATGAGAACAATAGTCTCACTGCATGTCTGGAGTTTTGTTTTTTGCGATTGTGGTTGCGGGCCGAAAGGGAACATGACGTCGAGACAAACAAGCTTGGAAACAAAAGTAAAAAGAAGTCAACTTACTTTTCGCTGGATGGTGGGTGGTAAGGCCTCGAATTCCTCCTTGGTCAAAGTCATCGACGGCAGGTTATTGAGCGCCGGTGAGGGGCCATCGGAAGAGACTCGCAGATACTTTGACGCATCTGGGACGAGATACTTGTTGCGATGCCGCTGATTTCGTAGATGGCTCCGAGACGAGGAGGGTCGGCGATCGAATGCGAGTGGTGGAGAGGTGAAGTTGTCGGGGAATAGGTGGTCGAAGTCGAGGTCGTGGAAAAGGCCAAGATCGTGATGCTGCTGTGGCTGTTGCTTCCCTCCTTCCTGGTGACCACAATCTGGTTCTGGCGGAAGGTGCACTTCAACCTCTGGTTCCTGCCGTCGGTGTTGACTAAACATTAACGGTCGGCGGGCGTTGTTAGCGGCCTCCAGGCCCGCGCTTTCGGACATCGTCAACGCCATAGTCGCAAAACTGGTCTGGCGCGAGAGCAGGAAACTGTCGTCGCCGAAATCGAGAGTCAGTGGCCCTCCGGTGCCAGTGCCGGTGCTGAAGCTGATGAAACTCTCGCGGGCGTGACACGGTGCGTGGGCGTCGACGTCTGTCGTGGTGGCTGATAGGTGAGATGCGGGTGCGCGGTCGAGTACGGGAGTGCGATATGGCCGGGCATGGGCGAAGCTATTAGAGAGAGAACATAGTGTTTCGGTGTCGAGAAAGGTTTTATTAATCTCAGCAGGATTCTCGCTGTTTTCATTGCCGCTGCCGCTGCTGCCACCGTCACCGTTGCCGTTGCCGCCAACGCCTCCACGTTGCTGCCCTCCATCTTGCCATGCTACTCCATCGTTGATCCACAGGGGACTCGAGAATAGCGGCGTCGCATAATCATCATCACCCTGCCCCATGGCGAGCGTCCAAGAGGACGAAAGCCTCCTAGGAGGACTGGGGCGGCTTATCCTGCTCCTGCTAGGCCGGTAGGTTGGTCAGGGTCTTACAAGTCTCGAGCAGGCTTGCCGGGGAGCTGTGATGAGATTGGGTAGCCTGCGCTGATCATGAAAGGAAATGGAAATGAGCGACGATGGGAGGGTTCCACTGGTTGGGTTTCGCTTCGCTTCACCGTCGTGCCGGTCGAGGGAAGTGCTAGGACTAAGAAAGTGAAAGACAGTCGAGAGAAAAGAAGAACACGTCCGAAGTCTGAAGCTTGGGCTTGAGGTCCATCATAGTTCATAAACCACCGCCTCCAAAAAAAAATAATTCAACGGCCAACATATAGCTCCAGCTAAGGCAACGAACCTCCACAGGACACTTCAGTGCGTCTGAGCTTTTTCGCTTTCTGGCACCATTCTGTCTCGCGACGTTCCAATCGGGGCCCCTTCTACATGCCGCTGCCCGTTTTGTGAGCAGGGAGTCAGGGACCTGGGTTCGTAGGGTCAACTGGCACTTTTCTAATACGGTCTTGCGATGCAGCAACAGTGCAGCACTCGTGCAAGGTCCCGCCAAGGGTTTCCTCCAAGGATTCAAGCCATCCCCAGCCGGCTGGATCCAGAGCCCACCACCCACGGAGGGGCAGGGAAGGGGCGGGGCCTATTGATGCTGGCCACTAGCCGGTAGGTATTAGAATGAATGGAGCCATGGATCACTCCGGGGCTAGGCAAGGTAAGGTAGGCACGCTAATTTACCCCCTATATCCTAGAACCATGCGCCTCTATCCGCCCAACTGCTCTGGAGCCCTTCCTCGTTCCTCTGCTTGGCTCCCGTCCTCAGCAAACCGCTTAGAAGAACCCCCGGACGTTCCCAGTTCCATGACGGCGTCTCTCCCGTTGAGAACTTGAGCCAGTTTTGGCAGTGTCTTCGTCTCTCCCTCCCATTGTTGCTCAAGATCATTCCAGACCGGTCTTCGCCCCTGAATCACTATTACTGGCAAACGCACTCGGGTGATGTCTCGCCTCGTCTCGTCTCACCGTTCTTCGGCTACTCGCATAGCGATCAATGTAGCACAAATTGATCCGGTATCCGCCTAAAGTCACAATTTCGAGGATACCTCTTGCGACTACGTCTCCTTCCCTTCTCAATGCCTAAACATGTGAGATTTCATGCCAGATTCCCCAATGTGACGCTGGAAGCTGTGACCCAAGCCATCAACACCCCAGGGAAACAGGCATGACGAGAAATGGGAGCCACAAGCGATCCAGGGCGAGGTAACGGTCAACGAGGGCTCACAAGCTCATCCATGGCGCCTACAAGCATCCTGGTGGAGCTACCTGATTTCTATTCTCCAGCAATCTGGGCCTAAGGTCCAAGGACACAAGTGGAATGCTACCCCTGATGCACTTCCATGCTCCTAAGTCCGTATCCGGTCTGGGTCCGGATCCATTCTGGCTGCTATCCTGGCTATCACTGCACTGCACTGACTTTACCGGCCCTGACGTCTCCAAGCTAGTTATCCCCTGGATCCGGTGATATGCACAGCGAGAACGCTTTCGGAGAGCCATTGAGCAGCGGAGGACTTCTCACTTGTGTGACGTGGACTCAGTTCGATGCCGTAACCCCCCTGCTGGTGCTTGTTGGATCTACTCTCTCTACTCTCTCTGCTCCAGTGATTGGCATTTTCCCTTGCTTCAAATGATCAGCTCTCCTCCTCCCCCCAACGCGTTTTGTTCATCGTTGGCGCCGAGCACTGGAATGGCGCGATTGGGAATCTGCACGCGCACGTGGCGGCTGAAGCTGGTGCACCTCGCAGTCGCCTCTGGTCGACCTGAGAAATGCATGCACATACATGTGCACTGGTGGATGGTGGACAATGCGTCGGGGCTAACAACTGCCGTTTCACGTTTCAAGGTTGAACTGTTGTGAACCCCAAAACTTACATAAGGCTAGTAGTACATCATTTCATCAGCCCAAGGATATCCGAGCTGGGTTATTCCAATTACGAGGTGGAATACAACCCAACCTGCGTGATACGGAGCTCCATCTACCGATAACACTAAAGTAGCCTCCTCCTGTCAACTCGGCAGGCTGTGGCCGCGGCCGCCGCTCATGATGCGAAATCACACTCTTCTATTCTGGCTCACGGATCCACAACGGGAATCTCCATTCAGACAAGTTGAGTGCAACGTCAATCAGGGGCAAGCCTTGATGTGGACAAAGTTCCCTGTCCAGGTCAGATTCTCGCGGAGAGTGATCCATTCAGTCCCTTGTGTCTGGCAGATTACAGTCCTAACAAGAAGACAGTCGGCGGTGCTGTTGACATCTTCTCCCATCGACATGCCGAGGCAGGTTTGAGGCGCTGCATTCGGTGCCGGGATACCAATTCGTTACCAGGGCTCAACTTCACACCCTGGCTTGGGTTTCTTATGAAGATGACGAACATCGGGTTATGACGTCGGCTCAGGATTTTGTTACGACTTTGTTCAAGCCTTGTGAGGAGAGCCCTTCAAATCTCCACCACTTCGTTCGAGCTGGACTTGGCCTGCTCGTCCCTTACCTGCCCATCTGGACCCGTCCCAATTCCAAGGCAGCACCTCGAGAGTCAAAGTTCATTCCAACCGTCACTAGCTTCTCTCGATGTACAGTAGCATAGCCATACAGCTCCGTCTCTCATGCTCGGTAAAGTGTCCGTCGATCAAGTGTAACCCTTCAGGATCGTTGATCCGCGAGATCCTCGATCGCACTTGGCTGCTTGATTCTGTTCTGCGGAACATGGTTGCTTTTCCAGAAGAATGTGTAACGATGTGGCATCCCGGTCTATACCCGGTGAACGGTGATGGTATATTACTTTTTCTCCACACTTAATGGATTGCCGTTTGCTAGAAGCTTCGCGAGTTTCAGATATACTAGGCGCGTCAAATCATCTAGGGGATCCCCTGTAGATTGTCCGGTGGAAAGAGAAGTCCGTTGGTATCGAGAAGGTCCCGATATTTGACTGCATACAGATGTATCATAAAGCTGGAAGCAATTCGTAGGAGTACCGCTACCTTCTAGGTATCCATGTCGAGGTCGAGTCAAGGCTTGATCGAAATTCAGTTCAGGCTACGACCATGTCGCTCAAAAGTCAATACGGAAGGCCGAAGGCGCCAAATATTATGTACTTCGTGATGATCATGAACTTGGAAATGGCGGTGCTGCTCTAATTAAAGTCCAGGTAGTCGGGTAGTTGAAAGTGGATCGAGAGCACAGACTGACAACCCCCCAGCCATGAGCGACGTCACGAGAGATTCATGGATAGCCTCGCGTTACGACCTGACAACGATGATTATCGGACGACTATTCAATATGTCCCCTCTAATGTGGTTCGACCAATGTGTCAACCGTGAATGTCTCCGTTTCACTGCCCGGTACCTTGGGTCAGAAGCTCCCTTGGGGAACCACACTGTTGCGTTTTTGGTTCAAAGTGAACCATGGAATAACCCAAAACGTTCGGGGATCACCGACCAAATGCCGTGCTCAGGGTCAACCATCTGAAGTCACAGCATGTCATGTAAGCTGGGCAACCGGGGTTTTGTTCTTGTGGATGAGGTTTCTGTGTGGTCCGAGTAGACAAATGAATTCACGACCGGGGAGAGCATGTATTTCAAGTGACTGTTTTATATACGCATCGCGAGAAGGATGTCGTATGAGACGATCGCAGCCCTCAACCCCAGAAATGTTGATGGACGTTTCCCAAAAGGCGGCCTCATAAGGTTGGGGATACCCTCGCCATCAGACCCGAGCGTGGTATAGAATGTGAGAGTAGCACAGTCTCCATAGATGCGCGATAATGAATCCATCGATTCACGGTTGGTCTATTGACACACACAAATGGAAGGTTGAAAGGTTGAAAGTTGATAACTCAAGGGAGGTGGTTTACTGTCTGAGAAGCTGAGGCTGATTATTTTCCGTTGTTTTGCCGAGACAGGCAACTCACAGATGGGTAAGACCCATGAACCAATCCTTTGTCCTGGGCAACCACATCCAATCTTTAGCTTCAGCCTCACAGCCCTCCAGAGCTCACGGCTTTATTCTTAACCTTCATTTTGACCGCAATCCCGACGCCCCAAGGCCCCATCCAATGATGCGAGGTCGTTGATTCAATGCTCAGTCATTGCTTATTGTATTTTTAAAGTTTTTGCTTGGGTAATCACTGTGAATCGCTTGCTCCTCCGATGACCGCCAACAAGATGCCCATGATCCTGGACAACTCCATGCCAGTCCTCGACAATGTGGACGTCGGTGTGGATGATCTGTTTGGTGAAAGCGTCGATTTATCACTCCCCGTCAGGATGCAGAGCAAGCAACTGAACCAGAGGTTGGACGAACTGAGGAGTCGAGGTTGTTGCCAGTAGGTCAAATGCATCTTTCGGTGCAGCGGGGTTGCTAACAAGCCAGCAGGGCAGTCGCGTGGTCAAGGACGGGTACAATAGCCTCGATTACTCCAGATGGCTTGAATATCGAGCTCCGGTATCTGCGGCGTCATCCGGAAAATGGCATGTGGGATCTTAGTGAACCAACGATATGCCACCTTGTCAAAGGGACGCCGGCAATCCCGTTGGTACACTTAGCTTGGGCTGGGACCAGCAGCCCAGACCTAGCAATCATTGATGCTGTAGGGCGGGTTATAATTGTTAGCTTCTCTATTGCTTTAAACTATCCCTTCATCCAGAGGAAATGGGATACAGATCAGATCGACGACATGCACGCTGTGGTCGGCTCATACTGGCTTAACATCGCACCATCCAATTCACAGGTATTTCTCCTCAAGCTGATTGGAGAATTTGTATATGCTAACTCCAAAAGTCATATAATGTCATGTATGGACCAGCAAATAAGCATGGAAATGGATACCAGTATGAAAGCTCTTTTGTTCACGCTGGTGGCCCGGCCCATCCAAATCCAGCCAAAAGTGCTCTCTTCACCGTCACAACTAATGGCGCACTCAAGATGTTCTGGTCTCAGAGCACCAACCGATTTGAGGAGAGCACCATGGAGCTCGAGAGCGTCAATTCCTCGGATGATCTCGTCACTCATTCCACATTGGCCTCGGAGAAGAGTAAGTCTGCAATGTCCTTTGCTTCTTTACTGTATCTGCTAAACCACGCTAGAATATCTGCTCCTTGCTCTTGCTACAAGTTCAAAACAGTTGAGACTGGTCAAGATTGATATCCACTGGGGTGGGAACAATCAGGCTGACAAAGGCTCGATGTCTACCCAAAATAAGAGCTTGAACCCGACACTTGTTGAGAAGCACTTGGCAACTACGAGCTGGCTACAAGGCGGGCCCAGTGATACAAATCATGATTCATATATGGCGGAGTTGTCGCATCTTGAGGTCCTCCCTTCCCTCATGGACAACACAGGGAAAAACACGGTGCCGCCAATGGTCATTGCCATCAGGTCGCGAGCTCCTAATGAAGGATCCTACCAGATGGCCCAGAGCATCCTTGACCGTTGGGAGGCGGTAGAGCAGAAGCAGAACTTGCATCCCGCCTTTGAGCAGCTTGGAAACCGACGAAATAGTATTCCTTCGGAGCTCCCAACCGTGATGCAGCTGCGGAAGATTGATCCTATTATTATCAATAAGGTCATTATTGCATTTCAGACTATCAATTTTGGGAAGGTATTGGTGTTGGCTTTTGCCGACGGGACTGTGGAGTATCGGGATCGATTTACATTTGAAGAACTTTATACCACAGAGGATACGAATAAGGTAATGAACCTTCGACAAATTGGGTGGACGTTCTCGGATGAAGGACCATGTGAGTACCTACTCCTTACTTTAAATGTCTTAAAATAACGTGTTATCAGGCCAGCAGATCGCCTTTTCTCCCACATACTGCTCTATGATTCAGATGGGCGATGACGGGATAATTAGGTGGAATAAACTGCAATACCCATTGGGCGATATTGGAAATTCGATGCAAGATGGTTTGTAATGACTCTTGAATTACCGAGAGTGCGAAACTAATCTGAGCCAGCTCACTATGCTGCGACCATCGCAGGATTGACTGTGACTGCGGCACCGTCAATGTTTTACCAGAACAACTACGACGACATGCTCGCTATTGCAAGGCAATATACTACGAAAAGGAGTAAGCCTCGGATCGTTCGGCGACACCACGTTTGACCTCGCTCACACATTTAGGATTCGTACAAGATTGGATCACTGAGCTCATAAGGATCCTCAAGATCCAGGTTGATTACTCCGAGGACACTCATCATGATGCGTTGGTTCGAAATGGCTCACTGCAATCTTGCCTAAGCATCATGAATGGTTTAGGGTTCCGAGGAGAACTTCATCCCCGTTCCTTTCAAGGAAAATTCTCTATGCTATCCCTTAATGTCCGCAATGTGGTTGTTCTTGTCACTATCGCAAGCAATACCCCGTTGACTGTAAGGGAGAAATTAAGCCCTCTCGATGAACCTGGTAGGTCATATACTGGACTCCCAACTTTGTAACGAATAGATTACTTACAATAGCATGCAGAGGTTGTAGAAACATTAGCCGGCACTGCCAAATGGTCTCTAGATCTTCTTGCATGGTTGATCGATTCCCTCTTTGAGCTCATGAACGACGAAAAATTCCTCTCACTGTTAGTGCCGCAACGCTACAATGAATTGGCAGCATACTTGCATGAAAGTAACAATGTTTCTCTTCACTTTCTCCTGTGCTCCTCGAGCCGAGGCTTCTTGTCCGCTGTGTGTCGCAGGATAGGTCATCTCGAAGCGCTCAGTGCACGGGCAATCGATTTCTATCGAAGGCAGTCTGCGATGGCAGAGGCATCGATGGCCGGTAAATGCGCCCCTGCACTACAACAAGCATATCAGAAAATGCAGCATGTCACCTCATCGGGCCTGATTAAAGTTGCCGGGTTCGAGAAGCTCCTCAATGTTCTCGGGCAAGAAATTCGGCAATGCTATGGGGTCTTCCTTCCGAATCTCGTTAAATCGCAGCAAAATCCGCCGCAAGGGAAGCAGATTGACATGGCAGTCAAATCAGCACGCGTCCAGTTTGAACTCGCCATGCTCCTCGCAGCATCGCCACCTCCGGCATTCCTTCAACTCATCAATAAGCTATTCAGACAAGACCTTCCCGCTTTTCGCGAGGGAACGGACCCTACGGAGCTGTTCTTCGCAAACTACGACCTTCTTGAGGCTCAGGATGATAAGTCAACTCTCGCCGCGAAGAGGGCAAATGGGAAGACATACGTGGATGTTTTCAATCGGACAGAGCTCAAGATGGGTCCAAACCAGCAGTGGAGGAGATGCACGAGATGTGCTGCGGTAATGGAAGATGTGTTTGGGAGTCGACCGGGTTACACCTTTGTTCTAGCCCAGCAGCGGAAGTGCTCTTGTGGTGGGCATTGGGCATTATTACCAAAGGGAAAGCTAATGAGTTCTTAAGCAGCATCTATATAGGCGTCCGGGTTAGAATTCCTAGGGTTTGGGCTAGGAATTAGGTGTTAAGCTGGGGTACTGTATTTGAGAAGTCAAATAGTCAACTTTGCTATCATCAATTACTTAGGATTCGAAAGCTCTTCGCTTATGACTTGATTCGAAGCGGGGACTAGGACTGAAACCAGGATCGAGCCCGCATTACTGGAATTTACAAGCGTGGATGACGCAAAAGGGTGATTTGAGAGCGACAATGTTGTCGACATCGGCTTATGGTATCGGGATGCTGACAGAGGCGAATATGTAGGGAGATTTTAGGAACCTTAATTCCCAGCGCCAGCGTATGTCACGGCTAGTTCTCGATGAATATTCGAGGCCCGAGAAGACCCCTACACGCTGATTTCTTCTTGTTTCCTCGGCTCACTTATCCCAATGACGAGGTCGACGAGGGAAGTTGATGCCTCGTTTCTCGAAGGGACTGGTCCAGCTGCCGCCACGAACGCTCTTACGATTTACGAATTAATTTGAGAAAGAGATTGATGAAATCACTAGTTCTGGGAGTGGGCACTTCGAGTCTTCCCCCATTTAGGGATCTGATTGGACTGTTCAGCTTTGGAAGTGAAGTCATATGCCTTTCCTAGTGTTGTAAGATTCGATCACCCTAAATACAATGTTTACCCTTTAAAGGTGCCCCACTGGTTCAAATTCAGACGTTTGATGACTTGCTTGTCAATGGCTTGGCTGATGTGTGATAGCTTTTATGTCTTGACCAATACCATTCGATGTTTGGTGATGCCTCTCTAGTTTTAAGCGCCCAAGTACGCATCAAGTTTAGGTAAAATGCCTACCCTACACATACCTAACCACAGAGAAATAAGACGGAGAATTAATGGGTAGGGAACCTTGAAATCGACGAAAAGCACAGATTGATGTGCCCACGGTGATTATATCGCATTTTGATCATGAGATGATGATCGTGATAGACCTTGTGTCAAACAATGGCTTGTTGGCGCAGTAAGCGCCACTCATTTTACTATGGCAGATGGTGATGAGCACGGGCGACGTTGCCAGGGGGTTAAAGAGGACCTGTGGGGGGATCAGATCGGAAAGCGGTGGTGAATTTGGGTTAGTGTCTTGATGATGGTCTTGGTCCTCTCGGCTGATATCGAACCAGGATCCAATCTGCGAGATCTCTATTTCGACAGGTTTGAGTTGTCTGGATTAGACGTCAAGAGTACGATGAGTTATGCCCTGGCTAGAACCTTCGAAATAGACCAGAAGCAGCTTCCATGACATAGCAACTAGTTACCAACAGGGCCGGGTCGGTGCCAAAGCAGAGCTACCTCTCGGGAGTATGTCATCCAAATGATGAAAGCGGTCACTTGGAACAAGACAATCTAGCAATGGCGTAGCGCTAGATGATCTAAGCTAGGCAGCTCCATCAACTGAACTGCTAGGTTTAAGAACCGACACGCCTTAAACCTGCGTCCAATCGAGCCCCCAGCCAAGTCTACGGTGATAAACCCCATCTCGGTTGGTAGACCCTTATTACAACGCTGCTTTGGGCAAGGAGGTCGGCGGTGATGGCAGATCCCTGACGAATGCCACCTCGTCCCCTGGTTCATGATGCAGGGGAATATATGAAAGGGTGGGAGACTAGAGAAGGCCGAGGATGACTTAGGAAAGTAAAGAAAATAGCATGACTGATATGCATTGCCGAAGCCAGGTTCTGCTTCGCTATGCAGGTCGATATTCATCGGCGAAGGCAAGCAAAAGAAATGAGCGCCAGATGAAGAATAGGGGAAGCGTGGATGCACCAACGCCGCCGATCATTGGTGTTTGGTCAAGTATGTACTTCGCGGAGTCCGCAAGCCACCTGCTGAAATGCCGTCCCTTTGTGCATGGCTAGGGTGATGAGGCTTGAAGAAAGCGTCGAGAAGCAGACGCCTCGTACCACGACTATTGATGAAGGCGAATTGATCAGGCTGTAGGAGCTTTACCGTGGTCACCGCTGTTCTATTCCGAGTATTCCCATGGGTGTTTGGTACTCTAAGTGCCCTGTACATTGCCCCATGCATGGAAATGCCCTCACGGCCCTCAATCAACCCCCCTGGGTGCTGCGAGGCTGGACGCCGTCGGGTGAGAGCAACGTTGAGCACTGGAGACAGTCCAATGGAAACTCAAGAAATAAACCCGCAATTAAGTTTCCCGCGCGCCAAGTAGTAGCTATGCCTGTACTGTGCCTGTACTACAGCAGGATGATTAATCGGTACCACGGGCGGCTATGGACATGCAGCACCTACCTCATGTACAGAGTTGCCGCCCAGATCTGCCCACGTTTTGGGCGTCAAAACTTCGTTTTTAAAGGACGTTGAAGCCGGCGACGGGTTGCACGACCTTTGTTTCGAAAATCCAAGTGTGCGCTTGCGCCTTCTTCATTGTTTGTCCAAACCTTTCAATCAATCCTTGATCTTTGTTGGCCATCAATTGTGTCCAAGGATCTTCCCCGACCAGGCCGCCGACGAACTGCTCAACTGAGCCACCTGACAGCAGCCCACCCTGCTCCTAGCGGAGGTCGCTGCAACCTTACTGTCCAGTACAAGGGGGGTTTCTTGAGAGACTTCTCGGGACTCCTGGGACTTCTCTGGAGGGCTATCAGCGCTTTCCCCCAGTTCCCCTGGTCAGGGCGGTTGACGTTACGTTGGGGCCCCTGACCATGCTAATAAGGTGCTTGCGCTAGCGCAGGAACCACCTACCACGTTCGCTACCTTTCCTGTCGGTTAGCTCCAAAGCTCCAGTCCAGCGCGTCTCCTCACTGGCTTCTCAGTCCTTCAGCGGCTGGAAACAGCAAATTGGTCCTCCCCCTTTTGACGCCTTTGGACCTGGGGGCGCAACCCGGCTCTCCACTGGCGCGATTGATAGGGCGGCCGGCGATACGTACGACCGCCTTTGGTTCTATTCTGGTTCTCAATCCCTCCCTTCGCTTTCGTCTGTCTCTTTCACAAGTCCAAAGTCACCCTCCGACCTGGTGACCAGCACTACACCCTTTCAGCTCCAATTTGGCGATAAGACACTTATTGCTGGTCCCAAAATATGGAGACAGAGCTGGCACCCGTCGCTGTAACCCCGGCGCCGATCCGGTCTTCAAGTTCCTTCAGACCCTCCACCCCGTCCAAGTCTGATACAACCTCTGTTCCCTCTGCCGCTCGCTCTGACGCTGCATCTGCCGCTCCGTTTACCTCCGTTTCGTCTGAGGACCCTCAATCATCCCGAGACCCTGCCTCACCTTCATCCTCCTCATACCACTACTCCCCATCACCGACCTCTCCCAGAAACGCAGTCGCCATCGCCGTCCACGTTCGCTCTCAGACCATCGACGTTGTGCCCAGTTCCAACTCCGACCCTTCTACCCGTCCTCCACCTGGGAATCCTGTCAAACGGAAACCACTCTCGTCTGCAGCTTCGGCACTTGCTACTCGCTTCTCCTCAAGTTCACCCGCTTTACCGACCCCAATCGACCTCCCCAAGCCGAATCAAAGGTTTACAAGGCCCTTCTCTGTCGATAGTCCCACTCTATACGAGTTCTCCCCAGAAGTTCGCTCGCGTTCGATATCTCAGTAAGTTCCCGCTCTTAGATCCCGTCTGACACGAGGTCTCCCCCAGCCATCTCTGGTTGTCGAACTTTGCCTGCCCCTCGAGAACTCGCGCTGACCCGGAATGCTCTCCTCAGATCGCCAAACGCGACAGTGGCTCCCCACGTCGCGGCACCGCCCGATACGCGAAACATTCCAGTCCACACTCAAAGCCCCACGGAAACCGAATTCTCTGATGTCCTCTCTGACTACGGTTATGACGATCTGATCTCTCTCAAGTCAGATTCCGCGCAGGACGCAACGCCTGAGACTGTATTAGACGATCCTGACTCCGACAAGGACGGCACCGAGAAGGGGAATTCCGAGGACCATTCCGACCAGGACGACGAATCTGAGTACGAAAATAACGAGAAATCCGAACCAGATCACGCCGACGACGCGCGATCTGATAATTCCAATAATATTAATCCTAATCCATCCCCGCCCATGTTTGCTCCCAAGCCAACTCCCCCTCATCTTAAGCTCGACAAGGTCGATACATCAGTTGTACCAGACGAGCCACAATCAGGATCTCGTTCGGGAACACCGCAGTCAACTCATAACAGTATCTCACCAAAACTCAACAAACCATTGCCTAAGTCACCGGGCAAATCACCAAGTCAAACTTCACCCTTTGCTGCGCTATTCAACTGGGCGGTTCCTTCGCCATCAGCTACTGATTTTTCATCCATCCCGTCTCCTGTATCACCTTCGCGGAACGGGGCCAATGACACACCCTATTCCACGACAAGCAACTCATTTTCAGAAGGCTCAAAGTCCAATGCTGCCACGGCAAACCCCCTTGGATATCTTGAATCGTACTTATCTACACCATCACCCTCAATTGCGCCTACAGCTGCTCAAATCGAAGAGATGGAAGATGAACTAAAAGCCATTAGCGCCGAGTTGGCTTTGTCCATCCGGCGCGAGATGGATTTGGAGGATCTTGTTGACAGGTTACAAGAACAGGTCAACAACCCGCAAGCACCTGGAAAGAGGACTAGCGACTACTTCTCTGACTCAGGCTACAGCTCTGCTAAACTGAGTGAATATGACCAAAGTCGAGACGAAGTCGAGAAAATTCAAAGAAGATCAGAACAGGAGAAGGCATCTATTCGATTGGAACTAACGACCAAACTCCAAGATGAGAGGTCAAGAAGAAAGGCCCTCGATCAGCAAATTAAGGATCTGGCCGAGAGGGCATCTCAGATTGACCTCGTCCAGATGAACAACCTCGATGCCAGTGACAGGGTCAAAGATCTCGAGAGCACCTGCGATGACCTTAGGAGACGACTCTCGGAAGAACGGACCGTCAAGAATAACTTTGAGGACCTCCTTACTGCTCTGCGCGGCGAGCTTCACGATGCGTGCAACGAGAGAGACAACCTTCGCGATGAGGTGGTTCCCCAACTGCGAGCCCGCGTTGAGGGACTTGAGGCGGAAGCTGCTGAATATGCCAACTTGACATATGAGTCGAGCAAGATGCAGCAAGAGCTTCAGTCTCTTATGAAGGAGAATAACACCTTACGAAATGCTCCGCTGTCGGGCGCGTCGACGCCTCCTCTCAATAGGATGTCAAGAGCTATGTCTGGCGGTCTTGCACGATCCAACTCCGTAGCGACCGGGTCGTTTAGGGGCCAGAGGCCACCTGCCCTCAGCGGCCTGTCAAGGTCAAACAGCGTCAAGAACCCTCAGAACGAGTCTCGTGAAGCACTCTCCGAAAGACTTAAGGACGTTGAAGCTCAACGCGACGCCCTACACTCAGCCCTCAAGAGCCTGCTCGAACGCCAAGAGGTCCAGAACAGGGACAACGAGAAGAAGATTAGAATACTGCAAGCCGAGCGAGAGCGATTACTATCCCACTCACACTCACCCAGGAAAGCTGGCTTTGAAAAGGACATATCTAACCTGCGCCTCGAAATCAACGTCCTGCGACGCAGGGCGGAGGACGCCCTGGAGCAAAAGTGGGAGGTCGAGAAGGGCCTCGGTGGCTTGAAGATGGACCTCGATAGAGCCGAGGAAGAGATCGCCCTTCTCCGCGACCTGCTCAAGGAGAAGGATATTCTCATCCCTGAGTCGTTCGCTCGATCCAGCGGCTCCAGCACCGCCAGTAGCTACGGAAACTTTGGAACTCCCGTCACTTCACAGTCATTGGAGAAGGCCTATAAGGAGTTGCAGACTGCGTACACTGAATCGTTGGAGCGTATTAAGAAGCTCGAACTTGACTCTGGCTCGGACGAGAGGACCCAGCTTGCTATGGAGAGGTTGGAGCGATCGCTCTCCGCTGCGGTTACGGAACGCGATGCGGCTAATCAAGCGGTCGATGCTCTCAGGAGTCAGTTTGACGAACTCTCAGCTCGTGAAGGCAAGAATCTTGAGACAGAACGTGCTTTGGCAGATGAGCTCAGTGAGTCGGCTAGCCGTGTGGAGGAACTTGCTACGCAAGTTCGACATCAGCTCTTGACGAACGCCGAGCTTCGACAACGCTTGGCAGATACTGTCGCTCGAGGTGAGAGGGACCGTAAAACAAATGTAGATCGTATCGCGGAATTGCAGGATCACCTCCGAGTCATGGAGGAACAGCTAGTTGCTGCACAGACGGCATCCGAGGACCGTATTGCCCGACATGAGGAAGAAATTGCAGCTCTACGAGAAGCCCACAACGAGCACCTCCAGCGTATGAACAGCAGCCCTGGTCTTGGAGGCATGCGCTCTCCCGGTTTCAAGTCCACTCGCAAAGCTCCCTTGTTGAGCCCTATGTCACCTATTTTCCCCAAGTCTTCCCGCATTTCGCCAGCCAAGACTTTCGAAGATGCAGCACAGATGAAGGTGCTCCGGGACCGAGTATTAGAGCTCGAAAAGGCCCTCGAGGATGCGGAGCACGAGATGCAGGATGTCGTTGCTAGGATGAGCGTTGCGCAGATCGAGGTTCTTAACCTGCAGGAAGAACGTGAGACGGCCGTCCGCGAGACACGACGATTGCAGAAGGTCCTCGAGCAGGAACAGATGACGTCCTTTGAGCAGCGGTTTAAGACTCTGAGTGGAACCGTCGCTTAGAAAGGGATCAAGCAAATATTTATAGAGCTTGAATTGGAAAGCACTCAAGTGCTTGGAAAAGGTTGCTGCATTTAGCGAACGGAGTTTCCTTGACCTTTTTTCTTATTTTTATATGGCATTGCAGTCATTGCAGCCAAGGGGGACCGGCCCCGAACACATATTTTGGGCTATACACAGCCTTTGGAGTGGCACTGCTTTGGGCATTCATTGGATTACTCGCATGCGCTCATAAGAGCTCACATATTGGGTGGGACGGTTTTGCAGGCTAGAGCCTTGCATACGATCACATACGCGGACCTTACATACGCGGCGGAACATTTGGTATATAATGTTTTGTAGTACTGCCTGGTTATTTATAGACATGGGAGCGGAAACCAAAGGCTTGTATGGATAGATTGGTGGCTGATGGATAGTGGTGGTCTTGTATAATAAGAATAGTATGGTTTCGTCCATGTTGATAATTTCAATGGTAGTCTTAACACATAAATTGGTCCACAACATACAAGTTCTTATACCACGAATTCGGTTGTGTCTAAGCTGAGATGGGTAAGGGAAGGGAGTCACGGTTCACTACCGAGGCAACAGATCAGCGTTCTCATTGCCTTGGTAAATGACTGCCCCTAACTTCATAGGACTCGTTCGACCGTCCGCAAAGAGGCAGAGTGTCCATGTTCCACGTACGTCTGAGCATTGGACTGCGGGAGTGGTTTGGTTCTCTCTTCACAGTTTACTACGCTCGAATCAGTTAACTGTTAACTTCACCGAAGCATTGACTACTCCCATAGGATATTAAATTGGCATTTCTTGAACGTTGAACCCTTCGTAACCATATCACAATCAGCATGTCGTTCTATAAACACCTACTCCCCTTCACTCTCTTCTTCATGACTGTCGCTTTCCACACTTTTAGGAGCTGACCATACGCTGATCACGAACTATCTCTTAGAGGCGCCTTGCGCCTTGGTTCGTGTTACATTGAAGGCGTCGTGTAAAGCCATTGCTACTGCGTATCAAATTTAGGCGATGGATACAACTGTGGTCGCGGAGACATGTCCAGAAATAATCAAAATAAGGCCTCGGGCACATATATGATTGGCACCTAGGTCAATGATGGAAACATGCACGTTCGAGCACGATTCACCTAACGGGAAAATACAAGCTGTGTTCGAAAACTGTGATGGTAATTGCTGTGAAGTAGCGGGTCATCTTCTTGATATTGGTAGATGTGCCGAGGACGAATGTGCGTGAATTCAACTTGGCTCCGTTTCTTTATGAGTGGTCAGGAACTAATTGAGGTACTCCAGAGACAGCTTTGCTAAGGAAGTGTCTTCATGAGATTCTTAAGCAGGGAGAGGTATTTTGGGTTCAATGTAGCCAAGATCAGGAGTATTTCCCCCACGATTCAGACCTTGTTTTCGCCCAGCTTGCGGCCAACTTGATGGTGTTTCTCGACGTCTGGTTCCGCGGAGACTCACGGTGATACACATGTTCTCGTGCCTAAGGGTGGCTGCTGAATTTTTAGGAACGGTACATTGGAGTCTAAAACACTCATTCGGAAAGATTTGAAGTGCTGATACAGTTGGCGGGCATCCTCCCAGAAGCAATCAGCTTGGAGGCTTGTTATCACCTAATCTACTAATTCAGGCGTTGGCGTTTTAGATCTTCTGATTCGTTTCCTGTGATGTACAATGTATTAACTTGAGTTGGCTTGTGATTTGGTTCTTCGGGTATAAGGGTCTAGATAGTAAAGTCGGAGGCCACCGGTGGAGTTAAGCCATAACGATAGATATTATTTGAAGTAGCGACTCTGTTCAGATAGTTGATGCAGAGAAATCAATAGTAAGATCACTGTTCAAACCGACGGAGTTTGTTAGTTGCATTAGTCGAACGCCTAGCTCTCGTAGATAGACCGCCATAGATGCCGGATCTGATAGTTTGAACCCCTGAATGTACTGGTTTCGTGTTGTCAGCAATTTCAAAGCGCAAGAAAGTGTCACACATGGCAATAACGGCACGTTATCCAACAGAACTGAGCCTGAGAAATCATCTCAGGGCACCTCGGACCGGTCGGCTGTTAGTCGACGCAACTAAGAGGCGCCGACGAGGTCGTTATCTAGGACAAGACGGTGAAGACAAGTCTCGGACAAACTCGCGCTTCTCCTATCAAAAGTATTTAAACTTTGCTCATAATGAGAACTGGGTATGAATAATAGCTTCAGAACAGTGAGGTAAGGCACTGATTGTTGATCAAATGTAAACACGGGTACCTACTTGATAGAAGATGGGTCGGTCTGGGGTTGAAGGAGATTAATGCGACACTATTTTAGAGCAGTAGGTTTTGCTTTTTGGTTCTTGAGATGAAATCGGGCCAGGGATTCAGTCGTGAAGACGTCATCTCGAGGTGTCTAACGTTCTTGGAAACCGGTGGTCCATCCGTGGCTTACGAGGTGCTTCGAGTCCCATGTTATTTCGGCCGAATGATGGGGAGACCTAAGATGATGTTTAAGATGATCTATCACCACTTCGCCAAAAGCACCTTAAGACTTTATGCTTCAGTTAAATGATACAGTCCTCCATCCATGTCGTTATCACAAGTGAAAGCATCCACTGAGAATCTGTAGTTGCCCATCGGTTCCCCGTCACCCCAGGATCCTCTCACGCAATGAAGATCCCCCTGACAAGTTTGCGGGGACGTGGAGATAGCACAGATAAACCGTTGCAGTTCGTGTTGTCATTTTCATTTTCATCGATTCGAACCCCAGATGGCTTGCAAGCCAGCCGAGGGCGGAAACTGGAGTCGAGGCAAGAAAAAGCAATTAAGGCAAGGAAGCGAAACGGAAGCCATTACGATCGCGGCTGATAGCCCCCACCCTGGCCGCCGGCCAATGGCAGTGGGGGTGCTTATCAGCAGGATTACTTCATTGCTGGTAGGCTACTTTTGTAAGTTGCACACTTGCTGCATGGAGGTCTCACAGGCTTATTGGGCTGAGTGATGGCCCAGATCAACCACTTTAACTGAGATTCAAGAGAATTGATCTGCGGGCAACGCTGGGCGTTCATCCAGCTTTTGAGTTCACGGCTGTGATGCTTTTGAACAACTCCAGCGCGTGCTGGCAAGCCGTTGGATGAGGTGATTTGTGTCTTGGGAGATAACGCTAGCCAGGGCTGGATCCTGGGAGATAAGATGCCTTCGGGAGCATCCCGCGCTGGGGCCCTGGAGTGTCGTTTTTGTAATTCCGATGAAACTGTCTTCTAATGCCAATGCTGTATCTTTTGTCGTTGGGAGATTGAGAATATGACACAAGCGCACAAGAGGATGGTTTTGTAGAGTGGCTTTCTTCACCTCTGCCTCGGGCGGAAGCCACCTAGCTTTGGCTGCCGATACTGCGGGGACTACCGTATGCCAAGGATCTGGGGTTCCAGGGTCCTTATCAGTTGAGGACGCTTCACTCTGTGTCGTACGAACAGTAATGGAAAGGCAAACTCGGTTGCTGCCGCATATGGCGAGTGAGTTGTGTGTCGAGGCTCAGCAGCATTCCGAACGAGACTCCTATCCAGGGTCTCAGTTCACACCCCCTACCGCGCGACTCCTGAAGGACGGACAGGATGTGTTGAGATGGGATGATTGAGATGCTGACTCTGGCGAGATCAGGGCAGAAACATCTTCTGTTCAAGCTGCTTCTAATTCCGCCCTCCCTGGTACAGTAATTATCACAAACTCACGAGGAACCTGTCGCTGGGGGGGCGGTTTCTCAATCGATAAGCATCCGCCCTGGTCGGGAGGAGTCGAGTTTCACCCCCACTCAATGCCGGTCAAAATACTCTGATCGTCAGTACGCCTGCAAGTTGTGCAACATGTCTGAGTTGTTTGTGTCAGGTTACCTGCAAGCCAGCCCCGTCATCCTGGTAAAGGAGGGCTTCAAGTTCCCAACGCCACGGCCCCTCGGGACGCCTCGAGTTGCTTAGCTGTGGTTAGCTCCAGTTCGCCCCCTCCCCGGCCGCCATGCCAGACACAGATAACTCTGGGCCGACGACCCTTCGCTTCCTTTTTAATCATTCTCACGCATCTGCTGGTTTTTTCCCTCTTCCTTGCTCTTTCCTGCTGCCTGCCTCTTCCTCATAATACCGGCGGAATAACCAACGATTGAGTCGTTTTGCGCTGTGCAGAAGCGCGTTGAAATCAAGCCTCTCCGAGAAACTTCTCCACTGTCTCCGTCTACACGGACCTCGCTACCGCTTTTGAGACCCCTTTGAAATATATATCGCACGCGACAAGAGCTCCTCCATCAACCATGACGGACAGCGGCGCCCAGGACAGCGGCGACTATGCACCGCTCGTCCCCTACAATGGCACTGGCCCCCAGGGAGCTGATTCTCTCGAGATGGACTTGAATATCTGGTACAATGTGAGTTGTCACGCCTGTTACTCTATGTGGGTCGGTGGCCCCGTTGAGCGCCCGCAAGCTGACCCTTTGCGCCCGCAAGCCCGGTGACATCGGATGGACTCTCACGGCCACAGCATTAGTTTTGCTAATGATTCCTGGAGTTGGGTGAGTTTATGAATCCATTCCTGCCATGATGCGATTTAGTTCGAGATCGTGGCTAGAATTCGGACGCCGTCGAGACTGACAACATGACGATAGCTTCTTCTACTCTGGGCTGGCTCGCCGGAAGTCGGCGCTCTCGCTGATTTGGCTGTCTGTCATGAGCGTGGGCGTGACCTGTTTCCAATGGTTCTTCTGGGGTTACTCGTTGACCTTCTCCCATACCGCGGGCCCTTTCATTGGCAACCTAGACAACTTCGCCTTTCGAAATGTCCTTGCCCATCCGTCTGTTGGCTCTGACAAGGTGCCCGACCTGCTCTTCGCCGTGTACCAGGGCATGTTCTCTGCCATTACTGTAGCTCTGGCCACCGGCGCAGTCGCCGAGCGAGGCCGCATGCTCCCCTGTGTGATTTTCATGTTCGTCTGGGCGACTATCATCTATGACCCCATCGCGTGCTGGACGTGGAACCCAAGCGGCTGGTCGAGCAAGATGGGCGGTCTCGACTTCGCCGGTGGCACACCAGTGCATATCGCTTCTGGCACCGCTGCCCTGGCGTACTCGATGATGTTGGGCAAGAGACGAGGACATGGTACTCATGAGCTCAACTACCGACCTCACAACGTCACGCACATTGTCATCGGAACCGTTTTCCTCTGGGTAGGCTGGTTTGGTTTCAATGCAGGTTCTGCACTGTCCGCGAACTTGCGCGCTGTCATGGCCGCGGTAGTCACGAATCTGGCAGCTTGCGTGGGAGGTGTCACTTGGTGCATCTTGGATTACCGCCTGGAGAAGAAGTTTTCGACAGTTGGGTTCTGTTCGGGGGTTGTTGCTGGGCTGGTCTGCATTACCCCTGGTTCTGGTACGTTCAGAAGTCAAATGTGTATGGAAAGCGACTAACATGAACAATAGGTTATGTACCAGCTTGGTCTGCCGTACTGTTCGGCATCTTCGGAGCTTCCTTTTCCAACTATGCTACCAAAGTCAAGTTCCTTCTCCGCATCGATGATGCCCTAGACATCTTTGCTGTCCATGGAGTGGGTGGCTTTGTGGGCAATATATGCACTGCATTCTTCGCGAGCAAGTCCATCGCCGCCCTTGATGGCCATTCCCGAATCGATGGCGGTTGGTTGGACCATCATTGGGAGCAGATGGGGTTCCAGCTTGCTGACTCCTTTACCGGTGGGCTCTATTCTTTCTGCGGGACTTGCCTGATTCTGTTCGTGATGAACATGATCCCCGGGCTACGACTCCGTGCTACCGAAGAGGCTGAGATCTTGGGTATCGATGATGCCGAGATTGGCGAGTTCGCGTACGACTATGTCGAGCTCACGAGGGAGGTGCTGAACGATGTTGAGAATGAAGTAGGGAGCCGATACTCTGCTGAACCTGGGGCGTTCCATCCCTATGAGAAGCACAGCATTCCTTTGATGGACGCGCGGATGTTCGGTGCTCAGTCAACGCCGTCTCATTTCCCCCAATGAGGCCTCTTTTTTCAAGTCTGCTTCAACAAGGCATTTGATGTCCGGTTCGGTGGACAGTGATCTTTAACATGACAAAGCACTCTGACCAACAACCAACAACAACGCCGTGATTTTGTACACATACAAGGCGTCCTTTCTTTCTCGATTATTGATACCCGGATGTTTTTTTCTTTCATCTTTATTCTATTTTAGATATTGTTTGGGGATGCGTTGGATGTTTTGTATGATATTGGGATCGCTCATGGGTTGGATGCTGGCATAGACGGATTCGAAGGCTCATACGCCTGGACATGACTGGATACTTTTCTTGACTAAATTTGCCTAGACGGCTTAGCAGCGGATTTATCAGATCTAGCGAGTTAATCTAATTTGTTCAAAACGTCTCTTGCTGCGCTTCCGAATTTCGTGACGAGCTTGAGTACTCGTATGTTAGAAAGCACGGCCGGCCGTCATGAAAGCTGTTACCATAGGTACCTTACGCACCTGCTTATATTGGGTTCACCATAGTCTAAAGCTCCAATAATGAGCTTTACTTGCATACTTGATTTTGTTCAACTTATCAACTTATTCAGGCTTTATTTACTTCTATGTGGTATCCTCTGATGCGTAGAATTTAGAGGTAATGCACGAAGTCTCGTGATGGTTTCAGGACAAGAGAAGGGGGGGGGGGGGGGCGGGTTGCCCTGGATTTAGCGCTGTAGCCTGCCCAATTTTAGCGACCGAGGGCAACGTTATGACTTGCATCAGTGGACCCGGTGGGTCTGCAAGCTTCACTGAGGCATTGTTAGCTTCAGGCCAACACGGTTGGAAGGCAACAAGTTCATCGTTCAACCTCATCCCGATTCATTACTCACTCCGTTTGCATTCACATGATGCGCCATCAGCTTCAGTTGTGCAGGAAGCAGGAGCAGGCACCAGTGCACCTGCCGCATATATGAAGACGTTGATTCACTCTTAGGGCGTCGTGTGAATCTCATTTTCGTCTACAACAGAATCATCACTCGATATGGCCTCATTAGAGGAGAAGACGGCGTTTTTCAACCAGCTTAAGCCTTCTTACAGCGATGACGAATTCGACACATCAGAGAATAGTGAGAGGCAGCGCTGTCGTGGATTCTTCAAGCGCAAGCCATCTCCCGTACAGCCGCTTCGTGAACACGAAAAGAACATCGCCATCAACCCTCCGACGGAGGCTGATCCTCGTGAACTGAGGACGACGCCTAGAAGAGTTGTCTCAGCGCCGATGCAAGGTCACGGAAGTGCCAGTACTCAAATCATCAAGGGGACACCCATGGCGACACTCGCGAGGAAAGGAAGACTTGGCGCATTGATGAATACCGACAGCCCAGATGTCATCATCGTGGATGACACACCCATTCCTCAGACGGCGAGACCAGTACCTAGAGGTATCCAGAGGAGTAATACCACACCCATGCTCCCTTCGAAACGGCTTCTGGGGATGTTGGGAGATTCGCCTTCACCAAGCGTTGCGATGAAGAAGAGGAAGCGCGATCCAGCAGTGAAGCTTCGCCCCGAGGAAGAGCAAATATTCAAGGGCTTGGCATTTTACTACATTCCGGATAATGATATTGCTCCAGCACGACGGATACGGATTGGAAAGGCAAGAGAGTATGGAGCTACTTGGACGAGGACTGCTTTCAATGCAACTCATATTGTGGTTGAGAAGAACATTGATTTCAAGGACATTGGGAGTGTTCTTGAGAGAAGCAACAAAGTTTCGCCACCGAAAGTGGTGAATGAAGATTACCCGATTGATTGCATTCAATTTAAGGCACTTCTTCAGCACAATCAGAAGAAGTATCAACTCACTGGACAGCCGATAATTGAGGAAGCAGATACATCAATAATTGCACTCTCTAGCTCTGGGGAATCATCTGCTCGGTCTCTGCAGCTCAAGCCACCGCCTAGTAACCCCAGACGATGGGGCTACGTCCCTCCCGCGGGTACACCAGTGAGGAGCGAAGATTCATCACAGCGTAGTCGCGTTGCTGGGACGCCCATGCCGACTGATTCTCAGCCTGTCATTCTTGACCTAGATCTAGTTGCCGCGTCGCCAAGAGAGGCATCGGACGACGATAAAGGATTGGCAGAAGATGTGGCGAATGGAGAATCAACTGACAAGGTCTCTGGGACGGATCAAAGCGCAAAATCTGCTGAAGAGAATATTCTCGGCGGTAGTGAGCCAACCAGAGAAGGACTTCGGCCAGACGGTGCACAGGAAGATGAGCTTTCAGAGTACATCAACATGATGCAGGAGTATAGGGACTTACCGTTGGACGAGGAAGATGATGGCCATTCAATTTTAGATCTAACAGAAGGTTCTTCAGATCTCGACGATGGACCTGGTTCTGCGGATGAACGCATTCAAAGAAAGAAGTCGACCAAGAGAAAATCACGGTGGAGCAAGCATTTGGCGTTCGAGGACCGTTTTGCTTGCAATTCGGCCGAGTCGAAGAACGCTAGAGCGGGGAACCCCAACTCCCGAACCATCGAGGTGCTCCAGCAGATGGCCAACTATTACGATCGAATCAATGATCATTGGCGGACGACAGCATATCGAAAGGTTATCACGACCTTGAAGCAACAGGACACTAAGGTGACGACGGAGGAAGAGGCTTTTCGACTACCAAATATTGGACAACGCTTGGCTCAGAAGATTGAGGAGATCGTCACGACGAACAAGCTGCAGAGACTCGAATACGCGCAAGGCGAGCCGATGAGTGACGCACTACAGCTATTCTTGGGGATATATGGCGTAGGTAACTCCCAAGCCCAACAGTGGATTTCACAAGGGTTCCGGACCCTAAAAGACCTCAAGGAGAAGGCCAAGCTTACTCCAAATCAATTGGTCGGGGTCGAGCATTACGATGACTTTAACTCGCGAATACCACGACGTGAGGTCGAGGCACTTGGGGCCGTGGTCCGGAATGTTGCCAAGATGATAGATCCCGACGTTGAGTTGATTATCGGGGGGAGCTACCGGAGAGGAGCAGAGACCTCGGGTGATATCGACTTCATCGTTACGAAGCCCAATACTGATTCATCAAGCGAGCTCCGGCCGTTCATAGACGGCTTAATCCAAAGACTTGAAGCGGAACACTTCCTCGTTGCGCGCCTCGCATCGTCCCGCGCTGCCAACGATGGAAGCAAATGGCATGGCTGCTGCATCCTCCCCAAGATCAAGGGCTTCAACGAAGAAGACTACCGCCCCACCTGGCGCCGGATCGACTTCCTCCTTGTCCCCGAGGCGGAAATGGGTGCGGCCTTGATATATTTCACTGGCAACGACATCTTCAACCGAAGCATCCGGCTACTTGCATCCAAGAATGGGATGCGGTTAAATCAGCGAGGGCTTTACAAGGATGTGATGCGAGGGCCGGGAAGGGCGAAAATGACGGAGGGGGAATTGGTGGAGGGGCGGAATGAGAGGAGGATTTTTGAGATCCTAGGGGTCAAGTGGCGGGAGCCGACGGAGAGATGGTGTTGAGTTCCTCCATACTAGGTGAGGAGTATAGAGCATTGTGATTTCTGCATCCCCCTGGGGAGCAATAAGACTCAACTTGTATACTGAGTAAGGATTACGGCAAACACAATAACACGCTTTTTAGATATGTGATCAACTGCGATATTTGCAATAGTATAGAGCTTCCTCCTTAAGGCGACTAGGAGATATGCCTTCGGTATTCCAGCACTAGGCGCAATGATTAGTGCTTCTCTAAGCGGAGAATGTATAAAATCTATGCATTGCAGCGCCTAAGGAGATGAGCTTAATCATCCCATACGTAATGAAATACCGTATCATACGATGACTGATATATCATATGCGGCCACTGACAACTTTGATATTTCTTGGTTAGGCAAGTTGAGAAGAAGCCAGCTGAGGGAAACACTAGTGTGCCCTGGATTATCCCTGCAGCAGATGCAACGGGCACGGATAGCTCGTAGAATTGCAGCAACCTAGTGTTAGGATTGGCCGCTTGAATCTATTTTTTCCATCACATGCCGGGCATTCGTGGAGTTCTCAACACACTATCAAAACTTTGCATGCTAAAGAAATTACTTCTCAATTGGGAAGTGTCGACGATGCGAATCAGCAGGGCCATGAGTACATGAGAATGGGAATTCGAGAATTCGCACTATTTTCTCATGCATATGTATATGTGGCTTGATTGGTGTGAAGGCTTACTGCTCGAGCTACACATCAACAGTGGAATCGTCAGCAACGCTGTCTGTTGACAGCTGAAGCTCCAAGCGGAGTTTTCCAACGACTCCATTGCAGTAATGATCAACTCTTGGTTTATAGCTGAGTCTGGCATGGTCTCAATGCAGTGCAAGCTCAATGCTGGCTGACACTACCGTGGCTGAGCTGAGAATAGGTCAGCTGTCGGCCATCTACATAGTATCAAATCCCGATGACGGGTACAGCAAAACATAGCTATTAGTATATATATGTCATGTTGCGCCCACCAAAAGCTCTTCTCTCTCCCACAAGCAACCACTTCTGAATTACTCAAGATCCTTAAACAATACAAACAATACTACCGACATCATGGTGGTAAGTTCCTGATCTGTTCTACTGCTGCTGGATCATTGGCAGGCTAACTTGAGGTGGAACAGAACCTGACTGACAGCTCTGGCGAGGTGATCTGGTCCAACCAGGAGTTTTGGTACAAGATCACTCTTGCCGACGGGAGCGAACTTGGCCTTGGGGATCTCTGGGCCGACGGACCGGTCTCGACGAAGGATGGCCGAACTCTCGTCAAGGTTGTGCCCGCCGGCCAGGGCCTGGTTTTCCGTTACCAGCGATTTGACGGCGATAATCGCAGAGATCAAGGCTGGCCCATTGGTGACAAGGGCTATCTCCGTGGTCTGCAGGTCAAACCTGATGGCACCGAAGTCATCTTGAACCTGAGCCTGTCTTGGGATCCAGCCAAGCTCTGCATGTACAACGACAATTCGAACTACGGTTTAGTGGCCAACCAGCTGGCAGGCAACAGAGTTGCGCTGTACGCCTACAACAGGCACGGGACGGTTTGCGGGCTCAGGGTTACGCCACAGGGTGGAATCATCGCTCACGAGAGTGTCCATGCATTGGCTCTCGATTGTGCATTCGTGAAGGTGGGAACTGGCAGGTTTCAAGGCCTGTTCTAACGGGCTGCACAGTAGCCTATGTTGGTGGTTCAGACTCTATGCCGCTATTCGGGGTTGGCTTGTCTAGGTAGTCGAGTTGAATCGAACGATGAAATTTGGAGGCGCCATGAGATGCATCAAGAGTGACACTCGATTGAGTGCTGTGATCTAACTATACATCATGTGTAGATAGATTTGCATGTCTCCTCCGTTGAAATAGGCAGTGGTTCTGTGCCTGAGGCTTGGAAAGACTATAGTTTCCGGGACTATAGCTTCAGGCGGAATACAGTATGTTCATTTGCTGCTTGCAAGACAATTTGTCTCTAGTCATGTTTCAGCTATGCAACCCCATTATGTGCGCCCGTTCCTGACTCGGCACTTTCTCCCCATCTGAGATCTCTTCCGTCAGCCCGCCATCACATGCAAATCCCAAGTCCAGATGCAGCTAAGACAAAGGCAGGCTTTCCCCAAATGCGTCAGGCTGGGCAGCCCTGCGTCATAGGCCCATGGCCCGTGGCCCGTGGCGGGGCCGCCGGCTTAAGCCTGCATTGGCTGCCATTCTCCGCAAACCACAAGCCGACGCAATTCCACTTCCCACATCCGAGGCCGAGGCTCGAAGCGTGTGACATCGACGACGGGGACGGTAGCGGTCCGCAGCATCCCGGATCCCTCGACCTCAAACAAAACAACCACCGAACCTCCTTTTGATTCCTGTTACCCCACGAAACATACGATATCCCGCTATACCGGCTTCTCTCTATCGTTCCTACTGCTATCTCCGATGAGGTGATTGCTGCGATCCATCTCCTGCTCTCGACTGGCCGCCTTGCGACGCCGGTGTGCTCGAAGCCTCCGTTACTCCCACCCCCCTCCGACTTTCTATACTGCCGAGGCTGAGGCACGATGGCGTCGTCTCTTGAGGTTCTCAAGGTATGCGCCCAGAGAGGCGCTTCACAAAGAGGTTATGTTGCTGACTGCAACGTAGAACGCGTTGGAGCAGATCGTCCGCGACCCGCGATACCATGATCTCCTGTCGTTGGTCAAGACGGCGCGCAATGGCGCTGTCTACGGGACCAAGGTGCGGTTTCCGCATGCGCTGGTGTAAGCATTCCCTCTACTCGGTCTATGGAGTCAATGTCGCTAATTTGCCTTCTTTTGCAGTATGATCTTTCTCTTCCGCTCCGGAACGTACGTCTAAAACCCCCTCTACTCCCGGTATTCAAGCCCAGGTCACTCACACAAGCCTTGCGTTCAGGTTCCGGCAAAAAGCATCTCTAGTTTTGCGCGCGACGAGACACCATGCTAGCAATTTGGCGCGGTTCGCTGTCATCTACAAGCTGACCATGCTTGCGCTCAAGTACTATGGTCCCACGCCAGGGAAAGAGGGTACATTCGCCCCTCCTCACCAACCTCCACACCCCAGCTAACAATTTCAATCGCAGGCACATACGACTCCTTCTTAGGTGGCCTCGTCGGTGGCTACTTTGTCTTCGGTGGCCGCTCTAAACGCTCCGGCAAGATCTCCTCGGTTAACCAACAAATCGTCATCTACGTCTTCGCGCGCGTGGTCCTCGCCCTCGCCCGCATCGCCGTCAAGCCCGGCCACGGCTTTCCCGTTGTGTCCTCCGAGCCGCTACACTCCGCAATCAACCACTACGCTTGGCCGGCCTTTGCGTCGCTGTCGTGGGCCATGGTCATGTTGGTGTTCAAGTACCACCCCGAGGAGCTGCAGTCGAGTCTACGCAGCAGTATGACGTACATTTATAAGGATTGTAACAACTTCGACTCGCTGCGGACTTTGGTGTGGCATAACAAATAGAGGCGACTATGGAGGTTTCGGCGTTGGGCGTGAGTTTAGTATGGGCGGTATTGCATAAGATACAGGCTACCAGGAAGGAATAGGAGGCTCGCCAGTTGGCATCGGTTCTGCATGTGAGACTATAAACCGTCGGAGAATTTACCGCTATTTGATTTACAGACTATGGTCTTTTGTCTGAACGATCAGGCATGGCCATCCTGGCTCAAACCTCACCAAATCCCTCTCAGGAACCCCATCCGTCCACTTCTTCAAGCTTGACCGCACGATACGCCTTTCAACGGCCAGCTTCACAACCCCTGTCCAGTGGGTTAACCGGTTAACCCAAATTGCAATAAAGACTGATATCCCGCTGGGAACTGGGTCCTCTGCATGCTCCTGATACGCCGTAGCGACGTACACGTTCGGATTAATCCACACGCCCCTTTCAGCAAGATAGTTATCCGCATGAATCAGGCACCGTTCCGATGCCGCAAGGCCATGTCTAGCAAGATTTCCATCAATAGTCCGAAAGTGCATAGCGGGCTCGTTGGTGAAGGGCTCGGCATCGAAAGCGACGATGCCGTCCCAGCATGAGAAGACGGGGATTGGAGACCGGTCTTGAGCGGCGGAGCGAGATCTTAAAGATCGAAACCATGGCCAGGAGGAAGAAGCGGGGTTTTGGCCTTGGTCGTCGCGAAGTGTTATGGCGTCAGGATGGGATTGGGGCATGGGGCAGGCCGCGGCGAAGATACCGTTACGGGTACCAAGGAGGGCGATGATATCTGGTGTGTTGAATACGATATCGTCGTCGATCCAGAGGACGGTATTGAATGATCTCCCTTCCCCGGCTAGGATCTTTAATGGCTTCATCGCCTTATTTCGGCACCTAACGACGGATCGAATATCGAGTTGTTTCCCCCTGTCGCTATTCTCCGAGATATCAGGGTGCTCAAACTTCTGGTAATCAACACTCCCGAAGTCAAACGTATTTCCCACTCCAAGTTCATCCAACGCCTCCTTCAGTGCCAAAAGCTCGATGTTTGTTCCATCGTTGGATCCGTAGTCAACTGCCGAAACGTACACCTGCTCCGGCCCGAGGTATTCGATAACTCCTGTGAGGGCATGGCTCCAAGTCGAAGCCAGGAAAGGTGCTATGTTGTAGTGGATCGAGGCGATGTAGATGGTTTGGTTCGAGGTGCTGCCAAGGGGACTTAGCGGAGCTCGGACACGTGGTTTTGGAGTAGAGGCGGTGAGATGGATAGTATCGAGGACGAGAAGGGTGATGAGGAGATAGATGATGAAGAGTTGGGAGAGTCGACAGCCTATGCGGAGATGACGGCGGGTTATGAGCATCTTGGATGGGCTCTAGGATAACATTCGAATAATATCTCAATATTTAATCAAGCACACCGAGAACCTGATAAGACAGTTGTTTGGTATCTCGTAAGGTATTGGTAAGTTGCCGATCGCCAGACCATGGGTAGTTCTTTACGTCTATGGATGAATACGGAGCAAGCCTCGAAGCTTTGGGATAGATTCTGGACTTCCTTTCGTGGCCTTACACTTTACTATACTTCATATTCAGTTCTACAAGTGTTTAGTAGCAACACCCTCGATCCTTCCCCTATCTCAATCCTAACCTTGAGGCTGAACACATTGGAGAATTATCTCCCACCGTCCAGCTCCAGTGTGTTAACTGTTGAGGCGGAAACATCAAACCGGATGGCTACTTTGGGGCCAGAAGAAGACTGAGATTTCTCAAAGAGATTTTCAGATAATGTTTCCAATGAAACTCTGTTAAAACTATTGTATTGTATATATAACTTCTCCTCAAATAGTCAGCAGACATAAGAGGTGAAATCAATAAGTGCCCTAAACGCCCTGGGGCTGGCAGCCGATCTCGACGCTAACAGCGAAGCTACCCCGCTAGAGCTCCTTCTTTGCCCCTCCTGTAGCCTACCACACCACCCACCAGCCCGACTTCACGACAAACCTTTGGCCTCCTCCATCTCTCTATCGCATCCGACGACCATGGCGCCCAACACCAAAGTCGTCGAGGCTCTCGCGCGGGCCGAGTCCTCACCGGGAGAGAAGGGGCCCGCCTATGATGCTCTACTCGCTGACATCAAGTCACTCTCATCTCCTGCGACCGCCATCGACGACCTCAATGCCATCGTCGATTCCTTCTTCGGCCAGGCCCTTGGCGTCGTGTCCACGAGAGCCGTCCTCTCTACCTTCATCGAAACCCTTAAACAGCTTAAGAACCTGGATATGTGGATTGAGGTTGGGAACCGTACCTTGTCCATTCTAGCAGCACAGCCCTCGTCCTTCGTCGAACCCAGCGCCACGCTCCGCGAGCTCGTTGCTACCGCTCACGAGGAGAATGAAGATTTCTTCAACGCAGCCAAGACTCTTGCCGAGATCCCCGTCGATAGCTCCCAGCGCAAGGTCACGGACGAGCAAAAGGCGAATATATGGGTTCGTATCGTGCGGAACTACCTCGAGGTCGACGACTCCACGTCGGCAGACATTTACATCAACAAACTCAAGAATATCATGCATACAGTGTCGGATCCAGATTTGAACTTGCACTTCAAGCTTTCCCAAGCTCGGATTCAGGATGCCAAGCGGGACTTCTTGTCCGCCTCGCAAAGATACCACGAAATCAGCTTCTCCACTGCCGTTGCCGAGGACGAGCGCCTGCTTACTCTTAGTATGGCTATCAAGTGCGCCGTTCTCGCACCCGCTGGACCGATGCGGAGTCGCACTCTTGGCCGGCTTTACAAGGATGAGCGAGCGGTGCAACTAGATGAGTTCGGTATTCTAGAGAAAATGTTCCTCGATCGCCTGCTGTCCCAGGCAGAGGTTGACAAGTTTGCGAAGGGTTTACAACCACATCAGCTAGCTACTACTTCTGATGGCTCTACAGTTTTAGCCAAGGCGGTGGTTGAACATAATCTTCTGGGTGCTTCACGGCTATACAACAACATCCGCTTCGAAGCTCTCGGTGCTCTCCTCGGTCTAGACGCCGATAAGGCAGAGGAAACAACAGCACGGATGATTGAGCAGGGGCGTTTAGTCGGTCGAATGGATCAGCTAGATGGCATCGTCTGGTTTGAGGACAGGGAAGCATCTGGTGAGAAGGGCAGTGGAAGAGCTGAGGTTATCGTAGGCAAGGAGATGCGAACGTGGGATGCCAACGTGCAGAGCATTGCCGAGGAGGTCGAGAACGTCACCAACGCATTGCAAAAGGAGTTCCCAGTAGGTACTAGATATTATTGGTGTAGTATTTCGCTAACTCCGTTTGCAGGATTTCGTGGCTGCAAATCTTGTTGTATGAAAAGCCATCATTGCACGCGGCGTTCCGGTATTAGGTGTCCAGGGGTTCATTCCAATCATAGCATGAGGTTCATTAAGATTTTAGACTGGCATCATGAGGAGCCAATGTCAACTTTCAGTCCAAGTCTCGTTTTCTGACTACTACGTACCCTTCACTGATGTTCTTGGGGTTTCCATCCTCCTCGTCGAAAGAAATGGAGTCATTAGGTCGTTGAGTCATTGGCTTTTGGGTTGTCAGGTCGGGAGGTTCATAATCCCCTTCTCGCCGAAGGATCCGGATCAGACCATTGGCGATGTGATCGCCCATCCAGTCATATCCGTCAGGCTGTAGGTGTAGACCGTCGTCCCAGTATTTTTCACGATCCTCTCTGGAGAGGGCGTGGTAGGGGATCTTTGATTCAAGGTCGAAGAAGTAGCTATCCAGTATCAGGTACTATATATTCGGTTACGGATGCTTGACGTACTAGTTTGGTTCCTGGTGGGTCAGGATTCTAAGGTTGAGATCGTCTCTTCTCTGGACGAGTCGTTCGGGCTTGGCTTCGCATTCAGGGACCGTGAGAGCTAGAACTTTGCTACCCTTGGATAGAGCGATGCTCCAAACGTTCTGTAGAGCCTGGAAAATCTTGGCGGACTGAATGCCATAGCCTAGGTCACTGCCACGGGAAACATCGAATTAGAAATCCGATGTGATACTGTTGGATTGTAAGGCACGTACTTTGTTCCACCAAGGATGATAGCCCAGTCGAAGAAGAAGTGCTTCTCGTCTACTCCCACCGTCAGTTATCTTGTACCGACGATACAAGGTGCAGGTCTTGGCGATAAAGTCATCGAAGATCCACAAGGACGAGCAGGGAGGTAGGGTGGAATCTGATGATACATACATTCGGCTTTTATCCGCTTTTCAAAGCTCGTAAATGAAGCGACATCTCCAGGCTGTCCGTTGGTGACGATGTCAATGTCGACATGCGGAAACGCCTGCTGAAGCTTCTCCTGCAGCTTTTCCGAGTACGGGTGTTTGCTCAGGCCCCAGTCGCTGTAGCCCGAGGTCAGCGAGTCGCCGAAGCAGAGGATGCGCAGCGATTTGCGGGCCATGTTGGCCAACGGGCCGCGGGACGATGGGTTTTTCGGTTTTACGGGCAGGTTTTGGATGAGGAGCTGGAGACGGAGTGGAGGGTTGCGGATAGTTATGGGTTCTAAGCAGGCGGCCCGGCAGCACAGGCAATCATGGATCCATCAAGCGGCTCCGATAGCTGCTCGATGTTGGGTCAGAGACCAGGAGAGGGTGCGGACACCGTGTGGGCCGGCTGCCTTATGGATGAGAAAGCCAATGATACGTGAAGACGAGTGCAGTAACTGGCCTTTTCCGGTTAGAGTTGGGCGTTACATTGCACTGGGGAGCAGGGTTGTCTGGTTCTGTTGAATGCGACTATCAATCTCGTATTGGACAGCCTTGCCGTCGCGAGAACTCGTCTTCCTGTGTCCATTTTAGATATGAAACAGACCAGTCTAGGTTATCTGGTCTCATCATTAAAGGCGAAGCTCGCCATTTGTCTTAGTTTGGTGGCGTTGGATAAGCTTCAAACTCGAGGTCCGTTATATCACACGACTTACCAGGTACATACTTCTGGGCACTCTCAACTGCAGGTAACTCCTTACGGAAACCCCAGCCTCTGACAGCGGAGAACCCGGGACTTTCTAGTCAATACCCTGCTGCAAGCAACAGGGATGCCGGGGCCCTGTGAGCACCGTGGCGGGAACATGGCGCAGATGGGTGAGACTGTAGGGTAGCCTGCGCGCATGCGACTCACCATCCTCGTCCGGTAGCGAGTCAATATCCTGCAGCACGAAAGTTTATGGCGACAGTTTGTGTGAGGGAGATGCAGGCATGTCTTATATAATATGTACCCGGTTGATTCACAGGGTTGGGCTGCAGATGTTACCACTCTTAGGGTGGAGAGAGAAAGCCTCGTTCGTTCGAGACCTAGGATAGCCGAGATGAGGGGAGAGCTTGCAAATTGAGTTTGCCTACAGTGTCATTCATCGAACTCGAGGACAAGAGAGGTGAATGAATTAAGTCGGCTATGCAACGGTGCCCTTTCCTGCCTGCTTGAATGAACACAGGTGCTGCTGACCGATTGTGCTCATGTAATAATATTCAATAAGAGCACATTATCCAACAACCAAGCGGTGAGATGGCCGAGTTGGTTATGGCGTCAGGTTAAGGTTACCTTAACAACCACAATTTCCTGATGGAGCAATCCTCCTGGGTTCGAGTCCCAGTCTCATCAGTCTTTTTTTGTTTTGTTTTCCTCTGCGACCCATAATTGGGATGTAATTCTTTTTGTAGGTTGAATTCGTTCTTCGGAGTTCTGGGATACACACGGTGGTTGCGGCGGGAAGCGGTTCCTCGAGGAAATGTTACACCGACGAAAAGGCGTACGCGGTCTATTCACTTCACAAACTCACCGCCATTTTCGGAGTAAACCATCACTGAACCTGGCATCATTTGGCGGAGCAGAATGACCGCCCCTTCTTCCCTTTCCTCTTCGCCGAGCATGCAGTCTTCGACATCGCTAGTGTGCGTTTGTATTTGGTTGGTGAATTAAGAATTCTAACCTGGCTGGATAACGTTACTTAACCACGTAGAAAGGTTGATAAATATATGATTAATCTAGGCCTCGGTTAATACATTATATAACAGAACGAGCTTCGAAAGGAATTGGGAAAGATTAAATGAACGTGCATCCCTCCAACTTCATAGGGCCTGTGATGAAAGTGTATTATGCTCGATTGCGATACTGTTCTTCAAGTATAGGTTTCAACGATGCGCAAGACCAAGCCCACCTCAACATGGTGACAGACACTAATTATCGCCTGATAGTCTCTTCGTCCTATTCCGGTCTATCTTCCTGTTATCCGAAGCACGTTTATGCACACTCCTGAGTCCCCCTTTGTACCAAGTCCAGTCCCTGATTACCCCAGCCGTATCCCCAACCCAAGCGAACCAAATCAAATTGCGGCATCTAGTATACAGTAAATTCAACATTAACACTGTGTCTTAATCTTCAATATCATCATCACTTAAGACCAGCTTCTGCGCTAGCAGCCCCGTCACGCCGCCATCCTTAATCCCTGTGCGTCGCTTGCGGGGACTGGCCTCCTCGGAGGGCTTATCTGTTGCCCAAGTCTCTCCCGGCACGGGATCCTCATCCTCATCGGATTCATCGTTCGACGCTGCGATGCCCCGAAATGCCACTACTTTCTCAAGATCACGGAGGCGGAAGGTTGAGGTTGTCTTGCGTGAACGGGCAATGTGCGCCATGTAGGGTAACCGCTCAAGCAGCAGCTCGCGACGGGCGGCACTGCCGAGGGAGAGGAGGGGGGCGATCTCCTGTGAGTCGTCTTGCGGTTTGGGTGCCGATGGTCGGGGCTGCTGCTGGCGCTGCATCCAAGTCGTGTCGCTGGATTGCTGCTGGGGACGACGGAAAGCCGCGGCACCGTCGGTGAGGTTCTTTGTGGACATGGCTCCTTCACCCTTAAGCAGCTTGGAAGACCAAACGTCGACTTGACCTTCTAATTCCTCCTTCGCGCGCCAGAGCTTGAGACTTTGGGGGTAAAACATCTTGAACGCATCACTCCCCTTCGCCATCGCGGTAGTCTTTCGCTTCACCGGGTTGGGGAGCGCAAATAGCAGCCCGCGGACGGCGACTTGAAAGGTTATTTCGTCCTGACGTAGAAGATGGCTGCCAGAGTCTCGTCCGGCGAAGCCGCCTCTGCCGCCGAAGAACACGTCTCGAGAGGGTGAGAGGAGATCGCTCTGGGAGAGATATTCGATGCATTCGTTGATGTAATCTATGGGCGTAGAGAGGTCCATAGGGTCGGTGCTCTCGCAGGAGGGAAGGTAGTTTTCGTGGAGGGCTGAGATGAAGGTGTGGGTATCTGTGCCTGTTTCGTCGATTAGGGAGTCGACCGAGACTAGGGATCTTTTTGGTCGTGAGTGTTGGGAGATGTAGCTCGGGAGATTCTCCGCGGTATCATCTCGGGGAGCGACATCCTCTCTCTTGTTGTACACCACCTTGCCCACAGCGTGAAATATTCCTAGACTCGCTTCCCGTTGTGACACTAGCTCTAGACTGTCTTGCTCGCCTTGAGTGAGCATAATACAATCCTTCACAGCCTTCTTTTGTTTTGTGAACGCTACCTTGGCGCCCCAATCTGCTTGTTGGTCGCCTTTTAAGCAGAGGAATTCGAGAGATGAGATGGCGCTCCGAATATCACCAATCTCACCTAAGCGTTTGAGGACCATTGGCCCTGGCGTCCTCTTCCGGCCTGATTTCCTAGCCTCTTTGAGAACTATGAGTTCCAACGCTTTCGCTAATAGTGAAGGTGCAATGACGTTGAATTCAATGAGACCGACGCCAGGGTGGCGAAGAATTTCAGGTCCCAGAAGTCGGTGTGCTGTGAAGCTATCGGCAGAGGCAGATGTTGTGGTCAATAGAGTCTCTGAAATGACCATGATAACAGGCGTAATAGGTTCCCCTTTCGATTGTTGCGCGAACATAGTCTGAGATGGAGTGTTCGCTGCGAGATAGCGAAGGATTGTGTTCCGGAAAGAGGTCAAAGCTGTAGATGCCCGAGAAAATGTGTTGGGAAACTCTTCTATGAGTATGATGCGCTTAGTCTGATCTTTCGAAACTTGCGAGGCGTTCTGGGATGTCGATTCAGGATCATCCGTATCCAGAGCACCAAACTTGCCCCCCCGGCCAAGGAACTCCTCAAATTGTGCTGAAGCCGAAACAAATCCCAACCCTGAGCTCCCTGTAGGATTTCGCCATTCTAGAAGCTCGCATCCCATCTCACTCGCAAGGAGGCGAACAGTAGTCGTCTTTCCTGACCCAGCGGCACCTTTGAGGATGAGCACCCGGTGCCGAAGTCGTCCTGACATGACATCTTCCAACCATTTCCTAACGTCTGAAACCTTCTTTTTATGTACTGCGAGCTCCTCCAAATTTCTAGGGCCAAATCGCTCTGACCAAGGCCGCAGATCGTCGTTCACCAGGCTGGGGTTTTTTGACTTTGGTGGCCGTATAAACCTCTGACTGGCGCTGGGTGCATCCGCCGCTGCGAGTTGAGTACCATCTCGCAACCTCTTCCTCGCATGTTGGCCTACTAAGCTCGACGAGCTAGCCTTGAGCTCCGAGATCTCGTCCTCTGATATAGGGTCGCTGATAATATCATCGACAGGTGTGCTCCTCCTCTCGGAGCTCCCTCCTAGCTTTGTAGCCCGCTGAGCCTGTTTTGAAAAGAGCGTTTTCAGGTCTGCCGTTTTCCCCTTGTCATCCCCCTTCACTGAGTCCTTGGCCTTCGAGGGACTTGAACTCGTTGCGTTCCTTGGCGCGGTCCGGCGGGCGAGGCGAGCTGATCCATTCGACAATTTATTCGCAGCAGTTCTGCCTTTTGAGGGACTCGGTGATGCAGTAGAGGCAAGGATTTTCGTAGGCGAATTCGGCGAGGAGAGAAGGAAGTTCGTCAGCGTGTTGGCTCGTGGCTGTTCATCTTCCTCGTCTGAAGCGTCGACGTTCCGCCGGCGGCGCTTCGCGGGCGGAGCCATCAACGCGACTGGAGCATCTGCAAGGTTGACATGCCATGCGAATCTAGTATGTGATTTCCCCAGTTGCTTTGGTTGGGTGGTCGCGTATGAGGATCGAAAGATATTAGGTGTTGAATTGACGACCTTGTTCACGCGGTTCCCAAGATAACTTAGGTTGAGGTTAGAAGGCCCACAGTACAGTGCACATAGGGCAGCCATTCCAGAAAGCACTGTGTACAGGACTCCGGGTTATAAGGTGGCCTATATGGTAGGGCGTCGTTCCTGCGCTTGGTGATTAAGATGGAAATTTAGTGTTAGTTGCCTTAAGGAGATCCCGGATGAGTTAATTTGTATTCAATACTACTCAGCAACACTGGTTGTTGGCCAAGGAAGGATAATCTTCTTTCAAGTCAGAAACCTCCATCATCGTGCATGTACTAATGCATATCGGTCATCCAATCTGTTGTGGGCGCTCGAGTTACAGACTCCTATTGTTACAATATCGATTCTCCTCCATTTCTTCTCGTTCACTTGCACCCCGAATTCAAGAAGGCCAAACAATTAGAAAGTCCATCCATTGAAGTTGTCAACAAAGGTAACAGCAGCACTAAGGTAGCGCTCATGGACGTCCCCCCAGGTCCTTGAAGCTTCCCTCATGGCGCGAATGGCTACAGCTGAATTAGCATTGACCAGAAACAGGTAAGATAACTGCTCACCCTTGACGTAGTGTGAATCCTTTGACCATGGAGAGTTTAAGGCCTTGTCCTCGACATACTTCCAGTTCTTGCCTTGAAGGTCACGTCCAATATTGTCCGGGTCAGGTTGGGGCCGTCCCTTGATGATGAAGATGGCGATAACAAGTAGCCACCACTCCCTGACCAGCGTGATGTGATGTTCGGGGGGGAAGAAAGGCAAGAGGATCCTGACTGCGTGGCTTGTAGTCAATAAGTGAACGAGTAAGAAGTTGTAGGCATGAGTTCCTGGCCGAACAGTCGCAACTAGCAAGGCGACTGCTGCCTCTTGGGATAGTTCAAATTGCTTCAAGGGGTCATCAATTTCCCATGCGTTCCAGTATTCCATGACGAGATCCTCATGCTTGTCAAAAATAGTTTCAAGATCGCCGAGACTAGGCTCCTCGATACTGTCGAATCGCTCATCTTTGGCTAGTTTGATCAGAAGCTGAAGTGGAGAGCCCGAGGTGAAGGGTGGTCGTTTCGTGTAAGACTTGTTGTCAAGGTACTTTGCTAGGAAGTTATACTGAACGCAAGCCAAGCCGAGAGCCTCTATGGCAAGCTCTTTGATGTCCATCTCATAAGCATAGCCCAAGTGAATGAGAGGATGTCCGACTAAAAAGGAGTTAGCGACTGGAATCGAAATTTTAGGAAGGAATCATACGGCCCCCAATAAGTCCATGAAATAACGGTTTGTTGCCTTCGAACAGGAAATGCTTCGCCTCATTCTTCCAATTGTAGGCAAATTTCATTGCAAGTTTGTCCTCGAAGAAATCTACGTAGGCTCGTTGATATTGCCTGTCCCCAAGGTACTCTCGCCAATCTTCCTCGACAACCTCTGCAGGTGATGGCTCCCATGGCTCCAACTCTTGAATCTGCTTGTCATAAATGGCATGAAGCTGGACTTCATTTGCCCCGAGAAGATAAGCCGAACTCAAGACGTGAGGGTTGTGATTGTCGTATTGAAGGTCATGATAGACGATGGAATAGTTGGCGTGATTGGCCTTCAATAGATACTTCAGACTTCTTGCCCGTCTGTCCGGGTTCGTCTCAATGTGGTGGGTCTCAACTGGTGGCACATCGACTGATTGCGACTTGCGCCCCGGAGCCACAAGCTTATTCACGATGGGCACATATGATAGAATGCCCGACATGATTTTGAGGATTTCGTAAGAGAGTACTATCAAATGAGAGAAGCGAAGGAAGTGAAGTCGGGTAAGAAGAATCACAATGACGTCCCACTAAAGGCCGTTCCGTTGGGGGGGATCGGACACTAAAAGTTTGGCGGGGCAAGGTCTGACAGGGATCCTCTTTCTCAAGGATCTGCGCACGGGCCAAGACATTGGCTCCGAGGTGGCGACTAGCTAGAAAATGGGACTGGAAAGAGCTTCATCCTAATTTCGACTGCGATATCAGCTACCTGCTCCTAACATATTTGGTGCCCCCGCTGCAATGGATCCCAGTAGTGGCATATTGATTTATGCCGAGCTTCTATCCAACCTTAGGAAGATCTCCATCGGTGTGTCGTTGTCGTCGCCCACAGACGCGTCGACTAGAGCTGAGGTCTCAGATTACGGCCACCGTTTCCAAGTATTTCACCAGGGAGGAACCGAGAGCCTCGATCTCCCAGCACGGATCCCAGCAGCTGCAGAGACCATTTCACTTCAAATACCGGAGCAGGCCTCCCAAGAACTTTCCTGGAGGGTACCTACAGCATCCTTGGAACCCGAATACTTCTCACCAGAGACACAAGCTGTCCCATGGACTTCTCTTGATGTCAAGGTCGGATCACCAATATGCTGTCGGCAATGCAATCAAGAGATCATCTCAAAGGGTGCTATCAAGGTCTGGAAAGACTTGCCGAGCGAGAACTGGGCGGAAATGATGGAATTTTGGCATTGCCACAAACCTCATGATCACGACCAACAAGATTCAGAGTCGTTGGCAAGTAAAGGCTATGGAGCTAATAGCGCTATTTCTGCCCAGCCCAATGTTGGGTTTGTCGATCTTACCTCGTTCTTATTCTCAGAATCTGACTGTAACGGATTGACCGTAAGTAACTCTGGCTCTACGCTTTGCACGTTCCCTCCCCTTCTGCTTGACCCCTCGCTCTTCCAACACCGGGGGAAAAAGAAGATGACCATGTCGGTACCACGAACCTTCCAGTGATCTGGCCATCGATACAACCCCCCGAGAGTAATGCACCTGTCGTCCCACGCCGTGGGCAGCTTGCCTCTAAAACCCGTCTTTCGAGAATGGGTTTTGGAAGTGACTCTGAAGACGCAGCCTTTCCCTTTCATCCAACCTTCCAGAGATGTGGAAGCCTGGAGATTTAGCAGAGGCATATAATAACTCATGGACTACGTGACGCACATGCTCCGTCTACTGGTCGGTTGCTTACACTGCACAGTATTCTTCGTCGTCTCTGGATGCTGGGTTTGATATTAGCACTTTGGCTCTAGATGACTCGGAACCACGCAACTTTCTTCACGTATATTGCAAAGACTGCAAGACCGAGGTGGGGCTCTTCAATGTTTTGGCGTCTTCCGTGACTCTATTCAAGTGGCAGGTTACTTGTCAATCCATTTCATTGAGCACAAGCCCTACCAGTTCGGAATGTCTGGCCGCTACGTTGATTGCCACCATCTCAAGGTCTGGATCATCCAAATCTATCCTCACACCGCATAGGCTAGGTCCGTCGGAATTAGGATCTGCGCGGAAGCAGGGGGAGCTGGGACAAGTACTACACCTTTGGGTGTTGAATCCTAATGTTACCTATTCATCGTCATCAGGGCCTGGGAGTAGGACGGCAATGAAGATATTCTATCAGCAAATTGATGCTGAAGAAGGAGATAAACTGATTGAATCCATGAACTCGGACGTCCAAGAGATTAGTCTGCCTATGATGGCGATTGAATCTGCAAAGGACCAGCTCAAGCTGAATAGCCTCCTTTTACCAACGCGCGAAAGGCAGTTCAAGGAGTGGAATGTTGGGTTGCTTGAGCGCTGGGAAGCGAGGTCTAGATGAATTAAAATGCCTAGCTAATCGCCAGATGTTCTTGAAATCATAAAATATCATTGAGCTTGCATTAATCGCTAAGTCGAAATCCGAAATCTACAGTGCTGTTTGTACTGTGACTATGCGGGATTAGATGACACTATGCACAGTGCTTCGCAGAGCGCGTACGGACCACTTAGCCCTCAGGCAGCCGTTCTGCGCCTCACATCAACTCTCTTCTCTCACCTCTTCTCACCTCTTCTCACCACGTACTCTATTGCGCATATTCAGCACCCTGCCATTTCGAGATAAAACCTTCCATCTAAGCTCATGTACGGAATACTTGGGGTCCAGAAGTTTGCTTGTCTACTTTAAGCGGCCTTGAAATGGTCGCCACCATTTCTAACGATTATCGTTCGTCAGCATGGCACCGCCCAAGTACCCACCCCCAACATACTATGCCAATGCATGCACGATAGAGCAAGAATGGATGAATCGGAAGAATTACATCCCTATGGGATCTTTCAAAGTTACAAAGGGTGAAAGCAACATAAGTCCGGAACACTGGTTTCTCGAAGAACTGCAGACCTGGAGGACGTTTATCCCCTTCAACGTTCCGTGGGATTCCGTGAATATTCACGAGCCATGGCTCCGCCACGATGTGCAAGCATCGTTGTTTGAGGCACCTTGGTTCAAGGAGTACCATCATCTCTTTCACTCAAACTGGGTCAAGTTTGAGTTTAGCACTCATGTGAAAGGCTCTGATTACGGCACGTTACGAGTATACGTCCTTCCGGATGACGTGCTACGTCGGAACGTTAATCGCGAGTACAAAACGCACAGAGAGTACATACACGCCCTCATCCAGTCTTTGGATTATTCGAAAGAAGCTTGGAACGGAAACCATGGGGCAGGACGTCTCAGCTGCCCGCCTCTGTTTCCGGGTACCGACACCATTGACGACCAACAGGATGTTTCGTTACTCTGGCTTTTTAACAATATTCCGTCCCCACGGCCCAATCCCGACCTAGTTGTTGAACCACATTCGAGAGATGCTATGAATGACCTGCTGGATAATAATGTCCCTGGTCTATTGACAAAACTCTATCCATATCAGCGACGATCTACAGCATTGATGCTGCAGAAGGAGGTCCAACCAGGGCGCAACCTTGACCCCCGTTTCATACATGTTATGGACCAGGAAGGTAACGGCTGGTATCTGGATCCGGTAACAAGCGTGTTGCTTAGAGAGCCAAGGTATTACGATGGAATATCTGGAGGTATCCTCGCAGAGGAGATGGGGTCTGGCAAGACTATCATCTGCCTGTCACTTATCCTTGCGACGAAGAACCTTCCTACCTTACCACCAGAAGCTTATCGTGGCGGCGAGTTGCCTGTACGGAAAAGGATTGTGTCTCTCGCTGACATGGCTGCCGCTTGTGCTACGAGAAATGGGGTTCCCTGGAAACCTTATTTCGACATGTACAAGAAGCAGCTTGGCGAGGAGTTCACGCACTGCATTGAAGCTCTTGAACGGAACCCTGGTTTTTATTATCCACCTAGACCAGAGTATCAGCGACACCCGCGAAATGCAAGCTGGAAAGATACGCCACCCAAAAAGATCTTGCTCAGCACAGGCAGCATCGTCGTGGTGCCGAATAATTTGATTGCTCAATGGAGGCAGGAGATTTCCAAGCACACTGAAGGATTGAATATTCTTTTCGTGAGCAAAGGTGTTAGCATTCCGGACGAAGAGACGCTAGTGACTTTCGATCTAATAGTCTTTGCCCAAACTCGGTTCGAGATGCTTGTCAGACAAGATGGCGGGATCAAATACTCACCACTTGCCAATGTGCACTTCAAGCGATGCATCGTTGACGAAGGACACAAGTTGGGAAATTCCAAGATGGGCCGAAGGAGCGATCTCCTTATTGGCCTAGACTCGCTAAACTTCTCTTCGCGTTGGATCGTGACGGGAACACCATCGCATGGATTATTTGGAGTTGACTCTCATAATGCGCCCCCTCGTGCTTCGCAACAGGCTCAAAGCCAGATTACGGCAGCAGCCGGCACCAACGAATCTTCCGTGGAGATGGAAAGGAAGGACTTGCAGCGGATAGGTTCAATCACGACTCTGTATTTGAAAGCAAGACCCTGGGCGAATCTTGAGCGCAGATTTGGGGACGGAGACTATCCAGCTGACTGGGCTGTCTACTTGATGCTTCCGAAACATACATCAAAAGGCCGTGGTCGTGGTGATTGTCTGAGGACAACGTTGAACCAGCTCATAATTCGACATCAATTCTCCGAAATGGGCGATTTACTACCTCCCGTGGAACAAAAAGTGGTGGTTTTGGATGGATCGTACCAAGATCAACTTTCGCTCAACATTTTCTCTATGATGATTATCTTCAACTCCGTTCAATCCCAGAGAACCGACCAGGATTACTTTTTCCACCCAAAGCAGAGGCGGAGCTTGCTCCAGATTGTACAGAACCTGAAACAGGCGAGCTTCTTTGGTGGCTCATTCTTTACGTTTCAGGAGATCGAGACGTCTGTCAAGACCGCTGAGGAATTTTTGCGTGACAAGAAAGTTCAAATTAGTGCCGAAGACGAGCACCTTTTGAGGCAAGCTATCAAGATAGGCCATTCTGCAATGGGGAATAAGCTCAGGCTCCTTAGTAACCAGTTTCATGAGATGCCAGTCTCGGTTGAAGGCTTTCCAGCTGGAGCTGGGCAGTCCTGGTCATTGGACGGTGAGGCGGGAGATCCAGTGTGCAGCTCTGCCAGTATGCTGCTAGCTCTTCAGAAACTCATATCCAAATCAGCCGCCAACCCCGAAGCTCTCAACTCCCTTCTCAACGGCCAACTTATCCAGGAGGGTCTGAGCGAGAGGGAGAAAATGATATCCGCGCAGTCACAAGAAGAGAGGCCAAAGTCAAAAGTGAACAAGTCAACGACTCTCGCCGGCAACACGAAGCTAGGCGATGACAGTCCACGAAAAAAAAGACCTAACGGAATAAACGGGATGAACTCTAAAAATGAAATGCAGGCGGATACTTTCCTGGGGCCACTCGAAATGACCAAGATCACATCAACAGTGTCGGCAAAGCTATCTTACTTGATTGATAGTATTGTCAAGTACCAAGATAATGAGAAGATTATTGTATTCTACGAAAACGATAACGTGGCGTGGTATCTTGCGAGCATGCTCGATGTGGTAAGTGAATCCTGAGACCGAAATGGCACATTGTAGACTGATAACAAACAGCTTCAAATCCAACATCTCATTTATGCAAAGACCTTAAATGCCGACAGGCGAGCACAATACGTGAACACGTTCCATTATAATTCAACCTTTAGGTACGTTATACGAATCAATCTCAACTTCTCATGCATGTCTGAAGCCCTAGAATACATACTGATATGTGTTTCTTAGGGTCCTTCTCATGGATATCTCTCAGGCAGCTTTCGGACTGGACATGAAGGGGGCATCGAGAATATACTTCATCAACCCTGTTTTGAATCCTCAAGTCGAAGCTCAGGCAATTGGACGGGTTCGTCGCATAAGCCAGCAGAAGCCGGTGTCAGTGGAGACACTAGTCTTGAAGAATAGCATCGAGGAGGTCATACTAGAACGCAAGCAGCACATGACGCAGGCCGAACATCGCCAGGTGAAATCCATTTTAGACGTCCGCCCAATCTACGATTGGATTAAGAATGCGAACATCATCGCGCTGCCCGAAGGCAATATCGACAGCAAATCTCAGATGGCCCCCCTCAATTCGACCCAGTACTTATTCGGCCGAGGCTTTGGACGAACGGTGCACCCGGATGACGGTATCATATTAGAGGAATCTGCAGTTGCCAAGGATGGGGTAGCAGAGAGCATCAAGCACCTTCAGTTAAGCAACGGCCTCAAGAGAAGGCACGGAGTCACTTCAGACGAAGCTGCGCCTGAGGCTCGAGTGGGACAACAGTCCTCTCCATCAGATTTGCAGAGCTTGGATGTACGCCCTGCAAGAAAAGTTCGATTCGGTTGATCCGACGAAGAGGAGTGGTACAGATTGCCGGATCATCATAGCCACGTCGGCTCACCACTACGGACGCTTGGCTGTTCGTGGGGCGGAAGGACGACCTGGGCAAGGCGTTTGGAGCAAGGAGTTATCGACACACTACTTCCTAATGAACTCATTGTGGGTAAATGTCCCGGGAATATATTGCTCTACAGATTTAGAAGTTTCGATTGGCATATTTGCCTGATTTGGCAAGTCATTGATCGCTCAGCCCATGACGACTGGACCCGCTTGCCTGAAGCATCGAGGTCTGTTCCAGATAGATGGACGGAATATGTACATTACTGTAAGAACTTGGAGAGTAACCGACGGGCCGATTGTGCTATAATATAGAGTATACTATAGAGGCGGATCTGCGTATCCATATATATTGAAACCTTTGGCCATCCTCCTCGGCTTCTTCTGGGCGAGGGATCCGGAACGGATTGCAGCCTTGCGAGGATGCAAATGCCGAGGTGGTATGAGGTAGCGCAGAATGATAATCAATATCGACAAGTGGAGACTTTTGCCGATGTTCACGCAACTCACTTGAAAGGGAAGGGGTTGGGGATGCTGAATCGACTTGTCTACATGGATGGAACGTTGTTCTAATTGATGAGTGAGATTGCGCATTTACAAACTCCAGCGTCTTCTATCGTGAGGCGACTTGAAGATCGACGACTCCGCCGCGGCGATGCTTAGCTACACTATCAGTTATCTCATCAGCCGACAGCACAGATTCACCTCGAGACAAAGGATAGCCTTGCCTGATGGCTCAACCCATTAGGAATAGAATCGACGCGAGATGCGGGCATTCATGTTTAGGGAGGGTCCGGGGCCCCAACCCCTGCTTCGATCTCTGCAACAGCAGCGTGTTTCATGGATTCTTGTTATTATTGCCATGGATGCGCGAGGCAGAGCGTTCGGTTGATCCTAACCGCTGAGGCGCCGCCGCCAATCCTTCTGCGGGTGGTGCAGCGTCCACGCTTGCGAGGGACTGCCCTTGAGTGGACAGAGCAGTTGAAACGGAGCCGGTCACCAGACTGGTGGGGCTGTTTGCTGGGAATGCTATTTTTGATTTCGCAATGGATGATGAATGGTGATGGCTTAGGACCGTCAATCGAGGTTCCTACGCTGACGCTGAGCGACTGGATCCGCCACACCCGCTCGCTAGCTCTGCAAGTGCTGATGGCTGGTGCTGGACCGCAACGCCTCCTACAAGAGATCGATCAATTGCAAACAGCTGTGTATTTTCAGCAGGAACAGTATCGTATCCTCCGTGACCTGGCAGTACAATCTATCCATGGATCATACATAAATCCCCACCCCGGATAGACTAGAGATAGCTTCATCAAGCAGGGAAACGTTACGAGGCTCTTGGCCAGATAGTGGGTCACTATTGGCTCCGCCACGACCTCCGCCTGGGGGGGGGGGGGGGGCCCCCTTCGTGAGGCACGCCCAGCTTGTTTCTAATTCTCGAGTGCCAAGTGGGCTGTTTATTATTGTAATTCGGAAGCCTCATGCGTCGCTACCAGCCGGGGGCCGGATACTTAAAACTTGGGGGCCGCTGATTTCATGCTGGAGCCGGAGACAACGGGGTTTGTGAAGTGGACGACTTGACACGCAGCACATGAACAGGAGCTTGATGCATATGTGCGTGTGTCTGACTTGCCAGAGCCCTCGTTGGCTATGAATTTTGGAGTCGTGCGCTTGAGATTGGACCGGCGTCTTGAATTCGTGGCGGTTCAGCTTGTTTTTTCCTTGTACCTGTTTCCGAAACTCTAGAGCCTCGTCATCCTCCGTCATTCATTACTCGAGGCCCCTTTGCTTCTCTTCCACCTCTCGAGCCGGGAATTGAAGAGGTTGGGCAGTCAATCTTGCACTTAAGCCGCCAAAAAGTCGACGACAGAACCCCCGGAAGAGGTGCTGCTTGAAACATCCACGCCCTGGGCCGCAGTATCCGACCGCCCTCCCGACCTGAACTTGGCCACGCAAGCAAAACTGTCTCCGGATCATTTTCACTTCCACAGGGATCAGATTGCCCGAGCGATCGACCAGACAAAGGAGATTGGGATAGTTGATCGATATCCCGCATCCCGTGTTACGAGTACAACAACCATGTTCGAAGTCCCGCACAAGCATCATGGCGGCGACTTCAAGCGGTACTTCTCGCCCGGCCGGAGCTCCATGTCCGCCCTCGAGGACAAGCGAGCCGAGGAATTTCGACGACACGTTTGGGCGGTGACGATGATAGATGAGGACCCGTTGGCTGGGGCGACGGAACGACGGTCTACGGGGTTTGTGTAAGTTCTTCGAGGTTCTTTTATCCTTCCGTCTTCACCGACTTGACACCGCGCGGACGCCGATGATGATCGTTCAAGGGGACGGTGGAGTTCCGCTGGTGGTCGGCTCCGGGCCCTTCATGAACCCTCCACTTTGGTCCCGAGTCCACGTTTCTCCCCCCCCCCCCCAAACGAACCAACTCCAAAGAGGTTCCCCATCTAATCCAAAATCGCGTTATCCCTAGTCTCCATTTTAGCACCAAGTTCTAGTGTCATTCCGAATTTCCCTTGAAGGCCCGCTCGTTACTGAGGAGGACCAGACAAAGTTGTCTTGTCACTGATTTGAAAGTATCCAGAGCCAATAGCCCCGAGTGCATATCTTGATCCCATTGTCGTCTCCCTCAATTCAGTCCATTGTCTCAACAAGCCCTTAACCTATAACCCCTGGCCGTCAACCGCTGCCCTTCCTCCCCTACTCGCAGAGGTTTCCAAAGAAAGAAAACTAGAAAAAGAAACCGCCTTGTCCCGAGCGCTTCGACGTTTTGTTTGATTAAATTGCCCACATTTTCCCCTTGGTGGCGCTCCCGACTTGCAGGGCAGCCTCGCGCTACTACGCGCCAAGAGATCAGCCCTCGTAGCTTAGAGCATCGCTCGCATACGTCGAAAGAAGTTCTAGACGCTTTGAAGTGAGTGAGTCGATGCCGAGTGTGCCTAGTCTGGGCGTCCCTTGAGCTGGTGGCATCGGGTCATTTAAAAGTCCTGCTACCTTAAATATACGTTTTAGAGTTTCTCTTTTTTTTCTTGTTTGCTGCAACTCAATTCTCTTCGCGGCTTTCTTTTAAATCGTTCTTTACGTTGTTGTTGTGTCACGGGTGGCTAATATTGAGGCTTTGTGATACATGCAGTCGTCCGTCTGGTCCGAATAAGCTGAGATCTAAAAGGCGAGCTTCTGCCTACGCTGCACTGCCCCGGGCGGAAGAAGGGGAGAAGAAGTTAAAGGACGAAACCTACCCCGAAAATACGAAGACGACAACGGCGACGACGACAATGAAGGGGCCAACCATCTCGGTCCAGCCAATGCATCCGGCCTCCTTCGGACCCGTGACAGAGCTGTATCCCGTCAAGGAGGATTCAATCGACGACTTTCTACAGAGGACCGAGGCCTCAGTTGCAAGATCGAACTTGCCTCGCACTTCGTATCCGACATACTCTATTTACCCTGGCTTTGATACACCGCCGCGGGTCGATTCCATTCGAGCTTCCGATTCTAAACCCGCCCCGACGACGCTCAACCGGCCACGAAAACTGTCCAACAGCTCCAACCATTCAACAGCGACCATCTCAAGTATGCATTCTTCCCGCGAGAGCATGCGGAGCGGATCGTGGGGAAGCCGAACAAGCTTCGAATCTATCGATTCGACCTCCCAATGGCGCCCCGAGTACCTCTACCAACGGCCCATGCCACTCAAGAAGCAAAAACCCAAAATCGCGAAACCAAACGATATGTTCACATCTCTTCCCGGCGAAGTTCTGAGCCTCATCCTCGAGAAACTCAAGGAACTCCACCTCTGCGCCAATAGCGACAGCTGCGCAACATGCTGGATGCGCGATGTTTGCAATGTGTGCCTCTCAAGTCGCAAGTGGTACAAAGTCGCTCGCACCGCTCTGTAAGTTACCCCTCGGCCCTCCTTTCTCCAGAGTCGGGTGGGAGTCTAGCCGATTCTCTGGCGTCTTACCCAGACTGCTGGTTCTGCGTGGCGTTAAGCTAACAACTGTCCAGTTATGAGGACATTCAGCTGGTGGGGCCCGACTCGGCCGCGCACAAGAAGAGGTATAAGCTCAACCAAGGCGCTCGAGCCATGATGCTCCGACGCACCTTGCGTGACAATCCCCGGATCGCCGCCTTGGTGCGGTCGCTCAAGGTGCCGGCGCCGGAGATGCCAGCCAAGGGAGCTAACACCAAGGGGGCGGGTTTGGCAGAGTATGATAATCTTATTGCGAGTTTGGTCATGGCGTGCCCGAATCTGGAGAGGCTGAAAGGGTTGGCGACTGCTTATGATCACTCGTTCAGGAGGATATTCCACGCGCTTTCTACGAGGACGCAGTTGAAGGAGATGAGTTGGCTGGTCCAGGCATCTCCCCATCAACGGCAGCAACGGATCCATTCGAGTACGCAGCAACTAGGACTTTTGATGCCTGGTGAACTTTTACCCTTCCAGGAGAGGGCTTTCCTGGAGCATCATGGGAATTGGACTCACCTCGAGACTCTCATCATTCACTGCCTCCCTGGCTCAGCTCTGACCCCAGATGGCCTCTTGACCGAAACTCTCAGCTACCTCCCTTCACTCAAGAATCTCCACCTCTGCAACATTCCCCCAAATGGATTCAACGACACCAACCTTCTCGCTCTCCCACAACTCCAAACTCTGACGCTCTCTCATATCACCGGCATCACCTCTAACGGCCTCTCCGCCTTTGCAACTCGCTCCAGCAGTCGCTCTCTGAGGAAGCTTCACCTCCGCCACACACCCCTGACATCTCTCGCAGCATTGGCCCGCATTTTGTCCAATTTAAGATCTTTAACGACCTTTTCCCTGGTGCAAGCTTTCCCACCTTTGATGCCCGAGGACGATGCTTTTGCCCTGTGGATGATGCCATATCTCGCGTCGAGTAGTGTTAAAAAACTGCACTGGGACATTACGAGCCATGGTTCATGCGTCAATTCCGCGGATGATATCCTTGCGAAGAGCATCGCAGCGGGCGGGTTCCCGGAGCTTCGACTCCTTCGAGCGCTGAACGATCCTGATGGTATCTTTCAGGATCTCTGCTACCCAGTTCCGCGAATTGACCTACCCACCGACCGTTTCCGGTCCCCTGATACTGTGGAAACCGGCAGCATCAATTCCGTCTCCTCTGCGAGCCCCATCTCGCCCACGCGCTACCTCTTCAAATCGTCGAGCCATACTAGTCTACCCTCACCGCGGACGCCTTCATCCCCTGTGTCCAACCGGCCGCCCCCCTACACGAATCTCCACGGTGCCCGTCTCGCAGCGCAATCTCGTCTGGAGAACGCCCAGAACAAACCGCGCTTCACCGTGAACGTCATTGAAGAGGACGGCACGACGGTGGAGACGTATGGCATGGCGGGCTTCATCGGAACGGCGGGGAGCAAAATTAGATACCACCTCCTGCCCGACTCCGGGTCCAGCGATGAGAAGGGTGGACTACTCGACGTGCGGGATCTGGAAGCTGATTGCGGGGAGAGCCTTGCTGGTGGAAGAGAGGGCTGTGTGGGACGGTGGAATCGTGACGAGGGCGTGGTTGCGGATAAGAAGGAGAAGGAGAAGTGGTGGCATACCGAGCGGGGACGATGGACGAGGTTGGAACTGTGAAGCTATACTAATGATCTGTCAGGCGTCTTAAATATGTCTTACGATTTGTTTCAGCGAGGTTTGCATATAACGGAAAGTTATGATTGACGGCCGATTTGCGTGTGATGGGTATAAAAAAGGGTATTGGGAGTTTAGGAAGCGCTTTGGGGTATTAGCTAAGGTAATCATTATAGCCTGTAAGATTGAATTCGCGGTCACATCATTCGCGATCCCTCATTTGAATGCGTCTACTTGATGTCTACTCCCACTTCAATATCTTTGATGGATTAACGTAGATGGACTTTAATGGCCATATAACATTTTTGTACCAAGAGGATAAGGCAGACTCTTTCCGTTCAGCGGCATGTCTGACGTACACGGTTCCGTCGTGGCAGGGCCAAGGGGCACTTCAGCGACCGGGCGGGAATTTGTTTTTGTATCCAGTAGTATGAAAGCCTGCCCTAGATACCATGTCATAAGATCCTCAAATTATGCTCCAGCACCGCAGACGAAGGGGGGTGAATGCGGGTAAGCTTTGCTCTTGTGGGCGTTGTACTCCCGTTTGGCGGCCTGACGCCTCGCGCCTGTATAAAAGAACTTAGCTCCCGCACCTTTATAAAAACACTTCACTCGCCACCCTCCCAACAACACATTCACTACAAAAAACCACCTCCACCACTCCTACATATTCCAGAGCAGTCCAAGAAGATCTATATAAAGGCAGCACCCCCGGAAGTCTTCCTATTCACGACCATGCCGAGCTGATCGCCTGCCTCGACAACGACCGCCATCGTCGACAGAGAATTGCCCAGCGCTGGAAATATGGGTAGCGGTGCCTATGACACGACCGGCGTTCCCAAGCCTTGCAATAAGGGTAGTGGCGCCTACGACACGACGGGCGTCCCTAAGCCCACGTCTCCTCCACTTCTCCAGGTCCACCGATTGAAGTCAATTTATGACATTCTGAATGGAGAGACAGCCTCAACTTTTTATGCGCCGGTAAGTATTATTTGAACACCTCGAGGACGAATCACACCATGCATCAAGGCAGAGTAAACTGACAAATTGAGTGTAGCCAAACAGCAAACAATATCTTTTCGTCCATCCCCATTATCGTGGACATCGCATCTATAGAACATTTTCTACTAGTCCTTCATCTACCTACCTGTATATAGATAGATTTTCATAATGTACTTGTCGTTAAATTTTTATATCTTTCACCCAAAAGATTCAATCCTATGTCCAAAATTATGCAAAAACTCCTCGATGAAATGCAAACGAGTCCTCCATAGCCAATGCTCGAGGAAAATAAGACGTGACATACAAAGACGCCAACAAGAAGGACAGACGATGAATACAAGATATACAGAGGCATCCCGAAGCCCTTCCGAAGATCCAAAAATGCAATGTAGCATATAAAATTTTTAGAAAAACCGGTTCTTCTTTTTGGGGGCCGGCTTCTTTGTTTCCGGGTCCGCCTTCAAGATATCGTCGAATGTTGCGCCTGCCGTAGCTGCCTCCGGGGGAGGCGTACCAGGATTGTTGCTGTTCATTGCAGCAAGATTACCAACGGAAGCACTCCTGCTTCCAAGGTAAGAGCTTCCAGGGCGCGGCCCTAGAGAGCTTCGTCGATCGGGGAATCCACCAAACGGATTCGGAGGTTCCAGGGGCACCGGCTCTAGTCCCAGGGCAATGCTGGACCGCCAAGCCTGGTTCGCACGAGTCCCAGCGGGAGAGTGAGTCCGGGGTCGGAGGGCTACCTGAGGCCCTCCAAGGGGTGGAGATGGTGTATTCGGCCCACCTACGGGGGATGGATTAGACATGTAGTCGTCGTTAGCCTGGAAGACACCACGTGGAGGTTGGAGAGGCGATAGCGCCGGCTCTGTCGGGGGCATAGGAAGGTTTTCGTTTCCTGTGTGCCCTTCCCATTGCTTCGCAGCTAGCCAACAATGGCTTCGATGGTATGTTGCCTCCACACTGAAGAGAACTGCATCTTGAGATAGCTCAACCAGACCACCACCGCCAGCTACCTCGTACCACATCTTCCGCACCTGCCTATCACCATACCACGGAGGGTTGCCCATGGGCGGCTGACAGAGGAAGTATTCCACTCCCTCCGTGAAATTCATCCCAGGGGCATCAACAACCAACACAGGTAGTGACTGGATCACGACGTATAAGAATAGCCAATAGCCAATTCGCTGATCAACCATATCTCCTGACATCTTGCCTCTTGCCTCACGTAGCTCGAAGTCCTTGAACTGATCGAGGAAGGGAAGTTTGACGCTGTTGGTGTCGTAGTTGTAAGCCTTGTTCAGGATGAGAATCAACTCGTGTTCCTTGATTCCCTTGTCGAATTTAGCCTGGTTCTTGGCGGATAGCACGTTATACGGCTCGTGAACAGAAGCAGGAGTGGGTAGTTGGGGGCAGTCGTAGGGAATCGGGGGAAGGACGGGTGGCTTCGATCGATCAAACTCAGACATGATGTTGCGAAGAGCGGACATGGTCATCTTATCTGAATCTTCGGAGAGGGCAGGAACCTCATCCATCACTCTTGTCGTTAAGTTGTTCCGGTCAACCAGCAAGTCGTACAGGGCGCACATATCCGAGTATAGAACCTTGAGTACGAGTCGATTCAGACCGCTTTCAGCAAATGGATTCTTCTTGCTACTAGCCTTGGGAGGCCAATTGCCAAAGGTCGATTTGTAGTGGTTGAGCACGAAGTTTCGCATCTTCATAAATGAATTCCTCCACACCTTGAACCGAACCTGTCTCAGCTCGGCGATCGATGTCGAATTGGCAATGCCGGCGAAAAGGGCGGGGAACTCGAATTGTTCTAGGTGGACGTTCACGTTGTGTTGTTTGTTCACTAAATCAAAATGGGACCTTTCGAGAGCCTGGCGAGTCTGTACTGACACCTGCTCAAATAATGGTAGTCGAAGGTCCATGATGGCGGAGTACTTCCCAGCGGCATGAGCAAACGCTTCATTGTAGAGGTCGATGGATCGCATGCGTTCACCCAAAATCAATGCCTCTAATGTCTTTTCTCGACTGTGTCGGCAGTCTGCAAGACTCTGCTGGTCCATGTAGAAGCCGAAGCTGAGGTCAACCGCATCGCCAAACGTGGTTCCGTCATAGCTGGTGAAGCCAAATTCTTCTAGCAAGGCAGAAATCTGGAGGAAAGCATGGAAGTTCGTTGGTCGAGCCTTTGTAGCGACCAAGGGTTGACCGGTCAAGAATGCGAATAAGTTCCGGATACCAATGAGTCTATCCATCTCCTGCTGCGCACCTTGGCCGGCGCCTTGACTGGGTGCAGCTAGTTGACCATTACCCGATGGCGGCGCAGTGGGTAAATAAAGTCGTAGATCGTCAGAGTATTCCGGCAGAGGAGGGGAACTAGGTGGTGATAGCATTCGAGTTGCATCATCGACACTGAGACTGTCTCTTCCCCCAAAACTCCTGGCCCTGCTTCGACCAGTTGGTGAATCGCGTTCGGATTGGATGAGCTCATTGAAGATGTAGGACGAGCTGACTGTAAATTCTTGAACCTTAAATGACGGCCCGCAGCCGCTAGATCTGGGGTATAAATAGACGTAGACGTTACCGCTCTCATTCCAGAGTTCAGGCACCTAAAACAAAGTTTCAACGTGTGAATATAAAGTTTACCGCCGACTGAACCTACCTTTTCAGAGTTTTTGAGAAATGAAGCATTGTATTCAGCTTGCGAGTCGTCCGACATTACCCAAGCAGTTACATTGGCGGTATTGCTGACCTCTACTGAGTTGGAGCGCGATCTACCACCACCCGGCAGCCAGCTCCGGCGCAGCCGTCCTCGGCTTGGACTCTGGGTGGCGTCTCCATGGGAGGATTTCGGCCGTACATGAGGGGTGGATGCCACTCTCGTGCTACTTCCGCTATTCCGTGCTGTTGAAGGGGATTGAGCAGAAAAGCTTCGACGGCCCCGATCTTCAGGGATTGTTGGTGTTGGTTGAGTCTTGAGGCTCTGCACAAGCTCGTTCTTGAGATTTTGGAGGGAGCCGCTTCGCCGCCGCTTGTCGGGATTCACCTTTTGGAGCCTTCCTGCCTTATGGGAGTCCCCACTAGTGCTTTCGGGGGGTGATGGTTGGGAACCTTGCTGGGCCGCAGACTCTTGCTCCTCGAGCGTAGCACGCTTGATTTCGGGCGATGGTGGGATCGGTGCCATTATTTGGGGACTGCTGAGTGACATAGTAATCTGAGGACTCTCCGACTCGGGAAATGAGGATTTAGTTGAACTCTGTGGGGAATCCTGTTCTATGTGCTGAATGGGCGAGGCAACGATTCCCAAACCGTTCTCGACTTCGGCCGCCATGCGGAAGTTGTATTCGGGTTCGATAATCTTGAGAGATGGGGTAGACTGGTTGTCGTTTAGAGTAGAGGTCGGGGATGTTTTGCTGCTGGAGGACGCCACAGCAGGCTTCTTCAGGACTGAAGGAGAAGGATGTGTTTCTGTAGAAGAGGACATGAGCGACGGGAGCAATGACGAAAAGCGCCCTCCCCAGGTCTTGGATTTTCGGGTTCCAACACGCGGAGGCACTAGCTCTCCGTTCTTGTGACTGCTTGAGCCGTCTGTGTCGGAGTTGTCGTGTCGTACAGCGTCGTCGGTGTGGCTTGGCCCAGGGACATTTGGTGATTCAGGATCTCGCAGGTGGGAGAGGTCGATGGTGCTGGACTTCTGCCACGGCTTTTTCCGGGGATCATTGGACGAGGAGGAAGCTGTCGAGGCGGGATCGGAGTTGGAACGTAGAACAGAAAGAGAAGAGGGCAATAGAGAGGCCCGGAAGGACTTACTCGACGTCATATTGGGCAGTATGACCGTCCAGCTCACAACCAGCGTCTAACAGCGTTACATGCAGGTGCAGGCTCAGCAGCAAGAAGATGCTAAGAATGGAAGCTGGAGGTGGCAAGGGGCCTCTTGATATGTAGCCTGTGGCTGCGTGTCAGATCTAAGACGGGCCCTTCCCTGTGGATAGCGGAAGGAAGCAGTCAGGAGCGAGACGGCCAATGCTGGACGCTGCTGGGCAATGCTGGCCCTGCGTTGTCGTCTCTGGAACAACCGCTACGGGGGCTCGGGAGCGGGTGGAGACGCGATGACGTTGGCTGAGGATGGGGATTTGGACAGTGCTCAGTCCTAGAAGTGCAAGGGGGCGGGTGCGTGTCTCGAATGGTCTCGCTCGTATACGTATCTCTGGGCGGTAGTAGACGGTAGCTCGGACGCCTCGTCGCCTCGTAAACTCTTGGGGAAGGGTCGTGTTGTTGGGTAGAGTCTCGTTTCTGTCTCTGATGCTTCTCAGGCTGTGGTGGAGGAGTGGAGAGAGTTGAAGTGAAAGTGGAGGTCTGGAGGAGGAAGACAAGGACGCGAGGGGACGAGAAAAGCAACCACGAATAGGACGCTACTGTCTACGAGGTTTGAACAGAAATCGGTAAAAACTGCCGCTCTCACACATGCTCGCTCACGCACAACAACAAAAGGTAGGTCCATGGATATCCATCGGGCGAATAAGCCTTCTCCAAGTCCTAGTTTTGACCAGGACCCCTCCTCGTCCCAGCCCAGCCGGTCAAGGGTCTTCTTCTCTATCGTCATCCAGGGTTGCGGCGAGAATAGTGGGCAGCAGTGGGCAACGGCGCTGAAGGCTAGAAGGCTCGGCTGGAGCCTCACTGAAACCGATGTGCAAATCATGCTCAGCAATGGCGAGTGAATTGCGAGCGGCACTCGGATCCAATATGACCATCAGCATTGGCAAATAGACGTTGAGGATCAGCGACAGCCAACCGACGACCCCACGAGTGCTGAACTGTGCCACTCAACCAAGTTGGTGCCGGTAATAAAAAAGGTGACGGCCGATGGTTTCGGACCGCCCTGCTCCCCGAAACTCTCTTGGACTGGGCGTAACGAACCTGCTACTACTGTACAGAAAACGCGTACATCGGGACATCAGGTGAGGCCAGCTCATCCATCCCATAAGCAGCCGCTCAGCAACACAAGCAACATAGGCAACACAGGAGGCACAACAGCAGAGTCAACAAATGGGTCCGATGGAGCTCCCGGAGCTGTGCTCCCGTTTCGGAGACTTTCTGACTTTTTTAGTTACTGGTCGTTCATGTTGTGTCTGGTTGTCGTAAGACCGCTGGGGAGTCTGTGCCTCGTAGCTTGAACGTCACAATTCATCACCTAGTTCTGTGACAAGTTCCCACGTACCCCGGCTCTCCATTCATAAAGCCAGAGTCAAATCAGGTAAAAATATTCATCAAAGCCTGCAGTCAGTGAGAAAAGCCGCACACACACACATGCACACACCAGTTTTTTGTCTTCAAGTCTGCAGTCCAGCTGCCGTGCAACCGCTCAACGTGGCGCTAAGCGTGGCGCCGCTTTCCCACGCCCTCACAGGTCCAGAGCCCTCAGCGACGTTTTCTAGGCCCTGAAGCAAGCTTTTCAGGATCTCCTCTAGGCTTTTTGCCCCTGAGCGCCCCTTTCTTGTGCATCTCCCCAAGGCGTAAAAGTTTGAACAAGAAAGAAGCAAATCTCCATCCCGTTTGTCTCGGCAACAATATTATAGCGCTGGCCCCAACGCCTCAATTCCGCCCGCTTCTCATTGATCACTAACGTCGTTTCTTCCTGGGTTCCCATTTCCCCTGGCTTGTCCCCTCATCAGTCTTGGCGGAACTTTTAAATTCCCCCGGCTCCCGTCATCAAAAGACCCGCTCAAGATCTACCGCAGGCGCTCTAGCTTGGCATTGCATCATCCTTCTCGCAGACCCTGGGCTAGGGCGGTAGAATGGTGGGCTTCAGTTGGCTCGGTCGAGGGGGCTGAGCACCAGGCTGAGCCTGCACTGAGAGAACATCAGGGCACTCAAAGCCCTTTTCTCACCACAGCACTAAAGGCAATCCGTATATGGCCCGGAAAGGATCGTCACGAGCCTCAAATCCTTCTCATCCTCGAGGGTCCGACCAAATTGGAAACCTCGTACGTCTATGCTTCTATTTTGAAACGGGAGCGTGTTCAGTACCAGGGATGTAACGCCGTCGGTTCCAGAACCATGGACGATCCGGCTGTCGCACGTGCTGTGCCACTCTTGTGAGGTCTTCTACCCACAATGTCCTTCCTGTCTGGGAGATGATTCCTTGGCAACCAACTTGTTTCAAGATGCTAATACGTTATTGAACTTCTTTGAAACATTTATCGTATATTTTATTGTCAACGGTCCATGCCCCCGTGTGTTTGGACAGGGGCATGAACTCGGCGTCGTATTGCCCACGAGGGGCATGTTGAGTGCTCTCACGTGATCTAAAATTTCCTGATTAGTCAATTTCCAGCTCACCGAGTGCTTTTATTAACTGCCGCCTCTCATTGGGTTTGCTAGGTAGTTGAGATCCACTTAAGGCCTCATATCCAATGATTGCGATTGAAGACTCGTTGTAAACCCGTGATGCTGTTCGAATCACTCTAAAACTTGCCCAAAGCCAGAGTAATACGAATATTTTGCCCTGTAAATTATGGAATCTTCAAACGTGCCCGAGACGGCGCCATCTGCCATGTCCCTGGCCGATGAAGATCTGAGGAAATGGCTCAACCTCGATGGACTCTGTCAGGACTCCTGGACAGACGGAGGACACGACTCAACGCCACCCGATAGCAATCAAGAGCCAACCGCTATTTCCAATCAACGCCCACAATCGAATCGATCTGCTGAAGAACTCCAACATCAAGAGCGACCAGAGAATCCAGGTACAAAACCGAAGCAGAAATCTTTACCGAGAAACCGAAATCTTCCCGAATACTCTATCATTTGCTTCCCATCCAACCCATCTAAACCAGACGGCATAAAGAAGAAACGAAAAGACTTCAACGAGAGGAGACGTCTTGAGGTTGCGCAAGTACGCAAGAATGGGGCTTGCTTCCGGTGCAAGATGCGGAGGATATCCGTACGTATTTCCCGGAAGCGGGCCGTGAGTGGACCCCGGGCTGACGAGTCTGATGACGAATAGTGTGGAATTGGCGACCCGTGTATGGCTTGTGAGAAGGCTGCCGGTTCTCTTGGGACTCAATTGTGTATTAGGGAGAAGCTGACCAAGATGAGGTTCAGTTCAGGGGGTAAGTGACACCCCAGCCCCTAAGTCTACGGGTGCTGACAGGTTAGACCTACACTACATCGACTACACTGCCAGGTTACTTGACCAGGAACTCATTGCGGGGACAACCCATCTTGGGCCACCCCGAAAGGTGGCAATATCCATGGATTATGCTGACAACCCAGTCATGAGCGTCGAAGTCCAGGACTATTTCGGCTCAGAAACACCCCCGTGGCTTTGTTGCTGGGTGGTGATGAATCAGGTCGGGGGCCAAATCGAGTTTCACAGAGAGGAGAGCGCCAGATATGCACTTCCTCGGTTGCTTCCAGCATATGACCTGGTTGATTGGGTAGAGAAGATTATTGAACATCAGGATACACGGAGTATCGGCTTTCAGCAGGCGGTGGATTCGTTTATCATGAAATATAGCAGGTCGTCCAAGTCTCTGCCTATGGTAAGGACACCAGCCGCTGATAAGAAACTTGACTAATAATGTTAGCATGATTTCGTAAAGAAGGTTCATCAATTGAACTGCCTGGCGAAGATTAGACTTGGGTTAATCCTGTGCGTGGACGAGCATGGTAAGGCGACTGCACCTTCATGTGCCCTGCATACCCAGTTCGGCCAAATATCGAAGACAGCCTCCCAACTCATTGAAAAGGATGTCCTAAGCGGGTTGGAGAAATTAGTGTTTGGTTCGTCGGGAATCAGGCCCTCGAACGGAATAGCCCTTTGGGCGAGTTTGTGGTGTCTGATGCTGATGTATCGGAAGGTGTTGCGGTCATATATTGCCTTTCAGCAATTCCCATGCCACGTGCCAGAGGATTATAGTGGCTTTCCGGAGTGCAAACTTGAGACGGGAACTCACTTCTACCACTACCTGGTGTCCATATATGCCGCCCTATTTCGTGCAACAAGCCCACTGTATGCAGACTTCCGCATGGCTGCCACTCGGCAGCTTCTAGACAATGATGAGGCTCTGATACGAGCTTTTATGAATCTTCGCACAGAGAACTTCTATTTCCGTAAGTTACGACGGCCTTGGGCAACTGCTAAGGAAGCGACTGACCTGATTCAGAGCGTGAGTCGTGCTGGATGACCGCTTCGGAAGACCAACTACTTCGACGTATGATACTTGATCGAGAAGCAGACCTCCAGCCCAAACGCGCGATGTGAACGCGACTCGGTTGTTCGCCGTCCTCTTCGTGAGGTCGGCCCCTCCGATGCCCCAAGGCGTCACCAGCTGGGTTCACCCCTGGTCATTTCTCCGGGATTCTTAGCTCAACGACTACTCAGACAAGCGAGTTTCACCAACAAGAGCCTAGAGAAGAGGCATCCCACCATGATACTGCCATTTTACGCTGCCGCCAGCACTTCTTCTCGTCCAACTTGCACAGGACGTCGCCATCACATGACACTTCTCGTGACCTCTGAGCTCGAATTGTCAAAATCGGTGAGAGTTGGGGACTTGATTGGCCGGAAGTTGTGGGGCACACCGTAGGTCTGGCCAATCATGGCCCCTGGATTCACCGAAAATGCACATCTGAGGATGGTGTAAGTCAGAAGAGTCCACAAGAGCCTCCATGAACGCCAAATTATAACTCTCTGGGTGCCAGGCCGCGTCTCTGAATCGCTCAATCTCACACAAGCATCTGCTGGCACATTGGGCATCTTCACCTTATCGCTTCTTAATACAGCTGCATCCTGCAATTCGCCCGAGCAGTGAGCCAAGGTTCCACCAGATCCTCGTGACTTACACGGATATCAACATGGATCACTTCAGGGACTTTGCCCAGATAGGTCAAGAAAACCCGCGCGTTCCCACTTCCCCGGACGTGGATGATGCGCTTTTCCAAACTTTCTTTGACTGGGAGGGATACTGTGATTCTACCCAGCCCGCGGACAAAGCTTCCCACTACCCTGGTCGGTCAAACCCCAGGGCTTTGTCTAAGCTCATCACCGAGATCCCTACCTTCATAAGCGACTACTCGCTTGACTACTCGCTTGAGAGTCTGGGTCAAGAGTTCCTGAGAATGAACACCTCCTTCAGTCCGAGTGATGAGGTGGCTACCACCTCCGACTACTCAGGTCAGACCCCTCCTGAACTCGTACGCGGAGGCAGTACCTCTCCCTCAGACCACTCCGGTTCCATCATTCTAGACCGAGCTGAAGAGGCCCGTCGTCGTCCTGACGTGAGCCTCCGAGAGGTTCAGGCCCAGGATGATGAGTGGACCTACCCTCAGACTGATCCCAGGAAGCCTGTCCCACGAGGGTATCCTCCTCACCTGCAGGTCCAAGAGGACTCGTCCCGGGGTTCCGGCCTCAAGCGTCGTCGATCCGGCCATAGCCTAGACAAGAGACAGAGGCAACTCTCTGATCCGGTCCAGACGGCCGACGTTCGAAAGAGTGGGGCATGTCTGCCATGTCGAGTCTCCAAGACCCGCGTAAGGGAAATAGGTCTCTTGTGTATGAAACAAAACTGAGCCTATTTTAGTGTCAAGACAGTGGCGTCTGTCCTACCTGTAGGAAGGCGTTTCCGGACCACTCGCACCTAGTCTGTACTCGCATAACCCCGGCCATGGCGTGGCCTGTGATTGGTAGAGTTGCCGGTATGTCGATGGCCCCCCCTGCTTTGAACCTGGTTGAAGTGAGACATTGTGCTAAGACATTTTAGATGTGTGGTCCGTCAACCCCACGGAAGAGGAGCAGTTCCGCTTGGATCCTCGCTTCTTCACCGGAAAACAAAGAGAGATTGCCGTCTATTTTTCCAGGGATGTCAACTCATCCACTCTTCGCGCCACAGTCCAAGCCTATCGCTCCCAAGATGGGACCGAGGAGAACCCAAGGAAGGCCGCTTTCCCTCGCGAAAAGGTTCCTAGCCACCATGAACTTCAGAAATGGGTCGAGAGCCAGATTCAACGTGAGAACAGTTCTGACTTCAGGAACTTGCTGCAGAACTTTCTGCTAGCATACTCCGATGAAGGAAGGGGACTCCCCAAGGTTGGTTTTCGTGCTACCACCCCTGTCATGACCATTAGCTAATCGGACCACAGCATAACCTCGTGACCAAGGTCCATAAGATGAATTGTTTCTTCAGGATCTGGAGAACCCATTCGTTTTGGTGCAGAGATCCAACGAACAAGCTCGTTAGCTTGCCATTGTCTGTCCAAGCTGAGTTAAGGCTCATTGCAAGAGAGGCCTTAAAGTCTCTCGAGCATGATGTGCTGAAGCTCCTTGATGACTGCCTTGCCCAACAAGGTCCTGTCAAGACCCAGGAGAGGATGGCAGTCTGGGCGAGCATGTGGCAGCTCATTCTGATATATCGAGAGCTCTTGACCGCGTTCAAAAGCTACATCTCGCGTATCCAAGGAGCTGTAAATGACTCTATGGGTACGAAGTCAAGTCCCAATGTTCAGGGAACCTGGATTAACAGTCAACAGTTTCCGCAATGAGAGCGCAATACCAAGGTCTATCCGAGAAATTCTTCCCGCTCATGGCAATCTTCTACCATTACCAGTTTCGAACTAAGAAAAGTCTGGAGCTGTCACTGGACTGGTTAAAGTCGCCATACCCTACGAGGGCGTGTCAGAGCAAGAGGATCCGGAACTATGCCAAGGATCTCGTTGACTCGAGAAAGAAGTTCTGTACGTATTTAGAATGCTGGGTTGGTGTATAGGAATATCGCTAACATCCCGCAGACGAAACCGTTCAGAAGTCGAGGAATGAGATCGATGGTATGCTGCGCGTGTTCGTGGTCAATCACGAGATTAAGAAGCTCAACACCCGACGAAGAACCTCAAAGAGTTCCAGTAAGCACAGAGGCGGCGGGGATGACTGTGACGAAGATGCCGATTAGTGTTCTGCCTCGTCCCCAGTCGTTTCAAAATCTGGCGAGTCTTGCAAAAATGATGAGACTATTGTGAATAATCAGTTTGGATGTGACGACGCTCGCTTGCTATATTGGGGTCTCATCTATCGAATATGTTTGACGCAGAATTGAGTTATGATAGTACGTTAACTTGGGCGGATATCTTGATGCCGGGTTTCTTTCCCCCGATCTTTTTGGCGGCTCCTTCAATTCTGTCGGCAAGATCCACTAGATTGATACCTGTCATATTGTCGGAGGCAACTCCAATCGTTAAAATTACTTTGTCCTTCTTACCATCCGCTTTCTTTAACCGTGACTCGATCCTGTGTGATTGTCAGTTGGAGGCACCCTGGATTGAACATGTAAACTCGAACCTGATAGCCTTGTCCAGGTCAACTGGGTCCTTGGGACAGACTGGGAGGACGATGGCAATCACGCCAGCTACCGCACCAATATACGCAGCCCAGAACGGGGCATCTTCGTTCTGGGTCTGAAGAATGCCGATCAGTCCCTGGCTTAGCTGGGTGTCAATGGGTCCGAGGCTACCTCCCCATCTTGATGCCCCAGTCAAAGCTAAGAGAGCTCGCGCAAGATGGGAGAGACCCGGGGCTTCAAAATGTCCAGTGACGGCATGATTCAAAGCGAAGGAGGTGTTTGCATCAACATCATAACCTTGTCGGATCCATATTTCACGAATAAACAGTGGTCCCAAGCCGGAGTTGAGCACTGTAGGCGTACCAGTGAAGTCGACACCCTCTGGCAACGCGTCCAATAGCTTTTGTAGTATGCCATTAAAGACGGGCTCCTCCTCAGACGTAACTCCCGCGAGAACATTCAAGGGATTGCTTTCCCTAATCTCTCTGGGGAGCTTCATCATCAAAGCACCTTCTCTGTTAGACCCGCCGCAAAAAGTGACTTGTCTGATGTTTGGCACTGCTGCAATGACAGCGTCGACGACGGTCGCGATGGCAGGAAACTGAGAGCGACGCCGCTTCGATAAGCCGAAGATCTTGCCCTCGAACTCCTCGTTAACCCGTCGCATCTTATCAGTCTGTTTAAATAGAGCACCGGGGGCCGTATATGAGGCGGTGGAGGAGATGGGATATGGTTTGATGGCGTCGTTGTGCATGAGCATACTACCGTATCCACGAAAACCACCACCGCACATATAGATGTCCACTAGAGTATGATTGCCTTTCTCGCCTCTCCCATATGCCGTTTTGATCGTCTGCAAAACAGGGAACTGTGAACACAGCTTCTCATATGCGTCTTGCATGCCGGACTGAAGCGTGGAGATCGTTGCAGTTTGTATCTCGGGCGTTTCGTGCTCCAGCACCTTGATCAGCCTAGCAGCCCCAAAGGGTAAGCTGCGGCCTGCCTGGGCTGCAGCGATCTCGTAACCTTCCTTGCTTGTGTCAACCCAGGTCATTTGAACACTACCGCCCCCGAGATCCAGAAATAAAGCACCTCGATCTACACTCACTAGGCCGCTTCGTGAGCCCATCACCGCACCGCAGAGAGTCTCTACATCTGGATTTAGGATATTCACCCCAAGGCCATCCGTAGCCTGGCCTATGGCATTTAACATGTCCGTAGCATTGGCGGCTTTACGCATAGCTTCTGTGGCCAGAACCATGATATGTTCGGTAGGGACGCCATGCAACACCGCGAGATAGTGGAAGTGGCCAAGAGCTGCAGCAGTGGCAGTGATGGTCTCTGGGGGGAATAATAACTCTGAAGAGCCAGGGAATCGAGGTGTGAGCGCATCAAAGAGGGAGATTGAGGCCCGACTTGAGTAGATGGGACGAAGGAGACGGGTGGTTGGAGGGGCTAGTGAGGTGATTGAGAAGCGGATTCCATTGCTGGAGGCTTGTTAATATGAGGGCATCTGTAAACCAACAGAGAGACATACCTGCCCATATCTACGATTGCGTAAAGTTGATTCTCATCGTCGGGATTCCAAGGTGTCAGCTTTTCGGACAAGTTGCTGAGGTCTATGACAGAAGCAGCCATGATTGTGAATATTGGCACCCAATTATGGCACCTCGGAAATTGTGGCGGGGACGTTTCCAGCGATGAGATAGGGCCTGAAAGCGAAGATGAATTGAATGAATCAAATCGTCAACCATGCTACAACTATCACGCGCGCGAGTATCAGAGGCGGGGATAGAATGAAGAATGAAGTGAAATTTCGGGTCGGCGCGAGCACCCCGCGGTGGAGCCTTGGAACCTGTCCTTGGGCACCGTCGCCGGCGCCGAGACAGGCCGGCTCGGGGTCCTGACAGACGGCTTGAAGATGGAAGCTGAAGCACAACTTTGTCCCAAAATAAACGTGGATTACTACATCACGCACAAACAGATTGGATTTAAGGTAATATTCAACCAGTCCGAAAGTATTGGAACTTGACTCTGAACTATCGGTCGGGCCACGATGTGCCCTAGCTTATCTCTGGGCCACCCTGGAACTCGGAGAGGTTAATGGCATACGGTACAGCGCACGTGGCTGGAACCGTAACAGCGTGGCCGCCGCCAACCAGGCCTAGATGCTATGCGATGTACGTGGTAGCATTAGGCAAGGGACGAGGCTATGAGGGGCATTGCATGAACTCTACGGACTTTGACGTCGGCGCTGGCTGTTGTGATGCCAAACTTCTTGTTATGGTGCCTTATGTTGATGCTTGGATTTAGGTAACGCTGTGTCGACAGCTCCGAGGTTGCCAACCAAGGAGGAGAATTGTCAGGATCAAGGGTACCAAACACCACTGACCGATTAGCGCACATGATTAGGAGCCTTCCTCCAACCCTGCGCTACGTGCCGCAACCAGCCTCCATCAGGTAAGCCAGAGCCAAGAGTTGCTTGAGAAAAGGCGCCTAAGCCTTTGGCCCAGTAAGCGCCGGCAAATGGCGAGGCCAAGTCGCCAGAGGTACCTGCGTGGCCCGTCATGTATGTCTCAGTCCTACCCGGGGACCGGATGACAGCTGACCAGGACAGGCCTAGGAGGCTCGCCTCCAGCGCATGGGCTCTGTGTCTGTCTCTCCCCAATCTTTGGTTACTGGCTGTGTTCTCGACCAACGAGGGGTGGGCCATTCGAGTTGTTATTGAGTCTCACCAGAAGCCAACAGACTCTGAGCTCTCGCTGTCAAATTTCGGCCCTTCCCGCCAGCCGGGAGTGCGAACAACGAATATGGCATGATGACTTCCCCTCCTTCGGTGGAACTATTTATCCCAACAGCTCAAGTTCAGCTCCGAGGTCTTGAGTCCTGTTGTCCAACCAAGTCGTCTCAGCTGTTAAGACAAGGGTCTTCAGATATGCACCCAAGACGCAAGTCAGTGCTGATATGTAGTTTGAATGTACATCAAGCCAGCATATGCAGTCGGGCACTTGAGGTGGTAGTTTACGCGCTGGATCGATCTAATAGAGCTGACGCCTGTAACCCCCAAGAGGACAATGGCAATTCGGGCTCCTCCGTCCTAGGCGGCCGAGCCAAGGCCTTCCATATCTAGCATGAGGTGATGAGGGCCGTTTATGCCACTGCGGGGGGTCAACTGTTCCTGGTGGTTGGACACCAAACCGGACACCAACCCCCTTTCACCTTGCTTTTTCGCAGCAAGCAAGTTGGCTGTACGTCGTCAACGGTCTTTTACGCCTTAATGGCGATCCCCTCATCGGCAAGGCTCTTTAACAGATGAGGCAATTAAGCAATGTCAGGATGGGATCGAGATTCCTTACTTGCCATCATCAACACCCTCGACCATGAAGATATGGCGAGAGGGGGAAAAGATCAGGACATGTCACTTTCTCAATGCATACCCGCGAGACGTGCTTTCGGAGGAGCTATCTGTACAGCTACCCTAGCTGCATGGAGCTGGGATCGGCAACGTCGCAGAACCGTGGTCCTTGCGAATCTCACGGTGCTATTGAAAAGACCCGCGCCATGGCAGTTCGACTGTTCGAGATCAAGGAGACGAAAGCCTGCGGTTAACCAATGACATTTTTCTTCACCGCATATCTCGTTTGGCATGGGCGCAGTCGTATCCAACGGCGAAATACACGTGAGAAGTATGGGTGCATTCGGTTAGCATAGCGCCTCGTCTGGGTTCTCTGCTTCTCATGGTAAAGTTTCAACAGCCGGGGACTCCAAGAGGACGTGGCCCCGTACCGAAGTACATGTACCATAGTACAAAGACGGGTCGTCTTGCGTTCTCAAGTCTTGCCCGTCTCCGATTTGTCCCTTTAGTGGGCGTTCGGCCCCTCTAAGCCTCCACTGATCACGCATGCACACTGCACACGCCCAGCTCAACCCCGGATGAATGGTGGTGTTGCGCTGGGCAAGCTTCAACAAGAAATCCGAAGAGTGCGTTGCCAGGCTCGTGGGAGCTCTCTGAGTTTCTGTTGCACAGAGGGTCCTAGGTCGAGCCGATCATGGACATGGATTCGGCGACCGGAGTAGAAGCGGATACGGCGGGCTATGGGGGATCCCCGTGTGACGACTTGTGAGGTCACATCTGACGCGTCCCGGCGCGTGTTTCTCGCGTCGTAGGAACGCGCTTAATTGAGCAGAAACCTTCAATGCCTTGATCGTAAGGCATAACTCGTCCTCGTGCAAGTGAGGGCTACATTTCGATGGGATGAGATTCCCGTGGAATCAATGGAGCCAGAAACATCGAACATTATTGACTTTACGTCGTCTTGCGACGGACTCTTTTGTTTTTGTTTACTTTCCCCTTTGCTGTGCATCATTCCCCTCATTTCCCCATTCTCCTTCAACCAGCAATCGCACTCCCAGCACTCCCTTTCAATCATTTCTGCGGCACCTGCAGTGCACATCCACGCCCCCAAGAAACCCACTTGGCACCGCTGTGCGAAGGTCTGGGTATCCTAGCCTAGCTTTGGGCAAGCGACTCACGACCAGTCCAGCTTCCCGCTTCTCGTGGGCCGGGAAAGCTTCCGGAGTGACCCATCGTATCGAATCGTCGGGCAGTGTGACGACTCGCTTGTCGCATTGGTGGGCGATAGCCAGACTCCCAGTCTTAGTTGTTCCAGTCGGCTCCACCAAGAGCCAGCGAGAGCACCAACTCTCACTATCTGTCAGTCAACTCGTCAGACCTCAATCCGCCAGCCTGTCACGACAGTCAGCTGTTTCGTTGGTTGTCTCAACCAAGACGCCGGCCAGCGAAGCTTGTCGAGCCTCCCAGACGCGAACGCGGCATCTCGAACTTAGAAGAGACCAATCAGCATCTTAGCAGGGTTTTGCATTGTTATTCCCGCTGCCTCTGCTTCTGTTCCATGCTCCGGAACATTCGTTAGTTCAGTTATTCGTGGTTGCTCCCACGCCCAATCCCATAGAGCGTTCCCACAAACTTGGCTGGCTGTGTGTCTGAAGCGAACAACCGCAGCCCTCGAGACGCAGACGCGGGTGCAGACGCAAGACGCAGATAGTCTCGGGCGGCGACCTTCTGGCCCGATTGCCACCGACATCTGACATCTCTAAAACAGCTACCTTCGCCATCATCCTCATTTTCAACAACATACATTTCTTCCGCTATCAAGGTCCCTACGCTTGAACTCAAGGATTTCACACGCACGTCGTCCACTGACCGCTAGACTGCGAACGGGCGCTGCCAGGGTGGAAATTTGCCCAGGGCTTGCTCACATTAGCCCGCTGCAGCAGTTGGGGGGCTCATCCCAGGGTTGACGACACTGAACAGGTCTTCACCTCAGGTACCTGCACAAAGTACAGGTACGACAGCAGGGTCGGTAGTACCGAATTAGAAGACCTCGAGGGCCACCCACTGGGGAGTCGAGATTGTAGAGTTCGCGCCACCCGCTGTTGGCCCACCAGGACAACCTGGTTTTGTCTGGCGCTGCTCAACCTTGCCCTGACCTGGCACTTCCTCTCGCTGCTCTCCACCGCCCATCGCTTCCCTCCACTGTCCATACATAGCGCACGACTCCCACCCTCCACTTGCGCCGCGATCCGTCACCTTTACACCATTTCTTCATTCCAGTCCTTCCTTTGCGACCATCCCAACCGTGCCGTTCACCGTCCACCGGTGGGGGTCAACGATCCACGACTGCCGACCGCCGTCCATCTTAGACAAAGACAACAGCGACAACTACGATAGAGTCTGTTGGTTACACGGTCCTCGTATTTGCGACCGTGACCGCGACTCGATCCTAACGGCGGCGACAAACGGCGACCCCGGCACCTTTCCTTGCCTACCCTCTATTCGCGAACGACTCTCTTTGCGACAACGATTTAACATTTCCTTATATCTTTAACCTGACGATTGAGCACATAATCCTAGTGCTTGAACGATTTAGACGAGCGACAACCTGTGACCTCCGCCATTCCAGCTCTGCTCGCACCCGCCTGATCTGAGACCACTATCCGGTCACCTGTCACCTCGTCGCTGCTGGAATTCCGATCTCCATCGCCGACCTGTCAGCTCAGAGACTTGGACGGATTTGAGACACGGTCACTTCTGTTCCAGCCCAACACACCCAGGCACTCTTGGTTTAGCCGCCTCTAGTTGCTTCCGCTGCGGCTACTTATACCTGTGCGCTTTCAAACCTACGCGATCGAAGCGCAGTCTCATTCCCCCGATCTCCGTCATGCCTCCTTTCCAGCCATTCGCGGCAGTTTGGTCGCAAGGCGGTCGTCACGATCAACTCCTCAAAACCCCCGAACCTCTAGCAGAGGGTGACGCTCAACCCCCCAATGCCCCGCGACCACGCTTTCGGATCAAGAGGAGGAATGTGTCTAACCTCAACGCACCTACCGAACAATTTCTTGCTTCGGTTGCTGCCGCTGATGAGCCTATTCCAAGCATCGAAGAACCCCGTGTGCTCGATCAGGAGATGGTGGACACTATGTCCCAATTCAGCGACATAGATGATATCAGTTACGCGGGCGACGTTCCAGAAAGGATGTTTTCACCTCCCAAAACTCCTGCTCCGGGTGCTGTTCACTCCTTGTCGCCAAAGCAGTATCCTAATTGGTCGTTAGGATCGACCGTGAGCAGCTTGGAATCCAGCCCTGAGTATGAATCGAGTCGCCCTTCTACGGCTCATTCAACTCATACTAGTGCCTCGTTGTTTAGCACCTTTTCGATGAGCTCAGATGACTTGAGTCAGTGTGTAAGCTCTGAAACCCTCCCAGATGGTCGGTTTCCCGACCTCCTCTCTGCTGAGGACGCGGACAAGACAATTAGGGCACAGCCTAGCACGACTTCAAGGCGCAAGTCAAGAAAGGGACCATGGACGAAGCCAATGAGCCAACATTTGTGGTCCACTTACATGATATACTTGCAAGATCCCAAAGTTACGCCTTTCCGTCTTAGCAAAGGAGGAATTCCACCGCCAGGGGTGTGCAGCCGCGTTGCGCGAGAGGCAAAGAGAAGTTGGAAGGGTTCCAAACCCCAGTCAAACACGGAAAACGCGAGCGACAGTCTCACTCCGACCGTACAGAACTCGGTCACATTTGTTCAATGGCCACATAGCCACGCAACTACACGGGCTCACCTCCTGGAGCTTTGTAGGCTTAACGCTCGGACAGCTGTACGAAACCACCAGTACCTCGCTCATAGCCCGACGCCTTTTGGGAAGCACGACACGCGCATTTATAACCGGTTTTCTGGCCAGGACATGGCCATGTCTTTGGCTGTGAGCACTGCGGAATCAATGCAACCGCATGGACCCTTAGCCCAATTGACCAGTTCACAATCTGAACTTCAAGCAGAAGAACTTCCTCCGCAGCGCAACGATGATTCCTTTTCAACCCCCGGATTAGAACCTCTAGAGTCTGAACGAACTCAACTGGCGTCTCCTTTCGTGGCTCGAAGCTACGGACCAAGTTCCTCCAGCTCCGTACCCTCAAGCTTTGCGCCACCTTCAGAAGTCCATCGAAGGCAAATCCACACCGATGGGCCTCGCCGTTTGCGATCTCCTTTCAGACTGGCCGAGGGACGGTCTACTCAAAAGCGTCGTTCGGGACAGCCACCGATCGAGCCTCGGAGGACCAAACGACCCAGCTTGGGATCGGATCTCTGGATTGACCCCTCAACGAATGACCACATGCCGAGCACGAATTCACACATCCCTGAATTCAAGTCCTCGTCCTTGGAAGAAAGGGGAAACGCATTTGCGCCACGCACCAATATCCAGGAGCTTTTCGACGCTCCTCCACAGCCTGAAACCCCGAAGAAACCTCGAGCTCCCCCGATGGATGACCCCCCTCGACTAGGCTCACCGTTTGCCCTCACAGGCTCGAGCTTGTCGTTCCCTAATCGGCTGTATAACGCTCCAGGTGTTGACATTAGCACTGTTCGACGACCATTTGCGACAGTTCAGCAGTCAGGAAGCAATGTCACCCCTTCGCGATCCTCTCTTGTGAGCCGCCTTGCTTATTTGGATGAGCGGCTCAGAGAGTTCCGGCGTCGGGACCAACCTCGGCGACGATCTGAATCCCCCCTTTAATTTCGCATCTTCTTTGTTCACCTTTCTGTTTTCTCTATTTAACGCTCATGTTGTCATACGAATTTCACGAGTACATGGATGCCAATTACCAAACCGGAATATGGTACCGTGGGAAATACCCCAAAATGATACATACTAGACGCCAACGAGCCTCTCACGACAAATGAAATCCACTCTTTCCTACTTCTTCTTCTTGTCTCATTTTCTGCTATTCGATATATCAGGGGGTGGCTTTCTCATTCTTTTCTTCTCGGAGTCTCATTTCCCTGGCTCTGATGAGGTGTTTTGCTCTTTCTTCCCTTGGATAGGATCAAAGAGCTTTGAACTTGGGTTGGGGTACTATCAAGAATCATGATGATTATGACGGAATGACATTGGATACCAGAACGGCTAACAGAGCCGGGGTGTCATGTTGTGTTTTGTTGGCCGCCGCTTGAGTTCTGCTTTTCTGCGTAACTGGGTTACGAAATGGCGCATCCCGTTTTGTGATGGGTGGGATAGGCGGGTGGGGAATGTTGATAAGGGCCATGAGATTCATGTCGGTCTCTCCTTGGATACTAAGATGACAATTCCGGGAGAGGCTAGGATCTTATTGTTTATAGACGAGAAATAATATCCCGTATATGACATACCAGTGCTCTCAGTGCTTGCCTCTTAAGATTGGGGCCTGATACCTTCATACCAACGTGAAAGACTCTAATTCATATGGTCAAAGACAGGTGCCAGGGCGAAGATCATCGCGAACTCCACGACGTATACTAATCCCTGACGATCGTGGACCAGGAGTTGGCTCAAGCCGCTCGAGGAAACAACGTCGTGTATTCTCCACATCCATTCATTACTCGTTATTCAGCTACCTGAATCTATCATATCTTACAGTATCCCTAATCCCCAGCCCTCGCCAACAACGGAAACATAGGGAATCTAATTAATGGAGTGCTGTCCCACGAAAGGGCTGATGATGTTGGCGGGGTATAATATCAACGAGCTGGCATCTCTTGCCCGCGCGACCTTCCTTTTCGGCGCGTGTCTCCTCTCGCCTCGCTTCGCTGTGATCCCTGGCATGGAGTCTTTCTCGGAGCATAATCGGACCTGGTGTGCTCCAGGTAGAGAATATAAGACCAGGGCAAATGGCCCTTTCTCGGCAAGCAAGGCATCCTTGTAAAAGACTAGTGTTGTTCAATCCTCACCATGCGTCTCAAGTCTTCAGTGTACTTGAAATCGACCTCACATGCTTCAAAGCCTTCGCATAAGCATCTTCCGTCACCGCCTCCCCATCCCCATCCCTCGAAAACAACGGCCTCGGCACCACATCCCTCTCCCTCCGACTCGGCGCCGTCAACCCACCTGTGCCTTCAGGCTCGGTCTCCCACTCCCCCACCGGCGGCTGCACTCCCAACTTCGCCCTGCTAACCTCATGCGGACATCGACGCTCGCCCACCAGTGCGCGGTGGGAGTGGAAGGAGCACTCGCGGAAGCCAAAGGCGCGTTCCTCGTTGCGGAGCTTGTTGGCTGGGATGCGTAGCTGTGGGTTCTTGAAGCGTGCGTCGAGGCCTGAGGCGCGGAGTTTGCGCGTATGGATGGCGTAATCGGCGGCGAACTCGGGGATGGTCTCGAAGAGGTGTTGGAAGCGCATGGATTCCGAAGTTTCGGGATCTTGTGAAGGGAATGTTATGTTGGAGTTCCCGGTGAGGGAGAAGGCGACCATAGCGACGGCCCAACGGCGGAGGCGCACGGCGGCGAGGGCTTCGCATTTGGTGTAGAGGTAGGTGATTAGACTTGGCGGGACGTCCCAGTCGCAACGGAGGTAGAGATCCTGAACAGCATCCATGGCAAGGTCCTGAAGCTCGTATAGCGATAGGTGAGATGCGAAGAGGTGTAGCCGTAGGATGGCCCAGTGAACCCCCTGGCAGGCCTGCTCACTGGTGTCGTGGGCGTTGGAAACGGCCTCGGCGAGATAGTCCCGGAACTCGGAGGGCTGATGCACCCACTCAACAAAGAGGGCGAACATGGTAGCTGATTCTCCGGGAAGCCAGAGTGAGACGGGCTTGGAATGGGGTGAGCCCTCGAGGCGCTCGCTGAAGAAGGGTGATGAGTCGCAGAGGAGGCGTTTGTTAACCTTGAAGCGTTTCTGATTTGGGCCGATGAGCATTGTCGTCATGGGCTCTTTCGGCGATTTCGGTGATAGCATGGCCTTGTCCATACTCGAGCTAGAACTATCAGTCTTGACAGAGCGCTGGAAGCTCCGAGACTTATGGATTGGCACCATGCTGATGATGGTTGGTTGGTTGGTTTGAACTAGAATGAGAAAGATAGTCTTCCAAGTTGCGGACAATGGATCCTGTCAACGAAGAGAAACACGAACAGACAAACGAGCAAACATGAAATGAGAGGAAACGAAACTGCTGGCCCAGCCAGATGGAAGCGAGGGAAGAAAGGATCCGTCACTGGAGCGGCCGGCTCATGCATTATCTACGAACTGCACCCAAAGGCATAGCCGGGCACCATTGCCGGCCCTGGCATCTCCAGCCCTGCGATGACGAGAAACGAAGGAGCTGCCTAGACCGGTTTCAGGCGATCGAGCAGATAATTGCAACGCTGTCTACGGTACTGAGCGGGCGTTACTTGGACCAGGTCAGCATGGACAGTAAGCGACAGAAGGCAGAGAAAAAGGGTGACTGGGGACGTTTCAAAACGGAGAATTCAAAACATGACCCGTGCGATGCCTCGGGGAACGAATACTCGAAGGCCTACCCCGGACGTCGCACGACGGGGCCGGGGCGCCAATCGAAGGGCTTGGCGAGGATGGTTGGGGCACGAAAAGGGTAACTCGGGAACGTGGATATGCTGAGTCGTCTTGAGATGAAGTCATGAAGCGTTGTGTTGGTTCGCTCCGCGCTTCCACCTGAGGAGGGATCCATCCTCCAAGGGCAAGGTATCGAGTCTCTCTCGACCACGGGTTCAAGCGTCACATCGCTTCCGCCCATCTGACGGACCCATGCTGACCCATGCTGACCCATGCTGCAAATCATGATTGTAAAAGCCCTCATTTCCCGGCACATAACCGCGCCAAAGGCCCTCAGTGCCGTGCCGCGCTGCTGCTGACGATGTTAAATCGGTAGACCAGTGTCTTGTGAGCTGGTGTAGGAGCAGAGACTGGGCGGCAGCAAGCGGAGTTGCTCCCTCTCGTCACACAAACAGCCGCCTTATTACCTTTAGTGAAACGCCCTTTCCCTCGTCACCCGCGCCTAATTAAGTAGGTAAGGTAAGGTAGCCAGACAGATTAGCTCAACACCCTCTCTTCTTCCCGCCGCAACCTGTAACGCGTGCGACAATCCCGACCTCAAATAAACAGCTCAACGTCAGGTGGACGCTGCATCATGGCCAGATACTAAAACCATCGCTTGCCGCGCGATGCAGTGATCCGGCCACGTAGTAGGCGATCTGAAGCGGGCTAAACTGCTAGCGGTGCAATCTTCGTTTCATACTTCTGCAATGGACGATGCCAGGTAGACTAGGAATAAGGTAGCGGCCCCGTAGGTCCCGTCCCTAGCTACCGAAACATCCTGTCACATTCTAGAACGTCAGTCACTTCGCCCATGCTTCCTTGTATTCCCCTGTAATGCACTTGCAAGTTTATCTAATTCGATTTCTCTATTGAGGCCGTGAATAAGCTATGTGAGCCCTTATACTGAATACATGAGCAAATATTGTCATCCATGTAGGAAGCCTTTCTGCCTCCAGCAAGTCAACGTCCGGGCCCAATCCTGCCCAATGCTCATATAACAAAACATTACTAAGTTCGAAGTGTATTTCCTATCTCCAAGCTTAGAGTCCCTGATCCTTTTCATCAAGACCTTCTCGCCATCCCAAAGTCCTTGAACTCCGCCCAGCGCAGGCGAAAGTCGCTTAAAAATGCACCACCGTGTAGCCGGGGTATATATTTCCCTTAATAAATCGAGAAGCTGTTGCTCCATAACTCCTTACTCCTAGTGTTCCCAATCTGATCTGATTAAGCCACGGAGCTTCATTTCTGGTTTGGCAGCGACGCAGGAATATCGTCATCGTCACTGCCCGAGTCGGAATCTGAGTCTATGTCGATTTCCATAGGGTCATTCTGGGTTCCTTGCATCATCGCCGTAACCCTGTCCGGTCTCCCGTTGGAAGGCACGGGGGCGCTCGATTGTTGCTGCAAGTGCCGTGGCTGCGAAGAAGTCAAGAAGGTCGTGGGATCCGTCGTCTCTGCTGTAGCAGATGACCCTGTAAGACCGCCCATCTCCGATACGGGCACTCTCTTCCGCGGGGACTCAGTTTGGCGACTTTCAGGTTGTGCTACCGGGGTAGATAAACCCCCTTCACTAGTGCTGGCAGTCTCGGGCCTGTTTGCATCACGTCCCGACGGTGATTGCCCATCTGCAGGTCTCAAGAGGCGGGACCGTTCCGCTGCAACTTGGGCCTTGCTCCGTCTCTCACGGAGGCGGATGCCGTACTTCTTTCGAGTCATACTCTGCTTGGTATTATACCGGTTCTTCAAAGCCACCAGCTTACTGGTCTGGTCTGGCTCAGGGAGCTTCATTGCATCTCTCATCAGCTGGCCGTAATGCTCTTCGGCTTCCTTCATCTCCTTTTCAAAGTTCTGACGTTGCTGAGGATTCAGCTTCGAATAGGGATCAATTCGAGATGTCACCCAACCCGATTCAGAACCGACTCCTGGTGTTCCCAAGTATGGTTTTTTCTGTCGTTGCACTGACGACTGCGGCGTTGCGTGTTGTGTTGGTGTACCTATTGGTGTTCCCTGTTCCTGCTGTGTCGCTAAGCTTGGGTAGCCCCGGGGTCTTTTTCCTTCACTGTTTGTGGCACCGTGTCTCCTGGAGAGGTGTTCCTCAATTAGGCCAGTCATTGTTCGCAGCATATCGTCCGAATAAATCCCGCATACTCGAGTCTTTAAGTGATATGAGAGACCACCACCGCTTCCAAAACGGCATCCGCATAAGGGGCAGATGTCCCTTCCTACTCGATCCCCTTCCATCCATTTACCGCAAGCATGCTTCTTTGTGTGCTGTAGAGAGTCAGTAAAAGCTTGCGGCAGCTGGGACAAGTATCTATAGCTTACATAATCGAGAGCTGCCTTTCCTGCACAGGGCCAGGCGCACTGGCTGCAGTAAAGACTACCACTTGGTCCTTGCTGTGGCGCTTGCTGTGGTTGATTGTTGATTGAGAGATTTTCTAGCGTTTCTCCCATTGTGGAAGGTTGTTGTGCTTGAAGTTGTGTCGAAGGTGACTGCATCGACGGTAGTCGAGACGCAGGTGGTGGTGGTTGATGAGCATCTTGGTACGATTGCGGTGGGATCGGGTAGACTTGCGGGATTACAGAGGGGATGACATGCTCAGCCCCCGGTCCCCTTTCTTCCACAATATCTTGAACATCGTATCCAAGCCGCTCTGCGCGGGCCAAGGCGTTAACGAGTTCCCGGGCAGGAATAGTCTCCAACCGTCTTGCGATGGCTTTATCGAGGAAGCCATTGCTGACCTTGGCGAGGAGTAGATCTGCCACCTCGTCAAAGTCCTCCGCAGTCAGGTGGCGGATAACATGCTGCTTGGACTCCCTTACCATCCTGCCGCCAAAATCCTGAACAGCTCTGTTGAGTGTTTCAGTGTTAGCTTGATGTATCGTCGCATTTAACTGCCTCAAGTGTTAGTTCAGCCTCCGTGACGTATCTTTAATTTAGAGGAGAATGACCAGGGGGGGGGGGGGGGGGGTTCAGGTCAAGCTCGAAATGAAGAGAAGGGTGTAGGGCAAGCGGGCAGAATATGCCAACGGTAAGTGGGTGGAGAAAAGTAGGGTCGGTGAATGATATTCAGTGAATCACACTTACAAGAAAAGCCATGTGATACTGCGAACCCAATATTGCTTTCTGCCAGTGATCCCTGATCACATGGCGAACGACATCTGGATTCGCGTTGCTGATCATGGCGGTCAAATCAAGATACTCCTTAGAAAACCCTGCGGTAGTGCTGCCACCAGGTGATCCTAAGCCATCAGTCCGGCGCGGCGGTAGATTACTTGAAGTCGTTGATGGAGAAGCTTGGCTGTGATGTTGTTGTTGTCCGTGATCGCGTTGAGGAGCAGAAGGAGTGGGCGATGGGTCGGTTTGATGAGAGGGCCGCGGAAGCAATGGCGGTTGTCGAGACTGCTGTAATTGCTGAGCATCCCCATGATCGAAGTGGCCTTGCTGAATAGGAGGGGAGATATGGTTCCGAGGAGGGGGGAGATATGGTGAAGTAACGTCGGGCGCACCGTTCTGCACACCAGCAGCTGTAGATACTAGAGGAGTTGCAGGTATCCAACCATTTAAAGCAGATCGCGCACCATTCGGCAAGTTCGAAGTAGGAAGAGCCGGCGAGCCGTCAGGCAGTGGAATGCCAGGCGAAGCTAAAGGTGACGCCATCTGGGTGCTATTCCCAAATTTCTCCGAGACGAGTCTCGCAAGTTCGTCGCGTTGCTGTGAGTTCAGAGTCGATGCACTGGCAGACGACTCTGTCATGAATGTGTCCAAAAGCTGCTGGACCGAGGACCTTGCAGGCACTGGATTGCCGATCATGTGTCCAAAAGCTGACTGACAGGAAATAGCCTGTCAGACACAGAAAAGGGTAATTCGTGGTAAAGTGAGCAAGGCAGCTGCATCATATCGCGCCTTCCTTATAGAGTATGCTCACGCGTGTAGCGTGTTGCAGGCGCTAAGTGAATTATGTGGATGCTGCCAGCAGAAAAATAAGGTTGAATAAGTCTCAAGGGGGCCTATTTCCTTATAAGCTGCTTAGTGCGCTAAACAGAATTCCGTTGGCCAGCTTCACCACGAATCAGGCCAGAGCACTAATGCATAGATGCCTGATTATTTAGGGGTCAAAGCGCTTTATATACGTATTCTCACGTACTCATTGTGTTATAAAGTTATTAATCAAAACGCTAAAATCATGCCTGTGGAGCTGTCCCCATTTAGAAAGCAGGGGACAGCCTCAAATACAATGGCCTTGTCATTCACTCCAGGGCCTGGCATCTCCCTGGGATTTCACCTTCTCACCTAGCTTATATGACGCCTATTATTCAATGGACTTTTTAATCCGTGACGAACCACCTACGATATCCCCAGGACTGTATCACGTGTGTTAAGCCACCAGCGGGGTCATTCATAATGATTCTTTCCAATGCTAGAGATTACGGCCAGAGTACTTTAGCTCACACTGTAAATTGCCGATGGAAGAAGTACCCAAGGTACGGTTCAACGTGGCTAGAGGTATTCTTGTGGCTCTGAACCCTGTGAAGAGCTAGCTTAACACAATCCAGGGAAAGAGTGTTGGGTTCAAGGCCTTAGAGTGTATATTGGTTGGCAATTTAGCGAGCTGCTTGGTCTCCACTTTCTAATAACTTCCTGACTTAGCTTCCTAGCTTCACTTTAGCTCCCCTTATAATAGTGGGTGGCATAAATTTCATCCATCACCAGCGGGACAGCAGAGTGCTAGGGGAACGTAACAACACTCCAGGGCAGAATCTTGGCCAACATCTGTTCTAGGTAGGTATACAATCTCCAAAAACCCTACTATTTCATACCCTATTGTGCCGTATCCTTATTGGTGTTTATATCGCCAATATCCTTGTCCGAAGCTTCCAATGCCGCTTCTGCATTATGAGAGTCATCCATATCACCGCCTATCTGAAACGTTCCATACCAATAGTTCTATAGGGGGTCACTTCGTCGTCAATCTCCAACTTGACGTTTGCAGTCTTCTGCCTTTTCTCGCCCGGCATCTCGGTCTCTGAAGTCGTCTCCTCCCGCGTTCTCTTTGTTCCTGCATTTTCCGGTTTAGTCTCAGCCTTTGGGACCTTCAACTCCCAAAACAACAGCTTCATCGACGCCGCATGATAACCCCTGGCCGAAGCAAACGACTCCAGCAAAACATCAACAGGCCGATACCACTGGTCGCCAATGATGAAAGGTGTGGTCTTACAAGGCTCTGTTTCAAGCTTTGAAGGGCGCGGTAGAGCTACAGTCCAAGTCTCCCGACGAGCCTCGGGTTGCTTGCCAAAGAACTCGTTTTGTTCGCTCTCAGAGAGCTTGAAGACTTCTCGGAGCCGTTCCTTCACTATACGACACCGTTGTCGGACCCGACGTGTGTATTGTTCACTCCAAACACGATGAAACCATCTTCGTTCGGAAGACCTGTTTACGACACAGAGTTTGGGCTCGTTTGTGATGGATTGTTGCTCCTCAGTCATAGCTAGTTGATGACGAGTACGCCAGGAACGAAATCCAGTGCCGGAGTGGCAGATGCATTCTTCAAATGCAACGATGATGTTGTCGAGACTACGAAGAAACAGCATGTTATGCTCAGGGGTAGGATCGACATGAGGCGACAAGTCTTGGGCGGGGCCAAAAAGAGTCGCAAAGAGCTTATCCCTATCAGACCATCGGAACTCCTGCTGCTGAGGGCTCCCGAGGGCGGTTCCACCTGAATGAGATGGATCCATGATGCTAGCTACAAGGTCAATAAACTCGTTAAGCAAACTTCATGTAGTTAAAGCTTGCCGTTTTTATTAGGGAAGTCGAGCGGCAGTATTCACTGTTTGTACGGCAATACTGCAGTTGGACTTCACTTGGTTTGGAATACTGCGCGACTTGATAGCTTCCATTCCAACCGAAAGGAGGAGATTTGCACTCTTGAAGTTTTCAATCGGACACTACTTGTGAGTCGATAGTCAAAAGCATAGTGAGTAGAAGATATAACAGGACTCTGGGGGAACATGGCTTTATAGGCAGAGATGCCTTCTGGATAGTGACTGCTAAGCTACAGCTTTGGCGCCATGTGAACTGTTACTAGCTCCGCATGGTGAGGGAAGCCTGCATATTCATTCACTATAGCTAAGATGTGAATGGTTCATATGGCGATAAAGGCTCATAGTCGTAACTACTTGTAAAGTCATGTTGGTCCCCCCCTGTGTAGTGAACGCTGACATGGGCTGGATGAACCAAGAGAATTGTTTTCAGTGCCTGGCGGTTTGGATGAGTAAGACGATTCTTTTAAGTCAGGCTCATTGCCTTGATGTAGCCAACGCATCCATTAGACTAAGATAATCAACTCAAGTTTCTAGGATAGTCCCTATAGAGGTGGAAGCCTCATAGTTGTAACCTGACTATCAAGCTCATGCCCGTTCCCAGTAATGCCAGCCTACAAAGGCCGATACATAAATTATTTGTTACAGAACTTCTAGGCTTTGACAAACAAGGCATCCATATCATTTTACAGACAAACGGAAGTTTGCTCACCGAGCTTCCACAGTGCCTTAAGGTCTGACTAAGCGCGGAGCGTCTCACAAGTCAAGGAGCTTCTTCCATTGGTATCTACTACACTAATCCTATCCCAAGTCATCTACAGGCCGCCGCCCAAACTATGAGACGCGCGATCGCAGTATCAAAGAACCTAACGCCGATATCCCCATAGTAAAGCAACGGCCGTAACAGCTGCGAAGCCCAGTCTCAATCCAACATAAGTCTTCCCATTTTTCTCTCATGCCAGGCGTACATTCTTTACCAGGGGTCACCAATAGCAGCAAGAAGCATCCTTTCGTAATCACCCGACGTCTCCCCCTTGATCCTGCTTCCCAGACTTCTCCTAAATCGTTGCTGGTAGGCTGCCTTGACATTGGCCATCATGTTTCGATCCCAGTGAAAGCGGACAACGCGAGAGACGAGAAGATGATCCTTTGTTCCCAAGCCCGCCATGGCATCCTCAAGAAGTTGAGCGGCATGCATATACTTGTCGGTGGCGTGTCGCAACTGGAAGAGAAGAGCATCTTCCATGTGTCCAGAGAATTCCTAATATTATATTAGTAAGTTCAATCTAATTTCATTCCAGCTTTAGCACAAAATGTGACTTACACTCTTGATGACCTTTTCAAGGTCACGGTTGAACTTCTGTTTGTAGGTATGCGCAATGGCACGGATCTGGTTGTCGTTCCTCTGGCTGAGAATGCTGCAGACCAGGATCTCATCAGTGCCCATCTTGCCTTCAGTTGCCTTGTAGATCTGCATAACGTCGTCATCAACCTGCTGAGGAATGACAGGTGCGGAATCTTCAGCCCTCTTCGCAGCGAGGACGATCATGAAATGCCTTTCAGTCTTCATGCTGAGATCGCCCTTGACAACGTCCTCAAGTTTGTCTCGGAAGGTGCGATAATACGCGCTCTTAATGGCTTGGATATCGGCATTTGATCTTCCGAGGAGAATGTCGTTGAGGACTACCTCCTTAGTACCGGGTCCGGACATGGCGTCATGAAGGTTGTGTACATCGGACAGCAGAGGCCCACGAGCCATCTGCACCAAGCCAGCCTCGAGCCATCCACTACACTCGCTCTTGATATCGTTTACCAGCTTGCGTGAGAAAGTGCGTTCAAAAGCAGCCCGGATGTTCTCTACTTGCAGCGGATCCTTGTCTGCGAGCGCCCGAATCAATGCCTTTTCATCGGTTCCAAACCCTTTCATGGCTTTCCGCAGCGCCTGAGCATCTGGCCCTCCATCCCACTGTATCAGTTGAGGCGGGCCGTAGCCTGGCGAAGCTGGAGTTGGAGGCCCCGCCGGTGCGCCGTACTGTTGAGGGGGTGGCGCTCCATATTGCTGTGGAGGGGGAGCTCCGTACTGGCCGCCTGGTGGTGGTGCAGGCGAGTGGCCATAAGGCTGCTGAGGTGGCGGAGCGCCGTACTGACCCGGGGGAGGCGCGCCGTATTGCTGAGGAGGAGGTTGCTGGTACCCGCCGTAAGGAGGTTGTCCTGGCGGAGGGTATGGCGAGTTTGTTGGTGGGGGATATTGACCCGGCGGGGGCTGCTGATAGCCGCCTTGCTGCGGAGGATATTGACCGGGAGGGGGAGCGCCGTACTGGCCCTGCGGAGGATATTGGCCCTGCGGAGGGGGATATTGGCCTTGAGGGGGATACTGTTGACCGTAACCTTGCTGAGGCGGCTCTGCGCAGTCTGTTAGCTTCCAAATCCATCGGGCAGCAAATGCGGCCAACATAATGTGTCGCAATCAGAGCTAGGGTGCGCGGGGCAAATAACTCACGGCCATAAGGTGGACCATATCCTGGATACGACATGTTGAAGCTGCTTCTAGGTTGGATACACGGAACGACAGCTAGGAATTGAGTTGTAGGAGCTAGCTTCGAGGAAAAGGTGCGTATGGCCGGATTTCTATAAGTACTCCGGCCTGGGCAGACGATGACTGATGGAGGATGGTGCAGCAGGATGGTGCCGACGTCGCGACTTGGCCGTGGCTGAGCAGTGAGGAATCGGCTCTTGGACGTCATGGCCACGCCGCGACGACCCCTCCAAGCCCTTCCTGGGCCCCACAATCGCGATCAGCCGCCACACAGCTTCCAGAGCTCAGCCTCACCAGCACGTCGATTTCGTAAGGCACATTTTAAGGTACATGCAGTCAGGTGCATGTCATTCTCGGACTAGATAAACTAAGGTTCCCATGCATATTCGTACCAGCAAGCGTGTGCTGGCGCCTAACGCCATCCAATGTGTCTCTGCTCATTCTGGCCACCGTGGCTTGCGACCAGTCGAGGGGCAATTGCGGGGGGAACTGTCCACGCTTTTGTAGCGTTGCCCCTCGCGGCCAAGGCCTGGTTCGTCTCACACCAGCCACCTCTAGCAATCCTCGTGCCCAGGTTTCCTAGAGCAACCACGCACCGCCACAGCAACTTACGCAATTTCAAAAGATTACAAACTTATCCGACAAGCATCACGATATCGAATCGCACGTCGCAAAGAAGTTAACTTCGGGAGCCATCTCGGAGTTGCGATCCGTATCTTGCCCTAAAGCAGCAGTCCGCTCTAATAGTGCAAGCCTCAGCTGTGATTGTTTGTCGGAGGGAAAGTAGTTCAGGAACCCTATATAGTGATCGACCAATCACATCGTTGTAATGGTTCGTTTTGGGTGGCTGGTGGCCAAACCCCTGCCACTTGACATCCCTCCACCAACCAATTGCGACGCCTTTACCTGATTTTAGCGCGGTCGCGGCACTCCAACCACCACAATTCGCATCTTCACCAGCCATCTCAATATCAGTGAATCGATGCTGTAAAACTCAATCAAGGCCACTCAGGTTTGTAAAATCTCCATTATTTCTCTCGCATCTAATCAGAACCTGTTTGTCGATCCTCTTCATCTTCAGCGTGATTCACTGTTCTTGTTGTTTTTCACAGCTACTCCCAGTCGCTCGCCCTCGCTCTCCTCACTACCCTCACATTTCTCTCTTACTCTATGTTCCTGTAACAAGATAAGTCGCGTTTGTTACAGTGCAGCATCATCTCCCCCCCCGCACCTCATCTTGAGGAAGAAGCTTCATCAAGATGCGCGCATCCACTTCCTTGATTCTGGCCCTCTCTGCCTCCCTAGCCACAGCCCTCGCCCTTCCCCAACCCAGAGTCTACCACCGGGAAGCTGCCTCAAAACCCAAATACTCCGTCGTGCCTCTCGAGCCAGGTGATGATGATCCAGCCACGGGTGGTGACGGCGGCGGTGATGGTGGTAGCAGCGGCGGAAGCAGCGGCGGTAATGATGATGATGGTGATGGTGTTGTGACCGTCATTCATACAGTGGTCAAGACTGAGGATCCCATCATTACCACCGTCACCCGGACCGAAGAGGCTGAACCCGAAACTGTCACCGCTGCACCAGAAACCGTAACGAAGGAATTCAAGACAACGATTTCAGTCATTGACCTGGGTGATCCGGTCACTCATACCCTCACCGTCGTACCCGAGCCATCCTCCAGCTCTAGCTCTAGCTCCAGCTCTACCAAGGGATCTGAATCAACCACGATCCCCATCTCGACCGCCTCTACCTCAGAGCACCTACCAGAGCCAACTTCAGTCAAAATCCCAGATTCGCCCTCGGCTGATGTTTCGAAGTCAATTCCCACGGCTTCACAATCAACTTCTACTGACATTTCCGAGACGACTTCGACCGAGGCATTCACGTCAACATCAACGGAGCTCATAGAATCAGCTCAGCTTCCAAGAACGACCACAGTAGATCTTCCGACGACAACATCGGAATTGCTTTCCACGGTCTCACAACCTACTGAAACCCTTGAATCCACTACCTTCGCCACAGTCACAACTACAACAACTACTGTCTCCATCGACATATCCTCAACTGCAGCTCCGGCTCCGACTCACGTTCAAGGGCCTCCCCAGGGTATCCCTCCACCTGCCAACGGCACCTCAACCACCCTGGTAGAGCTCAGCTCAACGGCCTCTACATTCACAACATTCACCACCACCATCGCGGCCATCACAACTGACCTCGCCCCCGAAGCATCTGCCCCTCCTTCATACGATGACGGCAAGTGGCACACTACCTACCCCTCATGGAACGGAACCAACCATTATCATGGCCGACCATGGTAATCGCCAAAACTAGACCTGCGCAATGATTTACGACAAGGCGACGAGACAAAGAAGGCGATGTTTGATTAAACGGAAAAGACCGGCAGCACGGCGAACAGGGATTTGCATATTTGACACCAGACATAGCGTCATTCGAGACGCTTTAGATTTTCTTTTTGTACAACTTTAGGCAGTCATGGATACCATAGACACCAGGAAGGCTGCGGCCGCTTTGGCTACGCGACCAAGCGCTGGAACGCGTTGTTAGAATATGTAATGAGTAATATCAAGAAATCTACGAAAGGTTCACACCGACTCTCCAACATTTTCCATGTATCTCTACACATCCTGAAACAAAGACTGATTGAATTGTTGTGACTGTTCGTTTCGCCTCATCTGGTATGGTCTTGACATCCAACTGTGACTTATGAGATTACGAGGAGTCCGTTCGTCAACCTGGCGAAAAGAAAGTGATATGTCGTTCTGTTTTTTCGGTAAACCTGCGCCAAACAAAGCCTGGTGTGTTTTAGACGACAATACTAAGTGAAATTTCGGACAAAGCCGAGCAGCGAGCAGGAAAATGATATCTACCTAAATCGACAATCTGAAGTCTAAGAACAATACTTACAGGTCCATAAAATGGGGTCTTTCCTCCATGAGAAACGAGCGTCCAGGCCACACAGCTTTCTCTCGTGTGATAGATACAACTTCATCATCTCGAAAATCCGAAGTGCATGATACCTTCATCGGCCGCTTCTGCATCCCACAGGTGAAAACATCACTCCATCTACCCATCAGTTCGTCATTCCTTATTTGGCACCCCAAGTGATAATGCATTCTAACAAGTATCAGAAAACGCGAGCCCGTCGGCATCCAGCAAGCATAAGTTTCTTCATGGACACCATAGTCGGGCCCTTCAGCGGCAGCGGAGCCAATGGCACGAGCATCATCACCTCGTCCACCGAAGACGCCAATCGAGAGACTACCATCGTCATCGCCATTATAGTCGCCCTCATACTCCTGATCTCGTTGACCTCATTTGGCTTTCTATGCTACCGACAAAAGAGAAAAGCGGATGCCAAGAGATCTAGGGACTCAGAGGTTAGGCAGGAAGTGAATCGTCGTCTAGAGTCAGGAAGTTTGCCTTGAGAGACTCCCTCTAGTATGAGGACCTAAGGAAGCGATGAGAATCAGCGAAGGCGCTTGGACCTTGCGAGTTGGATGGCGGGTGGGTAGTATGCATGCCGGATCTGGTTGAAGGGGAAGAGTAACATCAGGATACTCACTAAATTCATATTGGACGGAAGTTGGGCACTGGGTATTCCCAAATTTTAATTAATACTAAAGCACTTGGGTTTCTTTTCTCCTCTCCGCTAGGCGATCTCTCAGTAGTCACAAGCAAGGCCAAATCGTGTACTCCCGCAAGCTCCATTTTACTGATCTCAATCAACTCTCAATATCAGGTACCTACCTCATTTCGGCAGATGAGAAGATATAAACCAAGATGCATCACCAAGGCCTTCTGTACCTTGATCTCACATTCCACGGTGCCTGAATCGCCATCCAGCCAATCGCCTCACTTCCATGCACCCATCGTACCTAAACGCGCCCGACCTGCATCACATCTGCAAGACTGCGCAACCCATCACCGCCTCGACCCAACACCCCACAAAATCACACAGTGTGACGACCTCACTCCAGGAACCATCTCACCATCATCGTGGCCCGTCTCGTGGTGCTCCAATGAGACTAATCCACGTCCAGGCGGACCCCACTGCTGGGCAGCGACAAGAATTCACTCAGACGATGGTCCGAGGCGGTATGGGAGGATGAATTATAAGAAGCGGCTAAGGGAAAGAATTTTCGGGGGCAGAATGTTGGAGATTGAAGTTGGAACCGAGCCTTATATCAATCTCAAGATCTTCTGTCTGTGCCTGACTGATCTACCCTACCAAATCCTATCGCGCCGTTGTCCGTTTCCCCACACTTCCCGGCCCCGAGTCCGAAATCCACTACCCGGCTCCAGATCCGAAACAAAGAGTCAACAATGCAACTTACCGATCTTCTTCCGCGGGTATTAGCCGCAAAATTAGCTACCATCTTCCTCTTCTCAACTCTCATCTTCCAAGTCCTCGCAACTTCCACAGCGCCCCATGAATCCCTTTTCAGTAGGGACGACAGTGCCGAAACGGCTGGCTCCTCTTGCGACTCGGAAGGCCAATGGAACTGCATGACAAACTCATTCCAGCGCTGCGCGAGCGGGCAGTGGAGCGTGGAGATGAATTGTGCCGAGGGGACTGTTTGCTCGCCGAGTGGGAAGACAGATGTTTTCAGGGTTGATTATAAGGATGGTCAGAACGGCAATCAGGCACCTAATAACGGCGGCTCTAGCACTGGAATCAAGGGATCTTTGAGCGGGAGTGTGGTAAAGTCTGCATTAGGGCTATGGTTGGTTTTGGGTACTTTTACATAAGATAGCCGGCCAGTCGTCTTGATGGAAGTTATCATTAATGGAGAGTGGTGTCTAGAGTCTCTAAATGGCGCTGGAAAGGGAAAAGTTATAGTTGCTGTTCGTGTGCATAGTGACTCGGATTTGATTTCATACATCACAGTCGACGCAAGCTCAAACTTAGCTCGACAGGGTATCTTCAACTTATAGGATATAAATTCAGCTTTAGAGCATTCGATCAATAATGACCAGATCAACTCCGGTTCGAATTTTATCCAGGCGCTCGTCAATCCTAGATTAGCAACAGGCCAGCATACCATGCAAGCCTCTACCGCCTTCAACCGTCAGTCCTCCACATAGATCAAAATGGCGACAGCTTGAAGCTAACAGAGGAATGCTCTTCATCTAAATTACAAAAACAAAGCCCGCCATTTAAGAAACGCCATGGGCATTTATTTCACTACAACTCCATGGACGGAACAATCCCACCCTGAAACCTGAAACCCGAGAAACTCCCCCAATCGCAGGGCCTACCCCGAATCACGCCTCAATTGCCGTATCCATCCCCCTCCGAGCCGAGCCGAATCAGATATAGCACCATATCGAAAAGACGACATCAATGCACCAGCTCCACGTCGGTAGTGACGCCGCACCTTGTTTCTCCGGGCCCCACGAACCACGTTGTCGGCTGATGAAAGGGGATGCTTTGATCCACCGGTTGCCAAAACTAGGTGATTTCTCCTCCAATCCGCATTGAGCTTCATCCTAGGATAATCAATCTAGCCAAGATGAGTTGGGAGAAGAAGGATATGTATATAATGCGGATATTTATCGTCGAGTGACGATACCTTCGTGGGCATAGTTCACTTAGGTCGTCTCCCGGTCTTCTCTTCTCCCTATTCCGTTTTGAAGTTATCCATCATGGTTCAGTTAAAACGTCTCGTGGCTCTCTTCGCAGGCGTCGCCCCGGCTCTGGCAGCCTTCGGTGTCACGACTTCCAGTTCCAGCTATGCAATCGACTCTGGCAGCTCCAACGGCTTCATTGTTACAGTTAGTCGTAGCGACTGTTCTATCACATCCATCAAATACCGCGGGACAGAGTACCAGTACAAGTCGCAAACCTCTCATATTGCGTCCGGCCTAGGGTCAGCGGATGTTTCTTACACTACAATCAGCAGTATGCCTCCGTGAATACGTGAATATATAGATGAAAGATTTAACAGAGAACAGGCAAGTATATCAAGGTCACTTGTGTCGCCAGCAGCAGCGACTTCGACCTAACTCACTACTACGTGATTCCCTCAGGTGCTACAACCATCTACATGGCCACCGACACCAAGTCAGAGCCTGCCATCGGAGAGCTTCGGTACATCGCCCGTCTCGACAGATCCTTGCTTCCGAACGAGTATCCCTTCGGCGACGTCTCCAACACCAGCGGCGGCTCCGCCATCGAAGGCTCAGATGTCTTCCTTGTAAGCGGCCAGACTCGCTCCAAGTTCTACTCGTCTGAGCGCTTTATCGATAACGACGTCTACTGCTTCCAGAGCAGCGCCGAAGATGTTCACGCCTGTTTTGTTGCCCATGCCTCACGCTCGTATGAGAAGAGCTCCGGCGGTCCGTTCTTCCGCGACATCAACACCAATAACAACGGTGACTTCAGCGCCTTGACTTTCTACATGAACTCCAATCATGCGCAGACTGAGTCATACCGTCAGGGGTTCCACGGACCTTACGCTCTTTCTTTCTCCCGTTCTGGTATTCCCAAGCAGAGTGATGTTGACTTCAGCTTCTTCGCTGACCTGTCCATCTCTGGCTATATCCCCGACTCTTCACGAGGCAAAGTCAGTGGTACTGCCAGCGGCGTCAAGTCAGGCTTTAAGGCAGTTGTACATTGGTACAATAGCAATTACCAATACTGGACATATGCTTCCTCTTCGGGCTCCTTCACATCCCCTGCCATGGTTGCTGGCACCTATACCATGGTTCTCTATCAGGGTGAGCTCAAAGTAGCTTCCAAGAGCGTAACTGTTTCTGCCGGAAGCACTTCCTCATCATCTATTGCCGCCAACTCTGATATCACCACTGGTTCGCACACCACTGTCTTCCAGATTGGTGATTGGGATGGCCAGCCCACCGGCTTTCTCAATGCCGCGAATCAACTCCGAATGCACCCTAGCGACAGCCGCATGTCTAGCTGGGGTCCTATCACATACACTGTTGGCTCTAGTAACGTGGGCAACTTCCCAATGGCACTCTTCAAGACAGTCAACAACCCGGTCACCATCAAGTTCAGCCTCAACTCCGCCATATCCTCGTCTGCAACCCTTCGTATTGGTACTACCCTCGCCTTTGCTGGAGGCCGGCCCTCAGTCAAAATCAACAGCTACTCGCAGGCCTTTAGCGCACCGACCAAGATTGATTCTCGAGGTGTCACGCGTGGTGCGTATCGTGGGCTCGGTGAGGTGTATGATGCCACTATCCCTGCTGGCACTTTGGTGTCGGGAACCAATACGATTACTATTGAGGTCATCTCCGGAAGCTCTGGTGATACTTTCCTTAACCCAAACTTCATCTTTGATGCCGTAGAGCTGTTCTACTAAGCTGCCAAGTCGTCTGTGACGATTTGTCGGATGCGAAGCGTTTCGATGAACTCTTTCTTCTGTAAATATTGGCAGATGCCAGGGCGATACATAGCGAAGCTAGCTGAATAGAATATAAGGTTGAGTCCACTATTGATACCACGGCCGATTCAATTCCACCGATTTGTCTGATATTGTCGGACTTGCGGACTTGCGGATATGGGGTGAGTGGCTTATATCAGCCTTCATTGTTAGAGCTCTGGCGCAAAGTCCTGCATATTAGTAGAGTCGAGAACGCGTGGGCTAACAATTATGGGGCTGGTCAGGTCAAGTAGCCAGCTTGGTGCAGGAATGTTTTTATATTGTCAATATGATGTGAGGAATCTGAACTCACTCTTTCTCTTCTACCAACATGTGCAATAATTAGCTCTAAAATGTCATCTTCTCAAGGTTCCATAGTAGTAACTGGGGCCAATGGAGGGCTTGGCTCCTCCATTGTTGGTCATATTGTGAAGAGTCCTAACCTGGCATCCTACACAGGAGTGTACACGGTCCGGAAAGCAGCAACAGCTACACGACTGACGAAGGTCCTCAGCAGCGCCTCTCAGACACACAAACATGAGATCCTTGATCTAGACCTCGGCTCCCTAACCAGCGTCAGGAATACAGCAGCAGAGATTAACAGGAAAGTTGCAGCTGGTGATCTGCCACCCATCCGGGCACTCATCTTGAATGCGGGGTATCAAGACCATGAAGAGCTTGTGAGTTACACCCCTTGCCGATGGTCTCGCATCTTGTGACTGATGGTGGCAGAACATAACGAGCGACGGGTTTGAGGCCACTTGGCAGATCAATTTCCTATCCAACATGGTACTATCCCTCATGTTGGTCCAGAGTATGGACAAGAAGAATGGCCGGATCCTCATTATAGGCAGTTGGACCCATGAGTAAGTGGTTCCTGGCGAGATTTCTGAAGGGCGTTCTCATAAGAGATGGTAGTATCGACGACAACCGCAATAAGTCAGGAGGCAATGATCCATATAAAGGTTACACCACTCTTTTCCCAAGTGCAGAGGCACTTGCCAAGGGCCAATGGAGCACGCCTCAAGATGCAGGGGGTTGGGTAAACGGGTTGCGGCGATATGGTGCAAGTAAACTCTGCGTGGTGATGCTCGTGTAAGTGCCTTTGAAACCTCAACTAACGCAGCTAACACTTAGTAGACATGAGCTGGCAGACCGCCTGGGCCACGACCCCGAACTCTCCAACATCTCAGTCATCGGACTAGACCCTGGCGGCATGAGCTCAGACATCGCCCGTCGGGGTAGCTTCATGTTAGGGTTTATCGTCAAGGTTATGGTTCCGTTGTTGGCTCCAATCCTAATGAAGTTCAACCCAAACGGTCCAGTCCGTACCCCGTGGAAAAGTGCCGCGGATGTGATCCAGGCGTGTTTCGAGATTGACGCTCCGAAAGGTAAGTCTTTGTACCTGAATGGCTCAGAGCAGCATGGGACGTCCAGGGAGGCCACAGACACGGCAAACAGGAAAGCTCTATGGGATTATAGTATCCGCGCGGCGAGCATCAAGCAAGGTGACACGGCTTTGATTAATTGGCGGTGACCTGATTCGTTCGGTCTGCATTGGTAGTTCTTTCGTTACTATTCTCTTCGCTACCCAGATAGCATTTTAATCACAATGTTTCGTTCTCAGCAGCCAGCTACTGTGTCGTTCATAGGAGGCCGTTGGACAAGGTGCAGTTGAAAACTAGATGTCTCGCTCACCTCGGCGTCTTTCTCACATGAAATCTTGACCTTTTCAGATGCGCTTGGAGTTCAAGTTCTGGTAAGATAGACCCGAGGTAAGGCTCATGATAAGTCACGTCTCACAGTTACCCTCCGGCAATTGTTACATCTTAGCAGCTATTAGTAGCAGCTCAGAGGATCGGAAAGGGGCAAGGGGCTCCCTCACTGATCGGCGGGATGTAACGGTTTTAATCCACCTTAGGACAAGCCTGCGGTGGATTTGTTGAAGTGGAGCACAGGGCGTCTCGAATTTCTAGGGTTAAAGGTTCTTGCAAGGTTGCCCTGAGTTGAGTCTTTGTTGTTGCTGCAGGGGCGAAAAGACCTGGGGAAGCCGACGTCCCTTGGCTTCAATGGAAGTCGAATCGGGAGAAACAAACCTCGGGCATAGTCGTGTGATTCTCCAATGGTTTAGCCGCCGTTAGGGTTGAAGTAAGAAACAGGATCGCCGTCTCAAGACAAGTGCAACCCCAGGTCAATTGGCCCTAGCTAATCTGAAACGAACCATTTGCCGGCCTCCTACAATATCGTTCCTGCATTAGAACCGTCTGAAGTCTCGAAACAAGCGGGCGGAAACTACCGGTTCCGTGGGGCCGTCATGGCTCTGTCATATCTGAGAAAAAGCTGATGACAATGAACTCATTGACAGACGCCATTGGCGAGACAACATTCTTCAAGGGAATTGGACCAGTCTTCGACTCCTTGTTCGATCGACGGGTGAACAGTGCTCCAGCGCCACAACTGCTGGAGGATCCAGTAGACGGAATTGTGATGAGCAGTGGGGATGTTGCTATTCCTGAGACGAAGTTATTTGGACATCTTCTCAGTGAGAGCGGTTCGCATTTCTGAATCCATACTATGGAAGCGCGCGGGTCATTGAATGAGTCGAGACCGAATAGTCAATAATAGCTACTGCAAAACAACAAGCGCACAATTGGCCTCGGTCATCTCTTTACCGCCTCTTGCGCCGCTGGTCTGGAGTCATTCAGCTCCAGATGACCACTCATCCGACATCTCCAGATTCGACCTGCCACACTCTTGGCGTCGTGGCACTGGCGCGCGCCGTTGCACCAGGACCAGCCAACTACCTCATCGCCGGAGCCACTCAAAACCCGGTCGCACTAAATCACAACGCCAGGATTCACATGGTTGGCCAGAAGCAGTCTAAAGGAGAGATCCAGCAAGTCAACAAACATGTTCTCTCCCTGCCCATTCTGGCTCATTTGGGGACAGGTGATGGGCACAGGTGGTGATGTACCTGACCTTAATTTACAGCGGTCTCCAGGACCAACGTCGCGTCGCACCTTTAATAAGACCCAGGCGGCCTGCTCCTTGTCGACCGAACCAGCTCAATTGCTTGCTTTCTTTCGTTGGTTTTGTTTTCAATTTCGTCCGGGTCACCAGGAATCTGTTCCTTTCCTCCTTCACTTTGTTTCCTTCTTTGCCCCGTCCAAGCTTCGTTTCCCTGTTCTCGATCTTTTCTCCTGCAGACGGCTGAACGACCACTTTCTTATTTAACGTGCGACGGGCTTTCGAGAAGCACCTCAGCCACCTTCCAAGACGCCAACGGCACCACTATCAGCGGGCTGATTGGTTTTAACGACGCCGAAGCACCCAAAAATAGCGGCAACACGCTGCAAAAGGCACTACGTCCAGCGCCCCTCAGCCTAGAGCCCGTTCCCCGGAGGACCCTGACCGCCGAGTCTGACACTTGGAACCCACCATCCCATCCAATCCCGCCTGAGCCTCCTGCCGCTTCAGGTGCCAGACTGCCTGGAAATGCCCGCCATGTGGGACAGCTTGAAAACTGCCACTGCCCCCAGCGCTCAGCAGCTGCCACCGGCTCACAACATCAAGAGACCATTCCGCTCCCAAACCCTCCCACTGCAACACGACGGCGATCAGAGAATCTGGCAGAACGACTTCGATAAGCGACTCCACGGGCTTGGCATCAGTAACGGCCCGTTCAAGTACGAGGTTCGACGGGGGAAGACGGTACCCGCCACTGGACAAGTGTAAGTGAACATTGGTAACATGCCTTGATCGTGAATCCAGCTCGCGAGTGCGCAACCAGCCAGCAAACCCGTCCTACCGTTCTTGGTACCAGCTGCCTGTGTCGTCTGTCTCCTTTGAGGTGAGGACGAGTGGGCACCACGGGCTCCTGGTCCGTTCTGACGTCTCCAGCAGGTGGGCGCAGTAGCGTCTTGCTGGGGTCGTTCGCGGCGCAGCTCGTCATTACCGGATACGGGTACAACGAGGCTTTCCATTCACGCATTCATTCCATGAGTGCATTGCGTTGCGCATGTCAGCAGGATCGAGTCGGCGGATGGATCCACGGCTGCAGCATTGTGGAAGTGGAATCTGTGCAAGGCGACCAGGGCATCCTTCCTCGCGACTGGCAGCTACTGATTAATATATTTCTGCCTCCACCATCCATGATGGAGACGAACTCTTCCCCAAGCACATCGTGCTAATTCTTTCTCAAACCACAGCTCTCCTCCTGCCGATTCTGAGGACACAGCGGCTCCTCCCGTTCGCGAGCCTCCTCCTCGAAACCCGCGACGACGGCAACTCGACTCTGACTGCCGTCCGACTTCCTCCATCTACGACGAAGCACCCGCCACGACTTCCCGCTTCAAGACCGTAGTAAAAGACATGTACGGTCGACCGACGGCGGCGTTGGAAATCTCCCCGCCTAGCTCACCAGAACTCGATGCTACACGACATACGTGAGTCCTTCATCTTTGCTTGAGTCTTTTCTTGGCCCTTTCTTGGTTATCTACCCTACCCGCCATTGCCCTTTTTGTTGTTGTTCGAGGGTGCTTCATGTTCTTGATCTCGAGACCAGACGCCCTCATTGAACCACTCACCCGCTACTTGACCTCAGATTCATCCTAGTTTGACGCAAATCTCGGACCTACCCTTCTTTACTAGAAGAATGAAGAGGCTCAGAATCCCAGTTCCATGGCTGATCAAATGTCTTGCATGCAGAGCTTATCCCGAAGATGTCTCACCCATCGATGAGAGTCCCGACGTGTCTCAGCATGACCTTCTTAGAGATGATCGACATGCTTCCACCCCCACTCCGACCCATGAGCCTCACACCCGGAGTCATCTCCCATTGATGCGTCACGAGAAGCGGAGGAATCAGGACGCTACAGCTTCAACACTCAGACAATCCAGGTCAAAAGACAAACTAGGTGATCCGCAGAGCCACCCCGTTAAGCATCCCTGGGAACAAGTTTCCACTCGAAACGAAGTGCCCGAGCATCTCCAGCAAACCTTCGGAGTCACCACTACTGTCACTGCTCCTCAAGTTCGACGGGCAAGCAATGCCCCGCCATCTTTTGGTCAACGGATGCGACAGTTTGCCAGGAGCAAGCCGGAACCAATCGATAACCGACCTCCGTGGAATGGTGCAAGTGGACGAACGGCCCTGATCGACCCTGTTCGAGATGATTTAGCAGTTGAACCACTGAGGCTTCCTCGCAGAAGTAGCAAACGGGTTGGGCGAAATGCTGGTGCCTCCCCTGTCGACTTGACTGGTTCTGAAACCCCTAGCGGCCCCGTGGCCACCGTACGACGACTACTACCCTCCAGATCGAATCAAAAGCTCAAGGAGGCGGCTAGATCACTATCTCAGCCTGATGCTGTTACTCAGGCGGGGTCTTATCCCAGTCCTCCTTACCTTGAGTCTCCAATTTCGCAGTCTCATGCGCCTACCCAACCGGCGCGGCCTTCACATGGCCCGCCCCTGCTGTCACCAAACACGACCCCCGACCCGACCAAAGCGATTAGAAGAAAGCCACCACCCTCCCCACAAACGAACATTAACACTCACCATCCCCATATTTCGACTTCAAGTTCCGTCTATTCGACCCAGCCAGACCTAAGTAACTCGACATACGGGCCTCGCCTCGCCACTACACCCCCATCCACTTCTCCCTTCTCGCCACAGGACCCTTGGGTGCAGCCGCCTTCACGATTCAGCGTCACGACCTGCAATACCACAGTTCCCGACTCCCCTCGTGACTCGTTCGAGGAAGATCGACCTCCAATGCCGGCCCCACCGCCACAGCTTCCCTCCGTGATGGATCGTAGGAGACCAGTCCCCGGAGGTGACAACTCCAGGTCAGCCTCGGCTGAGCCAATCATTGTTTCGATGAATTCTAGCCATGTATCAAGTCGCGGGGGACTAGACCAAGGAAATTCAGAATCCAAGCGGTCTGGTAGCGAGCGCCCGGTGTCCATTATGTCGACTAGCAAAGCTCTCCCGCCTGCGCCACCAGAGCTGCAATCCGCGAATGATCGAGTTGCTAATTTGAATGCCCGACTCGAAAACCTGGCCCATCGACGGGTAAACATCAATAGAAGCATCAAACAAATGACAGAGCTGATGCCAAATGATAACTTGATGGCGAGCTCAGATGTCTTACGCAAACGCGAGGTTGAGAAGCAGAAGGTGGAAGGCCTCAAAGAGGAACTAGCAGAGATTCAACGAGAGGAGTACGATTTAGGGCTGAAATTGCATCGGGCCTACAAACGCCTCGACAGAGATGCTTCATATGAGCCAACAACCTTATGGGTGAGAAGAGTCACTCACTAAGATCGGTCGGGACCTAGGATTGGAATTTGATGATGAATGGGCACTTTACCATTCAGGGGCAAGTTTGCTGATGGATCATGCATATCAGGTGGCGTTGACTATGTTTTTTGTCTCTTGTACTTTAGCGTTATATTTCTCTTGTTGGTCTGGCGACGTTTTCAGATGATACCTAGAACTTTGAAGGTCAGCCTAAAGAAAATGGATGATACCTTATGTCAATAAACCGGAGATATACTTGGGCGAATTTTGCCACTTCACACATTTTTACCGTACTCCAGGCTCATTTCTTTCAAAGGCACTTGCAACAGGAGTTTATTTCTTGTGAGTCTTGTTTCTATGTCAAGGCAAGGCAAACCACTCCTTACAACTAGCTTCGTCTTCTCATACTCATGGATATCACACGACGGCATCTTAGCCCTTACCCAATATTAAATTCGGTCAAGAGGGAAGTGCTGGACAGGAAAGAAGTGTTGGGCAGTACTTGCAGCCCTGTGAGGCGCAGGGCCTGGGCACCTCCCAAACCAACACTCCGGACAATAATCACCATCCAAGTCAGGACGAAGCATATTCATGCATCGGCATGGATCATCCCACGCATGTTTGCAGTACCTGCTTGTTCCCTCTCGAGGCGGCGGCATTGTAGGGCCGTAGCCGGGGCAAGAATGCGAGCGCGCGCGGAAGAGACTCACTAATCCGGAGGCCACTCGGCCGGAGAGAGAACGCGGTCGGGAAGGGAGGTTAGAATGGGGAGGAGAGGAGGGAGAGGGACTGGACGGGTTATCTCTGGGCTTCGGGGCAGATCGAGGCAGGGGAGGCAAACAGACAGGAAATTCAGCGCTCTGCGGGGAGCCCGGGAAAGCGGGAAAGGATTCGTACTCGTGATACTCCGTTTCCTCTTGTCCCTTGCCTTTGCTTACATGTTCCGAAGAAATCTGTTCAGGTTTCTGGCCCATATACTGTGACTGCTTCTCGTTAGAATCATTGATGGTGTCGACGGTCTCCTGGAAGGACACCTTCTTAGGCGGCGTCGTGGTTTTCTTGGGCATTGAGAGGTCTGTCTTCTCGTGTATGATGGCATCATCATGACTGACGTGAAGGAAATCCTGGAATGGAACAATCTCAGTCGACTCGCTCACTTGCTGGGGAGTTAACACGTCCATCTCCTTGTTTCGTCCTCTGCCTTGTTTGCTCCGCTTTCTTTTGTGTCTGATTGCAAATGTGGAACCGAAGATACGACGAGTCGCAAGCACAAGTCTTTGCGCTCTTGAATGATCAAATTTCGGCAAAAGAAGCCTATTTGATCTATGAAGTTTAGAGGGAGCTTACCTCCCAGGAATTTGAGCTAAATTTATGCATGGAAGTTGGGTAAGGATTTCTCGTGTTCTTGTGGGGGTATGCGAGGAAGCTTTCTTGGTACAATACCATTGTTCGCAGGTCGCAAAATCTGGTGATGAATAGTCCAAGAAAGGGTGTTCTGCTCGGCTCTATCACGAGGCTACATGAGTGGGAGGTAATGAGTTCAAGTGAGTGTTCAGCTCTGGAGTCATGGGCAGCAAAAGCAAAAAGGGATGGCCTGAGGTAAAAGATCCAGGGTTTACAGTATGAAAATACAAATAAAGGGACAAATCGGGCTCTGTGACTAGGTTTGCGCGAGTGCTCTTTCGGTGTGTTGGTGTTCAGGGGGGACAAGATGTCTGCACACGAATGCATGTAGCCAAGTATTACCGCTACACATAACACGCAATGGCAAAATAACAAGCCATCGTCTACTGATTCGGGCTTGTATTCGATCGAGTTGCGGTACCTCTAAGAGAGTATAGAGTCATGAGTGCTCAGAATTTCTTCATTCACATTGTGATAACAATATTCAAGTCTCGACTCCTTGCTATCCTAGTCTTCTTTGAGTTTAAGTTTAACCCGACCCATCAATCGAATAACCACCAATTTTGCCATACATGTATTCCTCATCCCACCACTGCTCACCCCCTCCCGTCATGCAATCTTCCCAAGTCACCGGTTGCAACGGTCGTAGTTTGATCAGATACTTACGTCCCAAGCACCCATAATCCCGAACCCCCTCCTCACCTTCGAATGTAGCGCTGCTAATATCGAAGAGTCGCGGTTGAACGAAACCTAATTTGTAGGCGTAATCGCGTAGTGTGTCGACAAAGCGGATACTCATAGATAGGACGCTTGGTATTCCTCGCTGTGTGATTTCGATTCGTACGGTATCCATCCAGAAGGCGCTATTGGGGAAGGGCTTCTTTCTTCCGAGTTCAGGGACGACGCTTGGCGGAGGGACGATGGTGTTGGTACTTGATTCGAGTTGGAATGCAAAGCTGAGGCAAAGTCTATCCGTATCACTGGTGTCTATTGTGAAAAGTTGAGGCCAGAAAGGGCGAATACTAGCGTGTGGTTGGCTGACAGCGTACCGAGCTGTATCCCCTCCGTTGTCGATCTTAATGTCCATTTTCCTATTGCAAGGTCGCAGAACATAATGATGAAACCAGGATGTTTTCGGACCAAACAATCGCGGGAAATGATGTCGAAGTGTGTTTCGGCAGCAAAACAGTCGACCTTGGGCGTTGGGTGGGACTCCATCTGGGTTTACGGCATCGTCCCGAGATAGGAACAATACGTTGATCACTGTATCGTTGATGTTATTGACCGTTGTCTCGATAAGAATATGATGATTGTTTCGCTTTAGGTTTGGCGACGTTTCTCCTTCGATTGCGTATTCGGGGTAGTGGGATACACGAGGCGGTCCACGGGAGGGCAGTTGTAGCTGTTCATGGTCGACCGCGCGTCCCATCCGGTCCTGGCACGGCGTCATGCTTCAAATATCTTCTTCTTGCTCTGGTCGATTGTCATAGAATGTACCGGAGAGTGTAGTTTCAGGTGTATTATTTCTTTGCCTGTGATTCTGTTGTTTAGGTGCCTAACATTGTTTCTTGAATCAGCGACAAGAACGATTCTGTTTACTTCTCGCAGCTATTTGTTGTTCTTTCCTAAATCTGTGGTTAATCCACTATCAAAAAGGCAGGACTAAAGATGGGATACCGTCAGCCTACCTTCCAATGAGGATGAATCAGACGGTTGTGAACTATGGCAATGCGAGTTATGTCGGCAGAAATTTCATTGCATATTCACACAACAAAGCACTTCACCATAGACTATATTCCTTAATGCCTCTAAGCCTAGTCGACTATCGTTGTTTGTCCGAAACCCGTCACGAAGAGGCATTGGAACTAATCTAAGCATACGAAGGGTGAGTTCGGTCATAAATGTAACCGTAATGTAGTCATCACTGAAATGGGGAACTCGTGTCTTGAATCTATTGCTGCTCAGAGTACGATAGGTATGAGTTAGGTACAGATCCAAGTTCCCGTTATTACTATACTACTCAGGTATTAAGTGAAAGAGCTGCCCGACATAATCGGAGGCCGATGCCGGTTTTATGGGGCCGGCCGGTTCCACTTCCCCCCTGCCGTAGCGTCCTCATGCCCGCGACGGGCCGTCCCACAAAGTTCTTTAGCGGCCAAGCCCGAAAAAACTAACTTGAGCAAATTGGAGCTGATACACTATTCTGGACTCACATATGGTGCCATGAAACCATCTTCATACGTTTTATTTTAGGTTTCTTAGTTGATCTACCCTTTGAATAGACACTAAATCAACTCACCAGTTCCTTGTGCTCTCAAACAAGAAGCGTACCCACGGAGATGGACACAAGCAGCAAGGTCTTTTATAGACACCTACCTAGCTTGGGACTATTTGCCGTGATAAATACTAGAAGTCTTAGATAACTTACTTACTCGCTAGATCCTAACATATTATATCGAATGAGCCTGGAATCCTTGGCTATGTTGAGTCTAGTGCAGGGTAAGTTGCTACGTTACTTAGTATTCTTTGCTACATGTCAGAATGCCATTTTTAGATGAAGAGAGTGTCATAAAGCTATGATGTCTAGATGAGGGTTTGAGTATAGAGTTCGGAAACTTAAAAAGTGGTTCTGGTATTGAGAAACTTGGTTCAATGTACGTTCGGCACTCTGTGAAGACCATAGACGAAACCAAGCATACATTAAGTACTGTAGGTTCTACTTTCTTGAAGGGTTATCACCATACGTATTCCTCTTTCTATAGTGCTAGCTAGTTAATAAGAAGACTCCAACGAAGAGAAAGTCAAGGCCCCAGCATCGCTTAGGAATAGGGAAATGTAAAGTGTGGTGTTGGGTTATATGAGTGATGTGATGACTAGAGATTTCAACTCCAACTCCTTGAAAAGGCCGGTAAACTCGTCACTTCTAAATATGATTGGCTAAGTTGTTGAGAAATGTCATTTTAACCAGTGTCGTGGATGGAAGCTTTGCTGAAAGCCATTTGAGTCAAGGCCTAGGTACCGAGTTTCTGTAGGTCAAACAAACTTGATGTTCTTATTGTTGGTGATCTAACACTGAGTGAAATGATAACGTCAAGTAAGGCAGGGAAGTCGGGTTGAGTGTCCATGAAAACCACGGACTTGAAACATGCCAGATTCTTTTATACATAGTTTATGGTATACATAGAAGCAACAACGGAGATCTAGCTCATCCCCTCCATAAATTCCACCCGATCCAAGATCATTTGTCGGTAGCCCATGTACTCTTTCAAGCCCTCCCATTCAGGTCCTGACTCCTCTCCGTGTCTCCAAGGTTCCTTGAATCCCCATGCGCAGGCGATCTTATCCATTGCCGCTCGTTCCTCCTCCCTCAGCCATCGATATCGCAATGGAGTTCCCGGGGCCCAGGTCACTCGCTTCATTTGATCCTTGTTGCTCAGTTTGGCAATCATACCTAGTGAGCCCACCACGAGGAAGTACCCTGAAATACCTGCGACACCAAGGCCCGTTGCAGTGGTGATATCCATGGTGTTCTGCCAATAGGCGGCATATCCAGATGCTAGACCAAAGATACCAAATGGGAGGGTAGCGAGAGCGATACCCGGAGCGGTAGAATGCTTTAGCATCTTCTGACGCTTATACGCTGAAAGACTGAACGAGGCCTCGACAATACCAAGCGCTGCGTCCAGGTTTTTCGCATCAATTGCCGCCTGCAACGCCATATTGGCAACATCCTCCTCAACTGCCTTCACTGCGGCATTGGGATTCTGAGTGACATATTTAATGTCGCCGTTTTTGACTACAGGCTTTCGCTTCGTTGCGAACATGTCAAGGACAGTGGGGAGCGACTCCGGTCGGCCCAGTGTTGCCTGGATCACGACGTAAAGCTCTAGAAACTCAGGAGTCATCTCCACATTGGGATGGGAGATGATGGTGTACGCTGAGTAAGAGATCTTGTTGACGCTATCCCTCAGCTTAATATCCATCTTCGTTTTGGCGCCTGTTCGGTCCGACCCCAGTGCTACGAGCCTCGAAGTAGGTGGTTTCGTCTGAGCTTCGGCTCTCCGTACTTGAGGTAGAAGGGCTTCAGCGGCCTTGAGGCATGTTTGAAGAGCAGCCAAGGTCAATTGCTTTGCCGGAATTCCGTCGGTTGACAAGAAGTTGTCCCTGCTCTTCTCCACAACCTCTGCTAGTTGCGCCGGGTCTGGTATGCTGGCGGCTGATGAAGACGGCCGCACCGCCATGTCCCCTTCGGGAGCAACAGTTGCTGTGGATGACCACCTGGCGCCAGCGAGTTTGATGTTCGTGGTTTGGATGTGACGAGCTTGTGATATGACTGCCCGGGCGATGAATGGCTGCTTGACTGCCTGTGACGGTGCAAAAGCACACCGTTGGCAGACGGAGCCGATCTGTCTTGGGTTCGCTCGCCGCATCGTGGGATCGTAACTTGTAGTCGAGGGTTTAGGAACTCGAGGCGAGGCTGGCCTCCGGCGGGTTTGGGTCAATGGCCTGGCTTCGATTGGGCGTTATTGGTTGTTTCCTGGTAGACTTCTTGGGTCTGGATTTGTTCGGACACTGAAAATCGCGACCGAGCCTTGCGACAGCTCCAGGAGACCCACTATTTTGTTCTAGACCGTCAGGACCAATAAAGTGCACATCATTGGCAGAAGACTTGAAGCTCTCAAAGATCAATCTGGCAAGCTGGAAGGAGGTTACTGGCAATATTGAAAGCAGTTGAAGCTACTGTGACCGCTCGAGCTCATCCCTGATGCAATATGCCTTCAGGTAGTTGTATCAGACTGGGCTCATCTTCGGATTGCCTTTAGATGTTCCTTCGGTGAGCTGAGCCCTGGATTACAGTGATCTACAGTGGGGTGCTCACTGTGAAGCTACTGAAGAAAGAAAGCGGGGCACCTTCAGCCTTCCAGTAGCGGCCTGCAGCAGTGCCCCCTTTGCAGCGTAAGCGTCCACCATGACGAAACATCGCACGCGGCTGTAAGCAACATCTACGGACACTTCGAGGCTTCACTCTTCCTCTCACCCATCTTCTTATTGCATCTTTCGCTGGCGAAGATCTTGGAACCACTCGCTTGCCTCCGAGCAGTTGAAGCATTTCGCAAGAGACAGCCGAAGCTTCCGATATCTTAGAGCAACCCAATTCCTGATCAACAGCGCCCGAAGACCTCGCAGTCTGGGCGGCCTCATCACGTATCGAACGACACGACGACACCGACAATACAAAGCATATAACGCGCCATTATGCCTCCTCCACCTCCGCCACCGCCTCCTCCACCGCCGATGCCCGGTGCTGGAGGACCACCTCCACCACCTCCGCCTCCGGGAGGGTTACCGGCGCGACCACCACCAGGAGGAGGGAACAGAGTACGTGACAATCTCTAAGGGTTGCCTTGAGCTGAGATGAAAACATTCTTTATCGAATAGCTCTAACTTCTTCATTATAGAATGCCCTGTTATCAGATATCACCAAGGGCAAGGCCCTCAAGAAGGCTGTTACCAACGATCGCTCGGCACCCATTGTCGGCAAAGCATCCTCCTCATCAGGCCCTCCAGTCGGCGGCGCACCACCCATACCCGGCATGGGGGGAGCTCCAAAGCCTCCCGGAGGCCTTGCACCCCCAGCTCCAGGGCTTCGAGCGAGGAGTAACAGCGACCAGGGGTCCAGAGACTCGACGGCATCAGCAATGGATGCGGCACCACAACTCGGAGGATTGTTTGCGGGAGGGATGCCCAAGCTGAAGAAGAGAGGAGGCGTCAACACTGGAGCAAATGCGGATTCATCCTACTTGTCAGATCCAGGAGAGCCTTCTCATTCTGCGCCGAAACTACCGAGCTTCTCTGCGCCGAAGCCACCAGGAGGATCAGCTCCTGCGATACCAGGTCGTGGGCCACCAGTGCCACCGCCTGGAGGTGTAGCGAACCTACGAAAGACGACACCGATAGGCAAGGGGCCTCCTCCGCCTATTGGGAAGAAGCCACCACCTTTGCCGACATCTCGAAAGCCGTCGTCAATGTCTCTCGCACCCTCTACCCCTGCGCCGCCTCCGCCTCCCCCACCACCATCGGCGCCCTCTGCTGGAGCACCGGCAGCTCCTCCACCACCTCCCCCATCAGCGGCGCCTCCTCGACCGACTCCTTCGCCTGCTCCACGATTACAACCTCCTCCTCCTCCACCACCCCCTCCCGCCTCGCACTCGACGCCTTCGCTCGCTGCTCAAGCCGCTATCCGAGCTGCTGGACAAGCATCTCCTAGCTCTGCACCGCCGCCACCTCCTCCGCCACCTCCTCCATCGTCAGCTCCGTCGCTGCCAACCGCACCTTCACCACCGCCTCCAGCCCCGCTGCGTTCTCGAGGGTCATCTTTACGTCAATCTATGCTAGATCCGGGTGCCTTTACTCTAACAGCCAACGGATCCAAATCACCTAGCCCAGCTCGAAACTCACCCGCACATAGTCCTGGCCCAAGCAGTGGGCGCATAATGATTAGCGACTCGAGGTGGCAGTTTAAAGACGAAAGCTTATTTCCGAAACCAAGAGAATTCTTAGGCGGCACCAAAAAGTACAGAGCTGGAAGAGGGAGCAGTGTACCTTTGGACCTGAGTGCGCTATAAGATCCGTAACGTCACAATGATTGCCGATTGGAAGCGCCATGGCGTGCATGCTTTGCAAAGGGATGGGGTTCTGACTCCCGTAGGGTCGGTGTTATCTTGGTTGAGGCTTGCGTGGGTGTTAGTGACTTGCATAGATTGGAAATGTCCTTACTGGATTACATATATTATCCCGGCTCAGAGAACTTCCAAATCTCATGAGATTGTTTTGACCACCGTTCGTTACTTTAGTCTGTTGTACTAACTAGAATCTTCACGTGAAGCTCATGAGAATTTCAAAGCCCCGATCCATTATAGGTCATTAAAGGGGTCGCTCTTACACACCAAATCTGCAGGCATGATATATTACACTTGAGTTACATAGCCCTTGAATTACTGTACAGGTACGCCGCTCCCACGACAAATTTACATCGACTTCAGGTAGTTAGATTCCTTGATCTTCGCCTTCCTTTCCTGGCGCATAGCCTTCTTCAGTTCCTCGCGCTTCCTTGCTGCCTCGATATTGTGGTCGACGGTGCTGTTCTCTTGGCCAGGCAAGTTGACTGACTGGTGCTGTAGAGGGACCTTGGGAGCCAGGGCCTCAAGGTTGCCCTCGGCGAGGAACTTGGCCTCGAGGGTCTTCTGGCGTTTGGCTGCTAATCGTCGCTGCTTCTTCGATTTTGCTGTCAAGAGCGTTAGTTAGTGAATTGATCGATTTGGCACAGGATAAGGCTATGATTGGAGCCAACGTACAGAATTCGTCTCCAGCACCGTCATCCGCCGCATCAGCGCTTTTCTTCAATACATCAAGACATGACCATAGCCACTCCGGGTACTCCTCATCTTTCTTCGCAATAGGGTCTTGTCCGGTCTTGAAATAGTTCAGTCCATTGAGAACAGTTCCGGGAGGGCAGGATGACCGCGAAGGGGGAGCTTCCTTCTCGGCCTCGCCTGGTGCCGTCACGGGAGTCGATAGTTGGGGTTCGGTCGATCGGAAGGGCGCCGATGATGAGAACTGTCGGATGAGAGGCAGCTGGCGCCGCGTCACGGTGGCCCGGAGACACCTGGTGCAGAACATGGTGATCAGTGTTTGTGGTGGTGGTTTTGATGGAAGACGAGGCTCAGGAACCGGGGAGAAATTTTGGAGGTCTCATTGGGTGGGCCAATCAGAGCGGCGCTTGGACTCAATTGTCAGCCTCGCCAACTATGCCCGCTACGAACGAACATAAAGGGTTCGCCAGTCTGCAGTTGCGCGTAGAGGCTCGGAAAGAAAGCAATGGGGTCCATGATCATATTTGTTTTCCATTTCTTTCCATTTCAGCGTTCTCTGATATATACACCGTCATACAAGGTCGAAGGGAGAGGTAGTGGGTAGAACCGAGGTTGAACGCAATATACCATGATCCCAACAAGACTACAATCCCATCGTCTAGATATCCCAAGTTCCCGAACCCATTCCTTAGGCGCATAACGTTACCTCAGCCCTGCTTACGATGAGAATCGTGCCTGGTTGATCTTAGCGATCTTGTTGCTGGTGTGAACGCCGGCCTCCAGGTCCAATTCTTGGTCCTTCTGCTCTAAGTAGTTCTGCTGGATGAATTTGGTGCCCTTAATCTTGTTCGCCTTGAATAATTGCAGATATCGCTCTATTTCCCGTGATCAGCATATGCCCAAACTGCCAATATCCGTTCCTCCGACTAACCTCGCAAGTGTCCGCAGTTCTCCAGATGGTTCACGCCCTCGCGCATGTAACACTTGCCCAACTCCTCGCCCACAAGTCGGGTCATCATGGCACCAACCCATTGCTCCCGGATGATGGCATCCTCAGCCGCTTTGAACGCCTTGGTGTCGTCGAAGTCAACGCCGTTGAAGGTGGGAGCGACGGAGGGCTTCTGGGCCTTGAACTGCGCGGATTCAGGAGTCGGCATTGTGGCGATACGGATTGGACCTCGGACTTCGAATTGGGGATCGTGACAATGCGAAATATCCGGCGTCGACGGGGGTTTGGACTCGATTTGCGGATCGGTAACTTGGGTGTCCAGAAGCTTTGAGCTCAATTGACGAACGTCCAATGAAAGGCGACCTGATTTCTCAGGTTCTGAAGTGAGCACAGACCGCCCAGACTCGAGCACCGGGGACTCTCACCGCCTAAGATTGCCCCACCTTTTGACAGGCAAAAAAAAAAAAAAACTCTGCCGCTAGGTGCCCCAGCCCAACCACCAGCTTAAAATTGATAAAGCTGCGAGGAACTCTCTTCTTTTCCTACCAAAGCTTGTCTCTTTCATCTTGTCAATACACCTGTGGTCCTTACTTTTAGACCTCAAACAATTACTCTACACAATACTTGTTTGCGATAATCACAGTCACAATGGGCAAGACTAAGACTAAAGATAGCAAGAAGGTGAAGGCCTCTGAGCCTCTCGCCGCCAAGCCTGCTGGCATCACCAAGCCTTCCCAGACCCCCAAGGCCAAGTCCAAGGAGCTCGCTAAGGCTGCTGCCTCAAAGGTCGTGAAGGAGAAGTCCAAGAAGAAGAAGGTCGTCGAGCCCGAGTCCGAGTCCTCTGACTCTTCCGACTCCTCTGAGAGCGAAGCCGCTGATTCCTCCGACTCCGATTCTTCCGACTCTGAGGAGGAGAAGAAGGTCACCAAGAAGCCTGCCACAAACGGCAAGGCTAAGGCCAAGGCCGCTGCCTCTTCTTCCGAGTCTGAGTCCGACTCCGATTCCGATTCTGCCTCTGACTCCGATTCTGACTCTGATAGCGACTCTGAGTCTGACGAGGAGGATACCAAGGCAAAGACCAAGCCGGCCCCCAAGGTTAACGGCACTGCTAAGGCTGCCGCCGCCGAGTCTTCTGACTCTTCCGATTCCTCTGAGGCCGACTCTGACTCCGACGACGAGAGCGAGGAGGAGAAGCCTGCTGCTGCTAAGCCCAAGGCTGCTGAGAAGGTTAGTTGTGTGCCTGAACATTTCATTTACTCTTAGACTAATGGTGACAAGGCTGCCGACTCCGACGATTCTGACGATTCCGAGGACGATTCCGAGGAAGACTCTGATGACAGCGATGACTCTTCTGACTCTGATTCTGAGGAAGCTGAGACCAAGGCCGAGGCCCCCTCCAAGAAGCGCAAGGCCGAGGAGGAGATTGACGAGGCTCCCAAGAAGAAGACTGCTAACGGCAACGCCCAAGCTGCCACCACCCTGTTTGCTGGTAGTCTTAGCTGGAACATCGACGACGATGCTCTGACTGAGGCCTTCAAGGACTTCGACGGCCTTGTCGGCGCCCGTGTTGTCACTGACAAGCTGAGCGGTCGCAGCCGCGGTTTCGGATACGTCGACTTCAACGACTCCGAATCTGCTACCAAGGCTTACGAGGCCATGCAGGGCCAGGAGCTTGACGGTCGCGCCCTTAACCTCGATTATGCTAATGCCCGAACCACCGACGCCAACCCCCAGGCCCGGTCCCAAGACCGAGCCAAGAAGTTTGGTGACACCCAGAGCCCTGAGAGTGATACTCTCTTCGTCGGCAACCTGCCTTTCGATGTCGACCAGGACATCGTTCGTGACTTCTTCGCCGAGATCGCCGAGGTCGCCAGCGTTAGACTTCCCACTGATCCGTGAGTAATTTCAAGTCCCCAACAACGTAACGTTAAAGCTAACTAGTATACAGTGATTCTGGAAACCTGAAGGGCTTCGGTTATGTTAGCTTCAACTCCGTTGAGGATGCCAAGTCTGTTATTGAGGCCAAGAACGGTGCTCCCATCGGTACCGGAAGGATGTCTCGTAGCGTGCGTCTTGACTATGCCAGTGCCCGTCCTCCTCGTGAGGGCGGCGGTGGTGGTTTCGGCGGTGGATTTGGCGGCGGCCGAGGTGGCGGCCGCGGAGGATTCGGTGGACGTGGTGGGCGAGGAGGAGGCCGTGGCGGTGACCGTGGCCGTGGTGGCTTCGGTGGTGGTCGTGGTGGCCGTGGAGGCTTTGCGCCCCGAGGAGGTGCTTCCAGCTTCTCCGGCACCAAGATTTCGTTCGATTAAACGGGGTTCTTACAAGTTGCAAACCGAGGGCTTTGGGCGGGTTTACCATTACAGTGGGCTTTGTGGGCTGTCGTTTCAAAACAAGTTGGGCTCCATCTGGAGTTGTGGGCTTTGAGAATACGCTTCATCTTGAAGCGAGTGATAGACCTGGGGGCATTTACACACTTGGGGACCGTGGGCTCGTGGCTTCAAAGGCACCATTAATGGCGCCTACCTTGTGCGCTTTTTGATGTTGGGTTCTTAGCATCTGTCATCTTGACATGATGATACTATGTGGGCTTCTGAGGGATTTGACGGCTCCTGTTGGGAAGAATCTCCTGCTGTCTCGCTGACACTTTGGAGTGGACTAAACTGGCTCGTGCGAAAACTTCTGAGGGTCCTGGGGGCTTTTCAAAATGCAAATACTTGGAACGGATCTTGAGGGTATGGCCTGGCGTCGGATACAAACACCACCTTGTACATTTGATTTGATTGTTGATTTTTCATGGATCGGTAAGTAACACCACATGCCTGTGCTTTCATCGAGTTCATCGAATGCCGATATGTAGAAGGCGTAATCAAAAGTTATGATATTTATTCTATTCGATATGACGTCACGCGTGATTTGGTTGGTGCATGTCATGATGAATTGCCGTGATGAGTCGGACGATGGAGGTTGGGGTCAGCTGTTCCTCTGCTGGGAACGGATGCAAAAGATCGGATGGCCAAGTTTATGGGCTCACCAGCAGTCTCACCAACAAGGACTAGGCTTTATCTATTTGGAGCGTGAGAACCTGACGCATACAGCGTGGCGCATTTTTGGGCGATGAGAGATAGTCGCGTGCTGCGTTGTCCAGTGTGAGCAGCGCCCACACACGCCCATACGCAAAGAAAACGCATGAGCAAGTGTATTTTGTACGTTTTGTCCATTCCAAATGTTCCATGCGTCGCTTTGTTCTGTCAGGTGGGGCCGTCTCAACGAAGGATCGTTCGTCAACTAAGGCCGATGCTAAAGAATAGCATACACCTATCGCAATATTCTGCCGTAGAGTCGTGGACAGATGTGGACAAATGTGACTGGCAATAAGCCAGCTGAATGCTTACGCGCCAGGAGTTGAGACAGAGCTGCGACCCTGTCTAGATATAGCCAACTTCCAGGTCAGATCCGATAAGATGCCCTGTTGTAGATTCATCTCAGCCAGCCAAGCCTGATTGTGTGCTTGAGGATGGGCACGCCTGCGAACTGCTTTAGGTAACCCCGCCCTGCGCTCATGACCGACCGTTCGTGCGCACCTGAGCCTGGTGGGCCTGTACTGGTACCTTCTCGCTGGTGGCTCACCGCCCTCGGGGCCCGTTTGCACAGTGCGCGCTAGAGTAAGCGTCATCGTTACTTCATGCTGGAAACGCGACAAATTCGCCGTACTCTTCCCGTGTTTCAGATCCCCTCTCGTTAGGCGCGTGATGCACTCGCACTGTCACCCCCACATCGCCCAAGTATAGCTACCTTTCCCGTTATCAAATCGCGACTTGGCTGGCTCTCGTGCTCCAACAAAGACACCCAGACTCTCAACACCGTCCCATCCTACACCGACCAACCCCCGACTTCGCTGCTCTGACCTTCTCCACGACCTCCTTTTTTTATCCTCGTCTTCAAGACCCTTCCTTTCAATATCGACCTCCAAAACAACCTTATGCCGGAGCGCCTGATCCTTGGTGATATCGTGCGATAAGCGGGGTTCATCAGTGCCTATCCCCCCACGCTGTGCTGTCACTTTGACCTGGCATTTATTCCCTGCGCGGTACTTGAACTGGGGCTCTGTCGGACTTTGATCGAAAGGTTGATACTGTAAACGCAAAAACAACAATATGGAGGACCAGGCGAGCCAGAACTGGCAGTCGAGTAGGATGTCGCAGGGAGGATCACGATCGAGTCCAGGGCTTCCTCAACAGAGGCGCTTTGATGGTTGGTACTCCCACTCTGCATTTCCAGATAATCAACTAACTAGTGTAGAATCATGGGTCGAAGTTTCCTCGCAGCCTTCCTCATCATCTCTTTCGAGCATCGGTGATGAAATAGTTACTACAGGCCTCCGGGTCGGCGGTCCCTACGTTCGCCGACGACGCTTACAACCACCAAACCGATCCCTCCACCAACAACAGACGGCTGTCCAAGCCGCTGATATGAGTAGTCAGGAGGAGTACGAGGAAAGCGAAAGCGAGGATGATCAAATTCTCACCAGTTCAACGGAAAACGTTCAGCCATCAGAGGGTGAAATCGCCGCCGACTCAGACGCTGAATCGGAGGGTGATAACGCTACCGCTCTTGGACGAGTCTCTGATCAACCCATGTTTCGACCTCAACCAAATGCCTTCTCTCACCCACCTTCACATGCCCAAAGAAGCCATTCTGCCACTTCACCCATACCACCCCACCCCCACAGTGGGTTTACACGACCCTCGTTCTCTCAACGATCGCAGACTAGGGTGCACCGGGCTGGTCCTAACTTCATGTCCCCCTCAGTCCGCGAGGAGAACGACGCTGCGCTGCGGGCTTCTTTGACAACCCTTCTCTCCTGTGCTGCCGCTGCTAGAGGCTTGCCCAAGTCCAAGGAGGAGGCTGAGGCCCAACGCGCCTCTAGCACCGGAGTGGGTCCGAGCAATCAGCCCATGGAGTTTCGTATGGTTCCGGAGTCGGAGTTGAATGAGGAACCACGGGCCCAGCGTGCGCGGCCAACCCCATCTCCACCCCGAAAGCGAGCGTCTCCTACCAGATCTCCTTCCAGGGCCGATGCCACCGGCGAGAAGGTCAGGCACGGCTCCGTTGCCGGCCGGTCTCCCCGCGCCACGAAGAAGAAGAAGACCGCACAGACGGCCGAGGAAACCCTCATCTCGCCTACCCTTCTCACCTGGGTGGTCAGTGCTGGTGTTGTAGTTCTTGTGTCCGTCGTTGGTTTCGGTGCCGGATATGTCATCGGACGAGAGGTTGGCAAGCAAGAGGCTTTGGCAATGAGTGTTGGCAGTGCCAATGAGACCACTTCTTGCGGACAGGAGGTTATTCGATCTTCTGGTAGCGGTCTCCGAAAGCTCCGATGGGGAGCTGTGGGCAAGAGTATTGTCGCTTAGAACTGGCTCTTATTTTTTTATTTCTCCGGACACGACGAGCAAGCGAGCCTCAATACTAGAGGGGTTCGGGGACAAACTGGCGTTTGGATTTAATGAGTTGATATATGTTCATGAGTTACGCCCGCCACGATTTTCTTCGGGGTGATGTAGGCGTTTTGATACTCTGAGCATTGGGCGGGACTCGTCGTCCCTTTGGTCTTTCATATGTCTGCATGAGGACCTCATGTCCTTTTCTGGGGTAATTCCACTTACATCTTAGGTCAGGAATCAGGATCGCAGCAGGTAGCTGCTCAAATAAAGCATTGGAATTTCGTAGTGAACGAAACAGATTTTCAGGTGGTGAAGTGAGCTTGCTGTTACTGTTAAATCTTTTGAGGCGTGGGTCAATGGTCGTTCCGTCTCTGGGAAGTGCCTCTATAACGGTCGAGATAGAACCGTTTTGTTGGCCTGAATAGCGATAGCTGATAAAGTCTCCCCGTATGTGGCTCATGAAAATCACTTTCAGGTCATGTATTTTACTCTTCGCTCACTGATATTGACTGCTTCGCTCAAGATTAAGTCCATACTACTTTCCTTGAAATGCGAGAAGGCGGTAAGGGTCTGATATCTCGACTAGAGTTTGGCCTGTGATTCAGCATGCGTTTAGTTGCCCACCGAGAGGCAATGAATAAGGGTTGTAGTCACGGTAGGCCTCAGAGAAACTCTACGGCCTAGAAAGAATCGAGATCTCAACAAATGGAACGCAATCCTGGACGCTAAAGGCTGCGTCTATTGGGCCCTGGTAGGGCGAATGGAGGCGCCATACTTTGAGGTATTGGGGCTTGATCTTAGAGATTGTATAGGCTGAGCTCAAGCAGTCGCCTTCCGAATTCGACATGATGCGACGAAGCGAAAGGAAGAGCGTTAGCAGGTAGATACCGTAGGGAGCAGAAACACGCAACATGACGTGTCATAGAGCACCCAGTTCAAATACACTTTCGCGGTGAGCGATTGAAGTTTTAAGGACATGGCCTCCCGGCTGATCTCCGATATTATTTGCTCCGTCACCCGAAGGACCGGGGCCCGATGGCTTCCAGTCCGTCCCGAATACGGGGCTGAGCGTCAGGCCATAAGCGGGCCTTGCACGGCAGACGATGTTCGGAGGTATCCGGGACGGCAGAGGGGAGAAGAAAGGGGTTTCACGTCGGAGAAATGCAGGACGGAGTGGGGATGAGTAGTTGTTGGGAGTTGGACGAGAAACATATGTTTTTTCGCAAATTGGAGGTTACGAAGAACACCCAGCAGGGCTTTCTGGAGTCGTGCAAGTGATAGAATGTTAGACAGACTGGACAGAAGGAACTGTTATTGATTCAGGAATGAAGTCGGTCGGGGTGGATGAGACATCTATTTTCATGATGGTGAATATAACCCTCAAGGGTGAGAAGAGCAGCTTCGAGATGCTGTCTCCTGGTTCATCAGGTTAAAGATAGATGCATGTGATTGTCAGAATTCAAAACTCCAAAACCCCTGGGTCAAAGCTCCTAGGGATGTTGAAAGCAACTCCAATTGTCCAATGAGCAAAACAGTCTTATTCATCTGAACCCCGGGGTCGGGAAGCTCAGGCGAATAACCCAAGCGCGTTCTTATTCGGATCCAGGACCAGCCTACGAATTCAGTGCCGAAACTCCAATCACCATCGTCGCTTACACAAGAGCGAAGCCATCATCAGCCCATTCCAGGCCCGAGCCCTGGGGGCATCTGGCAGTTTTAACGGCAGTGCCCGAATCTGGTAGGGGGAAATTCTGGGACGATGTGAATGGCCCGAATGGGCGGAGGTGATGCGATCCAGTCTGTGCAGCTTTATGCATGCCTTCAGAGATTCAATCTCGCTCGCAAGCCGTCTGAAGAAGATCAAGATACGAATACGAGTGCGGGAAGGGAGCTTGTGCCGATGATGGCTGCGATGAACAGGCACACACCGCCTAGAAGGGTGGCTAATTGCCGCCCGGGTTCCAGCGAGTGGGTTGCTTGTTGGTGGGGCCCCTCCATCAACCTCCAATTGAGGAACTCCCCCCTGTCGGCAAAAAAAAGTCGTTGGAATTACATATCAGTTAATCTCCTTCGCTGTTTCTGCCTCTGAACCTCCACTACTCGACTATTTGACTGTTAGTCGCGACTACAAGGACGGTGCCATCTGCTCCTCTCCCTCTGGCATTTCTGTCAGTGCCATTCTCTTTGTCTCCCTTCAACACCAGCGGCGGAGTTCACTACCCTCAACGACACCCCGCCAAACCTCAACAAAGACCCCGACCATGGGGCTTCTTCAAGAACTTGCGAGCCACCCGCTTGCGCTGCAGTTCCAGACCCTGGGGCTTGGATCGCAGGTCGCCATTGTGCTAGGAGGGTTCATCGTCCTGTCTGTCATTCTCAATGTCGCCAACCAGCTGCTCTTTACGAACCCTAATGAGCCTCCTATGGTCTTCCATTGGTTCCCCTTCGTTGGGAGTACCGTCACCTACGGCATGGATCCTCCCCGCTTCTTCAAGGAGAACCGCGCCAAGGTTAGTTTAGACGGTGGATGATGGGGGGAAGAGAAGAACTAACATGCAATTGATAGTTTGGCGATGTCTTCACCTTTGTTCTTCTCGGAAAGAAAACGACTGTTGCCGTTGGCCCTAACGGAAACGACTTCATTCTTAACGGCAAGCTCAAGGATGTCTGCGCTGAGGAAATCTACACTGTCTTGACTACTCCCGTCTTTGGCAAGGACGTCGTCTACGACTGCCCTAATGCCAAGCTGATGGAGCAGAAGAAGGTTCGTCAAAATCCCTGTTATACCCCCTAAAAGAGCCAATGCTGACCTATGTTGCTGTATAGTTCATGAAGATCGCCCTGACCACCGAGGCTTTCCGATCGTACGTCCCCATCATCTCGCACGAAGTCCTCGACTACTTCAAGAGGAGCCCCGACTTCAAGGGCAAGTCTGGTATTGTCGACATCCCCAAGAAGATGGCCGAAATCACCATCTTCACCGCCTCCCACGCTCTCCAGGGCAGCGCCATCCGTAATAAGTTCGACACCTCTCTCGCTGCTCTCTACCACGATCTCGACATGGGCTTCACCCCCATTAACTTCATGCTTCACTGGGCTCCCCTTCCCTGGAACCGAAAGCGCGACCACGCTCAGCGAACTGTTGCCAAGATCTACATGGATACCATCAAGGAGCGACGAGCCAGCCCCCAGGACGATGATGAGTTGGATATGATGAAGCACTTAATGAACTCGACCTACAAGAACGGCGTCAAGGTTCCCGACCATGAGGTTGCCCACATGATGATTGCCCTTCTTATGGCAGGCCAACACTCTTCCTCGTCCACCAGCTCTTGGATTATGCTTCGTCTCGCTCAGTACCCTCAAATCATGGAGGAGCTCTACCAAGAGCAGGTCAAGGCCCTTGGTGCCGATCTGCCTCCCCTGAAGTTCGAGGATCTTGCCAAGCTTCCCCTGAACCAGGCTATCATCAAGGAGACTCTCCGACTTCACGCTCCCATCCACTCCATCATGCGAGCCGTTAAGCAGCCCATGGCCGTCCCCGGAACCAAATACGTCATTCCTCCCACCCACACTCTCCTCGCCGCTCCTGGTGTCAGTGCCTCCGACCCCAACTACTTCCCTAATCCTGACCAGTGGGATCCCCACCGATGGGAGGTCGACTCGCCCAACGCACCCAAGATTGCTCGCAGCAACGCCGAAGAAGAGGAGAAGATTGACTACGGATACGGCCTTGTCAGCAAGGGTTCTGCATCCCCATACCTTCCCTTTGGTGCCGGCCGTCATCGCTGCATTGGCGAGCATTTCGCCAATGTACAACTGCAGACCATTGTAGCTGAGGTTGTGCGAACTTTCAAATTCCGCAACGTTGATGGCGGTAACGACCTAATTGGCACCGACTACGCATCGTTGTTCTCGCGACCTCTAGAGCCAGCCAACATTTACTGGGAGAAGCGAAACTAGACTCTGATATTGCACATGATTGAAAAGGCGAATTGTATATATGCAGCAATGCAACTGAACTGGCGTGCTGAGGAGTTGCGAGTTTAATGACTGACTGGGCTGGTATTACATGAGGAAAATATTGGCAACTTGGAAGCATAATCTATCTAATACAAAAAAGAAATAGAATACAGTTAAATCATCGCACTCTTGAATTGTGATTCGATGAAGGTGCCGAAACACGAAATGGGGGTGAGCATGGCGACATGAGCCGGCTTAAGCCCATTAATAAGACTGACTGAGACATGGCCAAGGATCCATGACATCCAGCCCGGGTAAGACGGCCACCAACCTCATTTTGACAAGCATCGACACTTTTCCATCGAGAATAACCATATGTTCATTTTAGTGTGCTTGTGAGACCTTGACTGGTTTTCTGGTTCATACAAACACCCAGCTACCAAATTCGTTCCCCATAGTCAGTCCTCATTTCGAAACCCGTCTTATTCAATCTCGAGAACTCAGTTATTGGATCTCACCCGCGTTCAGGTTCACTCAGACAACCCACCATGGTCGAAACATACGGCCCTCTCGTCCGTCTCTGGGGCGTCCAGCCTTCTCAACTCCCGCCAGCCGGCGCCAACTCCGACACTCTGAAATCACTGCTTACCTCAATCCTCCAAGAAGCCCTGCCCTTCATCACCACCATCCCAACCTCACAGTCTCTATCGCCGACCTGGCCCTGGTGCCCCAACGGCGTCAAGAACTTCCCCCACTCAACCGCCCCCGTGTACTTATACGAGCGCACTGTCTCTGCTTTGGATCTTCAAGCCGTTGCAAAGGCGAATAACCCCCCGGGCATCGAAGCTGGAAAGGTTAACGGTGAGACTTGGGCGCTGAGGCGAAGTGTTCATGAGGATAAGCCTGCGAATGGGACGGCGACGTGGGATGAGTTTGTGAAGTGCTTCAAGGAGGAACATGCAGATTCGGAGAAGGAGTTCACGCCAAGTGTGTTGAGCACAAAGCTGGAGCAAGAATGGGACTGCAGCGGTATCACCATCGACCTCAATGAAACAACATGGACAAATTGGACGCTCAAACGCGAATCTTCCTTACACAACCTCCCTACGCCCCTCAAGAACCGCCTCTTTCCCGTCATTCAAGCCACGGCCTCCGCGCAGGGTCGTCGGGAGTTTATCGTGGTGCAGATTGCGGTGCGAGAGGGTGAAGGCGAGCACGGGGACGGAACAGTGGTAAGAGGGGCATATACGAGTGTGGAGAGAGTAAGGGAGACCGAAGAGGGGCTGGAGTGGATAATGGGCACGGTTTCGGATGCGAAGGGCATTGTGCCGGCTTGGATGCAGAGGTTGGCGGTGCCGGGGCAGATTGCGAAGGACGTGGACATGTTTCTAGGGTGGGTTGATGGAGAGAGGAAGAAGAAGAAGGATGGGTCGGTGGATAATAGTAAGCAGGGTGGCGGGGGAACTGAGGCGAAGGCTTCGTGAAAAGAAAATGGTAATCTTCTTCGATGAGTTGAATGTTGAGGTTTCTCAGAATACTAGTTAGGATACTTGGGGATATCGAGAATGCAAACATAACTTCCCAAACAGAGCTTTTCTACTTAGAAACAGACCCCTCATGTGAGGGGAGTTTATTTACGCACTACTAGTACCTAGCTAGCACTCGTTGGCACTGGATGTTGCCCCCTTAAGGTAGGTCTCGCGCTGTCCCATGGATGGGTGGTAGAGCTACTATTGTCGCACCTTCCCAGTCAGAGGTGAACCTCCTTCCTTACCGCAGGTCCTCTAGCCCTCAAATAGTTTTAACCCACGAATATCTTTTCACTGCCTAAGTTCTTATCCTCTCTTCCACAATTTCCCTCTTTATTCTTCCTCTTATCCAGAGTCGTCTACACCGGATTACTGGTGCTTCAGCTAGTGATGTCAGGGACTGCCTTGATGACTGTGATCCCTCTTTCGCGTAATCAAGCTTTGTTTCCCCAGGAACCTGTGGGCTTTCTCTCTTTAACTGCCGTCCGCTGCTTTAAGACTGTCGGAAATAGCTTTCAATCAAAGCCATGGTCGAACGTCGTCGTTCCGTCCCTTCAGGGGCCACGCCGACGAACCCACCCGCCGTCTCCAAGGCCAACACCACACCCATAACCTCATCTTCTAGCCTTCATACTGCGCCAACACCCGGCGCGAAGCTCTTCGCTCAAGCGGACCACCTCGCCAAAATGACTTACGAGCTCAGCCTCCGTGCCGTCAGCAACAAGGCCGAACATCTCGAGCACGACCTCCAGAAACTCATCCGCTGTACCGAGGACAACAAGAAGTTCCGCAGTGAGAATGAGAAGCGATTTAATGCCATGGCACGTGAGATTATGGCTGTCAAGTCACACATGAGTGCCGTTGAAAGGGGGCAAGAGGGCGTGAGGGTTGATTATGAGGAGCAGAGAAGGTTGACGATGGAGGTCATTGATGGGTTTAGGAAGGAGATGCTTGAGTTGAAGGGGCTGATGGATGGGTTGAGCAGCCATCTTGATCAGTTGCCGACCCTAGAGGACATCCAGAACGAAACTCAGACTCAGCGAGCTTCTCCTAGGGCCGACGCTAAAGCGCTCTGTCGGGCAAAGCGACGGGCACAAACCCACCCCTTACGTCGACAACCAAGTGAGCAATCCTTGCATCTACCCCCAACGTACACATGAACCGAAGCAGTTTTACTGACTCAACCAGACAAAACCACTATCGAAACCCGCATTAAAGAAACCATCGACTCCACCAAACGCTGGAATCGCGACTATAAATCCACACCCTTCCCAGATGGTCAATATGTCGCGAACTACCTCAAGCAGCAATCTAAACGCGACCCAGCCATGGCGCTCTTTCTTCAGCGGGCTCTTCAGAAGCGTCTTCGTCTCCGTGCAAAAGAGAGGGCGAGATCCAGACCGCAGACGTTAGAAGAGTTTTGTCAAGACTTTTGTTGGCGGGATGTTCTAGAGACGGTGGAGGAGGTCTTGGTGCGTGATAAGGAGCACACAATGAGAAGTTTGAGATGAGCGGGAGAGCACGTATCTTGTTCAACGTGAGGGTTTCATGTTGTGAGATTATTGGGAGATGTAGTTGAGGGTGCTTATATGACGGGATGGCGATAGAGACCCGCAATATCGGACTGGAAGGATGGAATGTTCACCTAGTTGCACTTTTAGCTTTTATCTTCTCTCAGGTCCTAGGTCCAGCAGGTTGTAAAGCATATCCCACAAGGGACATGGACAAATCGTGGTATTGATATGAACGTTAACCGCCCAGGCATGCTTGCCTACTTTAGGCCGTCTAAACACCAAACTCCATTGCCATCCTTTTCCGATTCACTAACCTTCCTTAAAACCTAATACTCCTTTTAATCATCAATTTCCATCCCAATCGAGCTCCTCTTTAACTCAATCTCCGACTTCAGCTGCTTGATCTGCGTGTCCAGCCTTCCAATCAAGATCCTGTTCGTGACCCTCGCCCGCTCCGCCATGCGATTCGCCAACGACTTCTCCATATCGGCAATGATATCCTTGACACCCTGCAGCTCGTCCCTCTGGGCACGCGCGTCGTCGTCCAGATCATCGTCGTCGTCATCGTCGTCGTCCGAGGCTTCTTCCGATTCGTCGGTTTCGATACTATCTTGCAATACTCCGGCAGGTGTGTTGACTTGAGTGGTGGTAAGAGGCGTCATTGCCAAGTCGACGCCCGTGGCTGGAGTTGATGCAACCAAGTCGTCTGCAAAGGCAGCCTCGAGGTCCGCTTCCAGATCGCCGTCGTCTTCGAAGCCGTCTTGTGTGGGGAAATAGCCCATACTGTCGTCAACTTCACCCTCGGCGTCCTCATCAGCATACTCGTCGTCGGCGTCCTGTTGCCGTTCGTCCACCCACTCCCAGCGCGTCGAGGCGGCCTTAGCGTCCTCGCCGAGGAGGCGCTCGACTTCTGCTTCCTTGTCCTCGATTTCCTTCCTGCTGATAGTCTTTGCGAAGCGGCGATTCACACAGTCGTGCATGGGCGGGGTGAGGCCGTGGGGCCACTTGAAATGTGAGTCTATCATGCTCGGTAAGGGCGTCTGTCGGGCGTCCGCTTCGTGGGCGACCTTCTGGTAGATGAGGAGCATCTGGCAGATATCTGCAGACTTGAGGAAGGACTTGCGATCCCATGTCTTCATAGCCTCAGTGATGGTAGGTAGGTCGACCATGACGGCGGCAAAGGGCTGGCCCTTCACTGTCATGACGCCTCGTCGCGTATCCTCCTCGAAGAATTTGATCTGAATATCTGCCCCGCCTTGGGATCTCGGAATGCCTATTTTCCCATTCTCCATGCACCAGCGCACGTAATCACAATGCTCCCCCGGCATCATCCGCAGAATAAACTGCTCCTCAATAGACGGGTCCTTCTCCCGGTCACTCGCTTCTGAGTCGTAACCATCGCCAGGCGGGTGCATAGGCACCCTTCCCTTCGGTTTAAACACAAGAGTCGGCGTCTGACCGGTCTTCTTGAGCTTAATCTTCGGCGGCGGGTTGTTGGCAAGGGGCTCGTCATCGTCTAGATCGTCGTGCGGGCGCTTCTTGCTCTCGACGAGTTTCTGGGTGGGCTTCGTTTGCCTGCCTGCCTTAGTCTTTGCGGGTGGCGGATTGTGCTCGGCCGGCGTCGCAGGTTGGGACTGCGTAAGCTTGAGCTTGACTTTGCGGCCGCCTTCGCTGGGCGTTGCGGCTACGGCTGTGGAGGGTGTTGCTGCTGAGGCGTCGGCGATGAAGGAAGAGGAGCGGCTGACATTGATCTTGAGGCGTGGTTTGGGGGGTGGCGCTGGGCCTGCGTCTTGACTTGGCGCAGACATGGTGGCCGTGATGCTCGTCAAGGACGAGTAGGGATAGCTAGAGCGTAGCCCAGGACGGTTGAGCTTTGGTTTGGGAAAGGTAGTGTATTCGTCGAGCTGCTGAATCTCAAAGCGGTGCAGGTCTACTCGACGAAAACGGCGTAGAGCGTAGGGCTTCAAGGGGGGTTGAGGATGGTGGGAGAGACGAAGACGATGCGAAGGTGAGAATAAAAAAGGTTGCGGTTCGCAAGCAAGACGCGCAGCTGATGGTAGCCGCGAGGAGCGGGAGGTTTAATTCCGCCACAAACCTTACGCCACAGCCTAGCCTTGCAGACTGTCAGCAAGTGAGTGGGCCGAATCACGGAGCGTGGCACTAGTCGGATTTATACCCAACGACAAGCCAATACAGCTCCATGTAAGTGAGAAACGACACAGAGGTACGGGTTGGAACCAAAAGAAAGTTGACTCCTTAAGTCACTTGCGCACGGACCACTAGAGTGCACAGTTAAATGGAAGGCATGATTTAGGTGGTGAATGAGTGAGCTTAGCAGCTCTGACACATGTAGGCGCTCTATAGATACCAAGTTTCCTTGCAACGTTTCACTGAAACCCGATCGTTGTTGTTTCCAATGACTCTGCCCTCACTCCGTACCAAAGCTAAGTTCTGTTTGTTCTGCTTTCCCTAATTCAGGACATGCTCAAAGGCTTATTTCAATTGGCGGTACTATCAATTCTTCACAGATTTAAGGAACAGTAAGCGGAAAACGAATGCGGTATCATGCATTGCCCAAGAACCCAATGCTGTGTAAAAACGCCGTATAATGCCCTTCGCTATAGATATTTTTGTCTTCCTCTGTAAATTTCCCTTTCCAAATATGTCACAGTGAAAGTATGATTTAATGAGTGTGAGCCCGTGATGAAGGGGAGTGGCTAGTCGGTGAGGATCACCAGTTGATCCCTGTCCATCCGTAAGACCCGTCCACATTCACCCAGCCTTCTGCTTCGAAGGCATTTTCCCAACCCATCATCACGGCCAGTAGCCGACATCCCATCGCGCTTACTGCGCAGACCACTTTGTCGCTCGCACCTGCTAACACGGCCAGGTCCATCATATATGCTCTACCAATAAAGTTTCTCAACTTGATTGTCTGCTCTCCCGGAGGTGCCCTTTTTGCCTCCTCCTCAACATCTGATATAGGACGACCCGTAGGGGCATTTGCAGCATTATTCTTGCGCTCAACGCCGAGGTTCCAGAACATAGGTGCGAAGAAACCGCCTTCCCAGCCAAAGGTCTCATCAATAAAGTGATGTAGAACCTGTGGGTTAGGGTTGGCTTCCTCGATCGCCCCTTTTGAGGCAAGGCGGATGCGATCCTGGGCGGCAAGGGCTTTGGCGAAATCAGGCTCCTCGCGGACTGTCGGATCATCGGAGGCAAGAAGGGTGATGGATGGTTTGTTGGCGGCTTCGTTGCCGGACTTGTTGTAATGTGCCTCTACAATGTCTTCAATGGTCTCGAGAAAAACTTCGTTGGGGATATAGCCGTCGCGGTACTGATACTCGAGCGGGTGCTGGTCGCCATGCCTAATATGAAGGCCAACAACGGGAGCATGGGTGGACTTGGTTTCGCCAACCTTGGGCTTTTCTCGAATCTGGCGTACGCGGTTGTCGACATATTTCTGGTCCCCCTCGTTCAGGATGAACATATCCCGGTAGCCCGTCCTCGCGAGTTCGAAGAGGTCTCGAAGTCCGTTATCCGTTCCGGCTATTCGGTGATTTTTGGCGAGCAACGCAGGGAAGACCTCCTTGGCGGTAACCGCAGACACGACAAGGTGACGAGCTTGGAAGGGACATGGTACCATCTGGTGTCTAGGTGGAGGCCGACAGTCAGGCACCGGGGGTGCCTGAAAGATCTCGCTATAGCTGCCATATGCCCATCGGGTATCTTCAATGAAAAAGGCGCGTCCTTGCTCTTTGGCCAGTCCATAGAATGTCCACATCATCATAAGGGAGTTACCCAGTCCCGCGTCCGGTGTCTCAAGCACAAACGTCATGCTAGTCTGACAGACGGGCTTCCTCGCCATCGTCTCCTTGTCCATCCCAGCAAAGTGACCACCATTCTTGGCGAGGATACCTCTCCCTGAAGAAGGCAAAAGGCCAGTTCGCTCTGCCTCATAGACATCAACAAAGTAGTCGTCAGGAGCATCGTAATTCAGAATCGTTTCTTCAGAGAGGGGCGTTTTATGGTGAAGATCCCTGGCCCTCGCAGAGACCTCTCGGCATTGGCCGTTCATATCGGAGTACTGTCTTATCGACAGAGGGAAATCGTAGTCTGGTGGAATAGAAACGGTCCATTTCGAGCGGCCCCTACTATCACTAACCACAATTGGGGTAGGGAAGTCTGGAACAGCATCCTGGCCCACCATTTCAAATTCCTCGTGGGCGAAATATGGCCAAGCTGCAGGCATGACATCGTGGCCATGAAATACCAAGCCCACGAGATAAACACTTGTTAGCAGTCCGAGTAGGTAAACGAGCCGGCGTATTACCCGACTCGGTCGAGTCACTAGTATTTGGGACGGCCGTTTCTTCGGTCTCGGAACTAGGGATGGGAGACTTGGTGAAGGCGGTGGGGAGAAGAGAAGATGATTGAAGTTAAATGTAGCAGAGGTTGACGAGATTGGACCGCGGTCTTGGTTGTTGTAAGACGCCGCCCTGCGGAGGTTGATCCTTGGTGGTGCAACCAGCATCTTGGAGTGAGTCGAATGAGAAAGGTCGAGTGGTGAGGGCATCGTTGCGTCGGGTCCCGAGAAGTGTAAGCGTATTGAATATTCGCCAACAAATAGTAAGGACTGTCGAGAAGGTTTCGAGGGTGAAAATCAAAATCGGAAGGAAGGAATAGAAGGCTCGGAGTGAGAAAAGAGTCGGAAAAGAAGACAGAGTCAAGACGAAACAAACGTCTATCCAAAACAGGCCTCAAGCCTCAAGTAAACACCAAACGGGCGAACCGGACGGGAGGGTCTTAAACAAAGTAGCGATCCATGGGGAAGTCGCCAACCAAAGCGAAGATTCTCGCTACCCTTTTCCCCGTGATCAGACAAACAATGTCCAGTAACCGCTAAAGTCCCAGACAAAGGGTCGCTCCTTGGCCGAGATTCTCGCCGATCGACACGGACGGACGACGTCAGGTTCCAGAGCGCGAGCACGACAAAGACGATCTCGCAAATCCCGTGCTCAGTGTCGAGCAAACGGTAGTAAAAGAAGAGGGAAAGAAGATAAATGAGAAGCAGAAAATATGTCGATGCGAAGACTTCAAGTCTCCACGCGGAGCGAAGAGATCGAAAAATGGAGAATGGAAAAAGGGCTCCGATCAGGAAAAGGAAGGTGAAGTTGCGAGAGATGGAGATGCAAATGTCGGTCGCCGGCTATCGATCATTTCATAGGACCAGCCCTCGGTAGGCAATGGAGAGTCTAGAAGCCCGATCCAGGGACCCCTAGCGAGAAGTGAAAGAAAAGGATTGAGGTTGGATGATTGAGCCTCCTGTTTGCTGTCTCCTGCACCTCAGGCCACATACGCGCTGGCGTAGGCCAAGTACCTACACTGGGCAGTCAGCGTTTCGTCCGGGGCCACTTAAGGTGCCTTCTAGTGCTAACTAGGTCCTATTACTGTATAACCCGGGGCCGGCCCTCAACCATCTCTGTCATGGTGTCGCAAATTGATTGCAAAGGGGAGGTGGCGGGCGGGCCACAAGGACAAACGAGAGAGACCTGGGCCTTTCAACTCGGCTCTATTCATGATACAACATGAGGAGATGTCGAGGCAGTGACACCCTACCTACTACTGTCCAAAGATGCAGTTCCCTTCCCCGACCGAAATAGTGATGATCATTCAACACTCTGTAACAGCGAAACGATACAGCAAAGCACAAGCCTGGGAAAGGGGACGTTCGAGACACACGGACGTCATCCCGAGTCGAGATCTTCTCTCTTACACGGACGGTCGAGCCCACTAGAGTACCTATGGCCCGAGTCTCTGGACCGCTAATTTTATGTCGTGCGCTACTTGAGATTAAGGTACCCTGGCCGTTGTCCCTTGCAGGGGGGCATTTGGCCCTTAGCGTTGTTTCACCTTCGGCCGGCGGTCCCAGGGTCTCGGGGACGCGAAACAAGCGCCCTCAGCCAATCAGGCTCGCGTACAGGACTAGGGCAAGTCTTTTTATGCATCCGCACGCTGAGCTGGTATCAGATTGCTCGCTCACTGGCTGACTACACCTGCATTCGTGTTGCTAGCTTTGACGCAGTAGACGACACGCTCTGAATGACTGGTCAGTCCAACCATCACGATACAGATATGTGTTCAGTGGAAGCCCCAGCCGATCCAATCAATCCCTTGAAGCCCAAGACCTCCAAGCAAACACCAAGCACCAGACACCAGACATCACACCAATACGAATAGGTACCGTCCCCCAACGCTATGTTGTGCTGGCACCACCTCTCGCGTGTGACAGGCCTCATCCGCCCATTCCGCAACTACCGTGTCCCCAGAGTTTTTCTTACCTTACAGGCATCGGCCATGCCCGCCTTCAATCTATCTGCCACATGCGGCATCTTATGAAAGTAATCAACGGATCAATCTCCTACTCACGGTACAGTACATGTGGATTCGTGCTCCAACGAGGATCGCTTCTGGGATCCCAGTAGTCTAGACTCTCTTATCTAAAAGTTGAGCGCCGTTATCTCCACCATAGCGTTCCAGGCTCGGTCCGTTCCTGCAGTCAGCTTCGGGATCTAGGAAGCTTCAGCTCAGTCCACCTCATCAGTTCCGAACAATACGTCATTGACGATGTGTACAAATAAGCTGTGAGCGTTGCTGCATTCCCTACGTGTGCAAAGTGCTGCAGATACCATACATAATGGCTGTTCTCGTGTTTCACTGCATCTGCATAAGATGTCTTCAACCGCTCAGATGTCAACACGTCCCTCACCACTCTTGTACAGGTTCTTCGATCCAGCACCAGTCTTGCCTGATTTTTCTCTCAACAGATGTGCATAGATGCAGACCTCACGCTGGTTCGCTTTGCCGTGTCTAATGCAAGTAGCTTCTTCATTGTCTTTCTCGTGTCCTCTCATTGCCATGATTATCTTCGGTGCCTGAAAGGGACACTGCCCATTGTATCATCCTGTATCCTCTTGTCTGAGCCCTTGGAACTATAATACACGTAGAGATAGGTAAGGAAATAGGCCGATGTAAACCGTGTCGTCGCGTGCTTCTTTGTCGCAATAAATTAATCACACATGTGCGGGCGTTTCCTTCTGACGTCGCCGAGATCATGTCCGGTCCCGCTCCCAGAATCAATAACTCGGCCACCCACAGAATGAATCAAACAGGTCCTTGTCCAGTTCCTCCCTACCGATCCCTTTTCCCTTGACAAACGAAAAATCGGGTATAACGCAAACAACTCCGCTTCCCAGTCAAAATTCCACACCTATGAACTCCTGTGCCTGCTTCCAAAAACGTAGTGTCGAGATCAGCTCGGCAAGAAAATTAGCCCCGTGTTCCTTCTTTCTTTCTCATGCCTCTGTAGCTACCGCCTTCGTCTCTTCCCCAGGGCCCGGAGTTGGGCTTTGGCGCAAGGGCTCGAATTTGGGCTCCGCCAAAGATTCCAGCTTTGGGCCGCTGGCCAGTCGCACACTGCCTCGCACTCCTCGTATAATTTGTCCCGACTCGACACGGTCTTGTATCATTTCGTCCAACATCTTGTTCATCTCGTCAACACTTTTCGTGCGCTTCTTCTCATGCTTTGTCACTGGAGGGCTATTTGAAATTTCTGCCTGTGTCGTTTGTGACAATGGTGATCGAGGCTCCGTCGTTGCTTCAGCAGTATCTCGGGATCGAGCTGCACTCCGCAGCGCTGCCAGCATTCGATCCTTATCGTCCAGCCTTGCTCTCAGATCGGCGATCTCATTGTCCTTCTCCTTAAGAACTGCCGACACACTGTGATCCTCGCCAACCATAATACCCTTGTTCGGCGCCGAGAAACCCACCGAGGCACGCGACGAGCTTGCCCGGCGAGCCTGGAGGAGGCGCTTCTCCAAAGTCGCGATATAACGATTCTTATCAACAAGATCGGCCTGCAGAGCTCGGTTCTGTGCCGTCAGCGATGCTGTTCCATCACCAAATTCACCCGCACTATCTTCGTCAACTTCAACTGCTTCTCCAGTGGAGACTCTATTTCCGCCGCTAGATCGTCTTCCAATTGTGGAGGAAGCCGATGTCATTGATGAAGTTCGTTCAAGCATTGACTTTCCACCGTTAGAGGTTGCTACCGACGAGCGAATGGAAGCTGGGAGGGAAATCTGTGAGAACCGCGCGTATTGACCTAATGAGCTCATGGATCCGTTCGAGTTGACACCGATCGACTTCGAGCTGAGAATGAGGCGGTTCAAGTGGTCGATTCTTTCTTTGAGTGCCGTTCGTGCCAGTTGCATCTCGAGAATCTGCTCCTCGTGTCGCTCAGCGGCCTCGGCCTCCCTGGCCTTCTCCTCCTCCACGTTCTGGAGTTGCTCCTCTTCGCCCTTGTCCTCCTTCTTCTTCTTAGCCTGGATCTCCAGTTGCTGCTTTAGCTCAACAATCTCCATCCGGTAACGCTCGAGCAAGACTCTTGCACCTCCATCGCCACCAGCCCCCAAGGCTTCTTCGGCCCTCTTAGCATGGCTGACGATGTTGTTCTTTGCTCTCGAGGCGAATTTCAAGGTGTTGATCGTTTCTGAAGTGTGGGTGTTTGCCGCTGCAGCACTACCCGCGGCGCCAATCTGAATGGTACATAGGATACTGACGAGTGAGTTACCGGACAAGGCACCTTGTAGCAATCGAGTAAGCTTGCTGTCACGGTAGGGCAAGTGCTTTCCCTCCTTGTCTCCGCCCTTTCCTTCCTTATCCTTCCACTCAGAAAGCTTCGCGATAACGGTTCCTAGGGTGAGCAAGCTCTTGTTTATGTGCGCTCCTTCTTGCCTTCGTTCCTTTGACTCAGCGGCCTTCTCAGAACCAGCAAGATCAATAAGACTTAGGGTTGAAACACGGACACCACCAGGGGGGAGTCCCGAACGCTTGCTTTGACCGCCCGCTTCTCCGCCAGGTATCCGCTCTCGGCTCTCTACAACAATCTGAACAACCGCATGACTTCGTGAACTGCGAGCGTTGAATTGAGTGCTAGCTGTTCGTCGGGCTTGGTCTCCGCGAGCAATAACCCGCAATAACTGCGTCGGGCTTTGCACAATCTCTTCCTTCAAGGGAGTAGCATAAACGCCTCTCTTGCTGTCTTCGCGCAGTTTGATTTCATCTTGTTGAACGTTGCCCCCAGCGCCGCTGCCAGCAGACATATTCAATAAGTCGTGGATCTTTTCATTGTAAATCTCTAGGTAGCTAACTCGTAGCAGAAATTCTCGGGAGGGCGTCTCTCGAATGTAAGAGAAAATGTCGGTAATAGCAAGGGGTATCACACCAGGTGAGGAGGCAGTTCCTTGCATTGAGAAGGTCTTGCCAGTTCCCGTCATACCATAGGCGAAAACAGTACCGTGGTAACCTTCCATTACACGCCGTACTAGGCGTTTTGCAATGTGGTCGTAGACTCGAGAGTTGTTGTCGTGAGTCGTAAAGACATTGTCTGGCATGAACAATCAGTCAATATTCCACGGCATTCCGCATCCCAACATACCATAGTAATGATCGCCACCATCTTTTCCTCTAAATGAAATGAGAGACTTCCTTCCATCGACCATCCATTCACCTTCTGGGTGGTCATGGTCGGTGTTGGCATCTGGCCGTACTCGAACACTCACAAGCACGTTGCCTTTTCCATCGTGCTTCGATACCCGTTTATCGGTAGGAGAGTCGGTTTTTTGAGCTGTTCCTTCTACGGGGTCATCATACGTGGTGGCCGATGTCGAATATGAATCTTGCGCAGAGGAGCTTCGGCTCTGAGGTGGTGAGGAAACACTGATCAAGCCATCTGACATCCTCACGCTCGTTATCGATTTACCCTCGCCGCTTCCATTCAAAAAGCTTGGTGTGCTTGAGCTGAAGGTGTTATACATGGAATCCTTAGAGGCCCTTGATTTCCGTGCAGACCGGGGCTTGTCGTTCGCCAACGGACTAGGTGGCAAGGCACCTCCACGAGTGTCACCTCGTGGTGGCTGTGGGAAAGAGTTAATGCTAACGCTCTTGCGGAGGGTTTTCCCGGCGCCGTTGACTACCAGCCCCAGCTTAGGCTGCGGGAGTGCTGGCATAGGAGCTGAGCCCGCAGGAGTCAGACTCATTGTTGAAGGAGTTCGCAATCCAGATTTCGGGCCAGATTTCGGAGTTCCGGGCGCGGATCTTGTTGAATTCAGGGTCGGAATATTTCCAGTGCTCTTGCGAGTCTTGCTCACAGGCAGGGCGGGTAACGCCATGTTAGGTGGCCCGAGAGACGGCCGCGAAGGACGGGGTAACGTGGTCGTCATGGTGTCTGGTAGTGTGAAGAAGAAGAATCAAAAGAATGGGATGCTCGCAGGTCGGGTGTTGGAGGCCTGCCGCAAGGTCTGTTTATGCCTTCAAAGAGTTGGTCGGTCCATGAACCCCCAAGCAATATCGCAGAACAAGTCGAATAGACGTCACTCCACGACCCTTCGCTGCCGAGTAGCTGCGACTCTGAAATCTAATCGATAGTGCGTAAGCAAGGTCGGCGGCGGCTAGTTACGTCCAAAGCAAGGGATATCGTGTCGGATGCGATAATATGCGACATAGACTGCGTTATACGTTCGAATGAGAGACGTTTGACCTAGGACATCAATCTGTTAGCTCGCGTTGGGAAGCCCGACAGCTTAGTACGAGGACGAGCGTCATTTCACAGTATGGAAGACCTTGTCAAGGTAGGACAGGAATTGAAGCAAAAAGAGGAGACCGTATAACATACCAAAGTCACGAAGGGAAGGATACCCCGATGTGATGCCCAACGACGAAAGAAGGGGCGTTGGAAGGGGTTCGTATCTGAGATAGAGTCGTGACAGAAGGCAAGGCGTCCCTCCCCTCCTCAGAAACACGAAAAGCAAGGACAAGGGCTTGGACTTGTCAGCACACTCCCTGGAGCTAGCGCAGCAGCTGGGTTTCCTTTTTTTTTTTCGTAGCTAACGGGCACGGTGACGATGCCGGCCAGGTCGGACAGGGAACGGGCAGTTAGCAGCGGGTGATGGAGTCGCGAGGGACGACGGTGCCAGGAACACAGATCAAGCTCAGGGCCTGGCAGCGTGCGATCAGTAACAAGTTGTTATTTAGTGGGAGCCTCGAGTTTCCCAAGTCACCGCCGGTGTCGATGCTAGCCCTCGGGATGGATGTCTCCCGCTGATGGTGTTGAAGTGGGGAGAAGAAGAGGAGAATGTCTAAGGCGCGATGGGTCGAAGTTGGTGGGAATCCAAACACCAGAGTCAGTCCTGGTGGATTCTGAATGTGGCGTGACCTGGAGACTCGAAACGAATTGCGGAAAGAAAGTACGGGCAAAAGATTAGAGCGCACTGAACGCTACTGCTGCAGCGAAAGACAAGAATTCAAATTGAGGCTTGTTCTCACAGTGGCAAGGAGTCGAGCATCAAGTCTGTGATCAGATGGGCATCCGAACCGGCATGGTGCTGTACTAAAAAGTATAGAGTGTGCAGATGGCCAAACAAGTCATGGTTTTTGGCCGCGGAGTGTGATTACCGTAATTACGATATGCAAGCCGGGGGTGCTGCAACACAGGCTCCGGCCAACTAGGGGGATGCACAAGGGACGCCTAGGACGCCTAAAGCATGGTGGCTTCGAGCACTGTCAAGCCTCTGAACGACCGCCCTTCAGGGAGGGTGACACCCGTGGACCTCTGGCACCCCCGCTGAAAAGGGTCTGGGCCAACAACTGAGCTTTGGGGAGGGCGAATCTGTAAGTGGGGCCGGCGTGGAGTGACGAATGGGCTGGCAGACATGGGTCTGGGAACGAAGGATCAAGATGCTCCCAACTCCTGACAGCCTCTGGAGAGTCTCCAGCGAAGCGAAATCCAACACCTCCAACAAACAAGCTTCATCCCTTCCATTGCAGCTCTCATACTCGCCGCTTTGTCCAATTGAGATATGTGTATCCGGTCCCGCGCATCACGGTCATGCTTTTTCCCTTCCTCCCGCCTCCGTTTTCTCCAGACGTTCGCCCGTCATAAGGTCACTATCCGCTGTGGCCTCCCTTCCTAGCCGTGTTCCCCTTGTCTGGCGTGTCTTCTCGCCAAGCCCAAGGAGGAACCGACACAAATTTTGATGGACCAGGACTGATCCTTGGATGGATAGACTCACAATTTGCCCCTGGTCATGAGCTTTTCCCCAGTACACCATCAAGGGTCCTCACCCCAATTCGGCTAGGTAAAATGAGATTTGTCGTTTCTCGTCAAACTCGGTATCTGTCAATTCGACGAACCAAGCAGCTTTTCTCCGCCTTGTCGGTGCACGACTGGCTGCTCCATCACACGCTAGGAATTTGTCCATCGGCTGCGGCACTGATCCCGGTCAGCCACTGGCTGTCGTCTTCCCCTGAAGAAATCAGATATCACGCCCGGACTACGAAGCATCTGTATGAGCACAGAACGCAACGGCACGCAACGGCCATGACCCTCTACACAATCCACTCAGACTTGGCGTCCTGCATCATGGCCCCGGCGCCGGCGGGCTTGCGGAGAAAGGCAATGCGTCGGTCATGGCTCAATGCGATCAGTGGGACAGGAACAAGAGGCGGTAGCGGCAAGCCTCGCGGGAATGCATGGACAGACGCAGGCGCAGGCACTCCCGATGTCAAATCTTGGCCCGGGCGTCTTTGTTGGACTCTCATTGCAACCCAAGGTCAATCTCAAATGCCTCCTCGGCCGAGAGCGTATCCTTGACAAGATAATGCCTATTTGGATGGATGGATGGATGGATGCAATTTATGGATTCATGATTTTGACAAGGCAGAGCCCACTGCGCGAAAATCTCTCTACAATGTCTCACTCCTAGGCCGTTGTCCAGACAGCCATCTCGCTCATGTGGCCGCCACCTCGTGCCCGTCATTGGATGCGATGCACTGGCTCTGGGGCGCTCAAGCCATTTGACATGCCCTTGTCGCTTTTTCAAATCGCGACATGGCAAAGGCTGGCTTAGGTGCGGCCGTAATTTCCAACCCCTATCTGCTATCACATCTATGGACTGGTCGACAATAGCTCACGGGCCACGGTCCAAGAACCCTCGAATCCAAACCGTCAGTGTCCTTCAGGCTTTTTTTGAGACTTACCACATTGGGCTTTGTCCATTTCAGCTTCTTCAATCACACAATCTTCGATGCAGGTGCGTTCTAGGACTGGACTCTACATCACCACTTTGCTGGAAACTCCAGGCATTTAACCCAAGCTGAGCGCGGGGGTGGCTGCTCTATTCTCCCTATCTCGTGATGCCGAAGCATTTTGGGGCAATGCGAGGCCCAGCATTCGCCCCTGAATCGCGGTATCAGACCTAACCATCCGCGTTGCTCAATGGTAGTTCCGATGAATAGTGACGAACTCCCTGCTCAGCCGTTGATCCTATCCTGGACAGCCTGAAACGTTGCCCCGACTTCGATCGACCCAGCATCCAGTACTAATTCTAGCCTCAATCCTAACATCAAACCCTAACTTTAGTTTTCAGTCCTGACCTCCAGCATTAGGGTCGGGCTTTATGATAAGAGCTCCTCGCCTCGAGTCAAGACTCGTGTTTGGTTTAGGCCCTGACAGCACCCCTGACAAGCATGGCCACACTGGGTCTGCTTCTCTCGGTGCTGGTAACCCATTCTACCCCGGTCAAGTGGCCATATTCTATGAATCTTCGGTACCGAGTAGCAGGATCATATTCATGCTAATCCCTCCAGAACTATATGTCGCGAAGGAAAACTACCGGAGAGTCTCTTTCAACGTAAGCCTTCCCGCATGACAGGCTCTGGTATTGATACCCAACCTGATTCCATAAAACGAAGATCAGACGTGTGAAATGTTGCACAAGAGACGAGGCTGTGCGTCCCAAGGATCTCCCTGCACGCAATCTCCTACGACTTTGCTTTTTCTCAACGGCGTACTGAAGTTGCATCCCATGCCGGTCCGGTTCCTTTCCACATGGCTACTCGGTCTCGAAAGATTCGATTGGGCCTTGATGTCCCATAATCATACCCTACTTCGGAGGTCAAGCCGTTCCGATCATGCACAGCGCCGATCAACGGCCGCTGCGGGTGGTAGACTGGACAATGAAGCTCACGGGCCAGCTAGCCACATTCGCGAAGTCTTTGGATCGATGCAACCTACTGAACTGATCCCCTTCTTTTGGTCCCCTTAATCTGTTTTCTTGGCCGGGTTCTCGGGGAACTGAAGTCTGTTCAGCAATATGAGCTCTCTTGAAGCCGTCACCCCTAATCTAATCCTTGCTTTGCAAAACGTCTCTGGGAATTTCGAGCTGGATTCTTGACTAAAAAAGAAAAAGGTCGACCTGGCAACAGAAATTAGCTCGGAGTTACCGTCAGGCTTTTTTAACAGTATTATTGCTTGGCTTAACCCTGCTTCTGAAGCTATCCTTCTACCTCTGCCAACTATCAATCGAATTAGGCCAGGTTCTTGTTTAAAGTATGCCTTCCCATTGTCTACTATCATACGCTTCCTTGGACGTGGGTTCTAATTTTATTCGACTCTTTATTACTCTATAATCCGGGACCTATTTTACAGGGGGGTTTGGTAGAGGTCTGCTGTCATCCTCACAGCAAATGAATCTGGAACGTTCAAGACAAACTTCCCGAAACTGAAGCTTGTTGATCATCTAGTTGTATCACATCTATAAAATTCATAATAACCCTGGAAGTACCACAGAGTCTCCGAATATGAAAACTTCGTATATACCAACGCGAAGCGCCAAGCTGACTTCGCTCGGCCTCCTCGACATCCCACCTCATCCTCACCTATCCTCCCAAAGCCCTCACTCCCCTCCCAACACTCCCCGTCTCGAAAACCTCTACCACACCCAACCCAATAGCTTCTCCAAGCACCCACTCCCATTCCACCCCCCAAAACTCCTTCCACCGACCGCCATATAAACCTCCTCCCTCGAACCGTTCCCGCAGCCAACTCTCAGGCCCTTCTCCCCACTTCGTCTTACCCAACATCTCGCGGACCCAGTCCACCGCCGCTTCGGCGAGCTTCAGGTACCTCCCGTGGCCTGGGATCGAGATCCGGAAGGAGGCGTGAGAAGACGTGTGAGTGAGTGTCGAGGCTCCACCACCACCTCCTCCGCCGGCGAGATGGATCGCATTTCGTCCGCCCACGGCGGAGACGGTGCCAGAAGCGAATTGGGAGACATGCTGAATCGATGTCAGAGTTGTTCGGTCTTCGGGTCGGATGTCGAGGGTGCTCCCAGGGTTGGCATGCGTTGAGCTAGTGAGAAATCCTGCTCTTACAAGCTCATCCATCTCACCAGTCTCCAGCACCCCAGGCCCCATAACCTGAGTCGTTGGATTTCCCTTCAGGAACTCCACGAACCTCTTCCTCGTCCCTTCTTTCACCTCGGCCCTAACAATCATCCTTTCCAAATCCGCCATCTCAATAAAAGCTTCTCCCATACCACCCCGTCTCTCAACCCTCACCCTTCTCAGCACGCCCTTCCCCGTCAACTCCACAACCTCCCTCTCCGTCCTCGACGGCGCATTCAGAATCGCATTCAAGTGTCCCGTCGTTACTATGGGTGGCACGGCAAGTCTGTAATTCAGCACCTCGGCTGTGCGAGTAGAGTGAAGGCCCGTTGGTGGCACGGGAGTGAACATGCGAGCGCGGATGTACCGCATTGCTTGCACGACATCGCGGAGCGTCAGATCCTCTGACAGTAGTTTTGTAATGCCATGGTCTTGAAGCTTTTCGGTGAAGAAGTCGTCATCCTTAGGTTTGCGTGAGGCTTTCCGGGGTGAGGGTGATGAAGGATCCCGTCGAGGAGGTGTTGGCCGGCTGGGTTTTGAGATGCGATTTGTTTTACCTAGGATTGAGCGAAGGCTTTTAGTCATTTCGTGTTTGACGTTTCCGGGATAGCGAACAGGGGCGTTCGAGGTGCTTCGTAAGACAATTTAGAGGTGAAGTTGGATAAGATGTTCCTGCTCTTTCAAGTCGAGTGGCAAAGTCGATTGAGATCCTCTACAGTGGCAACGAGCTCCCCCTCCGCAACAAAGAGTACTCAAAAGGGTTCCACCAGCAATTAAACTTAAAACTACACAAGAGGAAGGGTGGAAGTTGTAGAGAGGTGTAGGCTGCTTAGGATATAGCTGAGGTCTGTTGCCTGTTGCTTTAGAAGTAGGTTTACCCTAGAGTAAAATAGGATGCTGACTAACAAATATGGACACCAGGCAAGGACATCATAAACTTTGGTTCTAGAGCGATAACGCTCAGAGGAAACTGATTAACTAGGTAGGCAATCCATGATGTTGTTGTATTTTGGCTTCTTATTCGACATAGTATGAATGGCAGCTCTCTATCCCGCCTGCGTCAATATGTACGAAGTGATGGCACTCATCCGCTCGCTAGTGAGCTTCAAAGATATTCTCAGGATTTCCCGTCCAATTGCTGGTTCTTTCCTCTGAACCTGTTCCCAATGTTCCCGGTCCATCAACCAAACCACACAGTCCCGCTCAACCACTACTGTAGCAGTTCGTTCTGTTTCAGAGAAGAATGGCAGCTCGCCACATGTTGTACCAGCTACAATGCTCTCACAAAGCCAACCTTGGGGAAGATCATACTCGGCACGAACAATGCCGCGTTCCACAAGATAAAAACCCGTAGCTTGCTCGCCACGTCGGAAGATGACAGTGCCGGCGGGGTATTCCCTGCGAACGAAGTAGGATGTTGCTGGAAACCAGAAGTCCTCGTTCTTGTCGCTTAGACCCTGGAAGACCTGCAGCATGAGTCGGAGGGGTTCTTTAAAGCTTTGCCACTTGGTCGGACGCTGGACGTCAACGTTGCTAAGGGCATCGTGGGCGGCCTCGGCAAGGTGATTTCTCCGAGGTGAGTTGAACGGTGGATCGAACGATGAGAAGGCTGTTGTCTTTGCATCTGGGACATCGAGATTTGGCGTAGCAGCTCGTCGCATCGAGTTGAGCTCCTCTTGTCGCGCATAGAGTGTTTTGAGAAGTTCGTTTTCGCAGCTTTCTAATGCTGAATTCAGGTTAGGAAGCATCATGACTTCGATTCCATCACTTCCAAGGCCCACAGCCCTCAAATTTCGACCAAGTTGGCTCTCGGGGTCCACTCCACTGAGGACAAGGACAACCTCCTTGTTATCAAGGAGTCGGCTAATCGTATTGAAGGCTTCACCTGCCGAGTAATCCAAGCCAGTGACATGCCACATGTCTAGAATTAGGAACTTGATAGGTTGCTTGGCAAACGCACTATCCCCCAGAAGAGCTCGAATCTTTGCTTCGACGCTGACAATTGTGCCAAAGAACAAGTACCCGGTGAGCTTGACGATGTAGATCTGTCGTCCAACTTGATGAAGGTAATGATGCTGTGAAGGGTTGCGCCTCACCGTGGAGGTGACAACGTCGCCAGAATAATTACCGCGGATTGGTGACACCCTCGATGTCTGGATAATAAGCGACACAAACGCTAGGAGAATACCAACTCCAATACCCACAACAAAGTCGTATATACCCATGACAAGGACAATGACAATGACCGTGAGGAACTCGGCCAACTTTAGCTTCTTGCGTGGAAGCCATATAGCCTCCAACAATAGCTCAAAACCGAGATCAAAGATGAGGGTCCCTACCATCATGACCGGGATGAAACCAATGATTGATGGACCAATAATCATAACGCAAAATGTCAAACCCGCTAACATGTAGCCCGCAAGTCGACTATTTCCGCCGGATCGCATAAAAAAGACAGTATTGGCGTAGACTAGATAATTTTGGATACTGCCAAAGCAGCCAGATAAGAAATTTGAGTAGCCATGGAGCTTCAACTCCTTGTCGAGATCAGCATGATCCTCGCCGCAGTTGAGGGCCAGAGCAGGGACGTTAATCGGAACGTGCAAGATGCCGAAGAACGTTAGAGCAAGCATTGCAGGGATGCACTCAGCAACTGAGCCCCATTGTACAAGATTCAACTCTAATTGCTTTGTTAGTTCCATGTGTCAATTATCCAGGCGAAGTCGAGACTTACTGAACAGTGTGTAGAAATACCACCACGGCTCACCAGATGGCGGGCCTTGAAATATCCAACCATGGTCTCGCAGGACGTCCGTATTCAAGACGTCTAATGCAAGTACAAAGAAATAGAAAATGAAGGGAATCGAAAGAATGAACAAGGGCAAGAAATATTTTGATGGTATCTTGGCCTGGCCATAAAATAGTATAATAGCCAGACCAAGCGGAATAGTCCACAGGGGTACAGTATCTGGGTCTGTTAATCTCTTTAGGGTGTCAAGGTCATATTCTAGACTTCCGTCCATACGGGCCGACACTTCGAATCCGGTAGCAACCAGAAACCAACCCACACCGCCTATACAGCCGATTAAGATATGTCGGGGAATGAACCCGACCATGTAGCCAACCTTGAAGCGCCCCATGAGATAGAAGACGAGACCGGTGACCATGGCGCTGAGGGAATATGAAACAATGGTGGTGGCAATTACGGCGTCGGGTTTGTCCTTTCCAACCGAAGACGTGATGGTTTCTGCCATATTGTGGAAGAAAGGAACGACTTCAATCTGTGCTGGGTTAGTGAGCGCCCATATGCAGTTTGTGTAGATAATACTAACCAGTTCGGACCCAACAGATCCTTTGAATATACTGCCAGATGAGAACGTAATTTGCGATATGATGGTGCTAACATAGAAAATAGAGATTCCAGCGGAACCAAGGTGAGAGAAAATGGGCTTTCCAAGAGGGAACAAAATCATGCCTGAAAGATTAGCGAGCTATGACGAGCAATGGATTAGGGGTAACTACTAACCATAAGACAAAGCATCTAAGATATTGAGCAGTAGACCAACAGCTACGGCTGGGAGACATGATGCTGGGGTTACTACAACGTTTTGCCATAGTGCTTTCTGATCCCATTTGCGCGGGTTGACAGCAACAGCAACGCTATGGGCCACACGCTCCTCCATCTTGTGACCAGCTTCCACCAGGCCATTAAACCATGGACGCTGCTCCGGTTGAGGTTTCTGTCCCTCGACATCGCTCCCATAGGAGTACCTAGTGCCCGAAGATATCCGCCTTATCAAAGGAGTATGCTCCGTAGCTTCAACGCCCTGACCTGAGTTACGCCTGTGCTCAACCTCCGTAAGGTCATCCTCGTCACTAGAGTCGGATTCATCATGCCCTACACTCGAACGGTGAGGGTGGTCTCGTATCACCGACTGGGGAGGTGATTTTCTGAGAAGATTCGATAAGACAGAAGGGCCATCTTGCTCCCCAATATCGTCGTCTGGTTCTGCCGGCGATGGTGGCTCCGAAACTTCAACAATTGTGTCCTGGTTGCGTACAGTCCCAGCCATTGAGCTGTCATCGCCTGACTCGGTCCAACTGGCTTCGTGTACTGAGGATCTCGATCGTTGGAGGAACGACGGGTTCTGTTGTGTCTGTCCATCAGAGAGGAGGTAGGTCGCAAGCTCCGCTGTGTCTTCGCGGACGCTCTGCGCATTCTGAAAGCTATCGATAGAAACTATATTAAAGGTTAGGGCGGGAGGATAACAGGAAAGAAGAAGAAGCAAAGAACATACGTGGGCGGTCTCGCGCAGACCCATGACTGTGGATGAAAGACCGAATCGGCTCTCTGTGGACAGGAGCAGAGCTGATAGACGATGATAACTGCCGTAGAGAAGCAATTGGCTGCTGAAAGAGGTGCGAAGGACTGGACGATTCAACAGCTTGCGGTTCTTGCGATTCCTGTTGCGAGGACAAGCTCAATGCTCTCCTCCTCCACGGGGAGAAGCCTACTGGCGATGACATGGCTTCGCAAATAGCCTCCCTCCGAAGCTCTCAGAGAGCGGATGCGATTGGTTGGTTATGGATATCGCATGAGGCCGCGATAATAGGAGCAATATAGTCCGACACAACAGAACCTCGTAGTCGGATCGAGTTGTGAAGCGTATCGATGGAGGTTGTAAAAAGCGATGGAACTCGACGACGATGCGAGTTTGATGCTGGGGGGGTCTTGGTTCTAGTGTAAGAGGAAAGACGCTTTCACATCAGTCGCTATGGTAAGTGCCGGCCATGTCGAAATAAACCTTGCAGCTTGCTTCAGGTACTTTCAAGACGACGTGACTTTTAGGGACTTCTGCAGGCCCCAGAACCCTCTGCGACAAGAGTATTTTGCATGTGGTTGTACAGACTCTGCAGAAATCGCCCCTCATGCACTCTCAAAAAAGTGAGTCCACTGCTGCGTACGGAGTACTGCTGCGCACTTATGTCACTGGGCACAAACTCTGGACCAGGATGGCGAGACTTGGCATGGATGGCACGGGCAAAGTCGACAGACTGCGGGCGCACAGGACGACGGTCGCTATATACTTACGTACCTTGCCTGACCAAGTTTTAGGGCCTCGTTGAGCCTAGCGAGCCCTGGAGAAATGGAAGCTGTTGGGTTTTAGGGATCGATAAGGGCCAGGAATGCTGAGGGACGTTTTGCAATTACGTATCAGCTATTAATCATATCTTCTACTGCCCTGCATTCTAGAGTCTCATCTCAACACTTTCACATACCTTATTGTCAGTATCCCGGCGACACTAGATGTGGGGTAGATCGAACCTGGTCAATTGCATCTCAGAGCTCCCTCTGGCGTCATCAGCAATCATTGTCTCGCAACACCCAAGCATGATTTCTCAGTCGCATTCATGACTTTTTCAGTATAATCTACATTGTAACACCGTAAGGTATCATCCGATCAAATCCCGACGGAGAGAAGCAACTTCCTCGTTGGTTCTCGCCGCTCGAACGTCGGCCTGCATGTCTTAGCTCCGGACCGTCGGAGGCTGAAATGCATGTCTCGGTGCAACGACCAATCTCCTGCAACCACCCGTCTGCGAGTAATGGCTTTGGATTTTCCCGATATCCGAACCAAAGTGAAGTCAAAAGCCAACTGTTGACAGTGTTGTGCCGTAGTAAGACATATAAATGACACGCAGCCTCCTTCTGGTCCCTTTAAATTGACCCTCTGCAATCATGCTAGTGGTACGCACCACTATGGCGCCTCAAGGGAGTTCGAAAATACCCGACCCCCAGTGATTGCTCCTCTTGTGTTATCGCGCCTGGTAGGGATGGAGTCGTGAGGTTGGATGAGAGGCTGCTACGGGGTTCTTTCGCGAGACAATGTCCACGCTGATATCGTAGAAGCATTCTTGCCGTAAAATTCAGCCAAGCTTTTGTAGATATCCCTGCGCAATCAGTCGTTCAACGTCACCCTGACGAACGTAGAATTGGCTGTTCTTGGTCAAGGTAATGGCACTAGACCCTTGGTAAGATACGATGCGTAGCAGATGGGTTCCCTTGAATGCTTACCCATATTCCGTCTGGATCTCTCCCGCATCCTTAAGCACACGGACATCGATGAACAGATCTCGGGGGGGTTCCAGGCTCCCTGTCAGGTCAATATCTGTCCATTGGCCCTTGTATGCTGCTAGTAAATCGCTGTACTGTCGAACGTATTCCTCCTCTTGTGGACTCAGACTGCTCGTACGGGAATCACCTGCTCCCGTGGAAGCTCCATGTGAAGTAACTGCGACATCACGAACCTGTTGGCCGGAGAGGTCCACCACGTCAGAGCCATTCCATACGAGCTCTTCGAGTTTGTCTGTCCTTGTTCGGTGGTATGCCAGCAAACACCGTTTATTCCTCCGCATGGACAAGTGGTTTACTAATAAAGTACAAGCAACAGCTTGGTCCGCTGTAGGATCGAAGGATCCTTGGAAAGGCTCGAGTAGTTCGGAAACGTCCTTGTCTAGGTCTCTTACTTCCCGCGTTACAGCTCGGACGATCTCGGTCTGGTATGGTGGAAGATGGGCAAGATTCTGCGTTCGTTTGGCATGCTGAACCTAAAGTAGATATATGTGAGTATACTGGTTCGACGAGTTGGCTGAGGTTGGGGTACCAGCTTGTTGCCCAAGTCCCCGTACATTCTGAACTTGATGACAGGATGGAATATCCTAAGGAAGAAGACCCACCAACCAAGGTCTTGCAATTGAATAATGTCCTAACAAGATCTTGGAAATAATGAATGCTTTCGACGCGCAATCTCGTCGGGGAGTTCGTAAGAAAGTAGTAACCGTCGCGTCGAAAGCTTGAAGTGTGCCGTCCCGGTCGCGACGGCGCGGTTCACGGTACCCCGCCAAAATATGGCTTACAACGATATCCTCGCTAGTTCGCAAATCTGCCCCTCCTTGCCTCCTTCACCACAATCTTTATTTTTCTGGAAGCATGTGAACTGCAGGGGATATTCGTAACCTCAAGAACATGGTGGGGTTGGACGATTCAAAGCGAGAATCATGTTTAATGTGAGAAACTGATGTTTGCCACCGGGTATGGAATATTTTTTCCATGACCTCGATGTATTCTTCATTTCTTCATTGTCTATGGCAGGTTCGAGGGTAGGATTCATGACTATTCCCCCTTTCATATGGCTCATTTCACGAGAACTTCAAGTTCTCTGTCGAGTCATCAATCCGAGCCATCATGCCTCATAATACCCATTCAGGTGCATCTCTGACAACCCTCTACAGCTTCTGCATGCCAGCAACATCAGTGGACTGGACATAGTCCTCGATCTCACAGATCGTTTCCTGGAGCTCGTCGATAGAGACCTTCTCGTCCTCGACGACCATGTTGATCTGGAGCTTGCGGACGCCGAAACCAACAGGAACCAGCTTGGAGGCACCCCAAACAAGACCGTCCCACTCAATAGCACGGACGGCCTCCTCAAGAGCCTTCATGTCGGTCTCGTCATCTATAGGTCATTAGCTAAAAGCTCTCGAAGACTCGAGGGAAGGTGGCATACCCCAGGGCTTGACGTCAAGGGTGACAATGGACTTGGCAATGGTCTTGGGCTTGGCGTCCTTCTTCTTCTTGTACTCGGCTAGTCGCTCCTCTCGGATACGGGCAGCCTCCTCGTCCTCCTCCTCATCGTCAGAGCCGAACAGGTCGACATCATCGTCATCCTCAGCGGTCTCAGGGGCCTTGGCAGGGTTGATGGTCACCTCAGCGACCTCAGGGCCGTAGGTGGTGTAGGAAGCGGCAGCATCACCGGGGAGGGTGGCGAACTCGCTCTCGTAAGAGGCGATGTGCTTGTACCACCTGGCGGCGTGAGGGTACTTCTCGGCATCAGGGCTGGCGGAGAGAGCCTTGAAGACGGCAACATCAGCCTGGGAAGGGTTCTGACTGCAGATGGCTGTTAGCGCATCATCTCAAAGTAGGTCTTAGAGAATAGTTTTGGGAACGAAAAGAGCTCAGAGATGCACTAGGTGCTTGTTGTTTCGTCAGATGGGGGGTCTTAAGTCCCCTCTGAAACACGGACCAATTTTTCTCATCATGTCACATAGGAAGCTGGCGGGAACTGGGGGAGATGTCGAGAAATCAAGGAAAGGGAGCATTCGTACCCAACGATATAGGATCGGGTGGTCAACCAGTTGTTGAGCACTGAATCCACCTGTCAGTGACTATGGCGGTGATGATGCGCAAGAACGCATTAACAGAGGCAACGACATACCCGTAGCTCCAGCATCAGAGACGAGGTCGGTGAAACCCATTTTTGCGTTTTGAAAGGTGGATGGGAGAAAAACGTGAAGAAGAGAGGACGGATATCGACAATTTAAGAGGAGTAGAGGACGAGAAAATGGGTTGTCTGGTCGATGTCGAAGGTGGGGTTTTTGAGATTTTTCACCAAATTACTTTCTGCTGGCTTGTCGGTGACTGGGGCTCGACCAGTCAGGCTGAGAAAATGGCATCAGGGTGCTGAGGCGCCTAAGAGGGGAACGTGGCTGGAGAAACGTCGGCCCGCTTCTATCCCTGCCTGCGCCACAACGGGGGTAGGAAGCTCGACGTAAGAGCTCCTGCAGCCTTGCCTCTACGTTATGTACAAATCGGAAAGCTTCATCTGTGTTCTTGTACTTTCATAACCCTTCAGCTCTTCTATCCCAAAACAACAGCCATGCCGATTTCACCCATTATCACATTCAAAGCCGGCCAGTGCGAGGTCGATGTAAGTTGTGATCTTGGTCGAACACATCGGAGCACCTGAAGCTGACCTATTACTACTAAAAGACCTCGAGCAAACCGTACAAGGTGAAGCCGCAGCCAGAGCCTGGCTACATTTACTTGTACTCCGAAGATGGTAGGTTTCTAGCTAATGACCCTCTTTTTGAAGTGCTAATCATGAGGCAGAGCTGGTACACTTCTGTTGGCGGAAGCGAAACACCCCGCTTGACGAGCCCGAGCTCGACCTGATGATGATTCCAAGCGACGGTAGCTTTGTCCCTTACGAATACAAGACAACTCCTCAGCCCTCTTCTAAGACCAACGGTCGCATATTTGCGCTCAAGTTCTCGTCGTCTAGCCAGCGACATCTCTTTTGGCTGCAATCGAAGCCCCAGGCACGGAATGGAGACCCTAGCTGGTTCAGCCCCCGAGACCGCAAGATTGGTGATATTGTGCACCGTTTGCTACAAGGTGAAGAGGTCAATGTGGCCAGGGAGCTTGCAGCTGTTCGCAACACCGACGACCGACCAGACGATGACGATGAGACAATGGAGGACATCGAGGGACACCGGGACCATCACGATCACCGCGGTTCAGGCAGTGGCGGAGCTGGTCCTGACGCGACTGGAGGAGATGTTAGAGAGGAGGGCGAGGGCTCGAGAGAAGGAGGAGCTGACGGAGCGAGAGCGTAGGTGATTTCCTTTACATGGTTGATCATGGACGGCGCAAGTTGGGGACCCGGTTGCATACCACAGATTCTGCAACAACAGATCTTTAGTCTACTACTAGATTTCCTTGCCTCGATGAAAACAATCGGGACCAGTGTTATCGCGTTGGATTCGTGGTGTTGGCTTCTCACTCAAATGTGACATCGCTGACATCGTTTCAGAGCCTCTTCATCTGCCCCTGATGCTGCTGCTGCAGTGAGAAACTTCTTGGAATCCCTCAAGGGCCAATCTGGACTCTCAGGGGGCCAACGACAACAACAGACGGCAGATAAGCCGTACCCTTACCTCAACCACCTTTTGCCAACATCCATCACCGTCCCCATGATTGATGCTGCTACCGAAGAATTTGTGGACACCCTGATCAGCTTTCTCCCGTCAGCAGTGGTAGTTTTGGCTAGCGGCTCCCTGGATGCAGTTGATGGGAAGACTGAGCCGTCGGCCCATGCCGTGGAAGCTGCCAAGGCATCTCTGTCACTGGCGGATAAGCGAAACCTGCTGAAGAAGGTCCTACGAAGCCCCCAATTTCATCAAGCCCTTGGTAGCCTTACTATGGCTCTCAGAGATGGTGGCCTGCCAAGTATCGCAGACGCGTTGGGCGTCAAGGTGCAGAATGGCGGATATCTGCAGGGAGGCGGTATGCCGCTGGGCGGAGGTCCTGCCGTTGAAGCGTTTGTTGATGGAGTTAAGAAAACAGTCCAAGAGGAGAAGAAGTAACCCCAGCTCGGGCACAAAAACACTTATAGAATCAGTTACGTCGTCCAAGAGTTGCCATAATGACTTGTTTTATGTTCATGATCTGCTTGTACAAGTACATCAAGGTCAGCGTTTCTTGGGAATGTGGTAAGAGACCAACAAGACACACAATAGTCAGATCTACCCTGTATATTACTACCTACTAGTCAATGTGAGTCGATGAAGTTACAACCAAACTTTATGTGAAGTAAATGGTGATGTGTGCAGCAGGAATGAATTGGATCAATAATGGTTGAGTTTCGGGGCTGCATGCAGGTACAACATGCCAATTTCTTTAGTGCCCTGGAGAGATCGCTGAGTCGGAACGGCGCCAGTCAGCCCCACCCCTCATGAAAAGCATCCTGACGTAGCTCATCAACTTCTACTGCCTGATGCGAATTCTCCAGCTTCACCGTTTCACGGATTCTTCGAATCTGAAAGCACAATGGACGCGGCATTCCCTACAGACGTTCGCGAGTTCGACGCGGACGAACGTATATCCTTTTCCAAGCTTGATCACAAGTTCATTGCGGTCCACGACGACGGCACCGAGTACGAGTTCGACGCCGCCTCGAAGCGCTGGGTGCTTGCCGAGGAGGAACTATTGGACGATAATGCTCATGAGTATGGCGGCGAGAGCTCAACACAAGCAAACGAGGCTTCAGAATCGCGGAAGAGGAAGAATGGCTCAGAGAATCGGTCTGAGGTAAGCCGCACCTCCGGGCTGACATCGATTGTGTCGCTGCTCCGACTTTACGATTATATGCCATAGAATACTGATATATCTCTGTTTAGGGATCCGAGAACCCTAAATCAGCTCGGCTGAATAAGAAACAAAAAGCACCCCCACAACCAAAGCAGAACACTGCCGTATATGTGACCGGTCTCCCGGCAGACGCGACCGTTGCCGAAGTCCATGACCTCTTCTCCCGCAAAGCCGGCGTGGTCGCCGAAGAAATCGACAGTGGTGCGCCGCGCATCAAGCTCTATACAGACTCAGAGGGTAAATTCAAGGGCGACGCTCTGGTCGTGTTCTTCAAGCCGCAGAGTGTGGAGATGGCGATCATGCTTCTCGACGACACCCCATTTAGGGTCACCGAGAAGGGCACTTTCGAGGGCAGGATAAAGGTCCAGGCAGCGGAAATGAGCTACAAGAAGGTTAAGTATGACCAAGAGGGGGAAAACGGCTCCGCGGGCGGACCTCAGCCGGAGAAGAAGCCACAAAAGAACCACCAGGATCGACAAAAGATCATTAAGAAGACCCAGAAGCTTGATGCGAAACTTGCTGACTGGGACGATGATGGCCCGTATCCTGCGCAGGCAGAGGCTGCCACGAGGTGGGATAAGATGGTCATTCTCCGGTACATGTTTACGTTACAGGAGCTGGAGGAGGACCCCGCGGCCTTGCTGGAGATTAAGGAGGATATCAGAGAAGAGTGTGAAAAGTTGGGAACTGTAACGAATGTGGTACTCTTCGACCAAGAGCCGGAGGGTATAGTCTCGGTCAAGTTCAAGGATGCACAGTCCGCTCTTGCTTGCATTAACCTCATGCACGGGAGAAGCTTTGATGGCAGGACGGTCGAGGCATTCCTGGCTACAGGAGCAGAGCGGTTCAAGAAATCAAAGGAGCAGAACAATAACGAAGATTCGGAATAGAGACCGGCATAATGGTTCATAATATTGGCTAATGTAAGATACCCATAAGTTTTGGAGCAACTGACTACCGCTGCATATTGACTGCATTTTGAAATGGAGTTGACCTAATAGCTGCTTACTGCGAGTGCCTGTGCGCAAGACGCCGATTGCATGTCTTTAGGAGGGGTTCAGGTAAACGTCCATTTGCACATCTTCGGCGAGCGTGTACCATATTGCGGCCTCGATGATATTGCAGACAACTTGGAGTTCTTGGTCATCTAATAAAAACGTGTCAGCTTTACTTTTAGTTGGAAGAGGGTAAGTTGGATATTGATTTCGACCTTTTGGTGCATAGATCATGACAAAATCTGGCGAAACAGGGCTCTTTAGAAATCGACTTCTCCATGCCAGTGGGTGCCTCTGTCCCCAGCCTTTTCTTAGCACTTCCTTAATGTCATCTGGATGCAGACACATGTGCATCGAGTGATCCGAGTCGTGAACATGGCAGATCTCTCCTTGACAGTTAGTTTGCAAGGGATGCCTGGCGAATAGTGCTAGGCCATGCTTCTCAAGACATGATCGCTCTGTGCCAAACCTCTTTGGGAATTTATACGCCAGTTTCGACATCGATCTTCGAAGAGTCTGGTAGCAATATCGAGACCCATGTTGATCGAGCTGCCGTTGAGGCGCAATCCCGGCAACAATTGGACGAGGGCCAGCTCGATAGGGTATACAACTTCGACTCAAGATGCCCTCCTTGGGAAGCCTTGAAGGGTCAGGTTCCGGCGCCTCGAAGGGATCCCTCAACGACCATAGGCGAAACCATACTATTCGAAGATAGCCCGGAAACGTAGAGGGTGTGCCTCCAGGACCAAGACCAAGGAAGTTCTGGTAATCATTATGTATAAGGAGGATCACGGGGATGAGTCCCACTAGCACTTCAGCCTGGGAGGGCTTTAGAAAGTGGATGAGCAGAACGAGGGCGATCGTGGAGAGGAAGATGGTTGGGCCATCGAGGGTTACAGAAACAGAATGCTGTCGGAGCTCGCATGACACCTTGACAGCGTCGATGTCTTGTTCTGCTTGGATGTCGGTGGGTGGGGGACGGGGCGGTGCGGTGAGAGTACCAAGCGTGTGCTGGGTCTCTGCGGAGGTAATAGAGACGGACATTGTAGGTTCAACGAGAATAATGGAAATTGAGATGGTTTTATTGAAGGCCGGTATACGCTTCTTCGGCCAGAATGCCTCGGTGAAGATGGGACAAAGAGATGAAAGGACATGCGTTGAAGAGCGGGCAAGCAGTATAAGTAGGTCAGATTTTGGGAATCAATAGCCGCCTAGTGCAGCACCTTGCCATTGAATCAAGCCCGATGACTTTAGAGATCTTCATGCAAAGGTGAACGGTGATCCAAGCTGACGAGAGACGGAATTAGATGGGAAAAAGGCTTCTTGAACTCGGGAGGAGAAGATCTGAAGCTGGGTGATGAAGAGGGGCATCGTCATCTGACAGCCTCAAGAGCCACAGACCGACTTCCGGTACGAATATCCAGTAAGAATAGCGCACAGGCTAAAGCGATTCTGTGCCTGGGAGGGGCAAAAGAAGCGGGAAGCCGTCCCGTACGCTGGCTCTGCTCTGCTGGCTGGCGAGTTCGTAGCGCATGACACCCCGCTCGAGGCATGATTGGTGAAGGTTATGACGTTGGACTGAGGTTTTGGGCTGCCGTGCGTTTTGAGGCGGCCGGGATGGCGCTAGGGGGAATGCCAATAGGAGTGCGCAGCGATCGAGAAAACAACAAAGCTCGGTGGAAGTTTATTCGGGGGACAGACAAAGGAGGCTTGATGTGGCGCTTCAACATGGCTTAGACGAATTCCTGGGGGAACGGGAATAGGAGCGAATACCCTGTAGGTCAAGCTCTGCTGTGAGTGGCTGTGGCATCTCAAGAAGGAAGCCGAAAATCTGACGATAGAAAGCCAACACCATTGGATCTACCATTTCGACGTCAGGGCACAAGCAGATGGCACGGTCTGACGAAGGGGGCGCAAAAAAGTGCCCGAGGGGCGTGGCAGATTGGAGCGTGGCTAACGGTAGGCATGGCAATTACGGCTAGCAGCCCTATCGATAACAGAATCCCATATTTCGCTCCCCCTCAAGCCGCGTGTGCGAACGAAAGAATGCTATTAGGCCTGAAATGGGACAATCTCCGTTAATACCGAGAATAATGGACTGATATTCAAGGATCGAAGATTGCCAGGTTCCTTGCTTTCTCCCTGTCCTCCTTGGCTAGCGGCTAGAGAAATCGGGTGCGGAAATACAGTCAACTAATTCGATGGATAAGGTTGACATTTATCAGGTCCCCCACCCCCCGGAGCCTTGGCCGTTGCGCCGCAACTGGTACGGTCCACAAAAAAACAAGACGACGAATGATGGTCCACTGGCAGATTGAATGGATAATCGCCAAGTCGCCAAGGGTTCAGGGGATGACTTGGAAGTCTCCTGTTCAACTTCCAATTCTTCTGATATTTGCCTCTTCAATGATTTTCCTCTGCGCTGTCGTTTCTTGAACTTCTTCGCTTCGTTCATTCCAGCATTTTCGTGCGCAGGACTATACCATTATCCCCTATCTGGACCGGTCCAGGGGCGACGCGTAATTCTTTGAGACATCCGCCCGAACCGGGTTTAAAGACCGGACATTTCAAGGGTGAGCAGAACTGCCGCCCAAGTCGATTCAGATTGCCTAACAATGAGGTTTCAGCTGTTTTCATACACGAAGCGACAAGATGGGGTTGTTAACAAACCCATTGCGATCGCGCGAACAACGACTGCCGCTCTATCAGAAGATCGAAGCCCAAAATAAAGAGCGCTACTCAGGCGACTACGATTTATCTTCCGACGATGATACTTACCCCGATTCCTCCCACCCGCCGTCGCCAGGCTCCTCAAGAAACACATCAGGGTCTGTCAATAGTGGCATTCTCACATTGCCCATGACGATGCCTACGACGCCGAGACGCAAGAATATCTACCCCTACCGCCTGCCAGCAAAAGTCACTCGCTACCTATGTTGCGCTGTGGTAGGCTTCATCCTATTGATGATATTGAGTCTAGTTCGCGCGAGCCAAGTAGAGAACTGGAGGGTCGAGAATGGCCATATTGAGAAACCTCTACCGCCGGCCCCATCGTGGGAGAGCTTTAGGTTCCTAGAGAGATACTACGGCGGCATCAGAACTCTCGTCTCCCTCAAGGAAAACAAACCAGAATACCCTGGCTTGAAGGCTGAGGCGGCATTACTACAAGAGCTTAAGCACGCAGTTGGGGAGGATGGGGCGGGCGAGGAGGAAGAAGAAGAGGGGGCGGAGGAGGAGCAGGAGGAACCTGAAACTCCCGCCAAGGATGCCAGAAAGAGAGACATTTCGAAAAGAAACCTCCCTACGAGCAAGGACTGGCACAATTATCCTAGCAGGAATGTGGAAAAGGGAGCTCAGGAATGCTTCCTTGATGCTGCTGGCACAGTACGGATCCCGGAATTGAAGTATTACGAAGGCCGACCATCAGGGTTTCCCGAGAACGTGGTCGGTTCATACGAGGTGCTGAACTTGCCGGAGGATATCTGCTTTGAGCGGTTCGGTCGATACGGCCCCTACGGCTTCGGATACTCGAGGAGGAATGGCGGTCTCGGCACTGGCGAGCATGGTGAGAACGAGGGGTCAGCATCTGTTTGGGATACGACGCCCCGTGTGGACTTCTGGAAGGTTGACTGGGCTGATGCCCAGCGCCGGTGTTACGAGTCGAACGCTGCCCGGTTCAAAGCAATCCCCCCGAAGACCCCTGTGTCAAAAGGCTTTTACATCGACGTCGACCCCAAGTCCCTCAAGACTCGAGACGTCGAGACGGAGAGCAAGCATAGCAACGAGACAGATATCAAGATGACCGATCTCGACGAACACAGCAACGCCCATACTTCCAAGACGGAGAAGAAGAAGAACGTCAAGGCTAAGAAGACTCGAACGGCGGTCGTAATCCGCGTCTGGGATGAGTATCTCTGGCGCGAAGATGACATTGCTAATGTCCGATCCATTATTGCCGAACTTGCTATATTTTCGGGTGGTCGTTATGACATCCACTTGCTTGTTCAGGTGAAGGATGACAAATCCTACCCGATCTGGGCGGACGACGAGACCTATAAGAGGCGCATTGACGAAGCCATCCCTCTCGAGTTCCGCGGACTTGTCACACTTTGGACAGAGACTCAGATGCTGTCTCTATACCAGGGCATCTTCGACCGCTTCGCCCGAGGACCCGACCTGCCCGTACATGGTGTGTATCGTGGTCTCACAATGGCGATGCAGTACTTTGCTTACATGCACCCCGAATATGAATACTTCTGGCAATGGGAGATGGACGTCCGTTATACCGGGCACTACTACGATCTTTTCACTAAGCTGGAGCAGTGGGCCAAGAAGCAGCCCCGGAAGGGTCTCTGGGAGCGCAACTCCCGTTTCTACATCCCATCCGTCCACGGTTCCTGGGACGACTTCTCGCAGATGGCCCGAGTCCAGAGTGAGATGGGGACGGTTAACGCCGACAATGTCTGGAAGAAAGTCCCTGGCGCAAAAGATAACGAGCCTGAGAAGGTTAGCAAGAATGGAAAGACTGTCTGGGGTCCTGAGCGACCTGTGAATGAAAACGACTGGTTTGAGGCCCAGAACGACCCCGTTCCTCCAGTCGAATACGAGCGCGACCGTTACGAATGGGGCGTAGGAGAGGAGGCGGATTATATCTCCCTCAACCCTCTCTTCGATCCTGAAGGCACTACTTGGGGCCTGAAGGACGACATCACCGGCTATGACGAGGAGGCCGGCTCAATCCCCCGCCGCGCCAACATTATCACCACCTCCCGCCTCTCCCGCCGCCTCCTCATGACCATGCACAAGATGACTGCCTTCAAGAAGCAATTCGGCTTCCCAGAAATGTGGCCCGCTACCGTCGCCCTACAGCACGGCTACAAAGCCGTCCATGCACCACATCCCCTATACATCGACCGCGAGTGGCCCGTCGAATACCTGGCAAGTGTCTACAACGCTGGTAAAGACGGCTCCAGCGGTGGCGCTCGAACGAGCGTCTTTGGTGACCGCGAGCATAACCTTTGGGGTCTGACGTGGTTCTACAACTCGGGCTTTGCGGGGAATGTGTATAGACGGTGGTTAGGCCTCAAGGTGAACAATGATGGCGGCGAGGAATTTGAGACAACGGAGGATAAGAGTAAGCAGCATGGAAACGGCGTGGGAGAAATGCCTGGTGGTGAAGGCAGGATGTGTCTGCCACCCATGCTGCTCCATCCAGTCAAGGGAGTTGATCTTCCTATCGAGGCACCTCCTGATGAAGGTGGCGAGGTGCCCGAGACCGATCCGTCTGCATAATATACTGATTTTGGGAAACCCTCCTGAAGGGTTATGACGGCCTTTGGAGGTTTGGAGGTGTCTGGCGTTGGGTTTTTGCTTCTCGGGACATTGATCCTACTCATGTTGCCTATGTCTGGGCGATGGACTAGATGAACTGATGTACATATCATGGGCATAGGCACCAAGCGCTAGAAAGCGTATACAATATAGATAATTACGTCCTTCACTTCGTTTCCCGCCGTTTTCACGGCCAGACACAATCCCGAGTGCAATGAAAGGAATCAAGTCCAGACTTATGTTCGCTTCACGCTTCAGCAGGTTCACCATTATTGACAAGCTTTATAACCAATTACATCCATCTGTCATTTCCCACTAGACAATGTGTTATTTATACATACACGCTTCATTCTATTACCACATATGCTCAGAACCGTTTTACTGCTTTTAGCGTAGCATCCCACCAAAGATCCCAAGCCTCCTGTTGCGCCAGCATGGTCCTCGCAATCGCGGGTATCAGAGAAAATAGCACTCCGGCCTCTTCCCCTGAGCTCTACAGACCCCACATCTTCGTCCGAGTGTTCTTCTTAGACGACGCGCTTCACCTCGAAGAATCGTCGTAGCCACCACACCTGGAAGAGCGACTCGCCAATGACAACGCCGATGACGAACATATTCCACCACTTGACTCGGTTGTTGGTGCTTTCGGCGGTGTTGCGGTGGGTGCGCTCGCGCATGATGATGTACTGTTGCTCGTCCTTGACCTGGGCTAGGAGCTCGGAAAGGCGACGGACTGAGAATAAACATGTTAAATGGCATCAATGGCTGAGGGTCGGAAGCTCGACATACCTTCTTTATCAAGAGGATCGGCAGGGACATCACTCTCGCTAACGTAGACGATTCCGTGAACATTGAAGGACACCTCCTTGGTATTGGCACCCCAGTTCTCATTGCCGAAGCAATAGGTGTACTTTCCATCATGTCTGGCGGTAAAAGAGTAATCGCCGTTGGAGACAGTCTTCTCGTTGGCCTCGTACTGACCCACGGGGTTGGAGATCTGTCCAGAAGTCATGATTAGCGACTTGCTCATACTGTTGCCTTCCCGCTGGCAAGGGGGGAAACCCTTCAGCTGCAATGGGGCGCAATGCATACCCAAAAGTCGATATCGAGGTTGCCTGCGCTGCCGAACTCGCGATCGCCAACCTGGAATGTCACCGTCATGGTGTCGTCCTTGTGAAGGTTCTCATGGAAGCACTCGCGGCCATGGGCGGGCAGCACGATGTTGTGGGCAGTAGCGGCCTGGAAGACAGCGGCGGCGACGAAGGCCCTCGCAGCGGTGAGGAAGTACATCTTGTCGTCGTCGTCGTTGGAGGTGGTCGAGCAAACACGAAGGGAGGGAGGGGGCGCGGGAACTGTGAACTTGTTCTTCGTGGATCTGAAGCTCTTCAGGGTCGGAATCTCGAATTGACACCTTTCCGCACTGGCGCCTCCCGCCCAGGGGGTGATAGAGTTGGCGGCCCAGCCACGGTTTTACCGAGTCGGCAAGGGGTAGCGTGACGGGGGCTTTTTCCTTGTGGCGTTGGCGACCTGAGCGAGCACGCCTCCAGCTGGCATTGGGCGGTACGGGGATGATACGAGGGTAGGCGACGATTGCGCGGCTATCGCACAGTGGAGATGAGCGGGCGAGACTGGTTCCTGCGAGGTACCGTTTAGGGGGTATCTAAACATTTTCCTGCCATTTCCCTGCCACGGGCCCCAAAATTCAGCACCACACAGAGGCCCAACTGCCCACTGCCACCACCCAGTGCCCACCTGCACCACCCTTAACCTTTCCAGTTCCTCCCTCACCCCTCCGCTGATTGCGAACCTAAAGAGTCCAGTTCTGTCCTTGACTTATTCTACACCGACAACCACATCATCGTCATCCTCTGCACTGCACCTGAGGAGCCCGCCCCTACGACAAGGTGAGTTGCTTGTTCTCCTTGTGACTCCATCACCGCCTGTCATCTAGCGCCCATCATCCCTCCCCCCCTGAGGATGGAGACTGCGGCAGCCTGGCTGGAGGGTTATGGCCATGGCCTTGACGATGGGATGTGCGGCGGCGGCGGCCGCTGCCTCGCTCAACATCTAGGTGTCCTTTCGCGACATCGCCCATAAAACCATCTTGTTGCTCCAGCACTCCCAACGCCATCACTATCCTCGATTGCGCCGCTGCCTCCCTTCTCTTGCGCTCTCTCACACAAAGTCCCTCGTCTTTGCCGTCGTCGCCCGCTCTTTTTGCTGACTTACGCCGCGTGGCAATTCGCTGCACAGGTCACCCATAAACCCTTCTCTCAGAAGTTCGATAAGGCGCCGAAGCCGCTCACCGCAATCATGGGTCTCGCATTCTCTAAGCTGTTTGACCGACTATGGGGAAAGAAAGAGATGCGAATTCTGATGGTTGGTCTCGATGCCGCCGGTAAAACCACCATCCTCTACAAGCTTAAGCTTGGTGAAATCGTCACCACCATCCCCACCATCGGTATGATATGATCCATCTCCCCCATGCGCGCCTCGCTCTAACATGGCACTCCCAAAAGGCTTCAACGTTGAGACTGTCGAGTACAAGAACATCCAGTTCACCGTGTGGGATGTCGGTGGTCAGGACAAGATTCGACCTCTGTGGAGGCATTACTTCCAGAACACCCAGGGCATCATCTTCGTTGTTGATAGCAACGATCGCGATCGTATCGTCGAGGCCCGAGAGGAGCTCCAGCGCATGCTGAACGAGGATGAGCTTCGAGATGCTATCCTCCTTGTCTTCGCCAACAAGCAGGATCTTCCCGTATGTCACGTTCCCCGCTTCCCCCCATCTCCCACCCTCTTCTTCCCTACCTTCCATTGTTTTTTTCTACCATGAAGGTTTGCTAACGAGGACACTTAGAATGCCATGAACGCCGCCGAGATTACAGACAAGCTTGGCCTTCACAGCTTGAGACAACGCGCTTGGGTATGTGAATAATTTTTTTTTTTTTCAATTCCGATATCTATCCTCGGAACCCCTCACGTGAAGTCACATGCTAATATGTTTCTACTATAGTACATCCAGTCCACCTGTGCTACTTCTGGAGATGGTTTGTACGAGGGTCTCGAGTGGCTCGCCAACACCCTCCGAAAGGCGGGTCACCAGTAGAAGATATAAGAGAAGCTCTCCTCTGAACAAACCCACCTTCTCCCTCTTGCTCTCTGCCACATACTCTCTCACATGGCTCTTCTCGACTCGAGTTTTCGGTTGTAATTTGCAAACTTTATCGGTCAACCAATCGAAATTAGTCCTTGAACAATTTCGCGTCTCTCTTCACAGATCCGCTTCTCTCTCCCTCGTGGTGCTTTCGTGAGCCCGGTTGTTACTCATCTCTGCCAGCTCGCTCAGAGGACCCAAAATCATCGTGCGTTTTATCTTTGGAGGAAAAGTAGGGCGACGGATGGAGGCGTCTTTGGGGAACCCAGTGATATTTGTAAAGTCGGGTTGTCGTTTTCTTTGAAAAGACTGCTTTCCCACAACTAACGCGGACTCTGGTTTCCTGTTCTCGTTTGCTTTTCTCTTTCGGCTCCGAAGGAAATAAGCGGGGATCGGGGGCTCTTCTTTTATAGACGTCTTTGAAAAAAGGGTGGCCCGGTTTCCGGCTCATGTTCATTTTCTTTCTATCTATCTCTCGTTCACGTTTCATGACTCATTGCGCTAGAGTGGTGGAGTTGGGTTGTTCGTGAAGCCTCCCGGCTAGGAATGATCGTAGCTGATTGAGGGTTTGTGCATAGTACGCTATTCTGCATGTTTGTGATGTCTTTGGGAGACATGTCTGGAGGGGTGGGCATAGTAAAGAGTGACGAGTTGGAGTAGTAGTTTCACGAATGGTATCCCATCTAACTTCCAATAACGGGTTCATGTTTTGAGGTGATTTGGTCGTGTGATATGCAGTGGTGATGTGATTGTTCCGCTGCAAAGTGAGGTGGCGATTTAGGTGCTGTGATTGAAGAAATCAGGCCATGATGCCATTAAGTGGTAGAGCGGCAGAGCCGAGGTATCGATCAATGCTAAATGTAAAGTTGCTTTAATTATACTACTACATCGATCAATTCGATAACAGCTATGGTAAGGTATTCGGTGCCAATACTGAGAGGCCCTTTTTGGTTTTGTGATTTTACAATTATACAAACATAAAATATACAAATACTACGACTGACATGGTGCACGTAAACTCATTAACCCTACCAAACTCCCCCCATCCAAACGATCAGAACTCGGAGTTCAAGCAGCCTTGGGAACAGTTACGACGTCCAAGCCCTCCTTATCATCCCGAATGGACACCTCTGCTGTGTCGCCCATCTTGAGCTGGCCCTTGATGATCTTGTCTGCAAGGCCATTGCCAATCTCATTGGTGATGAGACGATTCAGCGGGCGAGCGCCAAACTTAGGATCGTACCCACGTTCCGCGAGCCAGTCCTTGACATGGTCGGGAACACTGAGGGTGATGCGTCGATCATCCAGACGTTGCTGTAGTTCCTTGAGGCGGATGTCGACGATATCGCGGATGGCACTGAGGGCAAGGCGTTTGAAGACGATGAAGGAGTCAATGCGGTTGAGGAATTCAGGTGGGTAGGCGGAGGCGACGACATCCATAACGGCTTTGCGCACAGAGGGATCAATGTCGCCGTCGGGAGTTTCCTTGTACGGGTGGAGGTGGTTTTGACCAACGAGGATGTCCGCACCGAGGTTGGAAGTCAGGACGATGATGGTGTTCTTGAAATCGACCTTGTGGCCTTGCGCGTCGGTGAGGTAACCCTCGTCGAGAACTTGTAGAAGTAGAGCGGAGATGTCGCGATGAGCCTTCTCGAACTCGTCAAAGAGAAGGACTGCGTAGGGTTTGCGGCGGACGGCTTCGGTGAGTTGGCCGGCGTCTTCGTAACCAACGTAGCCGGAAGGTGCACCGATGAGACGGGAGATGGTGTGTTTCTCCTGAAACTCGGACATGTCGAATCGAACGACGGCAGATTCGGTAGAGAAGAGGAAGCCGGCGAGCTTTTTGCACAGTTCCGTCTTCCCGACACCAGTAGGTCCGAGGAAGAAGAAAGAAGCCAGGGGTCGGTTCTCTCCGCTCAGGCCAGCACGTTGGAGACGCACTGCGTTGGAAACAGCCTTGATTGCCTCGTCCTGGCCTTTGACAGCTTGACCGAGGGTGTCTTCCATGTGGACCAACTTCTCAATATGTCCGGATGTAAGCTTTGACACCGGGATACCAGTTATGCGGGAGACGACATTCGCAATATCATCAGGGGTGACAGAGTCGTGGATGAGGACGTCCCCTGCTTTGGACTCGGAAGGCTCTTCTTTGGGCAACTTCTCCTCCAAACTTGGGATAACTCCAAAGCGAAGCTCCGAAGCTCGGCCAAAATTGCCTTCTCGCTGAGCTTGTTCGAGTTCGAACTTCGCCTTGTCAAGATCTTCCTGAACCTTCTTGACAGACTCGAGCTCAGCGCGTTCCTTGTCCCATCGGGCATTCAACTCGGAGATTTCGTCGTAATACTTTTTCAGGTCCTTCTCCAACTTCTCTCTGCGCTCTTTACTGGCAACATCCTTTTCCTTGCGTAGACTCTCAAGTTCAATTTGAATGGTCATGATCTTGTGGTCCAGACGCATGATATCCTCGGGCTTGGATTCGTGTTGCAACTTGAGGTGGCTTGCAGCCTCATCCATCAAGTCGATAGCCTTATCGGGAAGAAACCGATCGGTGATGTAGCGGTTGGATAGAGTTGCGGCGGCGACCAAGGCACCATCTGTGATTCGAACACCATGGTGAACTTCATACTTTTCCTTGATGCCTCGGAGAATGCTGATAGTGTCCTCGACAGAAGGCTCGCTAACGATGATGGGTTGAAATCGTCTAGCCAGCGCAACATCCTTCTCGATCTGACGATATTCATTCAGCGTGGTCGCGCCGCAGCATTGAAGCTCGCCACGTGCCAACGCAGGCTTTAGGAGGTTCGAAGCATCGATGGAGCCTTCGGCCTTTCCGAGTCCAAGCAAGATGTGCAGTTCGTCGATGAAGAGAATGACTTCACCCTCTGCCTGTTCCACCTCCGTTAAGACCTTCTTCAACCTCTCCTCAAAGTCGCCTCGGAATTTTGCGCCCGCAATGAGCGATCCAAGATCCAAGCTGATGACTCTCTTGTTTTTGATGCTCTCAGGGACGTCACCACGGACGATCCGCAGCGCCAGTCCCTCGAGAATTGCCGTCTTTCCCGTTCCCGCATTGCCGATAAGAACGGGGTTGTTCTTCGTCCGTCTTGACAGAATCTGAATTGTCCTTTGAATCTCCCCGTCCCTTCCGATCACCGGATCTAACTTGCCGTCTCTTGCACGGGCGGTTAGGTCGATGCCAAACTGTTCCAAAGCTGGCTTCTCCTCCTCACCACCCATATTCATGCGGTGCGTTCCACCGGGCGGATGGGGTCGTCCATTGGCGTAGGTTCGGACAGCAAGACTCGGTAGTAATCGCAGCGACGTCGGGCGGAGGCTCTGTGTTGCCAACACTCGTGTAAGTGGTCGGAGAGAACGGGTCGAAGCTCCAGCAGCCAGACGCTGGGCCGACGTAACCAATTGTCTGCGTGCCTGCATATTGATTATAGTAATAAAATAAAAAAATGCCTCTACAGACGAAAGAAGGAAGGATTAGAACATCCTCTGCACAAGAGGCGAGGGCGCAATTATCTATTTGCCGGGAGGCGCCGTCTAGAATCTCATGACAGTGACGGGCAACTTCTCGTACTTTCCGCCGTCCTCGGTCCCAGAGCTCTTATCTTATCATCACGTGCATCAAGCCCCATGTCCGGTTCGCGAGGCGCCGGCGCCGGTACGTACCGGGTCCCAAAGAGGCTAGCGTCTGAGGGTTCACATTTTGCTTCCCACAAACTCGCTAGCGGCGCTCACAAAGAATTCCAACATTTCGGGCGCATCCATCAACACCAAAGTGTCTTCCTTTCCTTCACCTCACTAACCCCCAAGCACCACCAGGAGAGACACCATGTCGGCGAAGCCCACGACCAAGACGTTCGGGAAGTCGACCCGGGAGGTTCCCGCTCCCTCGGAGAGAGCCAAGAAGTGGTACAATGCCGACGATGAGACCGACCCCAAGAAGGTGAGTTCTTGGTGATTCCTTGCGAGCACTTGATACATATCTCGGAGAGGAGGACTGGCCTAGGGCATGCACGACTGTTGGATACTGGCAATGTTTGGTTTCGGCGATGGAAGCCAGGGCTGAGGCACATGGCTCGTGGCCGATATCTCGAATTCAAACCAACACACAAAGTTCACAACTCGATGGTCGATTGGCGATACACATAGATACACACATCAACATTCTTCAGACTCAGTCGCTAACGCACTGGAAATTACAGGTCCGCAAGGCTATCCGATCTTGGACTCCCCGAAAGTCCCTCCAGCCCGGCACCGTCCTCATCCTCCTCGCTGGTCGCTTCCGAGGCAAGCGGGTCATCCTCCTGAAGTCCCTTGAGCAGGGTGTCCTCCTCGTCACCGGCCCCTTTAAGATCAACGGTGTCCCCCTGCGAAGAGTCAACTCCCGATACGTCATCGCTACCTCCTACAAGGTCGATATCTCCGGTCTCGACGAGAAGAAGATTGACGAGATCTCCCAACCCAAGTACTTCACCGCCGAGAAGGCTAAGGAGAAGGCTGGTGAGGAGGCTTTCTTCAAGCAGGGAGAGAAGCCCGAGGTACGATACTTTCACACTTATTGGGTTTTGATTGGATCGATTACTGACACGTTGGATCTATAGAAGAAGCAGATCAGCAGCAGCCGTGCCGCCGACCAGAAGGCCATCGACAAGGCTCTAATTGCCAACATCAAGAAGGTGGACCTGCTGGCTAGCTACCTCGCGAGCTCCTTCAGCTTGCGAAAGGGTGACAAGCCCCACGAGATGGCGTGGTAGACAATCAATCTTTTGCCGGGGCGGGTGAACTACCAGGGTTGCGACAATGGGTTGTAGAACGGGAAGGGTCTCCGAAATGGGCTGCTTTGGCCAATTGCATTTGGAAGTCGACGGCATCGGTCACATTTTGGCGGCGTCTGTAATCAGGTTTTACAGTCAAAAACAAACGAGCATACAAAATCTACCAGGCTTCCGGCGAGAGGCTGTCATGATATCCATGAATATGAGGGATGTGAATTGTGATCTGTGAAAACCAGGCCTAAACGTGAAGTACAGATATACGAGAATGCAAGGCAAGCAAAAGTCGCACGAAATTAGTTCCATTCCCATATCGTCAATCGTGTAGCCTTTGTAATTGCGGGAGACTATCTACTAGATATTCTATCCCAATAATATCAGGGCTTGTCTAATTTACAATATCTGGCTCTTTCATCTCCAGAGCTCTGGATACTTCTCCTTCTATTTTGATTTTACAGGTTTCGCTCCGACCAACTCTCAACCATGCCAACCAGGGACGCCTCGTAGTGCTTGAGAGCCACCTTGCCCGTTGCCTCATCGAGGGTCGTGTTGGCCTGGACGAAAACCTTACGGGGTTGCTTATTGGCAAGAACAATATTGCGGACCTTAGTACCCCAGAAGTCGGGGTCGACGGTGGTCATGTGAGTGTAGAACTCAGTCCCGTTCTTGACGTCTGCGGACGACTTGTAGATGTGCAGTTTCTGGAGATAACTACCGACAGCTAGTGAACTCGTTAGCATTGAATACGACTGCGGCAGCTAAAAGCAACATACCTGCGCGGCCCGCGGTGAGAATCTTGGAGCGATCCAACTTGATGGTCAAGTCTGAAAGGTCATCCTTCTGGTAATCGAGCTTGCAGAAATCATCTTCAGCCTCCAGGAAGCACTTGAGGATGGAGAAACGTGCTTGGCTGTGAGCCTGTCCCCATTTCTGGCTCTTGGGATCCCACATCTCTAAAGAACCGAGACCAGCACGGGCCATAGAAAGATATGAGGCATAAAGAACATCACCGGCTTCGCCGTCAATATCCTCAGAGCCGTCTCCGAAACCGAAGATCTTGAGTACAGGAAACTCGCAGCTCAGAAACATGGCAACCAACTCAGCACGGCACTCCTCGTATGAGGCTGCAAGGCTACCAAAGACGGAACCCCAGGTCTGACCAGGCTTATACCATGTGCTAACGGGTTCCTTGGTGATAGGGCTGACAGGAGGGTTGTTGATGTCGAAGTTGTACTTGCCAGGCGAGGTCTCCTGTAGCAGTTTCCCACATCCATGGCCAGTCAGCTCGTGGAGGCCAACCTGGACTTCAAAAGAAGCATCACGTTGCTTCTTGTAGACCTCCAAGTCCTCCTCCCGAATGAAGGGGATCTTCTCGTTCGGCGCCTTAGCGCTGAGAACATTTCCTAGGGACACGTTCTTGAATCCCTCAGTTTGTCGGATGTCGTCGTAGTTGGGAATGTTGATACCAGCGGGAATCCCAGAGCCAGCAAAAGTGAGGACTTCTAAAGAAGTGAAGTCAGGGGACAGGAACTTGTCTTTCTCAAATTCCTCGCCCCAAGGTAACAATGGGATGAGAGATGGGGCCTTGGCAACAAGCTCGCCGAAGGCTCGAGTTCGTTCCAGGTTAACCATTGAAGCAAAGCCCTCCCACTCGCCACGAACACCAGCAGGATCTCGGTAGGTCTCGATGAAGCCAATGTTGCACTCCACCATGGGTCCCTTGTCCTTGATCCAATACCTTTGGCTGTCCTTGAATGCCTCCAAGGAGCCGGTCTCAAAAGACTTAGCATACGCATCATGCATGTTCTTCTGAGTCTCATTCTCTGCGTTCTCTGCAGCTCCCTTGATGTAGTTCGTAATGCTGCTCATCTCTTCGGCGTAGTCACCATATGTGAGCTTGATGGTCTTTCCCTTCAAACTACCATCCTCGATAGTGTACTTGGTGTCCTTGCCTATATCTCCACCTTCAGAGGGGATGCTGGTGACGGCTGAGGCGATCAAGATTTCGAAGTTGCCATCGCCGTCCTTGCGCAGTCTGTTGTTCTCGGGTAACAAACCCTTCTTCTCCATCCAGTCTGAAACAGCCTTGATCTCAGCTTTGGTAATACTAGGAGACTCAGGGTAATAGGTCGTCATATGACCATCCTCGGGGTATCCGAGGTGCATAATGGCGGCGTTGGGAGCGCTGAAAATTGCACCCTTGGTAGCATCGTAGAATTTCTTGGCCTCGGGTGACGTGGCAGCCAAAGCTTCTACGCTCTTCTCACTGCATCGAGGGATAAACTTGGCATCACCGAAGCTCTTGTAGTTGCCGCTGTTTCCGAGGAACATAACGGCATACTCGAGGAACCGGGTGAGCTCATCCTCCTCAATGCCGGCTTTCTTACCAAGGGCATTCCAGTCACCGTCGGAAGATTTGTGAAGGGCGATGATCAAGTCATAGATAGGCTCAGACTCAGGTGAGAGCTGTCGTAAAACAATTCTCGTGCCTGCAAACGAAGCTCTATAAGCGGCGATTAGCGATTTTATGCACATTGTCATAACTTTGTCCAGAATGACCTACTTGCTGATGAAATGAGCATATCGCTTCTGCTTGTCGGTCAAAGCCTCAAAGTGCTTCTCGATCTCAAGTCTGACAACCGAAGGGGGCTGATCAGCGAGATAATGGACCAGCTCGTGGTTGTTCATTGTAGATGAAAATCTCTGTTGTCGGAAGGCTTTGTGGAAGTAAGGGACAGGGCGTCGGATAGGGAGTTGAGGCTTGAAGGCTGCGATTCTCAAAGAAGGCAGTCTTCGAAGAATGAAAGACGGTGAGATTGGCGAATGCATAAGGTTCGGTAGAGGCTGAGGTGGCCCGATAGACAATGGGTGGAGGTCGACCAATGGCTTCTTTGATGCAAGCTGAGCAAGCGACACTGCGCGGGGAAGAATGACTGAGCCGCAGGCGCGACATGCCTATAACGGCTAGTGCAAGGTCCATATTTACCATTGTCACGGAAATCGACAAGAGGGAGAGCGACGACCGACAAAGTCGAAGGAATGAAGTATGATGCTTTCAAGTAAACTGGGAGAAAAGCCAGTGCTTGAATTTCTAGCTAGGGAGGCCTAGAAGGATGGCACTACAGGTTCACTTTCCGTGCCACAGCCCCTAGAAAAAGATCCGATCTGAGCGTCCTGGTGCGAATCTCGGGAGCATCCGTGCTCTGACGATTGTAGAAGGTAGCTTTGCTTACTGTACCACTGGTGAGGGGTAGCGGGGTTGATTGAGGCAGCACCAGGGCAATTAGCACGCGACCTCTCCACGATCATACTCAAGGTAGTACTTTGTACCTTAGTAAGGTAAAGTAGGGGAAGCAGATCAGACGATTAAACTCCCAGAACGGCTTCAAGACTCAGTCTCTCCAGAGATGGCATCCAGTCCTGAGATTCACTGGCCTGCAAATCAGTTGTCAAAGAAAACAGACATGACTGTAGCTTCGTGCTATGTGTGGAGGTTGCACAACAGTATGAGTATGAAATGTAGTCAGCAAAGACTCCTGACTTTAATTCCAACCTGGGAACAGATGGCTTCTGCTTCGGCAATACCGGTGGCCTGGGTATGACTTGCAGTGCACATCTCGATCAACACTTCCACGATCGCATCGATACAACATCCATCTCTTTAGGTCGGCCACTAGTCTGGAGACAGGAAAGCGAAAGATTGTCCCTCCCATATCAATCCATCGGATGGAACGTGGGTAAGGTGAGCTTATCAGGACCGGCCTCGCAGGACCGACCTCGCAAGGCCGGTCGAATTCACGATGTCCTAGTCTCCTCCGATGTTCGCAGATAAGTTCCGCTAATAAGAGTTCAACGCTACTTCCGGGATCTCAGAAGTACTCCCCGAGTCTAACTTCAAGCTCCCAAGTCGGTGCCAAAGCGATGGGATCCTCTCCAGGGCAAAGGCAGTCAATAACTCAAGTGATACCAGGCACTACTCGTCAGTCAGTCTAACAAAGGCCCCGAAGCGCTCCTATGGCGGTTGAGAAGGAGTCGTGTGATTCGACACCTGACCTAGCGGCAAGGTTCGCCGACTTCGGTCCAACCAACACCTCGCCATAACTTCACGAGCGAGGCAACGCGAGGCAACGCGAGGCAACGCGAACATTGAGGTCCGACATCTTTGCGGAGGAGCTCCCCTGGCGAATAATTTGCCTCGTCAATGTGTGGTGGCATGAATTGGGCGAAGTGGCTCGTACAATGCGGATGGGTTTTCGGAATGCCCCCTGCCCCAGATTAGAGACATCATGTTTTGTTTGTGTATGCCGGATGCTGCTGCCGGAGCACTTCCTAGTCACTAGTGAACAATCAGTTTCAGGCCCTGTTTTCACCGCATTACCACAACAAAGCACGGGGGTCACGAGCAAGTGTAAAGGAAATAATTAATGCAGTGCGCTGCAAATGAAATCCGGCACAATTCGTTGGGAGGCATCGACATCCTGGTCCGAGGGAGATGCCTGCTTGAAAAACATACGTTGCTTACATACAACTGCCGGGCGACGATGTGAAGCTAGGGAATTGGAGGCATGGAGCCTGCGGCAAGGTCTGGCTAGACCCAGGAGACAATGTTGAGAGGCCAGAAGCGGTGTGTAGTTTTGTCGTCGTTTTGCTGGAGATGAAACTCGGAGACAAGCCCGTAATGCAAGTCAGTGCGAATATTTGCGAGTGTGCTCCACCAATGTCCACAGAAGCGCCAGAACCCACAATGCCAGCATTCCGGAATATCGACAAGATGACGGCCCATTGGAACCGGCCTTCGCGGATTGGACACAGGCCTAGTCGTTAGTGTCTCTGCGCGCTGGGGAAAATAGACCAGGTCAGGGGGGAGGGTGATTGTTCCCGACCAGCTGGTGGGTGGTGGCTCGGGCGGGATGTGAAGTCGATCCCCCATGGTTAAGGCAGGTCTGGCAGGGAGGCGCTAGTCTTGCCCCGGCTAACTGCGTATACGTGGTCCAACATAAGACACAGCGATGTTCCGTGGAATTGAGGGAGGACAGGAGGAAGTATTCTTCACCAAGATGATGAATTCAGATGGATAAGCTAGAAAACTTTGTGGTTTTCTCGCCATTCGCGTGGCGGAGCCCAGCGGAGTTCCCGCCTGACTGGCGACCCCCACGCTAAGAAAGCCGGCTCCATGTCTTTTTGGGGGTTACATCTGGGTAAAATGGTGCCCCCCACTGTTGACCTCAATCGTCTCCTCGGCCCTACTAGGGTGGTTTTCACTGTCGTAGCACAAGGGCCTCCTGAATTGAAAAGTCGGTTAGGATGAAAGCGGTCGCTTTACCGAATTGGCCATGTTGGGAGAGTTTCAGCGCTAGGAATAGCTGACCGAGTGCCGGTTGAGGAGGTAAGGTTGCTGTCTGTTGGTTCAGGCTGAAGCATGTAAGACACACCTTTGGTTGCCTGTCCTGTAAGAGTTGTGCCTACAGCTCTTGCGCCCCCTCCTGCCAAAACCGGATGTTTGGGCAACTTCCCCAATTGAGCTTGCTCTTTCTGTGCAATGCACGTGTGGACGTTTATATCTTACCTGGAGGTTCTTGGACATTGCCGACCAGCGTTGCGAAGAAGGAATGCCGTCCCAGAGCCAGATTACGGCCGAAGCATCGATACCTTGGGGACTCTCAATCCCTTCCCCTTTTACCCCGCCACTTGCCAGCCGCCATCCCGTGCAGGTCAAAGCTCTCCTCTTCTCAGAACCGAGTCAGTAACTCGTGGCGTGCCGTTCCCCAGAATGTTCCAAGAAACAATGAATGAATCCAAGACACAGAAGTGAGACGGACAGGCCGGCTTTAACCAACAGCCAATCAACCCCACGGCCCAGCTCAGCCGGAAGCCACCCCATGCAGGATGATGCGCGGTTGGCAATGCCACGCTCTTCCCCGGATGATTGCCCCTGCTCTGCTTGTTCAGGCGTGTACAGGCGTGTACAGGCGTGTTCATGGTGACATCAACTGGCTGCCGCCAACACGGGTATCGAGAGGTACCTTCTCATCTGCGCCTCCCTGCAATTGGGAGGCTCGTGACCGACTTGCAACCTCCCGGCCCTCTGCGGAGCTCTCCACGCCATTCCTTTCTCATCATGATCTCTTCCGAGTCCCCCAACTCCATCCACAAGGTTGTCACAGTCCGGCAAAAAAGCACACGCCCCTTTCTTACTCTTTCAGGTACAAACTTTGCATCCCCATCTCAGACTATCGCTCCTCTTGAACCCCCTGTTGATGGTTTGATGGTCTGATGGTCATGACTAGAAAATGCCCATCGGGTCCATGGGGTTGACGACAGCTTCCTCGCCGGCTCAGCGTCCCTCTCATCGAGGTCCAGCACTTCATTACCCCCAAAACCAAATGCCTCGATATTGTGACTGCATGCTGTGGGACACTTTCGATGGAGAAAATTGCCTGAACCAGGCGCCGGCCGGTCTTGAATGGAAGTGTCCACCCCCCGCTGGCCCTGGTGACCTCCACGGCCCACAGGTCCCAAATATTTGACACACTCCCTTGACTCCCCCACGTCACTTGCAAAGTACAGGTTTAGAGTGCAAGCCCGGTATATAACGAGCCGGGCCTTGCGGCTTTCTCCCCGTGTGCGCCTGAATTGTCATTTTCCTGTCATTGATCTCTTATAATAATTACCAGCGGTTTCCTCCTCATCCGTTGGCTCCTCTGCCAACTGTATCTGTCCTTGTCAAGTATCGTTTCGATTCCTGATCATCGACTTACACACAGAGCCTAGTCCGCTGTTGCCGCCCTCTCAAAATCACATCCAGATACGCTCTCAAAGCATCATGCGACAAGCGTCATAGAAGGCTGCTGCTGTGTCATTTCGTATCCTTGTTCTTTTCTCTTGGATTCCCTTCCCGTACATACATACAACAAACAAACAAACAAACAAAAACTCACGATGCTGTCATACGATTCTCCTTTCCCCCTCAAGGGACAAAAACCTCCTACCGCTACCTCATTGCCTCCAAGTTTTGACGCGCCTTCCAACCACGGTTCAGTGATGGGGGCGAAACAATCCTCCCATGTCTCGGCTTCAGTCAATGGGCATCAGGAACAATACCACCACATCTGGCTTGTTACGGGCCCTGCTGGCTGTGGTAAAACCACCGTTGCTGAGTATCTGGCCGGTTCCCTGAACATGCCCTACATTGAGGGTGATTCGGTACGATTGAGTCCCTCATACCAATATGAAGTTTATCTGACTAACACTGTATTCAGTTCCACCCCCCAGCCAATGTTGAAAAGATGCGAAACGGCATTCCCCTAACTGATGCCGATCGATGGGACTGGCTCACTGCCCTCCGAGAGGAATCGATCAAACGAATTAATGAAGGATCCGAAGGAGTCGTCCTCACCTGCTCGGCCCTCAAGCGCAAGTACCGGGACGTCATCCGAGTCGCTGGATACTTCGACCACCGACTTCTCATCCACTTCATCTTTCTCAACGCCCCCGAGGAAGTTCTCCTCCAGCGAGTCCAACAGCGACAGGGCCACTACATGGGTGCCAACATGGTCCACAGCCAGTTTGACATCCTCGAACTACCCTCCCGGGACGAGAAGGATGTAGTCAGCATCGACGTCAGCCGATCGATCGACGAGGTCAACCAGGATGCTCTCTCAAGCGTCTTCAAGACCATAAGCGGCGAGGACGACTACTAGACCACTTATTTGCGGTAAAACAGTTTACGACATTTAACAAGGAATCTCAGCGTTCAGTACCCTTGTAATCAGAAAATGGAGTTATGACGGAATAAGGCGTTGGAGCCACGCACTCGTGGCAGGGCTTCTCCAAGGACAGCCAGAAAAAACCTGTCGTTCCCCCTTCACAGGGCGGGGATTTGGATTGGACATCACCCTCGGATCTTTGTGTCAATTACACTGGTCCATGACCCCTGGGTGGCAACCTGTGGGGTGCGGGGTGATGCATTGCATGGATCGGCGAAAGTATTGAGGATTTGTTTCATCTATTACCAGGCGTATTGAGGGGCATTGGAAGATTTCGGAACTGATGTAACTGAGGGCTTTAACTTGCCGCTCAAATCATTGTCATCAGCATGATCGACACATAGTAGTCTAATTCAAAATGTGGGCAATAAAACGCGTTGTCAGGTCACCCCTTGGCGCATCCTCTTTGACCACTGTGAATGAAGGCATTACAGAGCATTTATTAACGCAGAAGATCCATCTGGGTCCTCCCCACAAGTAGCACCGTTTCCTTACCGAGCTGAGCTTTCATTATGCAGGTATTCGTTAAGAGGGCATTTTCGCCGAAAACTAACACGGGACGACTTGATGGCGTCGAGTTGCAGGGGGGCGTGTCGCTGTTGAGGTGGTTGCTTTGCATGAACATGCATTGGTGGCCGAGCACTTACACACAGCGATATGCACGACGAGGTCACAAGGATTGTCAGCTGCTCTCGTGCCGACACCACTCCATTGGCAATTGCTACCTGTAATGTTCTTTTGTTTTACGGCTCTCTATTCTGGGCTACAAATCATTTCAAGTGTAACAGCATTGAATCCGGTTCCTGCACTATCTGGCGAACGACCTCAGCGGCCCGCGCCATGGTGGCCCCGTCGATGACACGGTGGTCGGCGCTCCAGCTGAAGTTGCACACCTCCTTCTTGACCACATTGTCATTCTCGTCAAAGGCCGGGACGGCGCGCAGCCGCCCGATGCCTAGGATGGAGACCTCCTTCTCTACGATGACGGGGCTGACGTAGGTGCCGCCGATGTTGCCGATGTTGGACACGGTAATGGTACCACCCTGGAAGTCGCTTGGTGACAGTTTGCCCTGTTGGGCGAGCGTTTGTAGCCTAGCAAGTTCCGTGGCGATGGAGAGGACGTTCTGAGCCGCGACATTCTTGATGACGGGGACTACCAGCCCTTGAGGTGTGTCCATGGCGACGCCGATGTTGTGCTGAGAGCGGTAGATGAGCGATGGCTTGTTGTTCTTGGGATCAATTTCTACCCGGGCATTAAGCATGGGATATTGATACAAAGCCAACGATACAGCTTTGATGATGAATGGAAGGTACGACAACTTGGACGGTTGATTATCTGCCACAAGACCTTGAGAGAGCACCTTGTTCAGGCGCTTGCGCAGTTGAACGAGGTTTGAGAAGTCAACCTCGTCGGCGTAGAGGAAGTGAGGGATGTTCAGGGACCGAGTCATAGTCTTGAACATCTGCAGCTGGGTATTGGATAGTGGTGTGGGGGTTTCCGTCTGGACGGAGGTGTCTTGTGAAGGTGACGGTGTTGACGGGGCGGCTGCTTGTTGGGCGTCTCTGTTCTGGACGAACTTGTAGATGTCTTCTTTGAGAACTCTACCATCTTTGCCAGTGCCATCAATATCGTTGATATCGATGTCCAACTCCTTGGAGAGGTGTCTCACGGCCGGCGTTGACAGACTTGCCATCTTGCCCTTCTCCTTCTTCACCGGCGTACTCGGCGCCGGACTTGACGGACTCTCCTGCTTTTGTTCCACCTTCTGCTCTGCAGCCGGAGGCGGCGGAGGAGGGACATCTTCCTTGTCAGGTTGTACAGCCGTCAGGGACTCAATGTCCTCCTGCTTGGCCTCGCCCTGAATATCAATGTCCACAAACGGCTTCCCCACCTTGGCCATCTCGCCGGCCTCGTAGTAGAGCTTCTTGACGACGCCGGAGAAGCGGCTAGTGATTTCTACCGAGGCCTTATCGCTTTGGACTTCGCATAGGGGAGAAAACTCCTCGACGCGAGCGCCGGGTTCGACGAACCACTGGATGACTTCACATTCCACAATCCCTAGATGACTTTGTTAGCAACCTGTGATATCCTTTTGCCGTTCCCTAAGGGAAAGATTGTCTTACCCTCGCCAATATCCGCCAACAAAACCGGCTTTACGGCCCATAATCTCCTCGACTCGCTGAACCATCTCGGCGACGAAGCGTTCATGGCAGCGGGGCGGCTTCCCAGGGCCACCATGCCCATGCCCTTGGTAACCTGCCATTGCTTTCGCAGCACTCTCGATCCGCGCTGAATAAACATCTTGGCTAGCAATTGAACCTGAGAAGAAAAGAAACAGAAACCGTCATTCTCAGAAAACCCAAGGGAAGAGGAGATTCACCCTGGCTTAGGAACCGAAAGTTGGTAAAGCCGAAGGTTGGAATCGGCATTGGTGTCATGGCGGGTGAAGACCCCGCGGATAGCCGAATCTGGGGGAATGACGATAACGCTAGCCTGATTGGTATGGAAACCGCCCCGAAGCTCCGTGCGGTCTTTCTGATCTCCGAACGGACGGACATGGAAAATGGACCTTCCGTGAATTTTTGTCCACGCCGCAACGCCGAACTGATCTCCAGCCCGGCATGTCATCACGACACGCCCTCTTCGGCCTGGCTAGACGGCCGCTGACATGTCTCTTCTGCGAGGCGCGTCGTTCTTTTGCCTCGACTGCTCTCTGCGCGGCGAGGGCTGAAAAGCCTGGTGCTGGCGCGAAGCTGGATCCCCAAGCCAGCGTAGTCGGAACCCCGATTGAAGCTCCCCGAAGCTATGGAAAGCGGTTCCAGGGCGAGTTCACTCCGAAGCCGTTGCCGAGGCCAATTGGCATGCCTCTGCCTCCCAAGGTGGGCGAGAACACGGGCATCGACCATCGAACTTTGAAGCAGCGAAAGGAGGATTTCGTAAACTACGACAAACATCTGCAACGGCGGCAAGAGCTGTAAGCAACTGCTCTTCAAATGATCTCATGCCATAATGAAGTAAAGTGCTGACGATTGGACCCGTACAGGACGGCCAAGATCGCGAGACCATACTTCCGAGACTGGGGTAACTTGCAATACCATAAGGGCAAATCTTTCATCGCGCCCCCTCGACTATTCAAGGCGGAACTATCGCTATTCTTCCCCAATCTCTACGGCGAAACCCTCCTCAAGACAGACAAGAACCCGCGCGACACAACACCACTATTGTCAGGCAAGGCCTCCATCGTGTCCATTTTCAGCAGCCGGTGGGCTGAGCAACAAGTCGAGTCCTTCATATCCAAGGCAGACAACCCGGCGTTGCACGCTGTGCTGGCAGAGACTGGTGATTTGGGCCAGCTTGTGAACGTCAACTATGAAGATAATGCGGGAAAGGCATGGTTGGTGAGGTTCTTCATGGGGTCTTTGCGGAAGCAGTACCCCGAGAAGGATTGGAATAAGTATTTTCTCGTACGGAGGGGTATTACGGACGATATCCGGGAGTCCATCGGGTTGCTCAACAGCAAGGTTGGCTACGTCTACCTCGTCGATCAATATTGTCGAATCCGATGGGCTGGCAGCGGACCGAGTACACCTGAGGAGCGGGAGGGATTGGCGAAGGGTCTTGGGCGCCTTGTGGATGAGATCAAGAGAGAGGCCACCTTGCCAGCGACGGCGAGAGAACAGTCTCCCGGAAAACAGCACCTCGCCATTAAAGGGGTATGATTATACCTTCCCTGACAAAGAGGTCATTGTAACATAGAGCATCCATGTCCCCACCATACTGTACAACAATGCACGCTGATACCCCTGAACGCCTATACAAGATGCAGCCCCATCCATACCCTACAATAACCAAAAGAAAAGAATAAAGCAGAAAGCAATAAATCCACCCATGATGAACCCATCCCTCCTCTTCCTGGTGGATATCCTTCCAATCAACGAATTAAGCCCCGGCACCTGACTTGCTGCCAAAGTGATTCTCCTGTTGATGCTTGCCAGTGTCTCCCTCTGGATGGCGAAGCCGTCGTTGACAGCGTATGCTTGGCTCAGAATACTGTCTGCCATATTGTTACTGTTATCGACCCGGTTGCGCTCTTGGAGCATGTACTCGGCCTCGGCGGCTTCAGGGTTGTTGGCGCGGTATTCGTCGATGTCGGAGCGAACACTGGTCAGGAGGTTGGCTCGGTCACGGGCTTGTTGGAGGGTGGAGCGAAGGCGGTTGAGATCTCGCTTGTGGGAAGAGAGCTTCTCGCGAAGGAGGGACAGGTTGTTCTGTTTGAGGGCGGATGAGGTGAGGGTAGCTTCGGAGTCGAGGAGGCGGGTGAGTTGGATTATGGTCGTTTCACGCTGGGCACATTAGCAGCCGCCGAACAACCCGGCGCAACGGCGTACCTTTTCTAGTAGTTCCTCCAGCTTCGTTTCTGTGTCGCGTTCTTCTTGGGTGGGCTTCGGGGGAATATTAGGCACCGTTGAAAACTGCGAATACGTGTGGAACAGGTTCTCCGTCTACCCAGTAACGTCAGTAAGGAAGGGAGTGCGCATGATGCCACTTGACTAACCTGCGTCTCCAACGTCCGGGCTTGTTGCCGCAGTTGGGCCCAGCCCGCATTTCCTGACGACGCAGACATGATTTCAAAAGAGTACAAATAACGCAATTCGTGATGTAATGCGGTGGTTGCTCTACAGGCACATGAATCTCCCTGTTCGCGGCCGAGGTGACGACAACCCCGAACAACACCTGGTTCCAGAATCGGCAGAAAGTGCTCACCGCCTATGCTAGCGTCTCAAATAGGTCACGGGTGTCATCACGTGCTGCATTGGACCCCTGTCTCCTTGGATGACCACACGGTCCAATGAAAAATTACAAAATCGTCGATATTCTCCACTTTTACACCCCAGCCATGCAACACATGCTCAAGCCCTAGGGCAATTTTTCACCTTCTCGGCAAACTTCTCTAAATTCCTTGAGCCTACGATCTATCGCGACACGGACGGTGACGATCGAGGCTGATATTTTCCCAACACACTCGTCGACACACTTCGCACATCACCATCGAAGATATTCAAGATGGTGAGTACACACCTTCTGCTCCCCGTTCTCGCTGGATAGATGGACATCGACTGGTGGTCCTCTCGAAACTCGAAATCGGTGCACACGATCGACCCCTCGATTCACTTTCGGTCCCATCAATCCACGCGAACAACATCACCATCACATACAACATTAGGAGGAACGAAGTGCTGACAGGTTGTAGTCGTCGGGCAAGGTCAAGGCCAATGCGCTATGGGGCAAGAACAAGGAGGAGTTGCAGAAGCAGCTCGGCGAGCTCAAGACTGAGCTTGGCCAGCTCCGCATCCAGAAGGTTGCTTCCTCCGGCAGCAAGCTGAACAAGATGTGAGCGACAGTACCAAACCCTTATAAAGCCATCTTGTGCTAATTGCGTTTAGTCACGATCTGCGAAAGTCGATCGCCCGTGTCCTGACCGTTATCAACGCCAACCAACGGGCTCAGCTCCGCCTGTTCTACAAGAACAAGAAGTACACCCCTCTCGATCTCCGACCCAAGCAGACCCGTGCCATCCGCCGCCGATTATCACCCGATGAGAAGTCCCGCGTGTTGGAGAAGGCCAAGAAGCGCAACGTCCACTTCCCTCAACGCAAGTTCGCCATCAAGGTACGAGATATTCCTCCTCCGCTACGGAGGCATCACCAACCGCCACGAGCGCGAGGATCAATCCGAAGAGAGCATAAATGCTGACTGATTATTCACAGGCTTAAACACGTTAAAGTGTGCTAGGAGGGCGAAGGACATCTGGGTAGAAGGGCAAACGGGGCGCGGCGTGCTTGCTTTCTGAACAAAAGGTTTCAAAATCTGCATCGCATGGCTCAGGGAATCTCGGTCTGACTTGTACTTATTTCCCGGTTTTGGGCCTCGTTCTGGGACGGGATGTCCAGTATGGGCTTGCTAGGTCAGGCAGCCTAAAAACACAAAAATGAGGTCATGATCAAGGAACATTGATGCCGTGTTAAAACTCCTCGTTGAGTCTCTGGTGCTGCTGGTGAAGTGAAATTCATGTCGATGTCTATTAACCTTGAATAAGAAAGACTTGGGGGGGAAGTGTTGTGTTACCAACAAGCAAGTGCACGCCTTATCAAATTGCTGCTCTCATTGACTTTCGATGGCGAGAAGAAAATTGAGCAGAAAATCCTCTTTATGTTCTCTTAACCTATCTTTCTCGGGATTAAACCAACCCCAGGCTCTGATTACCCTCAGCCCCCCTGGTTCTGACATTGAACCCTTTCCTGCACTCCTGGAACTTACTACTTTGAACAGCCATACCAGTTGCTCATTGTAGATCTCATATACATACTGGCATCCGCAGCATGTATGCTATTAGGGTCGACCATTCACATCGAACACAAGGTATTGGTATACTCGGGATTCAGTTAACGCCGATAAGAGAAGAGGTGCCGTCTTCCCATTACGTGATGTCCTTAATTGTCGAGATGAGATAAATTCGTAAGTGGACAGGTTAATGTCCGAGAATCGTGTATTCCAAGGAGACCTCCGATCCTTCCACCTTCACCTACCTGGGTAGACGACCTCGTCTCAGTCAATAGAGGTATTATACTACAGGTCATCGCTACTGTGCTCTACTTTTCCCAAACTCGATCAATTCATACGAGAACCCCCAGGTAAATCATCATTTATTCAATAGCCCCCACCATGCTATTACCGCCTGACCTCTTCGCACTTTTCATTCTCAGTGGAAAGCTAGTGTAGGATTCATTGCCCTATGCTTTCTCAGTACTTCTAGTTTCAGCGTGAACGAATTGACATAGAGGTGCATAATCTATGCATTATATTCACCACCCTCAACATATCCTTCATAGGCTCTACATAGAGCATCGCCCCTGGATCTAAGCGTGCCCGCTGCACATTGGATTACAGCATCCTGTACCTTGTGAATCCAGTTGAATCCTTGACTGAGGCATTACTGCCTATCTACGATCTTTTCTCTCTAGGGATATGAGAAGGCTGAGGTCGCATGGGTATTCACCTGAAAGCTTCGTCTCCTTCTACTTTATAGACCGGCGTAGAAATGCTATTCTGTCACCTCGTCTCGGAACATAGTATTACAATAACAGTAGTTGATTTGCTAGCCCGATGCGGAACATCTTCGATAGCAATGGGTATCGCTGCCTATTTATGTGCTTCCTTGAAGCCGCCTTCCGAGACGCCCATATCCGACGGAGGTCGAACCTTTGGTGATATATCTCCATCTCACCAACACATCCACTACCTAGTATCAGACCTCCCTACATAAACATAACAGCATGACACATGACCAGGGTGCATCAAGTCGCACCCTTGTAGTTTTAACAGTATCCAAATCAACGCCTTCTCACTCCGTTCGAGTTCCTCATTCCCGAAAGTGCGAATCATCAGAATGGACGCCCTCGGTTTTCAAATCATTGTGAAATCCCAGCCAGCGGAAGATACAGCTGTCTCGGTGCAATGATCAGACCGTTATATGGTCTTAAATGGTTAAGTAAACTTCTGTCCTCGCCAATCATGACGTATACTCCTCTGGCGCGATGTGAGCTATGTTCTCATCTTTCATCTTCTCTTTATCACTGTCTTTTAGCTCTGCTTTATGATTAGAAGTCATATGACGTCGCAGCTGGTCCTGACGATGGAAGTCTTTGCCACAAACTTTGCAAAAGAAGGAACCCTTCTGGTTGTGAATTCTCCGATGTTTGGAAAGGTTAGACGACTCGCCAAAGCGTTTTCCACAGATGTCACACTTCAGTGGCTTCTCTCCTGTGTGGGTTCTTTCATGCATTGCTAAGATATATTAAAAACTGCTTCAATACAGAGCCTGCCAGAGGTAGACTTACTGAGTGCACTTTGTTGCTTGAATGATTGTGTACAGTTGGGATAGGAGCACTTCCAAGGCTTTTCTCCGGAGTGGATTCGCATATGCTGTTCAAGTGATTGTTTTGCCGAGAGCGATATCCCACAAATGGTGCACTTGACCGGTTTGACTGATTGAATTAGTACATCCCCAAACATGCGGCAGTGGCGCGAGACTTACAACCTGTATGGGTCTGCATGTGCCTCTCCAGTTTACTCTTTTGTGAAAAGGTGGTCGCTCTCTTGCAGCCTTGCCAGCCGCATCGATAGCCGTCTCCGATCTTGGCAAGATCCATGAGATGTTCGCTCTTGCAGTGGTTCTGTAGCTGTTCGTCGTTCTCGAGCTGCTTGCCACAAACGCGGCCAGTTGGACCAACCCAGCAACATGTAAATTGATTATCAAGCCCCATAGACTGCCGCTCTTCTTTACAGCTTGGGGTTCCTTGTGGAGTAGAACAGCTCGGAGTTTCTTGCCTAGTGAATGGGGAGGCAAAGGCAGTGCGTGGATCGTTGGGCCTCACAAAACAGTTGTCATGGTGGCTTCCACGGCTTATCGAGTCTAACTTGCGTTTAATCTTTGGGTTTGGTGGAAATCGGAATAAGTAGTCGGAGACGCTACCGACTTCGACCGGGCTCATTGTGTCTGTCGTGTGCTCAAGGTCGGGGGTTGGGGGAGTTCTAATGGAAGCCGAAGCGGGCGTCGAGGATACCGTGGTCCCAGGCCCAACGCAGCTGGCATCGGTGCAAGGACGAGAAGCACCATGGCATGCTTCATCATCACACGGCTCGTCAAAGCACACAGGCACTGAACAAGAATCGTCGAAGCAGCAAACACTCTGTGTCCCTTCAAGGCAAGTAGCTTCGCTGCAGCAGACTGCCTGAGCCTCTCCACACTGGCTCCAACAGTTGAAGTCGCAGTTAGAACTGCAGGCCATGGAGGCACACTCATCGAATCGGTTCTGTTGGGGATTGATGTGTGTTCCGAAGGGATTGCTGCAGAATCTAGGGTCGATGTGAGGGGTAGGCTGGAAGAGGGTTTCCCATCCATAGATTGGCCATTGCTGATGGAAAGAGTGGCTGCTGGCTGAGTTTGCGAAGTTCTGCTGCTGGCGTTGGTTTCGGCTGAAATGGTTGTCGCCGTAAGTGTTCGGGATCCGTATTGCCTCGGCGTGGCTCTGGCTCTGACTGTGGTTGTTGTGGTTGAGGTTCTGGCTCTGATTCTGCAGGCTCGAGAAGTCATGAGTGTCTAGACTGAGGTCGAAAGGACTGCCGTGGAGATTATGACTTTGTAATGAAGACATGGAGTTCGCATTTCCGAACTGCTGGTGAAAGGATGCATCGAAGCCCATATTAGGGTCGCTGTATCGACCCAGACAGCGCTGGTCCAGGCAGGAGTCGTCCTTGTTGCAGTTTCCCAGGCTGTCCAAACCCTGTGTCAGCGCAGGATCCGAGGCTGGAGCCATCAACGAATCGAAGGTTATGGTGTCAAGAGCATCAAGGTCGGCTCGAGTGAACTCGAAGCTGCCCGCATGGCCGTCATAGGCCGCATCCGGGTGTTCCATGGTTCCAACTTTAGATCCAACCTGAAGAGAGGCGGGAGAGAAGGAGGATTGCGCGGTTCGGCGGAGGGATCCAGGATGCAGGCAGTATCTGGTCTGTAGTGGCTGGTGACTGTTTGGAGCCCGGAAAGTGTAATTAAGGTTAGACCCTTGAAATATGGTGCTCCTGGTACGGTGGTGAATGGAAGCATGCGAGTCGGAAACGTCTGTTCATAGGCACTTGAGACACTTGAAGGCAAACAGACCAGCTCGAGAGACCGGGGAGATCAAAGCGGCTGGTGTTTCTCACTGCCGTGGGATGTTGCAGCGATACCGCCAAGAAATCCGCTGGTGAGAACCCGGATGGACAGTGAATGCGCCGAGTAAGTAGGACCCTCTAAGCCGTGCTGCAGCCCCTCCAGGAAGGTGATAGCGTCAGCATTTAATGGAGGGGCAGGTTTTTTTGGGCGACGCTAATTGGTACCCTCCAGGCTAGCTGGCGAATGGGGAGAGGGGAATAAGATATTAATGTCAAGGAGACTTCCAGGGCTGCGTACGAGGTTTACGGTATAATGGTATGTACATCATATGGTGAAGAGTGGGGGAATAGTAATGGTGGTGATGGACCTGTTGGTAAATAGCTGTGAATGTTTGGAAAACATCATCTGAGATCAAGCTACATTTTGTGCTGGCCTGGCGGAATCACTACGTCCCCTGTCTAGGTGTCCTGTCCTTCGTGGAATGTCTATATCTCGTTTGGTCACACCGTGACATCAGCAGGTACCCGTCCAGCGAGTTACTCACTAGCAAAAACCCGCCCGTCTTCCTAGCGAAGTGTTTTCACGCTCCAAGCAATGGCATTGTGTATCGATAGTCCCTCATAGAAACCGCGCATCGTATCCATCGTGCGTTGGTGGTGCCAGAGATCCAGGCACTAGGACCACTTCCACCACCCTACCCTGAACCTAAACCCTTCACCCGATGGCCCGGTCGAAGGCAGACTCAGCGCGAGGAGCGGAAGCAGCGAGCGACTCCCGCGTAATGATACTGCTGCAAGGAATTACGCTGGCTAAATGTGGATTTATGTGTTCCTCGTTTGGTGCGCGTCCCTGACCTACTAAGGGATGGGCACGCTTGGTTAGTGGGTCCAATTGAGGCAGTCTCGTTTAACAATGGCCTCTACGACAAAGGGTAGTTGAAAGACTTGAATCCCTTCAGAGGTTCTTTCGCGTAGAAAAGACTGCCCCCGAACCATCGAGTCACACGACAGCCGACGGTAGTTCACCCTGATGTCCTTGAACCGTTGGCCTTCGCCCGGCCTAACCGATGTCATGCCTCCGACTATGCGGCCCTGCACCTGGATCCCCCTCCGGTTCGTCTTGTTCCACTACGGCGTTGAACCTCCGCATAGCTTTCTTTCCAGCATGAAAAGCGCTACCCAAGTAGCCGTCCTACGTGATCAGATTTTCGATATCAATGGTAGGCAGTGATTAAGTTGCAGTCTCTCCTAGGAGGGCCACTTGGGATTTTTCGGCCTTGATCGGTCGTGTCTCCGGGCAGTGATTCATGCCTCCGGCCGCCAACTAACCCCGCTCGGGGGCCCTTCCGCCAAGCCACCTCCACCATCCGTTCCAGCTCAACCTCATGTCAGGTGCAACCGGAAACCACTAATGCTCTATCGTTGAGTTTGTAGATGATCGCCTTCTCTCACTCTCCCGTAAAGCAACTGATACCGGATAGAGTCTCGCTTTGGACCACTTTGCAGCTTAACCCAGCTCCCCTACCGTCACCGCCATCAAATCGTCATCGCTGAGGCGCAGCATTCACAAGCTCATCAACCATACCAGCATACCGTCCAAATCGCAACCATCCTAGACAATCATAATCAACTTTAGAGCCATGGGAAATATCTGCGGCAAGACTGAACCGGAACCGTTCTCTCAACCGGGACGAGTCTTGGGCACTGCCCCACCCTCGAACTACGGCACAGCATCAGTTCCCAAGAAGGTCGGAGGTCCCCCGAGGACGCTGGGTGGTGGTGTTCCAACGGGAGGCACTTCATCAACAGCTCAGGACGATGCGCGCAGGAAGGCCGCCGAGGCTGCCGAGGTGAGTTTTTGACTGTCACTTATGTCCGCCGAGTAGCATCCGGCGAAGAAGAGATAATGAGAGCCTAACATGGGACGAACATGATATGGTCTGAGGGGTCCCTTCATCAAGATCCTCAAGTACTGCGCGCTTTAATGGGCATCCAAAACTAACATGGTGATTCGTAGGCTCGGGCAAAGGCAGCCGGAAAGGGTGGGAAGTTGAAGGCACAGCTCGATGCACAGAAGAAGCAGAATCGCGTGGATACTCTCAAAGACGCCAGTAACCAGGAGCTCAGAGCTCGAGATGCCGACGAAGCCGCCAAGGCTCGCAACTGGGAGTAAGACGACGAGGGCAAATGAAGCTTGGAAGACAAGAGCATATCCTACTAGAAGGAGGATGTATAGGGTAAGGTGATGAGGAGGAGCTCCACGAGTTGACGGCTGGCGATACCTGCATTGTGAATTATTGAGCGCGTACTCATCGGCGAATTTGGAGAGGGGTCTGTTTGGGAGGCATTATGTATTTGTTCAGTTCGTTGTGGGACTAGATCTCAAGTTTAGACACTTTATGGACACGTACGTTGTATGGTTATACTCCGTATTTGAATGAGACTAGCTGGAGAACGCAAATCTCCACATAGTCGTTGACGAATCATCAATGACTTCACCCCCAAAATGTAGCGACTACAGATATGTCATCATGGACACTGCCCCTTAGCTGTAAGGCTGCTAAGACGTGGAAGAAGAAGTGACCGTCAGGTGAAGGGATAGGCTCAAAAGTTAGGCAAGAGTTGAGGGGTGGAAAAGTCCAAAAAGGTATGCCTGTGTGCATTCTGTAGCTATAGCAATTTAAGGTATTAACAGAATCGCCTCCACCTAAAACTCCTTCGAACCTTATACATGTATACACTGCACATAAGCCCATCTCATCACAACGCCTAAAACAATGTCTCCAGATACAATATTATGTGTCCTTTTCCTTCTCTGTATCTCCTTTTCGACCTCGAAGTTACTCTCAAGTAACGGTGTATCGTCCACTAGCAGGCGCTCTGTTGTCTGCATCTGCTGCCGCAATAGTCCCCTCCCGTAGCAGCCTAGTTAGCTCGCTCAAGGCTGAGCTCACGACTACTTCCGTATCACCCTCAATGAGAATGTACAGCTTCGGCTCGGCTCCAGGTGGCACTTCCTTGCCAGCTGCATAGAAGGTACCCTTCGTAGTTATCGATGTACCAGTCGCTTCGAGAATCTTCGCAACGTTTGTGCGATTTGTGACAGCCCATCTGGCCTTCTGAGGGAAGTCATTGATCTCAAGGGTGGCATGGTATGCCCCAGCATCAGGGCCCTTGTTATCGATGGGCTGACCAGCACGAAGTTGACCGGCTTTGCCGAGTCGGGCATTGATGGCACCGACAGCAGAGCTGACCTTGTCGAGCGGGTCCTTCGTCTTGTCTCCGCTGGTAACAACCGGCTCGGTTTGCTGTACAGTAGGCTTGACCTCTGCCTCCGCCTTCGCAGCTTCACGAGCTTTGACGCCAGATGCGGCTGCTCGGATGGCGCTCAGGGCCTTTTCGGCCTTCTCTTCATCGTCCTTCTTGTCCTCCTTGATATCCTCTTCCTCGCCCTCGGCTTTGTGCGTCTTCCGCTCTCGGAGTCGAGCGGCTTCCCGCTCTTGATCAAGACGGTCCAAGCCCTTGCCACCAAAGCCGGACGTATCCTTTGCCTTGCCAGACTTGACCTTTTCACGATGGGCCTTTCTCATCTCATTCAGACGATCCGGCACAGGCTGGCCACTCTGCTCCAAAGCTTTGGCAATACCAGGAGCGCAGTTTTCTTGCTCAGGGGTCACGAACGTGACAGCTACACCGGTATTCCCAGCACGCCCTGTTCGTCCAGCTCGGTGAACATAGTCTTCCAAATGATTGGGAGCATCATAGTTGATGACCAACTTGAGCTGCTTGACGTCAAGACCACGCGCTGCTACCGACGTCGCAACAAGAATAGGCACAATGCCCTTTTTGAAATCTTGAATGGTGGAGTCACGGTCGATTTGATCCTTGCCTCCGTGAATTGACATGCATGGATAACCTTTGGTCATCAGCTCCTTGAGAAGGTCATCGGCCTTCTCTTGACGCTCGACGAATATCAACGTGCGCGCATCCTCATCTTGGTCGTACAGCTCGCCTAATAGCTCAAGAACCCGCAAGAATTTCGATGCTTCATCACGAACCTCAACAATCTGCTCAATTTCCTTGGCCACAACACTTCGGCCACCAACTGTTATCTCGACTGGGCTCTTCAGAACCTTTTTGGTCAAAGAGTCAATAATGCGAGGCATCGTCGCGGAAAATAGAATGGTCTGCCTATCGGGCCTCATGTTGGCAAATATCTTCATGACTTGAGGCTCAAACCCCATGTCGAACATTCGATCAGCTTCATCGAGTACGACATATGTAACTCTCTTGAGATTCGTCACACGTCCTTGATTCGCAGCCAACAGGTCGATCATTCGACCTGGTGTGCAAACGATGATCTCGGCGCCGCGCTTCAATTCGGCGATCTGCTCTCGGATAGGGGCTCCTCCGTAGGCGCAAACCGCGCGAAGCCCCATCTTCTTCAAGAAGGGTTTGCAGTCACGATGGATCTGCGTTGCCAGCTCTCGGGTTGGGGTCATGATGAGTCCGACGGGACCGTCGTTATCCTTCAACGGAGGCTGATCCTTGATATGCCGAAACATAGGAAGTAAGAAGGCAACCGTCTTTCCGGAGCCGGTTTTCGCGACACCGATGACATCTCGTCCGGACATCAAGGCGGGAAGTGCCTGCATCTGAATCGGAGTAGGTTTCTCGTAGCCCAGATTGTCCACTACATCCAAAGTCTGTCGTGTCAGACCGCACTGTGCCCATTTCTGCACAGGTTTTGGAACATCCTTTCCGTTGACCTTAATTCCATCCAACTCGAGACGCAAATCTGCCACTTCGGCCTCGGTAAGGGCACTGAGTTCCGCTGGTTCTACCCAGAAGTTCTTTCTAATGGGCTGAATCTCGATTTTGGTGTAGTCGACAGAAGGGATATCCTTCTTCTTACGTTTATTTGTCATGGCCAGGAATGCGTTATTATCGCCCTTCTCTTCGGCTTTGAATCCATAATCATCGTCGCTGAAGTAGGCTTCGGGCTCCTGCGCAGGTTTTGAGGTCTTCGCTGTCGTGGTTGGCTTCCTCACATCCGTCTGTTTGAGATCTGCCATGAACGCGTCCAATGGATCCACGCCATCCTCCGCCTCCTCATCAACTTCCATTTGCTCTGCAGGAGTTGGTTGCTCCGTTTCGCCATTGGTGACGGTTTCACCATTCGTCTGAGCATCCGTCATCTTTGCGTCTTCCTCAGCTTGCTGCTCCTCTTTCTCTGCCTGCAACCGTCTCTCGTGGGCAGCGCGAGCCGCCGCCGCCGCTTCCTCTTCATTTTCCGCAAAGTTGTCTCCATCAGACTCATCGTCCTCATCCTGGTCAGCGTAGGGGGTATCATCGGTTTCGATAGGGAGGGCAGGGAGCTTAGTGAGTTTCCGTTTAGTAGTATCTTCCTCATCCAAGTCTAGCTTACGCTTGGCAGGGAGTTTGTCAGTCTCTGCGTGAGCTTTTCCAAAACCGAAACCACCAGTCTTGGCTCGATTTGCGGGAAGAGCCGATGCTAATTGCCCACGGTTAGTGGCATTTGATGATTGAGGAATCGATCGTAACTCACCAGCGCTCGCTTGCTTCACAGGCACGGCCAACTTCTCGGGCTGAACATCAAGAAGCCCCAGAGGCTTAACAGCATCGTGAGTTCGTGAGGCAGTAGCTTTCTTAGCGATGGCTTTGGGATCGAACTTGCCAGTATAAGACGCGGCTGGAGATGAGGTTGCCGACGCTTCCTTGGGAATAGGTGAAGGGGCAGCAGAAACAACAGGAGAAACTGTTTTCGATGAGGCTCCACTCGCCTTCTTATCCATCTCAGCTAGGAGGTTTCGCGTCTGGCTTGGGTTCACCTCCTTCTGCTTCTGGCTTTCAATTTCTTTCTTCTTCTTCCAAGCTTCGAGCTTCGCAAGACGTTCGGCCTTCTTATCGACTTCGGTTTGTGCGGCGCTTGGTTTCGGTTTTTGCGCCTGAAGACTGACATTAGAGGTAGATCTCGGATGCTGGTTGTAGTGACGAACCTCTTTGTTGTCAGCTTTTCCGCTTTCAACCAGCGGAGTCCTCTGATGGCGACTGTCATCACGGTTGCTACGAGCATGGGAGTCAGCCGTACCCTCGCGGCGCCCACGGGCTCGATCGCGGGAATCGTCTCGCCTTCTGAAGCCTCTATCACCGTCCCGGCTACGGTTGCGTCTGCGGTCGGCGGATCGATTCCGGTCATCGTAACGGTCTCGAGACCTGCGTCGGTCCCTGTCTCGGTGGTCGCGTCGTCCGCCGCGGTAGTAGTCATCGTCTCGACGGTCTATTGATGCCCTTCGGCGGTAAGGTTCGCGGTTTCGGCCGCCGCGATCTCTGTCTCGATCGCGGTCGCGATATCGTGGCTGTTCGTGAATAATCTCGTCAGAATACAGCCCGTCGCCGCTTCGGTAGTTTCTCCTCACATCAGGACTGCGCGACCTTGAACGCCGACGAGTGTCTCTCCCATCATCGCGACGGTCCCTATCCCGTCGGTCGTCATCTTTACGGGGACGGCGTGCGCTGTGATGGCTGCCTGCAGGACTTGGTGAGCGCGAGTCTCTTGGCCGACCCATTTTGGTGGTCTCGCAGGCTCGGCAAGACGCTACGTTGGTGAGTAGTACTTTTTTATGAAGACCACGGGCCAGTGCAATTTAGCCTGGGACCTTTCGAAGTGTTTGGAGCCGCTGCACAACGGGTAAAGGGGATGCGAACGGATTCCGGTGCTCTTGAAAATGCAGCTGAAGATGAGGGGCGTTTGAATAGCGTTTCGCGATGGACGGTGTTGGATGATTCTCAAAATCTGGGGAGCTAAGCCGAGGTTTATCCAGCTCGGGAGTCGTGACGAGAATGGCGCTAGACCCAATATTGCTTTAGGTGGTTCGTACCTTCACATGCTGCGCTTTGCGAAGCTGTATCTTTCACCAACACAGTCAGACATGGCCGGTCTCGTTGGGTATGCAAGCAGTGACGAGGAGGAAGGAGATGAAGTCCCTCAGAACTTGACGGTCAAGGTACAGTGATGTTTTATAAAATGTCGCAGGATGCGAGTCACTAATCGATACTTCATTAGGCTTCCACGACACCTTCAGCCGCAATCACTCAGCAGAATGTGGATGGCAACCAGCCCGTAACCACTGAAGCAGGTAACTCACGCCATGCTTTATCTTTTTCTTTAGGTGCAATAACTTACTAGATTTGATGCTAATACCTGTAGGGACTCAAAATGTTCATGAGAATCCCTCAACACGACCAGTGCCAAGGGAAGAAGCAGTGGTAGTCGGTCCCATCCAGCAGAATGCAGTGCCGTTAGGACCCTCACTCCCCCCCATGGATGACCCTTCGATCGATGAGCCAGACTCAACCCAGGTTCCTCTATCACCATACTCAGCCAAACGCGCTCTTCTACGAGACCTTACTCTTCCTTCAGTACCGAACTTAGACATTCCGCCTTCACCTCTTGGTTCACCACTGGCGGGGGCGAACCAAAAGTTTGAGCAATTCCTGGAGCTGAAAAAGAATAGTATTCACTTCAACGCGAAGCTAGAACAGTCAGCAGCACTGAAGAACCCGAGCTTGATGGATAAATTAATGGGTTTTGTTGAGATTGATATCCAGAACCAATATTCGACTACCTTGTCGACTGATCTATGGAACCTAAACGCATTGCCTGAATGGGCATCTAAAGACAAGCTGAAAAAATCACAGGAGAGAATTGCAAAAGAGAAGGAAGCCGAGAAGTCGAACGGCGGTAGGACAACAGTCGAGTTCGTTCCATCTACGATGCCTGCAAGTGGGAGCAACACGGGAGCCGGGGGCCTGAGCCGCGGCGAGAAGCGTAAGGGAGGATGGAAATAGGACTAATCAAGGTCCAGTCTTTGCAACATGCAGCTGCCATAAGAGATACACCACGATCGAGGAGAGATGATACCCAACGTAAAATGTTCAACATTCGAGTCCGGCAGTCTTTTAGTACTACGTGATGATATACATCAAGGTATCATAAAACAGAACTCGACCGCCCTTTGATCATTACCGAGCGAGACATGTTCACCCACCTAAGACCACTCCGCCTGCATATGTGCAGCCGTTTCCCGATCATCCGTGCCTCCTACAAAAACCAAAAAAACACCAATGCAGATTAAAACAGTTCATGCGACTAGTCTTCAGCACAGTTGACACTCGCCTTCAAGTCCTTCTTGATGATGGATCCGATGTCGATCTCGACAGTCTGGTTGACACTAGCCAGTGCCGCCGCAAAGTAGCTGAGGTCCTGGCCGTGGTTGGTCACATTGTCGCCCAAAAGCTTGAACGGGACCCTGCCCGTCTGGCAGTAGGGCTTTTGTCGGATAAGTTCGAGAATCTGGACCTGGTCCATGTTCGCCGTGATGTTGACGTGGTTGTCGCCAGGGACGAGAAGCAGGTTGTCAATGTAGAGACTGCCTACCTTCTCATCGCCAACGAAGTTGATGAAGGAGGCATTTCCCTAGTGTATGGTAAGCGAGACATTCGTCGGAATAGGGTTTGTTGACTTACGATGTCTAGAGTGAAGTGGGAAGCATTAGGAATGTTGGCTGTGCCATTGAAGTTGTGACCATTATCATCTTCTTGGAGAGAGATGTGGCCGTCTGTGACCTCAGTGCCGGCGAAGTTGTTCAGGCCGTTGAGAGTAACGGTCTTCTTGAAGTTGACGCTGTACTTCCTCGCTAGGCCGTGCGGCTTGACCTTTGTCTTGCCCTTGATGGTAACGCGCAATGTCTCATTGTTGTGGAACCAGATGTTGAACCTCTTGAATGCGTCCATGTCGTCAATGCTGATGGGCTCACTCACGTTGACAGTCTGGTGCTTGTTGGCGTTGGTCTTGGGCATGCGTAGCCTGGTGAAGGGGGTGTGCGGCTCAAAGTCCTCGAGGTACATAACACCGTCAAAGGGGTCAATATCGGCCTTGATGGCCCCATCCGTGGTAATGGTGGAGTTGATCTGGATCAGGTAATCGTTGCTCTCAGTCTCGAGAACGTTGACACCCTGGATCTCTAGCTTGGCAGCATTCATCTTATCCTGTGCAACCCTGGGTATCACAGCGAAGATACTGTTGCGCTCGCATGTTAGGACTCGTAAAGCGGGTTAGGTGTAGGCAATCTTGCAACTTACGCGATTACGACGATCAGGACGATACCGATGAGGACGATGATGAGGTGCACCCACCACCAGCGCTTGCAGTGTCGGGCGCAAGCTCGCTTCTTCGAGCGCTTTGTGTAACCGGCACCATTTCCATTCTCGTACTGATTGACCTCCTGCTTTGAGTCCGACATGGTGTCGTTGTTGCGGGTGGTGTTAACGTCGCTCTGGGGAAAATCTCACACAGCTGATGGGATTAAAGAGCAAGCGGAGGAACGTTGAAGTTAAAAAGAGCCCAGAGTTCACAACAGTGAAGGGTGGGATAACGAAGGAGAAGAGGTGGATCTGAGAGAGCAGGTCAAACAAAACATCCAACATAGGAACCCAGGGTGTGAGGGACGATGACACACTTTAAGTAACATGGAATAGGCTACGAAGCACAAGGAAAGGGTGCAAGGAAAAGGCCCTGAGGGCCAACAAGCAACCAGCAACCAGAAACAAGCAGCAAGCGTCCCAGTGCAACCCTCCCTCGAAAACGCTAGATCGACTCTGATCTCCTCGCCCATGGTCCTTTGCAGATGCACTCGGGAATAGGATGCCCAAAACGGAAACCCCCCGACAAGACAAGACGCCGCTATCCCCCAGGTTTGCCCCGCATCGTCTCCAGCGACAAGCCAGATTGACCCTCAAGTCTTGATCAAGGAACGAGCGCCCTCCCGGGGCCCCCTGTCGCTCCACCTCTCCTCAGCGATCCTGGCCCAATCCTTTGCAAAGACCCTGGCAACTGGACAATCCTTCCGCTGCCAATCTCCAAGTTCCCTCGGCAGCTCGTGATGGACCACATGAAAAAAAAGGGAACCACCATGGCCCCATCCCCGTCTTCATTTCCCGCACCAGGCCAAGCATCGCGTTGGCCACCCTTGCCGGCGTGGCGGCTCGGGCGTTGTGGCGAGAGCGGGAGAAGGGCCGAGCATGGAAATATGCCCTGGAAAAAGACTTTTGCTGTGACTGCGCTGCGACTGCGCTCTGGTCCTTTCGGCGACTGTCGCATGTCAGTTGGACAGGATTTGTCTTGGCTCTTTAAGCCACCGCGCAACCTAAAATCTCCAACGGCCAACCGTATTCTCGCAATCCATGAAGGCCTCCGAGGGGTGTGGGTGGTCGAGCGGACGGTCAGCCCTCATGGATGCTTTTTTTGCGTTCCATCGTATTCTTGACGGAGTGGGATTAGTGCCGTTGCCGCCCTACGGCAGGGCATGGTTTGACCGCAAGATGATCTATCAAATTCACATCGCCCGTTGGAGCGTTGAGCAAGTCAACGGCTGGAGGGATTTTGCACAAGACGCTGAAGGCAGCCGTGCAAGGAATGCTTTCAATGGCGGATCAGATTTGGAGCAACACCAGCAAGGCTGCAGTGCCGTCGAAGTTCTTGGTTGACTCCAAAGACACCGAACTGCCCCCAAACTAACGCGAGACTCAATTGTGTCTTTTCCAAACGTTTTGAAATGGTCAGAAGTTTGAGTGGAAGCAGGCGCTAGGGAAATTCGGAATAGTCCTGGGGCAACATTCCAATATCTCGTGTCATGCGAAGTACACTCACACGCTTGATGACCCGCTTTCAAACAACCTCTATCGACTCCCGCGCATCCCCTGTCTGAATCGGGATTCCGCCTACCCTTACTGGGACTCATGGAACTCTCAACCATGCGCGCGCTGACACCCCTCAAGATACTGCGAAGTCCAGGTCAGGCAAGGTGGGGAGAGAGTTACCAACAACCACACCTTCGTTCAAAGACTCCCACACCGGGCCGGTCACCTCAGCCCTCCCCTGCTTATCTTCAAGTGAAAAATTGGTTCTTGGCCGCATCAAATACTTCGCCCCGATGATCCTACTTGACGGCCATGTTCCGGAGATGGTGCAATCAACGGTGGACTGGTGGTTACGCTCGCGCGAGTCGGTTAAGGCATTGCATCAATCTAGGACGACAACTAACATGTGAGGTTCGTTATGACACTGTCCCTGATATTGGCTTCAATTCTCCAGGGTGACCTAACTATCCAGCTCGCAGCTTCTCTGAGAAGATTTGGAGTTTTGGAGAGACAGTCAGTGTAAGTGGCATGATTGGGGTTCTTGTCTCCGAAACCCTTAAGGCGGCGATGCATCCCCGAATCCAAGACATCCTAAAGGGTGGCCAGATGGTACTATTCCTGTCCCCATCCCCTCTTGCCAATGAAAATCTTCATGAAATCATCAGTCACTCCCCCGCTCATTCCGCTCATCGCCATGCGGGGTAGACGCCAGCCTCGGAGCTTGGCTGTCCGTAGTAGAGTTCTGACAAGTTCGAGCGCTTCAGCTCTAGATGCAGAGGCACGCAACCCGGCCAAGCCGGGGATGTGGTGGGTGTGCCCGTTGACTAGTTGGCTCGCTACTCGACCAGGGGGCCCTTGTCCCTGCAGAACGGGCACAGGACTGACGATCGGTCACTACTGGGGGAACATTACGTTACGGGGGTGGGCAGGCAAATAGCGCGGGGAACGCCCAGAGAGTGAGAGAGAGAGAGATTGTCACGAGGCTAGACATGTGTTAGGCCGAAGGCTTGTTCAAGACTTTCGATAATGCAGTCTTGCTGAAGTAGTCTGTGTGTGGTCTAGGTGGCAGTGTTGACATGTGCTGCAATACAACACCCAACTTGACGATGATGATCTTATTCTAATATGATTGCCGCAGGTACCATATTCTTACGGCAGAGCCTCCGCCTCCATCTACCGGTATATTCTCTTCCCGCCCACCCGGTTCAGTCTTACGAGGCCGTCTATCAATCTTGGATCGTATCTCCCCGTCTCATCCAGATTCCCCGGACCATCCTGTAATGCTACTTCCCCCGCAATGCGCCCCGAACCCATCCGGCGCCGGGCCCGCTATTGCCAAGGATCGTCGTCCGGATGCCGAGGCGCATCTCCATCTGACATCTGAAATGTACTTTACTCCAGGCCCTGGCCCCCTTACAACTTGGCCCGCGACCACAGCCCATGGCGCTCCAGCCCCGGATCCCCATCGTAGATATCCCTCTCCACCCGCCGAGGGTTTATCTGCCGAATACACGTCAGTTTCAAAGATCGCCCAAGTCTGGGGTCCGGGGAAAAAAGATAAGGAGAAGCAAAAGCTTACGTATTTGGGCCCAAGCTCCGAGATGTTCTTTGCGCCGAGGAGTCGCATGCAAGTTGCTGTCTCGGCCTCGAGGACTGTTTTTTTATTAGCTTGTGTTAACTTTCGATTACATATGTTGGACTTGGCACGCATGCTGCAAACTTACTCTCTAACACTCGTTCGACACCGGCCTGCCCACGGACTCCAAGGCCGAAGAGGGCGGCTCGTCCAATGCCCACGCCTCTCGCCCCCAGGCATAATGCCTTGACGACGTCTGTTCCTCTCTTGATTCCTCCGTCGACCCAGACCTCGATCTTGTTGAACACCTCCGGACAGTACTTGCGGATCTCGAGTAACGTGTGCACAGCTGGCGGTGCCGTGTCGAGAGCTCGTCCACCGTGGTTCGATAAGATGATGGCCTTGACCTGCGGCGCGTATTTGGCAGCCAGGTAAGCGTCCTCGTGTGTCTGCAGTCCCTTCAACACGATCGGCAGATCGGTATGCTCCGCCAACCACGGCAACGTCGTCTTCCACGTCAAATCTGCCGCCGTACCAAAGAACAACTGCTGTCCCACGCCGCCCCCGCCGGGTCTGTTCTCACCGCCTGCCGGGCTCGTTGTCGTGAAGTCAAAGTTTTGCTTCTCGTCGAGCTCTCGCTTTCCGGGAACCGGCGCATCGAGAGTCAAGACGATGCACTTATAGTGATCTCGCATAGCATTTATACGTTTCAACATTGCCTCGCTCTTCTGCCGCTGATTCTGCACGTACAGTTGCCACCCGAATACCTGCCCAGGCTGAGCGCCCTCAACAATCTGCTCAGGCGTCATGGAGGCGTTGTTGGAGACGAGCTGCATGGCGCCGAAGCGTGAGCACGCCTTGGCGATGCCGTGCTCGCCGTCGGGATGGGCGAGACGGGCCATGGCAGCTGGTGAGACGTAGATGGGTAGACCGACCTTGTGACCGAGGAAAGTTGTAGAAAGGTCGCAGGCGGTGCAATCCAGAAACACCCGAGGCCGGAGTAGGATCTTTTGGTAGACTAGGTTGTTGAAGTTCTTAGATCTAAGGTCATCGGCTGCCGAGAAGTAGTACGCCCAGGCCTTGTTGGAGATGCGCTTCGTAGCCTCCTCTTCGATCTCATCGATATTCATGAGCGACCCCAACGGCGGAGGCGCATCGTTAGCCTTCTTGGAGTCCTTCTCCTTAGAAGCATCTTCCGCCACGACTAGAGTCTCTGGATTGACGGTGCCCAGCATGTCCTCCGGCTTCAAGTTCTCCTCGAGGATACCCGGCGGGTGGACGGGGTCGTACTCCTCTGTGGCATCCTTACCGGCGAGCTTGAGGATGATCTTCTTGCCGCCGGGGTGGGAGGGGAGGAATTCTGTGACATCGTAGACGTTGCCATAGAGGATGACCCAGCAGCTTTCTGGGGTGTTGTGCTTTGCCACTGGAATTCGCGACGGTCAGCGTAGGAGCTCTTCCTCACTCCATAGTAGCAGCTTGGGATAGGATAGTGGCTTGATAAGGACGTACCTTCAGCGGCATCAAAGACCTTGGCCATGGCGACAGTCGGCACTCAATCAGCAAACCCAATTGGGCTGGAGAATTACAAACAAGAAAGAATTGAACAGAATAGATATATGAAACAAGGCGGAATCTATCTCGTTCCGAGGGAGGAATCTATCGGTCTCGGCTGACAATGACCCGTGGCATGCATGGGGGGTTCCGGGTCCGATCTAGGGGATTGGGGGAGCGGCGAAGGGGTTGGGGGTGGCTTGTTTGGTAAGGGATGTTGGAGTATTCAAAGATACAGCGACTCACTCACTCAGTGCTCGACGTTCTTCTGGACGAGACTGGAGAAGCAGATAAGCAGAGAAGCAAAGAAACACAAATCACCTCTCGACTCAAAATGAATTAACTGCTTGTAAAAATCCACAGTAGATCATGTCCCTAGAAGGCGTTATCTGAGCACCCGGCAAACGACGAGATGAGCATGACTACGGGCTTTAGCTCGCTATCGATTGGACACTCGGACTGAAGACCGATGCTGCGCCGACGACTCCCGCCGACCGAGTCTAAACCCCGGATGTCCCGACGTCATTGCCCGCCCCCCTCCCCCCGGGCCGCAAAATTTCCCAGCGCGTTGGCCCACGCGACTCTCTGACGACGACAATTCGCGCGCACGGCTGACAAACTAGCCTTGCCGAGCAATCACGATATCTACGCTGCCTTACCTCGAGACTGCGCAACGCGGCGCTTCACTGCCTTTACCTTGCCCTTTTTGAATTTGTGCAGCGCGAGACTACTACTGCTGCTGCTTAAGAACGGAAGCCACCATGCGTCCCTCCGTCTCGTCCGCCGCCGCGCGCGACATCTCTCGGCTTTGTGTCCGATGTCGACTCCGAGCTCGCCGAGCCTCGTCGCTGGCTGTCGCAGCACCTCGTCGGGCAAGTGTACGGCCAGATTCTACCGTGCCTGTCCCCCGGACGTCAATCCCGTACTATCCTGCGCTCCAGCAGCGGCGGGGGATTTCACAGTCAGCCCACCGCGCCGCCGCCGCAGCCGACGGCCCCTCGGCATCGTCACCACTACCGCAAAACCACTACGATCTCTTCCCCGAAACCCTCCCCGACGGTCCCCCCCCAGCCGGCCACTTCCCCATCAACGTGCGCGCTCTCCGTCGAGAGTTCCTGCAACTGCAGGCTCGGGCGCATCCAGACATGCATCCGCCGGAGCTCAAAGCCCGCGCCGAAGCAACATCAGCACGCATCAACGAGGCCTTCAAAACGCTCTCCAACCCGCTGCTGCGCGCGCAATACCTGCTGTCCCTGAGGGGAGTAGACGTGGCAAACGACGAGAGCCTGAAGGTGGAGGAGCCGGACCTGCTGATGTTGGTCCTGGAGGCGCGGGAGGAGATTGAGGAGGCGGAGGGAGAACATGACCTCGATGAGCCGCGGAGGGTGAACGATGAGCGGATTGCGGAGAGTGAGGAGCTGTTGGAGGAGGCGTTCAAGCATGATGATGTTGAGGCGGCGAAGCATGAGGCTGTGCGGTTGAGGTATTGGGTCAATATCAAAGAAAGCCTGGATAATTGGGAGATGGGGAAGCATCATGTGCTGGAGCACTGAGGCTCTCTTCTAAAACTTGGAGCCCAAGCATTACGAAAGTGAATGTCGAAACTTCAAAGCTTGGGCGTAAGTAAGCTGCAGAGTGTTGTAAGAGTTAATTGGGATTGAGATGGCTGGCCTAGTGAGACAACCGGGGGGTGGTGTTCGTCTATTCTTAGCGGCGGCTTGCGCATCGAACGACATTTTTGTCATTGGTGATGAGAATGGCCTGATCGGGGAATTGGGGTAAACTATGGGCGTGGGATTAAAGGAAGAAAACCTGGGATGAAACAATCACCTCTCCTCCTGCTGGTTCACGGGAATTGTAACAATACTGCCTAGATAGATAGACTGCGGCTTGTAAAATATTGTAGATAGTACGAAGTTGGTAGAGGTTCAGTAATTGAAAACCACAACTACTCCTATACCGATCTACGGGTCATCATCCCTCTATTGAAGGGCACTTTGTGAAGTGAAAGCCGGTAGTCTTCGCAATCCTGTCATACATCGACGGTATATATCGGCCTACCTGCAATTGCAGTCTTAACACTAATGATAAACCAATCATTTGCCCCGGAACTCCAGTCTTCAGACCCAATCATACAATGCACATCTCCCTATATCCCCCATTTTAACCCACATGATATCCAGAAGATTTAATAGAAAACTTCGCCGTAATTTTGTGTGGTCACCGTTGGTATGCTGGAAGCTGTTCTCCTTCTCCATGGTTTGCACCATCTGATGGGCGCGACCCGGGCCCAGACCCGTACCCCGGAAAGTCATCGGCGTCGTCTAGCATCGGCGCACTAGGTTCCGCGTCTGGTGCCGTCTCCCGTGTCGACGGCCCTCCGTTACTCTGTTCTGCATCCTCCGGGAATTCCGGAGGTGCGCTGGCCTCGTTCATCAAGCGCCTCCTTTCAACCTCTAGCTTATCCTCCTGAAGATTACCAGGGGTCGCAGTCACAACTGATAAGTCGTCTTGGGTAGGCGCTGAAGGACCTTCGCCGGCATTGTCGCCCGAAGGAGTGGCTTGGACGTAGGTTAGTCGAGGCGTATCTTCTGCGTCGTAAATATTGTCATCGTCGTTTCCTGGTGATGAAGGTCCTGCTGGAGGCTGGCTCGGTAGCAACCGTGTTTCGGCCTGCCGTACACGTTCCTTCTCAGAGAGCTGGGTTTGGTCCGCAATCTCGGGGGGTGGGATATATACAGGAGCCGCCTCCCTTGTGTGGCTATCCACTTCTGAATAGTCAGGTCGTGGGGGCTGTGATGGATCTGAAGGTCGCGCAGGCTGTGACGGCTGTGAGAGTTGTAACGTATGCGAAGGAGGCGGCGGATAAGGTTGTGGAATAGGTGCTGGAGGAAGGTATCGACTTCCGTTCGGTTGCTGAGGGAAGTAGCCATTCGCAGAAATGTGCCCATTCATCGTCACGTAAGGGTCGTAGGGGATTTCCTCTGCGTATCCTAGATCTGGCCGAATCACCTCCTCATCATCGCTCTCTGTCATTTGATATGTCCGTGATGATGGCGATGCTTTCGACCGTTTGCGACCCCGAGAGGTGTCAACTGTGCCTACAACCGTTTCCATTGAGACCGAGATGACCCCCTTTTCCCGCCGCAGTTGAGTTGTATCGGCCATATTTGCCCCCCTCCTCGGACCATACGTATTGCTACTCGCGTCCCACGTCCCATGGCCGAAAGATCCAAATCTGGACGTTTGCACCCCCTGAAACTGGTTGGCTAACCTTCCCCCTAGATCGACCACAACTTCTACCAGATATTTGAAACTGATCATCTCTCCGGGAACGCCTTTAATCGTTGGGAAAGAGTCGTCCGGCATCTTGACTGGAACAGTTACCGAAGTTTGCATTGTCGCGGGGTCGATGATGAGGGGCGCCATGTTCTGGTCCAGATCCTTCCGGAAAACGCTCGTGGACCCTGACGAGGATAGCGAAAGGCCTCCGAGGCCCGTCCGTGATCTTGGGTAGACCTCGTCTTTCTCAACCCATCTCGCTTCATTGTCGGCCGTCACATCCGTGAACATGGATGGTGGTGGCGCTACGTCCACTCTCCCTTGCCGATATAAAGTTACAATAACTCCTGTAAGGCTCTTCACAGGCTTGATGTGCTGGACCGTCACTCGGACGGAAACCGCGTCGCCAGGTAAGCAGCCTCCCCTTAGTAGCTCGATAGTCGCCGTGATAGTCTTGTCGTCGACAACTTGCTGCTTCGCTGATTGTGACAATGTCCCGACTTGGGACAACGCAAGCTCTGCCCTGCTGACACCAGTACTCGCGCTCAAACCACTTTCCCCGCTGATTTCGCTGCGCATGTCGCTCTGTATTGGACTTCGCGCGTCGTTTGCATGTTCGCGATCATCGGTGCCATTAGGGGGCTCGGTGGAATCGGCTTCTGAGCTAGGAGGATCGTTCCCTTCCACCGCGGCGACGGAGACCTTTTCCAAGCCCATTGACTTTTTCCTCCGCGTGCGCTTCGATATTGGCTCTAAGAAAATAGTCCTCGGCCGTGGTGGTGGTAGTAGCCCGATGTCAACCTTGTCCACAAGCATCACCTTTCGATCACATGTCGATGTCGCAGCAATCGATGTCGGCCTCGTCAGAGTCGCAGTAATCATATACGAAATCGTTCCTCGTTCGAACTGGTCACATTGTGAGCCGTATCCCGTAAAGTTAAAGCCTTGCTAAACTTACGTCTATACTGCTTGGTAACCCTTTCTCTGGGAATACCAAATCGAAGCCAAACTCGTATTTCCCCGGCTCCAATCTCCCCTCGCCACTTAGCACCTGCTCATCCTGGAACAGGCTCACGAAGCCATTGCCATGATATCGCGGTCGCGTCGAACCACCACCCTGAGGTAACGTGCTGGCGCTTTGCGCCTTGGCGGCAGTAGCCGGGTCCTTACGGACTCGCACGTAGCCATGAAGCGAGACCACCAGATGAGTGATGCGCACAGGCTTGACGACTACGAGGACTACCGCGCCACCAACGTGTTCGCCCGCGCTATACTTCTTGTACGGCTCGTCCGGGCGAATGTGGAAGTCAGCGACATTGCGATTACGCCCGCGCAAGGGCAAGAGACGCGACAAGAAGCCCGGGCGCGAAGAAGTCGAGGCTAGCGGCGAGGGTGCCGGAGACGGGTCGTCGGAAGCAACGGGGGAGGTAGACGAGGCTGCGAGAGCGGCAGCGGTGCTGGCGGAGGTCGTGTTAGCGGCGTTGGAAAGTGTCGGCGAGGATATCGATCGAGGGCCCATTCCCAGATGCGGTGCCGAAGGCATGGGGTGAAGGTCGACGTGAAGCTGTCGAGTCCAGACGATTCGAGGCGTGCTGGTTCGTGTCGTGTCGTGGGGGCTCCGGGAGGAGAGGGGGGATGGTGAGGAGCAAGGAGCCAGCCCAGGGCGTGAAGAGAGGGAGAGGGCGTGTGAAATGGAGGAAGAGAGCTCAGTGGAGGAATAGGGAAGGCCCAGGAGGAGGAGCGAGGGGTGAGATGGGAATAACCTGGGATGGATGGACCCGAGTAATTGGGCCACCACTGAGACCTCAGCGCCTAACAGGGTACGATCGCACTGAATCGTCCACTGTCGGAGTGGCCAGAGAGCGCCAGACAACGCCAGACAGCGCCTGTCACGACCTGCCACTTTAGCGTAGGGGTGTCAACGTTCAGCTGGATATGCCAAGCCGACACGGGTTGCCGCTTGTGCCAAGAAAAGCTTGGTTCTCTGCGCCTTGGCCGTCGTCGACTCCAGTCCCCAGGTACTTGTGCACGTCTGTCTCTGGGTCCTCGGGCATCTCGGGCCAGATTCTGGCCATGTGGTTCGCGCGAGCCTGAGGCCACTAATCCTGCGCCTTCCCACTGCGCCGCGCTTGGCAACGCACTTGGCTGCGGATCGGGCATTTGGCGCCATCGCGCGCCACGCTTGCCCCCACCAATTGGGCTGGGCAGGCTTGTATGGACGTCCTAACCACCACCCCAAGAAACACGGACGCACTGGTAGACTCTCCCAAGAACTTGTCCTTTGAAATATCAAAGATACGATTTCTGGTCTAATGGGGCTTTGGGTTCTAACTGGTCTCTTCTCTATCCTTTACAGTGCATACCATTTCCTTGGGTATATACAACATTGACACATCCTGTCTAGAGACTAAGTAGTCCAATGCAATAACACAGAGGTATATCCTTCGTGAGGGGGATCCTGTCCCCAAACTCCCTGCCATGCCATGCAATGCCATGCAATACAAACCAACAAACTCCTCGGTCATGATTCTCTTCCAGGAACCTGAAAACGCCGTACAATGCAAAACAAATCAAAGTCTAATCCAACGCCTCACCACTCAAAATGCTCTTCAGAATCCCTGCTCCAACACCATCTGCAACACAATCAATTTCCTTTTCATTCACACAACTCGTGATCCTCCGCTCATCCCCGCTTGCCACAGGGCTCTTTCTCCCTCTCTTGCTGGGTGTTTGAGGAGTCACGAAGCTGCCACTCTTCCCATTCGATGCATTCACAACTCCTAATGTCTCGAGGCTGCCAACGACCTCGCGAAACTCGGAGCTCGAGAGAGGATGAAGAACAGAATCTCGGGTGCACAGTTGGCAGTATGCCTCAAATAGCATCTTGACGGTAGGCGCCAACAACTTTGACTTGGACGGTGTAGTAAGCCCGTTGTTCATCTTAGCTGCTGCTCGGGTGCGATTCTCATAAGCCACGAGGGCACACAGGGCTGCCTTCTGCTGGAGGTTAAGAGCCTTGAGGCGTTGAGTAGTCCCGTTGCTGAAAGCCGCGGCTGTAATTTTGTTCAGATGGCCGATGGAGGCTCGAGGGGCTGTTTCGGGAGTCAGAGCCTTGAGTGAATTGGCCATGATTTGAACCACGCTCCTCGAGTTGCCACCGGCAGAGGCGCCATTCAAATTTTCACCCAGTGGTCGCTTGGTTGGCGTCAACTGGAGCGTCTTCTCCCTGGCCTCTTCCTCATGCTTCTGTTTGGTCTCGGATTCGATCAAGTCAAGTGCTCGCCGACAGATCTCAAATGCTTTACGGAGATCTCCGGTCTGACTGGACACCTTCCGCGAGCACAGCTCGATGGCCGCGGGGTGAATGAATGGAACGTATCCTTCTTTGCCTGCCGGCATCAGTGACCTGAGACGTGTCGTGATAATGTTTTTGACTTGGGCAGCCGTGTAGGGCAAGAAAGGAAGCAAGTCGGGCTTCAAGTTCTTGGACTTGAGTCGGGGCAAGAATCGATCCGTGAGGTCCAACGCATTGGCAACACCGACCAAAACGAGGCGAGAGGATTTTTGCAGAGACCATTCGAATACTCTGTACAAGCTCTCCAGGCCCATCGTCAGGATGTGATCGATCTCATCCAGAGTGACAAGGTAGACATCAGCTGACTTCGATTTTGGTACAAATATCTCCTGAAGTGCTGCTACCGCGTCGGCTTCAGACAAATCATTGCCATGGCCCAAGGCTTCTAGCAACGTGTTGTACAAGTCCTTGGACGATTTAATGCTCATGCAATTGATGAAGGCACTCCGGACATTGTCTTCTTCCGAATACTTCTGCGTCATCTCGGTGATCATAGCACTCTTTCCGGTACCAGGTGGTCCACTGACATAGAGACAGCCTTGGGGTGAAGAGGAGGAACATCGGTCAAGAAACGTTGTAAGCTGTTCGCGCTCAGATTCCCTGCCAACTAGCTGACCCGGCTCTGCACCTCGTGCGAATAGTTGTCGTGCGGAGTGGTAGACGGTCTGGATTGTGCTTGGCGAGAGAGGGGTGTGGGGGGTCAATCGTTTGAAGAGCTTGCCGGCTGACATAACAGCATGTCGGGGCGTGCTTGGTTGGGCTGAGAAGACATCTCGGTGTCGTGGTGTTGAAGGTGTGACAGGAGCAGGTGTTTGAGATGCTCGTCGGGTCTTCGAGGGAAGCTCTGCGAGAATATCGTCTTCCTCATCGTGTGATATCTCTCGAGGGTCTTCATTCTCATCGTTGTACACAGGAGTGACCTTTGTAAGACGTCGACTTCTTTTGGAGGGAGTAGCCGGTTCTGCAGGTTCGTCAGCAATCTACACCTTCCGTCTCCTTTTTCCAGACTTACCAGCGTCCACATTACTCCGAGTTCTCTTTCCCAAAGCAGATCGAGACATGATGTATCAAAGGCGCCTTCCAATATAATGCACAGCAGAACGAACAGTTGCAGTTTCCGAAATGCACAAGAGTTGAGGCTGAAGGATAGGATGGGAAGTTGGAGGGGAGCAGTACAGAAGGCGGAATGGAGAATTAATTAGTACTGTAGCGGAGCCGCGCGCCACGACGGGGGATTTTACATGACCGTGTTGGACGCGTTAAGACGCGACCCATCGCGAAATCCATTAAAGTGATGGCCCGTGCGTGAGCTCCCCCTCGGCTCATCGCGATAGTGGGCCGTGAATTGGAGTTTTAGCGTGTCGATTGGTGTGTGACCTATTACGGTTCATACCCATGAAGACTGGAGAAATTGGACAGGCACAGGGGTCTGCCATTTATCAATCCTGCTTGCGGCTTGTCGGAACTCGATCGTCGTGTAATTCTCAAGGCTTTGAATCTCGAATATCAGATCATTTAGAGTGTAGTAGCTGTGAAATTGGTCCTCGGCTCGGGCTCCGACTAAGGGTCTCCTGATCTTCAGGTACCTTGAACCCTCAATTCGGCCACTAGATGGTCGAATGATTACGTCATTGAGTCTCAATCATAACACCATAAAGACAACCTCTTCCCTCGTCCATTCAGATGTACGTTCTCTCTTCGTGAACTCATCCTCAATTAAATCACTTTGCTAGTTCCATTTGATACTTGGAACGTTAAGGATCCTTCACAATGACGACCTACATGCCGGCAATAACTCTGCCGTCTTCAGTTTTTCTGAGCCCTGCAGCATCTATTCTTCTTCCTATTGCCTTGGGAACTACCGTAGGATTTAGTACGCGACGTGAGCTGGCCCAAACCCAAACTCTCTCGACCAACGGGAGAGGCTAACTCAAAGAAACGCCACAGCTACCGATACCAAGAAGACGTACCTGGCTTTGAAGCAGCCTCCTCTGCACCCTCCACCATGGGTCTTTGGTCCTGTTTGGACGTTGCTCTACGGGTAAGCTCCCTTCACATCATCAAATGCTGACACAAATACTCATTACCCTAGGGTCATGGGTTACGCTGCGTACCGCGCAGCCTGGACCGGTCTGTCACCATTGTCCTCGCCCGAGACCATCAAGACAACGCGAAAGGCAATGACACTATACACGATCCAGCTTGGCCTAAACCTGATTTGGATGCCTCTCTTCTTTGGCATCAAGCGACCAATTGAAGCAACCGTTGATATCGTTGCCCTTATTGGCATCAATGGCTATCTGACGTACCTCTGGAGCTCAATTGACTCCGTTGCCGCTTGGTGCCAGGTCCCTTACTTAGGTTGGCTAGGTTTTGCCACCTACTTGTGTGCTGGAGCTGGTCATTTGAATGATTGGAATTTGGCGGATAAGGAAGTGACGAAGAACAAGCAGAAGTAGGAGGGTGAATGTAATTTTGCTAGGAAATAACACCAAAGACTGTTCCGAAGGTATTTATGAGCCGCTATGAGAACTTCCTCATTGTTCTAAATATAAACCATAATGCTATCCTCCCTTAGACCCCCGGTGATATATCTACCTGTCCCCGATAATCTGTGATGCCATCACCGTCCTCGTTCGCTGCAACAGTGGACCTTAAATGTAAAATAAAAAAACGCCGTTTTAATGCACCTCATGCAAGACCCTCACAAACTTTTGAAGAATGCTTCCATAAATGGGCAAATTCGGACAAATGCTTCCCATTACGGGAAAGGAAAATGGCGCTTCAAGCCGTCATATACCATGAAAATGAACGCCGAGCTAGGGGCTGAGCGAAGACATGTTATTCCACAGCCTCGATACATGCCGCGTAGGCCATGTTGCTGCCATAGGGCGGCGCCTTCTCGCCAGAATGTTCGCTTTTCTCTCAAATCTCCGACAGGGATGGTCTGCATTCGGGACTTGATCGTGTCGGCAGGGAAGAAGAGGAAGTTGTAAGAAACCCCTGCTGAGGCGCCAGCAAGTGCTTGCTGCCAAAGTGGTAGTGGTGTTGCAAGAATTCGTTTCTTTTCAGCCTCAGAGGTGACAGCTTTCGTCCTGAGTTTATTGAACATGGATGTCACTGTCTCCTTGGCGCCGAACCAAGCAGAACCACCGCCTGCTTCTCGGATAAGGGTACCAAGCTGACCATGCCAAAACCCCCTTAAGCCTTCGTGTCGGAAAATATTCTTGATAACGGGTATCGGCCGAAGGGCCGTGGCAGTCATCCCATCACCTGCAGGAACTTGTATCTTGCACTTGACTAACTCAATGGGAGTTAGGACAACCGATGTGAAGGCGCCGGCGAATGCACCCGTGAGCCATAGCTCAGGTAAGGACAAGCCTTTTTCTCGGGATGAGAGCCCAGTCATGAAGAGGGACTCGCGCCCGATACCCTCAAAGACGAACAACGTGCTGGTTTCAGCAGCGGCTCCCACTAGAGGAGCGGTAATGCCCCGGTATAGTCCCAGAAACCCATCTCTCTTTATTGATTGTCGAAAGCAGTCCAAGGGACCAGTGTATCGTAACGGCAGGTGGTCAGGTTGGCTCTGTAGCCGCACCTTGATTGTATCGAATGGGTACTCGATGTATTTGCCAACAACGCCGGCAAGCTGAGTTTGTGAGTCAATGCATTGACAGCACGTATATGCAGGGTTAGACTCACCGAGCCGTAGAAAACATCCTCAACGGCCTCCTTGAGAGCCGTCCTGCCACTGAGTGCAAGCGTGGCGGGGGCGGCTGAGGCCTCGACCGAGATGGGACTGGGCTCCATTGGGTAGCGGCAGTGTGCGATTGAGAGATGGCGGTGTGGTGTCCGATCGTCAATGACTTCGGCCGCGAGATTCCCCAACAGCAAAAGTCCAAGGGATGTTTTCCAGACGGAATGAGGGCACCGTCTCTATGATGCTAGCAGAAACGGGGAGATGATCGCGGGGCAGCGCAGAGCATTGTGCGGCTATACAGACCGATACCGGGAAGTAGGGCTCAAGCGGCTCGGGTAGAGGTGAGGGCTTCTCAGGGCATCCTGGAAGAACGAGACGAGGGCAACAGTTAGGTGTGGGGGACGGTGAGTTTAAGAGCAACGGGAGAAGCCTTGCCCTACATGGCACAAGACATCTAGTTGACGACAATGCTGCGAAGTTTGCGACATAAATGACAGTCAAAGGCGTGGGCCAAAGGGCGCCAGTACAGTAAACCAGCAAGCAAAAATTTCTTATCGGTTTATCAGGACGGCATGTGACATCAACCGTTCCCACTTTGGCCGCAAGGACAGCCAATAAAGGGGTAGCAACTTTTATCAGATCGCCTGTGCGCCGTTCGCTCAAGGATGGGCTTATGTATAGAGGGGCTTGGAGGGGTTCGTCTCCATTCAGGGCCTTGAATTAATACCATCTTTAGCGTCCTGCATGTTGATGGACTGATTGATTAGATTTCTGTTCCGGTCCCGGTCCATAAACTTACCTTGAATGTCCAATAGTGCTCAATTGGAGAGGGGCGTGCGGAAAGAACATGTGAGTTGGCGTTGACGTGATTAGCAAGGAGTCGGGGACTAAGTATATATCGGCCAAGACTATGATCCAGTTCACCCAAGACCCCAGTGTCTCTGCCCGTGTTACTGCCTTGAATTTCATCTGTATGGGAGGGAAATGTACGCAAGGTACCCCGTGATACGTGGGGGATCCATTTTCAATTTCAAGCTTGATCCTACTGAAGGGCGAGGGCTGTTGGTTTGCGCGAATTCCTCGGTACCTTACCTTAGGAGCGGGCAGATGGAGTGGGCCCTCCCGAGGTCGTTCTGGAATCCAGCGTCGAAGTTCAACTGCCGGGGCGTCTCAAGCGTCTTGGGACCGGATGAGGGTAAATCCGTGCAACCCGCCATCCCACTTCCCATATGGGGACAAGGGTGGAGGTCGCGTCTGATCGCGATGAGACGCGTTAAGAGATCCATCCCCTCCAAACCTAGAATCTGAGCAATTCACAGCAGAAAGCCGCAAATATGACTATTTCAAAGGTCGATTCGGCTACACGGCCGCCAAATGGTTCTGCTTCTAGCCAGAACCATGAGGAGTACCAGTACCTCGACATTGTCCGTGAGATTCTGGACCAAGGCGAGCGTCGTCCAGACCGGTATGCCAGGCATCCTTGTTCAACTCATCCATTTTACGCGTCCCAAACCATAACGTCTACTAATAATAATCTCAGGACTGGTACAGGCACATACTCTATCTTTGCGCCCCGGCCGTTGAAGTTTTCCCTCAACAAGAACGGCACTCCCATTCTCCCCCTTCTTACAACGAAACGCGTATTCACTCGAGCCGTCATCGCCGAACTCCTCTGGTTTGTCGAGGGCAACACCTCATCCCTCTCTCTGAGCGAGGCCGGTGTCAAGATTTGGGACGGCAATGGATCGCGCGAGTTCCTTGACAACCTTGGGCTCACACACCGAGAGGTTGGCGACCTCGGTCCTGTTTATGGCTTCCAATGGCGGCACTTTGGTGCCGAGTATGTTGATGCAAAGACGGATTATACGGGACAGGGTGTTGATCAGCTGGCTGAGATCATTCACAAGCTGAAGACAAACCCCTACGACCGGAGGCTGATTCTCTCTGCATGGAACCCCAAGGACCTCAAGAGCATGGTGCTACCCCCTTGTCATATGTTTGCTCAGTTCTACGTCTCATATCCGCGACAAAATCACAAAGACTTGGTTGACGAGGAGAACAAGCCAAAAGGCCACCTCCACTGTCAACTATATCAGCGTTCGTGTGATATGGGTTTGGGTGTGCCCTTCAACATCGCTAGCTACGCGCTGCTAACCCACATGCTCGCACACGTTTGTGAGCTTGTCCCTGGAAGTCTGACGCATGTCATGGGAGATGCGCATGTCTATGTCGACCATGTTGATGCGCTCAACACCCAATTAGAGCGCGAGCCCCGTGACTTTCCGGAATTGGAAATTGCGCGCGAGGCGGGAGGGAGTATCGACGGGTGGGAGGCAGAAGATTTTGTGATAAAGGGATATGACCCCCATAAAACTATTGCGATGAAGATGTCTGTATGAATTGATGGGTGTATACACTTAGACGGAGGAATTGGTGCGTTTAAAGGCGTTGTAAATGCCCAGGGTTCGCTTGTAATAGGCCATTTGAATGAATACATGCTTTAGCTTGGCGTGTGGTATCAACCTTGTAATGGGTTCGTTAGTGGACCGAAGTGGAGTGGCGCTGTCGGCATCGCCGTGTTTCTTATCAGTGCAATGAAGATAGCGGACTTTGGATTCGATAGATGGCAGTCAAGGTCGGAGCGGACTTGAATGGACCCCACCAAGCCCCTTTCACTGGGATATGTCCATGAAGCAAAGCATCCATAGATTGTGTAGCACTTGGATGGCTATATATGTTGGTTTCGATGATACACTTGGTAGTAGATATGCTACAGAGAATACCCAAAGTCCCTATGCAAACTTCTGTCCGTAGGACGTACATGAAATAACACAACTAAAGATGAAGACGCCGGGCCAGACCCTCATGCCACCCCAGTTACAGTGCAACCTCATTGAAGGAGAAGAACGAGCAATCTACTGCTTCTTCTTATTAGAAGCCTTGCTAGGCGACGATTCTTTCTTCTCAGTGGTGTCCTTGGGGTCATCAGACTCCTTTTTCTCGGCATACCACTCGCCAGCCTGGAGAACAAGGATGCCAACAAGGACCAATGCTAGGATGGTGTTGCTAGCAGCCAAAACCTTGAGGCTGTCCTCACGGCCCAGGATCAGCTCACCAACGTTTTCGCCCTCATGAGTCTGTCCATTGAACTCGTCACTGCTCCAAATATCGGCGCTGACGCTTCGCAGACCCTTGACAATGTTGGCGATGTAGACACCAACGCCGATGAGGTAGAGAATCAGGGAGGCACCGTCGAAGAGGAAGTTCGCTTCGCTGGGGCGGAAGAGCTTGATGAAGAGACCCAGGAAGCCGATGGAGATGACAATGTGGAGCATGCGACTGATAAGGGGCGGGGACTGGTGGACGAACTTCAGGTGGGTTTCGAGGTGGTCAAAGAAGTTGTCGGGGATAGGCGCCTTAGTCCACAGGAGGGGGAAGTCGTAGGGGAACGACGCGAAAAGGATGCCAAGGAAGAAGCATACCGCTGAGGTGAATGTTAGCTTTGAAAAACAAACGGCAGTGCTGCGCAACAGGTGCACCTACGCCCGATGATCATGAAAGTCGCAAAGGAGCTGGAGCCACGGTAGTCCTTGGACTTGGTGGTCTTGGACCAGTCGATAAAGCCGCTCATTTTGGTAGATGGATTGACGAGGATTTGCGCTTGCGCCGGGTGCTGGAGCTGAGATGAAGGTGAAGAAGTTGTTGTCGCAATAGTGCGGTTCAAGTGCGGCAACGAGATATGAATTGCGCACGAATAGAACAAGAAGCCTAGAAAAAAAGACTTGAGGCTGGTGATGCTCACGAGTGAAGAAGAGGGATCGAAGATGGGAGAAGGTGGAAGGATGGTAAGGTTCTGGGTCGCTAGAGCTAGCCCCCTGTGGAGGAGAACTGATAATAATGTGGGGGAGTTGGGTGGCTGGTGCGGCTCGCTAAGCCGCATTCAGCCGATAACACGCTGCTTGTAAATTGGACACTTGTTCTGAGGGGGCTTCTAGAAGCTGGAGATGACACCATCCCAGGAAAAAGGAAACAAATCTTCAAAATCACCCGCATAATCGAGGCACATCAGCCGTTTCTTTGCAAGAAAACTGGACCGTCGAAACATCCACTGGGTCAATGCCATGACTCGCACGAACCTGCTGGTGGCGCTGGGCTTGGGCTTGGATCTCACCCAATTACCTAAATCGAAACTCACTCGGAACAACCTTTAGATCTTAGCTGGGGTGTCTCACAGCCAGACGGGAACGTCACCGATAATTTTCATCGTCTGGGATGCTAACCTGTTACCTCTCATTTCGACGCAACCCACCTGTACATTCCTCAACTTGAGAGTCGGGTATGAAGGGTTGATGTTTCTACCCATTCCGTACCAATAAACGGCTGACGTGCCGGCGGAAACTCTATTGCAGCCAAGAGTCTGCTCTGGGCTAAATGTGATATCGGAGGGTACATGCAGAGCTATGTCTGCCCCCGAATCATGAAAGTCTTATCATTCTAATTGTGACGTTTGTTCGAATCTATTGATGTTGATATCCTCATCTGCTTGATCGGTCTTCTCGTCCCTGTTCCTCTATCTCTTCGCTATACCACAAGCCTTTCTCACGATGCTCTCCATCCTTCTCATTATCAGCACTCTAGCCCTCCTCCTATCTCTGGCTATGGCCTCTCATCCTCGACGTGATACGCCCATCATTTACGATGAGTCGCCAAAATATGATTACTATGGCTGCTTCAATGAAACCACGGACATCGACGGCTCCGCTGACAATAGAGCGTTGGACAATGGAACCCATATAGTTATGAAGGGTACCATGACAGTGCCTATGTGTTTGAACTTTTGCTCTTCAAATAATACCGAGTTTAGGTACGCAGGCTTGGAGTGGTCAAGGTACATATTTCCCCAGGTTTAATGGAGACAGGGTAGCGTACTGATGCTCGCGTGTTGCAGGGAATGCTGGTGTTCGAACCGCTTTTCGCTGATTGCTGAGAAGCTGGACGACGGAGCCTGCTCGTTTCCTTGCGAGGGGAACATTTCACAGATATGTGGCGGGTCGTTGAAGTTGAGCGTCTATACCTTATCGAGTGGGCCAAACGGGCCTGGGTTATCGATGTTTGGATTGTTCATGACTGCTATTATCGCTGCTTTGTTGTTATGGTAAAGGCAGGTTCTGTCAAAGTAGCTGCTGCTGTATCACCTCGATGGTGGGAAAAGCTGAATGAACGGGGCTTAAAGCTGCTGGTGATGTTCAAGAACAATACATGATGGCTCATATTATTCAGTCTGTCATTGAGTCATAATTTAGAGATTCAATGGTGCCATGCCTCTCTGTCGAACCGCGCGCTGAACAGCCTCTTTCACGCCCAGAACCGACCGTCTCCACGACTGACGTCCCTTGCCATCCCTCCCATCCTGTTCCACAACCAGATCTAACCACGTTACCAACTTCGTCGCCTTCTCCAAATCCCGCTCCTCCTTTACAACTCGTACCAAAAACTTTTCCAAAACATCAACATCCCTACGATGAGGCCCTTCTTTTTGCGTTTCTGAGTGCCACGCATCCAGCATGTCTTTGATCTCCTGTGTTGAGGTTACCCCTGAGCTAGAAAATGATATTTTAGGCGGGGGGGCGGTAAATGGTATCCTCTGCTGACCCCCCGGAAGGACATCTTCCAGATCCGGGGTATGAGTTCTTCGTTCTGGGACATCGAGTCCTCCCCTTCGCGCCATTCTTCGCCGCCTGTGATCTGCGATAATCTCCTTACGAACATCCTCCGGTAGTTCAGCAAGGAACTCCAGATCTAACTCCTCAATCTCCTCCTCCACCTCCTCGTCCTTATCCTCCTCGTCCTTATCCTCCTCGTCCTCAAAGCTGTCGCCAATGCCGGTGCGAGCCCGGAAGTTAATTTGCACCAATCCTGCCTGGGCATCTCTCTGACGTTCGGCATTCCCCATCATACTCCGTACTCCACCACGCTTCGTTGGCGTTGTAGGTTTTTTAGCTTGAATGAAATGATCCTTTCGAGGGGACTGATGAATAGCTGGGGACAGGGCTTTTCGCCCGTAAGATGCCAGAACTTCTACTTTCATCTCGTCTGGTAGTGCATTGAAGACTTCTGGGTCAACTTGAGACGGCAGGGCGTCAGGCATTGGGCTCTGCGACCTCGACTTAGTGAAGGGAGACCCGGCCCTTGATCCAACGGTCTTAGTTCTCTGAGCCAACAGTTTGCTCCGGATGTCACTAGGAAGCTCAGCTAGAATGGCCGGGTCCGCATTACTAGGGATAATGAACTGCGTCCCAGAGACGTTCAGTGGCGTTTTTGCCTTTGCATCATCCTGATGAGCTTTCGCCAGCGCAATTGCGCGATGGATCTTTGGTTTCCTTGGTGTTAAAGGATCATCGGCGATCGGGTCCTGCTCGACGCTTCTGCTTGGTGTATCTCTAGATATTTCTGGATTTTCCATCTCGTCGATCGGATCAGGTGGTGACTCTTTCTTGGCTGGGGAGGGCTTTGTAAAAGTGTTGAAGGCAAGCTTCTTCTGGCTACCATCCGTGTTTGTCTTGATGGGCTCAAGTTTGGTCATTTGAATTCCCAATCCGCGAAGATCGCCAGGACTGAACCTGAAGGAACGTAGTATAGATACGGCTTCTTTACCGATAATGTTGTAGTCGTTCGTGGCGACGCCAAAAGCTGAGCTCTTGTTGAAGGTATCGCACTTGCCATGGCCTAGATGTTTGGCAGGGTCAAGTGGCGCATCGAGGGACCTTCTCATGATTTTCATAGTGAGCTGTTTCCCCTTGACTTGTTCGTTCATAAGTCGTTTCTCAAGTTCCTTGCAAAGGTTGTAAACGAACTCCTCTGCCTCCTCTTGGCTAATGAAGCGAATCCCCCAGTTGACCTCTGCCGAAACTGACTTGCGGGGTGGTTGATCACCCACCTCAATTTGATCAATGCCCCGAGAATAATCCCGGAGCTTTTCGGCGGTCTTTGGGCCTAAGACTGATACTAGGCGTTCCTTAGAGACCTCCCGGATGTCCTTGACAAACTTGACGCTAATTTCCTCCAGCTTTCCGCTGATGCTGTGCGCTACCCCTGGTAAGCTTTCCACTGTCAATTCTCCGATCATGTCAAGAACCTCTTCCGGTTTTAACTGATATTGTCCGGCTGGCTTTGCTCGCCTTAGAGCAACTTTGGCTTGCAAGATATTCCCGCCGATTCCGACAGAGACAGCGCACCCCGTTTTTTGCTTAATCTTCTCACGAAGAATTCGGGCAAGTTCGTCCACCTTCTCTTGTTCTCTCCATATACTCCCTTCATCCACACCTGTACCTTGAGATCCGGTGGCGGTAAGTACGATGGAGGTGACGTCGACGAGCGCCTCGTCAACGCTCACACTCTGGACGACTCCTCCAATCTCTAAGATAGCCTCGTAAAATAAGCGACTGGCGTCCTCATATGCTGGAAAGTCGTAAGGCAAGACTTTGAGATCAGGGCAGAGGTCCAGAGCTCTCTTCATCCACATCCCGTTCTTTACACCGAATTCTCGCGCTGGGTAGTTACAGCTTGCGATTTCTGACCCCGAACCGGTGCTGTGTGCGACAACGGCAGGCTTGTCTACCAAATCAGGGTGTTTCTTGAGAGAAACTGCGCAGAAGAAACTATCAAAATCGACATGCATGATGTAGCGCCTAGCTCCGGGTTTCCGCTTGACCTTGGGCTCTGAACGACATTTCTCAGTAGCTAGGCGCTGCATTTGTGACTTCAGCTCAGATTTCCAAGTGGAAAGATGGTGTAGTCGACTCTCCGAGTAGAATTGCTTTAAGAAGTCAGGATTAGCGGTCGAAGATTTCCGTAAACGAGGATCCGACAGAAGCCATGCGTTATGTTCTTCGGACGTTAGGTTCTTTGGAGGCTCAGCGCCTTTGGCTGGCTCTTCCGGCGGAGCATCAGCGCGATTGTCAGGGGTCGGTCTATTATCCGAGTGTGAATCTGTGGTGTCTAGCTTGCCTAGAACTTCTGCTCGTCTCTTTGAAAGAATACCCGGTACTTTGAATAAAGGGCTATCAACTTCCATTGAACCAGGACTTTGCGTGGCAGGCCCAGATTGTGCTCGAGTGGGAGTCTGCAACTTCTCCACAACCTGGCTGAGGTTTATACTCGGGAGAATTCCAGCTCTAATCTGACTGGTGTAAAAGCTGGCGTCGTCCTGCTCCCTATAGCCTTGTTTTATCTGTGGGCTTGACTGTGTCAACCCCTTGCTACCATCGAACTTCAACACCTTCTGCCTCGGTCCTTCATCAAGGACCCGATACTCTGTCCAAGGAAGCAGTTTTCCGGCTTTGACTGAATCCATGATCCAACCAGGTTTAACAATACGGTATCGGCTGAAGTCCACAGACTTCTTGGGTGGCAAAGTCGAGGCAATAATATGAGTTGCCATTGTTTTTGAGTCAAGATACTGAAGGAAACCACCACCATGCTGCACAATCTCGCGATGAAGGCTGCGCATCTTGTCAGGGCATTGTCCGAGCATGGGGTATCTGGACTTACATGTGAAGTGGAGGTTGGGTGTATCCCGTAACATGCGCGACGATTCCCTTGAAGATCTGAGGCTTGTCCGATGACGAGCGTATTTCGGCATCTAGATTTTGGAGTTTGACCTTCTTGCGCCTGAAGTAGTCGCTGAATCCATTGAACTCGCTCCGCTCATACTCTTCTCCCTCCTCATCCTCGAAAGTGTGCGCTTCAATGCGCTTCCTCACTTGAGAGGAGTTCTTTTCCAGTACACTCCCCATTGTGAAGGTGATGCGATCAAAATCGGGCTACAGCTTAAGGTTTTCGACTCACGTTATCGAGGCAGGTGAAGGTTCCGGAAGGTATGCATAGCGAGCCTGAATCCGAGGACCTTAGCGACGATTAGGCAGATTTACTATGCAAAACAAACTCCTGATAAGATGCGACTGCCATGCCGAAGTCGTGAACGCAGCAAAGAGTTTGGTTGTTGTCTCACTTAAGTTATCGCAACTCACGAGGGCGGATGCGACGGTGATGTCAAACCGCGTAAAGTGGAGCGCGCCTTTCACACGTCGCCTCGTGACTTTCATTCAAATACGCCACACTCTCCAGCCTCAGGTCGAATCGCGAGGCTGACAATTTTATGCGATCACTTGTTCCTCAAACTTCTCTCTCTGATTTCCCATCGCTCAGAGTCTTTCACGTCGCCATGAATAACGAACAGTTCCGCAAGCTTCTGCTTGCAAATTCAGCAAAGTCTTCCAAGGATGGAAGCTCAGCGGGAACCTCAAGCCCTGCTGGAGGGAGCTCTTTGGGTTCGCGACAACGATCTAGCATCCCAATGACACCGTAAGCGACTCCCGCTCGCATAAGTCACAGCTAACAAAGACCGGAAGTCGCTCGTTAGGAGGCGGCCAGAATGAATTTGCACGACAATTAGCCGAGCGAAACAACGCTGCTCGACCACAGCGGAAGTTCAAATCCATGGTCCCTCGGGGCGTTAAGCTAGGCTCCGGATACATCGACCGAACGAAAGACCGCGAGGAAGACCCGAAAGACGATCGTGAAGAACGTTTAAAGGCTTTGGAGGAATTACTAAAGAACGAGGAGATAGATCAGGCGACATTTGAGAAGCTACGGTTTGAAATCGCCGGTGGGGATCTAAGCAGTACACATTTAGTGAAAGGCCTGGATTTTAAGCTCTTAGAGAAGATCAAACGTGGAGAGGACGTTTATGCGGATAAACAAGAGGAGCCGCAACAGGAACCCGAATCGAACGAGCCGAACGAAGATGTCGACGACGAATTCGATCAGTTGGAAGGACAGGAAGTCCAGGCGATCTCAAAAGAGAAACATGAGAAGAAAAAAGGCCAGTTATCCACGGTGGCGTTGGCGCCCGGAAAGAAGCGAACACGAGACCAGATCCTTGCAGAGTTGAAGGCAGCAAGAGAGGCGGCGAAAGCTCAACAGGATTTACTAGGGGACAGGTTCAAGAAGATTGGAGCCAAGCAGATGCCAGGATCGCGAATCGAACGAGACAGCAAGGGACGGGAGGTCCTAATCATTGTGGACGAAGATGGACACGTAAAGAGGAAAGTGAGGAAAATACAGCCCGGTGCGCAAAAGGATGAGGAGGATCGCAGTGGTCTCTTGATGCCGGATAAGGATGCAAAACCTTTAGGAATGGAGGTTCCGGAGCAGTACAAGAAAAAGAAAGAACCAGAAGAGGAAGAGGATATCGACATTTTCGACGGTGTTGGAGATGACTACGATCCCCTGGCTGGTATTGATGGTTCAGATACGGACTCAGACGATGAACAGGACGATTTGAAAGCCTCCAAGAATAAGGAGGATGGCGAAGTTGCAGATACATTGATGCCGCCGCCACCAAAACTTGTGGCACCTCGAAACTACTTCAAAGACTCCAAGACTGGTCTTGTTTCAGAGGAGGAGCGGACCAAAGCACCGTCAATGTCTGATCCTGCTATCATGGCAGCATTCAAGAGAGCTGCAGCCATGAACCCAATTTCTAAAGAGAAAGGTGATAGCGACGAGGAGGACGACGACGACGTCGACAAGGCTAAGGCCATGGAGGAGCGCCGCAAGAAGTTACTTCAACTGGCGGACAGAGACGATGAGGATCTTGATATGGGTTTCGGTACAAGTCGATTTGAGGATGAGGAGGACTTTGAAGATAGCAAGATCAAGCTTTCAGTATGGGGCGGCGAAGACGAAGATGGAGAGGGCAAGTCAAAAGGTGCCAGGCGAAAGAGGGGACCGAAGAAGCGGAAGGGCGATGCGAATAGTGCGGCAGACGTGCTGCGGGTTATGGAACAACGCAAGAAGACATGATAATCCATGCCACTAACGTACATACGGAAACTCACATCTGGAGTTGAGAGCTTAGGACAGCCTTGTCCATTTCGCTCATCGCGGACCTCCCCGCGGCCTTGGCGGCTCTGTCGTCACCAGATGATGGGCAAACTTCCACCTTCCTAACAGGACACTTCCTTGTATTCACTGGGTATAGTCGGCCAGAATTGAGGAGATTTATTAGATCATCTGGAGTTGGCTGTCAGGCACTAGTTAGTAATAAGAGGGGGTGGTATGGCACTTCTGGCTGCCAGAGACGCCAACAAAGAGCCACCCCACCAGCCTCTCTCCACGTATCGAAATGTCGGTAGGATTGCATGGATCTCATCTCATGCAGTCAGCCTCTCGCTCATCAAACAAAACAGTCAAACTTCAACCTTAAGCTCTTCATTCCTTACTCGTTCTAAGACGTATACATTTTGGTCTAGTCTTTGGTTGTCATCGTACACGAAATGGCATCCCCGCAAATTCCCGTTTGGTTGGACTGTGACCCTGGACATGATGTATGTTGCCTCTATTGATTTTGTACTGGTCGTCTCAAAAGAGACATACCTTATGATCCGACTATAAGCCTCCAGTGTTGTAGTCTTGCCCATTTCGACCGCCTTGCTTTTATTTTGGACTAGTCATCAAGATTCAAGCTCACCTCGACTAGGACGCATTCGCCATCCTATTAGCCGCTTATCACCCCAACATCAAACTCCTGGGCATTTCAACAGTCTTTGGCAACGCATCTCTCGAGTGAGTCTCATCTACGCTTGGCAGCCCTCGTCTGACTTTCTTATAGAAACACCACCTACAATGCCTTATCTCTCCTCACAGCCATCGGCAAACACAAAGACATCCCCCTCCACATCGGCCTCTCTAAAGCCCTAGAGCGTCCAGCCCTCCATGCTCCCACAGACATTCACGGCGAATCCGGACTCGACGGTACGGAGTTACTCCCTAAGCCGCTATGCAAAGCATCCTCCGTTCCCGGTGTCGAGGCCATGGCTGCCGCGCTCAAAGCCGAAGAGCCTGGAAAAGCGTGGGTCGTCGCTACCGGAGCGCTGAGCAACGTCGGTGCTCTATTCCGGGACTACCCCGACCTCATCCCACACGTTGCCGGCTTGAGTCTTATGGGCGGCTCCGTTGGTGGGGACTTCTCGGATGCGCCATTGGGCATGGTTGACGAGCATCCAAGGATTGGGAACTATACGCCCTGGGCAGAGTTCAACATCCTCGTGGACCCAGAAGCTGCTGCGAGTATCTTCAGCAACCCAGAAATTGCAAACAAGACGACAGTTGTACCGCTGGATCTGAGCCATCAGGTTCTCGCAACCCCGGAAATCCGAGTGTTGCTCCTGTATGGTAGGGATGGTGATAAGACTGGGCCGGGAAAGTCGACATTGAGGACGATGCTTGTTGAGCTGCTCTACTTCTTTGCCCAAACATACGCGTACGTTTACATATTACACATACTAACCTCTATCTTAATAATACTTGCTAACACAATACAGAGACACATTTGGAATCACCGCCGGCCCGCCCCTCCACGACCCCATCGCTGTGGCAGCGGTCCTAACCGGCCTTGCCAATGAGATCCCATTCTTCGAATGGGATGCTAATCGCAGCCAACAGCCAGAGCACAAGGAACGCTTCGAAGTGACAGTTATCACTGAGGGCACGTTTGAAGAGGCGCGTCAGGGGAAGCAGACTGGGCGCACAATTGTGAAGGCACTTCCTCCAGGGTCAGAAGGTGTGAGAATACCACGAAGCTTGGATATCCCTAAATTCTGGGACGCGATCGAGGATTGTATTGAGAGGGCGGATGAAGCGAATAAGGCGTTGGTTGAGAGCCAAGGGCAATAAAATGGGAAACCCCAGGACACTGGATGCTAGACTTTATTGATCGCTCTATTAGATTTTGTCTATACTGTAGTACCTCCTCAGATACTAGCCTCATGTGTTTTATCCCAGTCTATCATAAACTGTAAACTCTGCTCATACGTCCAGAGAGTCACAGCGCTCGCCGGCGCCGCCTTGATCAGACTAATCGACAAGCCTTTATACAACCCCCTGAAGCCTTCGTTCCGAAATATCGATTTAATCGCTCTTCTCGCTGAGGAATACTCTGGAATATTCCCATACACGTATTTGCTCCGTGTTGGGCCCTGGACCTGGATGCGCTTACGCACGAGATCAAGGGGAAATACGGCCGTCTTGGAGAGGATACTGGCGAGCATGCCGGCAGTAGCGTCACCACTGCCCCAGGGCATGTGAAAACCGTCGAGAAAGATACGCAGGGACTCGTAGGTAGCGAAGAAGATGCCCATGAACGGGACAATTTGGCCCAGTCCGGGACCAAGACCGCGGAAGAAGCCCCGATAGCCTTCATCTCGTTTAATATCCCAGACAGCACCCCTTAATGATTCGTAGACGCGATGTCGGCCCTGTGCTGCAAACCTCGTCCGTAGAAGATCAAGGGGATATGTGAGTCCTGTCGCAGCAGCGCCAGAGGTGGCTCCTGCGATGAAGCTCTCGGCTGGGTCCGGAAGACGCGTCGGAAACGCCGTTTGGAGGAAGAGCGTTGTTGATCGGTATGTAGTGAACTGCACCGCGGCATAGCACACATACATCAACTCCGCAGGAACATTGCCTTTCCATAAGCCAGTGACGCCCTCATGTTTGAGGATATGTTTTAGAGTTGCTATTGTGCCACGATAGGCGGGGGCTTCGCGGAGGGAGGCGAGAGGGTCGGAGAGGGAGTGCGGTTGGAGTTGGAGGCGAATCTTAACGACATCGAGGGGCGCGACAACGAATCTGTTCGAATTGGTTAGTTCTGCTAGCGATGGGAAGCGACGATTATGAAGCCATACCGAGATACCAGACCAGCTATCGCACCAGCAGACACAACTTGAAGTTTCGAGCCCTGCAACTGTCAGCAACAAGACCTTGAGTAGAAGCGGTAATGATATCGGACCTCATCCTTGAGGTGACCTCCTCTGGGTGACATGAATACGGCGGGGGCCCTTTCGGACTCTCACACCGTATCCGATGCTCAACCCAAGGTATATGGCTAGAGTTTATATCGTGATCAGCCTTGGTGATGTTTTGTCTTTGCAAATTCCTTATCGCAATATTTCGAATCTTGGCGGCGAAGATGCGACGGATTAGATTAGACCGAGGAAATTTGAGGGTCGGCAAAGGTGTCAACGGTGGAATGCACGGTGCGGCAAGCCCGTCTTACAGGCTCCAAGTACAGAAATGAACGTGAACGTTCTACGGCTTCGCCCTGAAGCCGTAGCTGTTTATCGTAGGGTCAATATCAAATCAATGGCAGATGCTATCTCGCGGCCAATGTCATGGTCACTCGCGCAAAAGTTTTGGCCCGCGGAACAGTGACGACATTGCGACCAGGGGACGGGTTGCAACGGTTTTCCACGGGGATCTAGATCCGGAGCCGGAGGATTAAAGCCGTGAAGTGAAGCAAAGTTGCCAGAGATGATGCTGAGAATGCAAATCGTGAATTGGAAGTATGAAGGGGCTCCTGACTCCAAAGCCATCTAGAACCATATTTTCGTTGTCTCGCTCTTCATTGATCCGAGGTTGGTGTCGTTATTCGGAGGGTTGACCTCTGCTCGGGTACCTAGACGGTTAAGCCGTTATAGGGCATTCCCATGTTCAACGCGGGCTAAGCTTCAGTGAGCCCCCAGATCCTCGGATCGCTGGAACCAACCACAGAGCCGCTAATTGAAGATGCCGAAGGGTGCCCGAGTTTTAAAGCCACAGAAGGGACGGGAGGGTTGTCCAGTCCACGGGGTCTCAATGTTTGCTCCCGTCGCTCGTGTGCAAACGTCATGTAGATGAAGGGCAGGTGCTCATAACCTCATGACCCTGTTTGCTCGAACGTTCCCGGGGCAGAGGTTATTACAGAAGCAATAGCATCGTCATGATGATCTATCACGATAGAGCCTAGCAGAGCCCATACCGCTGGTAGAGTTTAAACGGAAAGAACGTTACACGATGCCACGAGATTCTCTGCGCCGACACGCAGAAACGAAGTTCCCATTCCCCAGTGGCACCTGCCGTTAGCTTCCATTGCTCCGAGGGCCTGTAAAGCCAGTAAGCCACAGTGGGTGACTTCCCCTGGAGCGCCATTGGCCAGCGCGCTGCGGCTCCAGCGTTCCCCCAAACCCCAGGCCCTTGCTTTGCCTCACGTCCCTGGGGCAAGCAACCAAGAGAGAGGAGGGGCCGTGGGAGACAGCGTCACTTGACGGAGATTGCTCGCTCGATCTTTTCTCCCTCCCCATATTTTACCTCACTCCCTCCCTCTCGTTCAGTATTGCTCTCCTTTCATTCCTCATCTGCTGCCATTATTAGTCGACGGCAACCTGCCTCTTCCAATACGTGCTAAGCGGGTGGCCTTGTGTAAGGTAGCTCTAAGACAGCCGTCACATGTAAGAAGCTGTCAGCCTGGCAGCCAGAGACCCGACGACCACAACACCAGGCAGTGCCAGGAGGGAGACATAGGATAAAATCTCGAGCCCGCGCCTGCACCTTCGAGGGTCAACCCTCATCTTCAACATCGTAATGGCTTCTAAAATTGCGCCGCCCGACACAACGCAGCTCCTGGCACCATTCCTCCCCGCCCTCCCCGCCGCGACCATCTCAACACAGCCCGCCATTGGCATTCTCCCTCTCCTTTCTCCCATACTCCGGCAAAGAGTGACCATTCTCTCCGAGTCCAGCACAGAGCCTTGGCTGCGACTTCTGTGCTACGACACTGCGAAAGCACCCAAGCTCATAGAGATCGCCAAGAGCGGCAATCTAGAGCCTCACCCCGTATCCGGCGAAGTTGAGGTTGACTGGGATTATGATGCTGAGATTCGATATCGAAGGGTCGACCAAGAGACGCTCCAAGCACTTGTCGCCCTCGAACACCTCGGTCTAGCATTCCAACTAGTATATTGTGTCGGGGATAAGGAAGGTGGTGGTGACGGTTGGAGGGTCGGGGAGGTCACGATAGCAGAGAAGCCCTCGCCCTTCTCGCAATTTGGTGGCGTTTCAAACATTGCAGAGGCCGATCGCCAGTTTGAGGAGAGCAGGGCAAAGAAGGCGTCATCGCAGACGAAGACCCATACCAGCAGCCAGACTCTCCAAGTCCACGACGGAGCCCACGAAACCGACGACGATGATGACGATTACTGGGCTCGGTACGACGCAACTCCTGCAAGAACACCAGCGGATAAACGGTCTCCAGCTCCCCCATCGATGCCTACGTCCCATGCTGGCGATTACCGAGCCTCCTCCGCTGAGGACGAATACTTCCGTCAATACGACGACGTTCAGCCCGCTATGGACAACCACGACCCGGACGAAGCTGCTCAGCAGGCACACCTGGGCCTTAGCCATGTACCAGTGCATGGGTCCGCCGAAGCCGCTGAGCTAAACGAGACGCAAGGCGCATGGACGCTGGCAGAGCTGGAGAAGACAGATTCGAGCTCCCCTCGCGCAGACGATGATGAGGAGCGACATGCTGCACTTGTTCACCCGCGTCCGGCCTCGAGTGCAAGTTCCGGCGGCTCTAATACCGTTGCTAAACTTGAGGCGACAGCGGGCAAGCAGGAAGCGAGTGAGTTCGGAGTTAAGCAACACGTCTCGCGCAGCATCCGCAGCCTGTATCTCCTCTCCCGTGCCTCCGGTATCGATCGTGAGGAATTTGAGCAAATGGTCCACACCGAGCTCGATATATTGGGTATGGTCGAGGACCATGACTGAATGAAGGGCGGCGAAGCGTGCCGAGGATCAGGCTATATTGTTTGAAGTAGCGGGATCAACAATCGAGGCGCATGACGAAAGGAGTTGAACGTGGATTCCAACTAGGTCGGCATTATGATATCTAATGTCTTAGCCAGAATTTGAAGATGCATGTATGGCGTTATTTCTTTTGGCCTGGATGGGCGATTATGCATTGGGTAAGCATTCTTGGAGACCTACATGGAAGGGTCAAGTAGCTTCAGCATGGCATTAGCTACCCGCCAAGAATATGAATATGAAAGTACAAGCATAAGTAAAATTCTCATGGAACCGTTGTGAAATGCAGGTGAAAGTGGAGGTGAAAGGGGAAACAGGGCGTGGTGCCGAGGCATACAACGGGTGGCTTATGACCAATACGACGTCATGAGAGCCATGCCAGCGGGCAACGAAGGACCATGCCTTGCATGGGGGGATTTCAGCACGAGCGCCGGTGGAACCCGCCTTCCGAATTGAAGATGTGATTCTTTGGTGAAAGTACGAATGCTGGCTCAGTTTCATCATATCTGTCTCGTAGTCGTTGCTATACATTAACAAAAGGTAAAATAACAATTGTCAAGCTTTCCGCCTCTTTGGTATCCAAATATCGTTTTGTAGTGAAGGAAACAACAAACCACCCATAAACACCGTTAACACGTTATTCTCAAGCCAAATTTCGGTATCTAGTTGCGCCACAAGCCAAACCCCATGAACCACTCACTACCCCACAAACCCAAGCCAACCTCTCACTGCAACCTAAGCAATAACCAAGTTATCGAGAGCGATTCGTGCCGTCTCAATGATTCTGACGCAGTTCCGTTGCGACGGAGGACATGGTTTATTGGGGTATATGACGCCGTATGGTCCTGCCCTAGGAATTTGACCTGAGGCGACCAACTCATCCAAGATTTCATGTCTCTTACGACTGCGCTCCTCGAGTGTGCTGACCACATCCTTCAAGCCTTGTTGGCAATACTGCGGCGATGCAGAGAAGCTTGGATTCATCTCATTCAGCCCGTAAACGTCCAGCCTCAACAAGGCTCTGATAGTCAACCGCCACATATCCGGCGGCATGTTCTTGTTGTTATAGCTTTGGACGACCGAGCAGCTGTCTGAATCCTCGCCAACCTGTCCCCAGAGGCCGCCAACATCCTTGAAGGTGAACCAGAAGGTTCGCCCTTGCTTCTTGGCTAGGGCGGTCTCGTTATCGACCATCTCCAAGATTTGGGCATAGGCGTTGCAGGCCGACGGCACAAGAGCACCCAGGAACATGAGATTTTGGAAGCATTGAATTGGAGGAGGAGCAGTAGGATCGTCGAAGAGCGGGTTGGAGCAGGTCGGGCAGTTGATAACATCGTGGGCCGTCTTGGAGGCATTCCGCGCAACTCGCATGGCTGAAATAACGTCGGGCGGGAGGTGAGTGAGGGAGTCTAGGGCAAGGTAAAGGGAAGAGAGACAGCCGCAGTCAATAGTCGGCACTACACGCATTGATGGGGGTGTTGGCTCAGGCGATGCCGACGCATTGGACTGGGCACTGCAAGGTGTTGACTCAGTTGTCGTTGACTCTGCAGACTCTAAAGGCTGAGAGATTTGCTCGACCATGTAACGATGAAGTGATTGAGTCAAGTCTTTCGAGACCGCGTCTTGTGACGGGTCTGGTTCATCAAAGTTGATGCCTCCAAGGAGATCAACTCCACTTAAACTGAGAGGAATCGGCGTAGGACCATCGTAGGTCTCTCCTGGAACGAAGATTTGTGGTTCGGAGTGATTTATGGGTTGCGAATAGTCGTGAGGAAGAAGGTCCAAAAACTCCAGATTTGAGTTGGCCGAATCATCCAGGAAGTTCAGACTGGGGTCTATGGCTGAGGCCGGCTGGACTGGGACATCGTAGACTCCAAACGGCAACTGGGTGGGAAAATTGGCAAACTCATTGGCCCCCAACTCATTCAGTTGCAATAGTGGTGGTGCCTCGTCGTCTATGTGTCGTCGCTTGCGCGGACGACCCATAGGTTTTTGGGGCGAGTAGTGGCATGAAATGCCTTCTTTCTTGCATCTTGAACAACCGTCAGGCTCTTTTGTGCAGGCGAGCTTTCGAGATCCTAGACACAGGAATAAGTTTCCGAGCTTGGTAATCAACTGGAGCGAGTGATCATCTTCAGCACTTACGACACTCATCACAAGCCCGATGCTTGGGAACAACATCCGATCCCTTGTTAGTGGGCTTTGACGCCATGTCTTCTGATAGACGCGCAGTAATGTGAGACGGGGTATCGGGGGCAAGACAAGGACACGCGCGCTTGTGAGTCCGTAAAATGCAGCGATACAGAGAAAGTCTCCGACGGTCCACCAAACTCCCCGAGGCGGAGGTTCATATAAGGCTCAGTTGCCGAGAGTTGCTTCAGGACTCTCAGATGCCACGAGAGCAAATGACGATGCAGGAGCCGAAATAAAAGTCCCAAAGGGCCGATCGAATGGGAGGATGGTTGTCAGCACTGCGCAGACCGCAGGGCAGCGCTAAGGTGAGGCAGTTATTAAGCCAGGCTAAGACCACCAGGGTTTAGGTTACAAATCATTCAGCCCTGCGAATGCGAGGTGATAGGGTACGTTGAGTCAATCAGCGGTCGAGTTTCTTAATGATGGATCTCTGGGGCCCTCTGGATGAGCAGGTTTGCGGGTTGAAGGTTGGACGTCGGGGGGTCAAACCGCATTCGGATGCGTAGACGAGAGGCGACTTTCATCAGGCGAGAACCGATTGGGCGAATGAGATAGCGGGCGCCCCCAGAGGCATGGATTGAGAGCCATGGATCCAAACTATCCTGCCTCCACTGAGTCCACCTTAATCAGCAAAGCCTAAGCTCTCTCTTTTTATAACCGCCGATCTGATTGCCCAACAGAAGCAGTGCCACGAAGTTGCTGATCATGAAGGCTCACAACACACTGTTACCCCCAGCAGGAAGACAGCGACTATTGCCTGGACTCTGACCAGGTATACTACTAGTCCCAGCGCTGTTCCCACTGCTCACACGCCCCCCACCGACGATGTAATGCACACAAACCTAGCGCATCAAGCTTCTACGTCGGTTCAAGCTACCATGATCCTCGGTAGCATGCCGAACAGATGGTAAGATTCTGACATCTAGACTTTATCTCGGTGGTCAGTGCTCCTGGAACGTTACTCGGCATTGCAACGTCGACCTGCTGTAGATCACTTCCTCGGTCTGTGAATCCGAACTCAAGCTTCGACTAGCTTCGGCTCAGTCTCACACGTCAGCCCCCGCACCCTGCTTTGTACAACCATCCTTTCACCTACCACATGAAGCATATCGAAACGAAAGTTCCACCTTAGCGAGGCCCCTTCCTTATCTCATTGGCAACGAGCATACTTGCCTTCAAAGCCATGGCCCGATTTGAGCCGTGGAGGGGCCGGGCATGAGTCGAGATATACTCTTCTGAAGCATCCCTAGTGCTAGACGTCCAGTTGGATCACAATTACGGCCGTAGCAGCCAAGTCATACGGCGCAGTTGGCCAGCGCCGTCAGCCTCCTAGCCTGCATGTCGGTTATACCCTGGCTAGCCTGGGTCTTGGTGTTGAGTTAGGAAGACGTGGACCACCTACTCCTCTGTATGCCACCTCCTTCGCTCGACTCTAAGTGAGTTGTGTGGTGGCCCAGAATGGCTGTGTCTTCATCGTTCGATAAGTACGAGCTTATGGAGTCCCCGCATAGAGCTGACAGTTGGTTTTCCCTTTCGTTTTCCCTTTTGCTTGCTTCTTCTCCAGGCCTTGGTGTGTCGAGTTTGCTGAAAGGGTGGCATCTTAGCCAATGACTGTTACGAAGATGATGGCTCTACTGTTGCCTTTCTTGAGTAAAAGTTGTGAGGTCAGAGGTGATGGTGTGGGGACTTGGTGTGATATAGAAACGGGCACGAGGAAGCGGATGAGGAGTTGAGCCCCGTAGGTAAGGTGGCAAAGGTCCATCAAGGTTCTAGGAGCTGATGAGTGCCTAAGGCCATCGTACTTACCAAACTTCGGGGTGTCTCCTTAATTTAGGTGCTGGGGAGGCTTACGGCGAAGTACATAGGAGCGGTGGGCTTACAACGGGATCCTACTCTGATTGCTTCACTAATAGCAAACATCCAACGGATGGCTACTTCACTGTGATTCACAGCACACCTCACTGGCCTCCTCGCATAGAAACAAGCCCTTATAGGGTACAATTAAATCATCTCTTTCACATCGAGCGTGGGGTAGAAGTTAACCCGCTCCCCTCCCAAGGGAGAGAGTAAGTTACGCAACAGTCGAGAGGATTTCAAGATATACTGACATTGCGAGTAGCCCGGGTGCAAATCCCGGCGTTCGAACGCCCACCGTGTTTCTTTTTTTCTTGTGTCCTTCTGTAGGTTAGCCGATTAGACAGCCATTCATCTCCTTGTAGCTGCCGAGGAAAATTGCTTTTACTTCACAAGGGTGTTGCTTCCCATTTTTGCGTTCATATTGATATTGCCCAGATCAACGTGAAGCCTTCCGTGATGTTGGTGCGGCACACCTGAGTTTAACCGCCACCAATCAATACTTTCATTACATTCTCTTAAAATTTAAGTTCCATGACTACTTGGTTCCCTTCAAGCTAACCATGTTGATCAGATCCATGTCCCTTGCATGACTAAATATTGAAAGTGTGATGCATTCAGCAAAATTGCATCTCATGAGTCCCCTGAATGACCGCCATGGTCCAGGCTCTTGGATCTCTTAGGGCTGATGATGGCACTTATTGGCTCCTCGGAACCCCTAAACACGCTAAAGAGGATCATCCGGACCCAGTCTCACGGTCCCCTAAATCTCCCCACAGTCACATCCCGTCGCCATTAGGACCCTTGTCTAACATCTTTGACGTCACGTTTGCCAACTCGCAGTGAAGGAAGGAAAAAAAAAAGGCTTACTTGCGTCAGCTGAGTTTTCAGCCGTTGCCGAGGGCTGGACAAAAGGTCTTTTCCCCTAGCCATGATACACTTTTCTATTTCACAATAGTAAGCAACGTGGGCATCGCGGAACATCATGTCGGATTTGGGAGATGTCGTCCGTGCCAACTACCGAGATGCCTTCGCTCAGGCCGTATCTGAAGGGCGAAAGCACCCGCTTGTCATTCCTTTTAGCACTCTGGGTCCTTTCATTGTGCCCACCGTCTGGCTCGCTATCCCGCATACGAAACGTCCTTGGTTGTACCAAACACGATGGCTTGTGGTAGCCTTCGTCTTGGTCTTCGATATCAATATTATTCGTTCTCAATCGAGTGGCAACGTGGCTTGCGCTTATGGATGCGGGTTGATGGCTCTTTGGGGGATCTTGTCAACACTGCATCTTTTGGTCTGGACAAGGCCGCAATTTGAGGCTGCGAGGGCGGTGAAGGTTGGGAAAGGTGAGACGAAGAGGGCGCTAAATGGCCGGACGGAGAGTGAGAATGGCGGTTTCAAGGAGAATGGACTTCGACACCGAAGAACGGACGAGTCTACCGAGGTTCCTGCATTAAGTCATACTGATGAGGAGTTCGAATGGGTTTGGCAGCCGTTCCCAGAGGAAGCGCCGTTCGGGCAGCGACTGAATTGGGCTTTCGACTTAACCACCAGTTTCCGGGGTATTGGTATGACTCTATAACACGAAGGGCAAAAAACAACTTCTAACTAACAATAATAGGCTGGAACTGGTCGTCAGACGCCGTTCCGCGACCTGAGATTCCTACCAAAATCCGCATAGGAGATTCCGTTGCCCTGCACTCAATGCCCAAGGTCTCCCGAAGTGGCTTCAAACGGAACCTCACTCAGCACGAATTCCTTTGGACACGCATCCGCAGTGTGGGCATCATCTATCTTCTCCTCGACTTTCTCGCCGTATTCATGGTGAAGGATCCGTTCTTCATCTTTGGCCCAGACCATAATTACCAGCTTCCCTCCCATCTTGACCGCCTGCCCGCTTGGCTACTGCTTGTTTACAGGGAGATCTTTTCACTCCTTGGAATATACGGTGCTATTGAGGCCATATTCAACCTACATGATATCTCGCAGTACTATCTATGGAGCTACCTCTTCCCTGCTCGTGGGGAACTCTGGCAGTACACTAACATTTTCGGTTCCTTCTCCCAGATACTGGACAGGGGGCTTGCTGGTTGGTGGGGATCGTGGTGGCATCAGACATTCCGACTTCAGTTTATCGCGCCCTTAACGTATCTCATCAAGCACGGGTACCTTACCAGGGGTAGTATTCTAGCCCAGGTTGTGGCATTGTATGTTTCTTTCATCCAGTCAGGTCTTCTCCACGCCTCAGGAAGTAGGTCTTCCATGCCTGAGACGAAGGTGTGGCGAGCACCAGTCTTTTTCTTCCTCCAGGCCACCGGCATTTTAATTCAGATCAGCTTGGCCCGCGTCGTCAAGTTCTGTTCTCCCAGCCTTCCCGGGGTCGTTTCCAGGGTGTTCAACCTACTTTTCACGCTAGTGTGGCTGCAGCAAACCTCCGTACCATTCATCAACGACCTCGCATCAACAGGTCTTTGGCTGCTCGAGCCCGTTCCCATTTCTCCTCTGCGATGGATGGGCTTTGGACACCCCAATGATCACTGGTGGCGATGGACTAGGGAGCAGTTCCCGACCTGGTATTCTGGTGGTAACTGGTGGGAGACTGGTATCGCCATGTAGACGGATATATAGGGTCAACTATCGATTAGCGAGGTTTTCGTGAGACATGAAGCAGTCTTGATGGAATCGGATTTTGGGATCTGCGGGCAAAACATAGAACAAGTAGAGCTCAGCAGCTAAACTAGATAGAGCATCGGCGATCGCGCTATACAAGGCAGAAGAATGTCCTACCAATATCTTCCTCGACTTTGAAGTTATTCCATATCCTTACGTATATTTCCGTCTCCCATGCTGCTTCGCCGAAGAAAGTCTGCCGGTCTGCGAGCGCAACCACGCCATGACTTCATGATATTTGGTCTGTTTCCGAGACAAGACTTTCATGAATGCAAGGGAAGCAATCCTAATTACAACCCAGTCAGCATCCAATACATTCTTTACTGTTATAATGGAGTCCACGTACAGCGAAACCTGGGCTCTTCGAACGTTGCACTCGTATTGTGGAAACCGCAACTTTCTCGACTTGCCAGTCAGGAGCATGAATGCAACGTCTGCAACCTTGGTGATGGTTCCTACGGGGGAAGCGGTGAGCAGTATGTCAGGGGTGGCGGAAGTGGGGAGGAGGCCTACGTATAATCAGGCTACTACTGGGTTGCTGGGAGTTCGGGAGGCAGCGGATATATGCCCACATCTTGTTGGCGGTCTCGCAGAGGGCGCCATGCAGTGAGTCCAGGACGGTTCGGGTGGAGTTGTGGGTTGTATCGAAGAACATTAGGTGGGACTGAATCTTGAAGGCATCTATGCTGGTCAGAGCTTCGTTATAGACCATAGCTTGGAACAGTTTGACTTACTAAGGACTTTTCGTTGGAAGTTCTGGCCAGGCGAGCGTCCAAAGTCGACGATGAGAGAGGTGGTAATGCCTGGTTTCGTTAGTATTTTGACTTAAACGAGTTAACTTAGCATGTGTTACCTAAACCGGCATCCCTTTGACGGTCCTTGCTAATCTCTAACGTCTGGCAGTTGATAAGTGTGCCACAATAGGGAAATCCTGATTCCCTTTCTACCCGTTGCACTGGTACACCCTCGAAACTCATCTCGAAATTGACGAGTGTCTTCTTTGCGCTTACCTGGACGCCATAGTCCGGAAGGCCCATGTGCATTGTCTTGACGAACCTCTCAGCCTTGTACCTATCTAGCGTAATAAGGAGAAAGTCGTCAATGAGTCTCAGGAGGAGACAGTCTGGACCACTAAGGAAGCTAAGATGCTGGTTTTCTAGGTCTGCATAGAAGTAGTTGCACAAAAAGGAGGATAGCACTGATCCTTGAGGGATGCCGATTTTCTGTCGATAGTACTTCTTGCCAACTTTGACAAGATTTTGCTCGACGTGTTCCGTTAGGAGGGCCAGTAGGTCCTGAACGCTATGCGTCTTTTGAACAGCACTGTCAACGAATACGGTATTCTTTTTCTTCCCTGCTAAGCCCGATTCGAGGCGTTTAGAGAAATTTGAAGAATGTCCATCAACAATGGCGGTGGCATGCCACCTACGGATAGCTTTCGAAGATGCTTGGGACCCTTCGACCATTGAGCGTTCGCCAGGCTTCACTTCAGCGTGCTTGGTGATGGTGTATTTGCTCTGGCTTGGAACGGAGCACATAAGCTTGACGACGGCTGCTTGAGGAATAGTATCAAAAGCGCCTTGGACATCAACCTTTGCGAAGTAAAGTCTCTCGCAATTAGAGCTCAGGCTCTCCTTGAAGGATTTCAGTCTAGTATAAATATCGCTCACAGAAAACATTGTTGAACCCAGTTTTGACGGGTTCAACCCCTAAGCACTGTTAGCTTGCCTTCCTATTGCTATTAAATTTCACCAACCTTCTCCAGTTTGAGAAGTGAGTGGACAGGTCCGAGGATAGAGTTGATGCTTGGCCCAAGGATTTTAGATCCTCCACGAGCTAAAGCTCTCCGCCTCAGGTTCGTGATAGGTCGAAGTTTGTCGCCTTTTGGTAATAGTCGAATTTGCGCAAATCCAAGGCGTCTCGACTGAAGCCTCTCCAATGCTTGGTCTACCTTGACTTCCTCAAACATTTTCTCCTTGAGGCTTGCCATTGAGGGCTCTGCTATATGTTTCCACACGTCATGGCGGAAGTAGAATACCTGGTATCGGTGAGTGTTGGATTCTGTGACGTAGAAGTTGCTGCGAATCAGAGGTATCAAAAGCGAATCAAAGACGTAATACAAAAACTCGTGGAAAATCTCGTGACGTTTAATGTTATCTGTTTTGCTAGGCTTCTGGCCCTGGACCCGAGGGGGTTGAAGCCACTTTATGTCATTGATCTATTAGTTGTTAGGTCAGAGCTCACTCGGATGTTGCTGGGTCATCGTACCTTCAGATCCTGGCAAATCTCATGGAGGGACATGGTTTCAAAGCGTCTCAGTTTTATAAAATGATCAACTCTACGCATTACTGTAGCCCTATTGTGAATTAGTACCTCGCTAGCACCCCAGAACGCATCTGGAATAATTTTTGACAACACAGCTTGACAAAACGCCGAGACGCTAGTGCAAGGAGTTGCCAGGTCTACTAGCGACTTGTATTGAGGCAAAGAGATAGCTTGGGTGGGTTGATGCTGCTTGCGAAGGTATCGATTGGGAGCATTTCGAGACTTTGAGGTCCCGATCAGGATAGATTGTGTGTGATTGACTTTGAGTGTCGATGTGGGCTCCCTTCTCAACTTCCCCTTTTGCTTGCGGTTGGGGGTGTCAAATACGCAAGGGCAATAGTGTCGCAGAAGTTCAATATATGAACAACGGCTGTGAAGAATCTGCAGGCGCTGCACTAGATGTTCTGCGTCGCCACGCAGTCTTTTCGGCACCTTTGGTAATCGAGGGGCTTTCTCCTCAGGCTTCTTCTGGAAAGCAGGTGCGATCTCTTCTTCTCTCAGAGTATAATCCTGAAATTTCTGGGCAGTTTTAAGGCTATCGACTTGTGACGTGAACACGTTATGAAGTCCAAATTGGCGTGGGAAGATATACATCATAATCTTGACCGTGTTTCGTCGCTGGTCGATATCAACTTGTGCATCGTCTGCCATGCCCTTGGAGTCGATAGAAGATGGTTTGTGAGGGCATCGGTTAAGAATGTCTAAATCTCGTCAGCAGGTTCATCGACTAAGCTAGCATTGAGGAACCATACGGATGTGTTTGAATCCTGTCTGCACCAGTCCCTTCGCCGTAAGGGCCGGTTTAGCATAGAATATCCTGCTCCGAACAAGTGTGATATCTCCTGGCTTTCGACCACCTTCTTCGACGGCCCTTCCCATTGATAGAGCACTTGAAGGCAAATCGAGCTCTGACAGAGGACTACCTATTGAAGATTAGTCAATTTCTCAGGTCAAAAGACAATATGAGGTACCCGTTAATTGGTGGTAATTGTGGAAGCCTGATTCTACAGCTATGTAGATGGAACAATCTAGCAGGAGATCGATCATCATTTTCTCTCCAGATTGGCCAAGTAGTGCAAGTAATTGTGGCCATGGAGCCTCCTTCAGAACCTCGACATGAGAGTTCGGATACAGGCTAAAGAGGCCTGGAATTGTGGTCCCTCCCTGGTCCCCTGCTCCACCGTTTCTTCTGAAGCCATCGCATAGTAGATGTTTGGGTCGCCTGCCAGCTTTCATGTCCCTCGAGAAGAGGAGCCAGATAACAAAGTCAACAATCTACCTAAAGCATTAGCTAACGATCACCGTTGTCGGAAAGGGGTATGAACCTCTGACTGGGAGAATTTACATCCTGAAATTCCATTAGAAATCGAGACATAAGATTCGTCTCCCTTCTGGGAGAAGGAGAGCCACTGCTCCCACCTCGTGTCTTGAACATCGAGCTGCGGTTTACAAACGCAAACAAGGGAAGTATCCAAGAGACGTGAAAGTTGGTCTTCTGTCACGCTAAGATGTTCTCCCTGGCCCAGAGATACTATTTTTTTCCGTCGAAGCCTGGAACCACTCGGAAGCCTGGAGAGGATATGCTCTCTGAGCGTAGTTACACTGGCATAACAACGCTCTAGCAAGTCCCGTCGCACGGGGGTATCACTGCTGGAAATCCTCCGTCTTTTGAAATCCGACGTGTCATTATCGGTCTTCTTACGTTTCGAGCCTCTTGCCATTGTATTTGAGCGCGATTGGATCTGTCATGTCGCGACAATTGCAAGGTGGATTATCATGATTTCGCCTGGGAAAGCCACACTAACGATGTTGTAAGGACTAATGGTGGCTGCAGAGTAGCGGGTGGGAGTGGCTGATTGGGTTCGGGGGCTTGGCCTGATCAGGATAAGACCCCATTTCTAGCCGCGCCAGCGCGAAAGCCAAGCTGTGGGTCTATTTTTATTCATAGCCTCGTCAGAATGTCTCAACGGCTGCCAACAGAAGTTCAGATGGTATTCAGTAATTTCAGGAACTGTCTAGGTAGACGGTCCAGACGAAGGCGGATGTTAACTAATGTGACAACGGTTCCCTGTATGCATCTATGAGATGGCCGCAGAAGGAGACGAGAGTGCAGAATCAGAAGCACCATCTGCAGCAGCAAGGGGGGTGACAACAGGAACCGGACGGGCAGCCAACTGGACCAAACAACGTTGATGCGCCCAGATGACACGAGCGATTGAATAGGATCATGGACATGGGACACCCCGGATCTGCAACTCGTCTCTGGGGTATCGATAGGCGTGGCAACGGGATTCCATCTTTTTTTTTCTGTTCGGGACAATCGGGAGATGCAAGGAAGAGCGGGAATTTCAGCCCTCATCAGACGCAAGCACGAGCACACCACAAGTAGAGCCGGAGAAGGGGAGGCCGAGCATGTAATAATTAGAACCAGGATCAGGGAAGTCAGCATCGCCTACGTCGAGGCTATGTACGAAGTTCAAAGTAGGGTCTCCCTATGTAGGGCCTATATGAAAGGGCTAAGTATGGACACGAGAGTGAGAGAAGAGGGTGCGGGCGGGCACCATCAGGCTCAGAGAAGATAGCGCATCCATGGATCACATTTCTGTCACTGCAGGTTTATGGGGCCTGGACGTTGGATTCCCAGGATCAAGCGCTTCTGGAATAGTAATTTGGATCCATTCTTGAGGCACGGCGAGGATGGTTGTCCAAGAGTGGGGGAAGGTTGTACATGGGGGCCGCTGACGGGAGAGTTTTCAAGGGGACACACGACCGAAACGGAGGGGAACACAGCATCAGGTACCGGGCCTGATTAGAGCTTACCCGGCTAACTGGGGTTATATTGGACAAATTGGACATTGTTGAGAGGGCGATGAATTGGACGGCAATTCAAGGGGAGACGGGAGGGTTTTTCCCAGGCCAGGATCAAGTCGTCGGTCGTCACTGATAGGTGCCCAGGAGGTGGCCGCTCATTGTCGCAGCGATCCCCCCTGAACTCGCTGACGAGCCCTTGTATGGACGGGTTCGACGGGCTGATGCTGGCCACACGAGACGGGCAATTGGAAAATCTGTGCAGCGCAGTATGAAGCCCCAGAAGGATTGGATAGCATCATCCCTTTGCTTCCCCCCTCAAATTCATGCCGTCAATACTCCGTACTGCGTATAGGCAAAGTGTAGGATCGCCCTGATAATGCTTGATATGAAGAAGCTTCAGTTTTTGACCTGGCCAATGCCGTGTTTGAGACCAATGTCGCATTTCATCCGCTAAAACGCATGGTCAAGCCTCTCCAGCCACGCGCCTCCCGGCCACAGTACACTTGGGGGGGGGGCGGGCAGCTCACAGCAGCACAGCGGTGGAGGCCACAGGAGATCAGCAGCAGGTCCTGAGACCCCTAATGCCGGAGCAGGCCATCTACCATAGTAAAGTTCACCCAATATCGAACTGCATCGAAACCGCATCTGCCAGCAGTACGCAGCAGCAGCATTACGCAGCCAGCCCCCCCTGTTGAACGGGCGTCCAGGTTCCATTCCGTCTCGCCCTGGAGTTGAGGTGAAGTTGTACTGATCGACAGCTCTACAGCAGAGTGGCTTAAGTGCCTAGCCTCAGCGACCACAGCAGCCCTGATAGCCCCAGCAGGCCAGCGGATGACAACTCCAGACGCCTTCCAATCATCCCTCTCGGCCACCACCCGTCGCAACCAAGGGGCCAACGCCAACGCCAAAGCCAACGCCAACGCCAAAGCCAACGCCGGCAAGTACTACAACCTCCAGTCCACTCTCCATTCCCAGTACACCACCGCCAACGCCAACGCATCGATGCTCGCTGCATGGGTCTCCAGTACCTGCCCCCCGACCAGTCGCTCCGCCCTGCGAGCCTGACCGGATGCTCAGGCCACCATGGTCCTCGACATGGACATGGACCTTGACATGGAATCGGACCCGCGAGACGGCCATGTCGAGCCTCACCACAACCTCCACCAGCTGCATCTTGATCAACTCCAACACCGCCGAGGCCACTCCCGCGATCACTCCCACACCCATCCGCCGCATCTCGAGTTCGACCCTGGTGACCAAGTGTTAGATCATCATCCACACCGTCTACAACACCAGCACACACACCATAGTCTTCACCCTCGCGATCCGAGCCTTCCTCCCCATTTCCACCACCCCGAAACCGACCATCACGAAGACGACGACGACGACGGTCGGTATTCCGTACCCCCTGCGTCCTTCGCCGCCACGAACAACGACTCCATCACCTCAAACGCCCAGCATGCCTTCCCCCCCGTGAATCCCGACGACTTCTACCAGAGCTATCGGGCCCTTCACTTTACCAACAACCCCGACACACTCCCCATGGCGGCCTCCGTCCCGCGTCCATCGTTGCGATCCAACGGTGATGGGACCACTCCAAAGCATCCCGTTATGACGAGCACGAATCGCAACCTCCGCGGGAATCTGCGTTCAGCTTCGAATCCAGTAGATAACAGACCTGCTGCCGTGGGGTACAAACCGTCGTCCTCTCCTGGACATCCTAGCGTGAGGGACCTCAAGAAACGCTTCGATCAGAATGGCGCTTCGTCGTCCATCCCGCGTGCTCCTACGCACCTAGGCACTGCGGCGCGAGTCAAACGTGATGGTGGCAGCAGTACACAACCGCGCAACGGTGCGACATCCTACTCGACCCTACGCACCGGAGTCACGCAAAACTCATCCGCCGAGACACAAAATCCTTCCACGTCTCCTCGCTCTCAGAGGTCCAGGTTTGTCGCAGAGGATCAGGTTTCAAGCAACTCGCAGTCATTTGCAAGCCGCATAGGCAAGCCTCGAAGCTCCGTTAGCGGAAACCCAAATGCCTCCAAGTCCATGACAAACCTTGCCCCAAAATCCCCCCCGCAACCACAACTTCCATCTTCTCCAACGCATTCTCGCTCGCAAGGTCTGCTGTTCGGCGAGATCCTGCCGGAACAGCACGATCCCTCCGTTGCAGGTTATGGAATTGAGGGCGTTCGCCCGCGGAGGACGTCGGAATCTGGGCTTCAGCATCCCTGGTCCCACCAGCGAAGTTTATCTGACCCAGATGCAGAACCTTCGTCCCCCAGCCTTTGGTATCGTAGTCTCAACGGGGACGGTGTTGAAGGCCAACGTCAACACGAGCCCGCTCAAAAGGGCCATTCACGGTCCCAGAGTGATGTTCCAGCATCAAAAACTACACTTCCCGTCATTCGAAAACCAGCTACTCGACGACCTCCGAGCTCGAACGGCTCCGCACCCGGCTCCGTATCAAAGCTTCCTCTCTCTGTCAGAAAATTGAGTAGCCCGACTGGCTCTTCAAGCCCATCATCAACACGATCCAATTCGCCTTCTACCCTTAAACGACCACAGGCGAATGGTCGCACGTCAAGAGCAGGCAGGTCCACGGGTCGAGCGAAAACTTCGACCGCCCGAGCGAAGACACCTACACAAAGCACTGGCGGTCGAAAACCAGCTCCTCGGGCTTTGGTCACACCGAGCAATAATAATAGACTCCAGGCCAATATAATTGCACCTCCGCCTAAATTGTCTCCTCCACTGCGAAGCTCACGGCCGCGACAACCGGTATCTATGGCATCCACAGCAAGCTCACGGATGAAAGCTGTGGATAGAGCAAAATCCCCAAACCCTATCTCTCGACCACCTACCAAGATTGCTGAGCCAGCAACGCGTCGCCGCAAGATCTCCGTCGGTCCCATCGACTTCGAACAACGCCGGGAGCACATCCGACTCGCCTATACTAAGTCTATTCGCGAGAGCCAGGCACTGGAAGCACGTCAGCAGGCAGCGGATCGGAGGCGGAAAGAGATGGAGGCTGCTGCAAGGGCCAAAGCTGCTGCTACTGCGGCCGCCCTCTCTGCAACGTCGACGCCCGAACCATATATCCCGAATACCTCCGATGACGCCGATATTCCGTCTATCCCTACGTTTCGAGGCCCTGCTGTGACAGAACCGTCTCCAACCCAAGATGTGCCTCCTGTCCCAGATATTCCGGCCATTCATAATCTTTCTCCAACTGCAAATACCCCTACGACACCGGAGCCTGCAAGTATTCCAGAAGTTCCTGCTGTCGTCGATGTCGATGCTCGGAAAGAGATTGAAGCTGCTAGAGACGCATCCGATAACACCCCCTTACCCTCTCCAGGAGGTTCATCTATAGTACCCGCTGACTTCGCTGCCGCTCTACCGCCAGATGCTCTCGCTATCTCTATAGAACCAAAACTCGACTCTCCTGTGGCAGAACTCTCACATCCGGACTTCGATTCCCCTACACTTGGTATACCTGGCGGATTTCCTACCCTCGCCAGTCCTCCTGCCACTGCTGAGGAGCGTCCTCAAACTGCCATCTCCACAACATCAGCAACTACAGAGTTTGACGGTGAGGCTCAAACAGCACCCCCAGTTCAGGCGCAGTCACCACTGGAGGTTCCCATTACTATCGTTAAGCCGCCTAGCCCACGAGCAGCGAGTCCGCCTCACCCAAGAGTCGAGTATCAGTACCCCTTCCAGGATGAGCCCGATTCTCCCGATCGGCCAGAGACAAGTCAGGACACGGTCCAGGCATCGCACGAGCCGATCTCAATGCACCTTCAAGTCGAGTCTCCGGTAATTCCAGGCGCATTCGATGATGGCTTCGATACAGACCGCGAAATTCATTCCGAGGTCCCGTCGCCATTTGAAACCACAATAACCATATTGCCTCCTTCGGATGATGTACGGCCTGATGACCAGTCCGAGGAGGTGATACCATTTCCTCGCATGGAAACGAATTACGAGTCCGATTGCCATTCCGAGCCAGAGAAAGATGGAGACAGTGAACACCACGACCTACACGATGATGAAGGCGCAACTACCGATGCTTGCACAGAAGAGACAGACGATCATAATAGAACAGAAGACTGTAGATCTGAGTCGCAATTTGACGACCAGATTTCATCGCACCGTGCTTCCACATGCGAGTCTTCGGAAGCTGAAGCTGTGGATGGGCTTCATTACGCTGCTTTCGATCAACAACAGACTCCGGACACTTCAAGGAGCTTAATGGTTCCGACACTGTCGGCGGCTGATAGAACAAGCCAGCTGTCTGCATGGACGGACTTCTCAATAGAGAGCGGTAATCTCTCCGATGCGACACGATCACCAGCACTACAAGACGCCGATGATGACTCTGCATCCGGATACGCCACCATCTTCGAAACTAGGTCGATTCACAGGGAAAGCCGACCAACATCTCGGCCTCAGGAGTCATTCTATACTCAACCAGAAATGCGACCCTCAATAGATTCAGCTCGGTCATTGAACTATTTCAGCCATCATCATCTCCCTGAGCTCGATACAGGAGACGGGTTTTCGATTCCGTATCTATCGAAAAGAACAAGCAAGAATTATTCCTACGTCCCTTCGCCGAACCATGAACCGCCTCCCATTCCGACCCCAGCTTCTGGATCCGCTTGTAATTCGCAAAGGACATCAGGGGTCTTTTATGAGCAGTCGCAATATGGAAGCACTTTCGTCAACTCAGAGCGAGGGAGCGATGATTACATTCCGGCTGTGGCAACTCCGCAATCGATTGATACTGCCTCTCTAGGGACACCAGATCAATACTTTCCTAGTACGACTGCTGTCGAAAGCGACGTGAAGCCAGAAGCTAAGGATAAGGACAAGAGCGAGCCCACTGGAAAAGAAAAGAACCGCTTGATTCAACGACGTAACGTCATCAAGGAGCTTGTCGACACCGAGGCAGTCTTTGTAAGGGACATGAATATTGTTGAGGAGATCTACAAGGGCACAGCAGAAGCTTGCCCGAAACTAGATGGCAATACCGTCAAGTTGATATTCCGTAACACCGACGAGATCATTAACTTCCACACTTCATTCCTCTCACAGATCAAAGAAGCCGTCCTCAGTGTTTACGCGCCACAGGGCCGACGCTCGGCTCTTTCAAGAGAGGGATCTTTCATGTCCGAAACCAGTCACTTCAACCCGGCAGACCTAGATGACACCAAGGATCGTGCGACTGCAATTGGTCCCGTTTTCAAGGCCAACATGGAAAGGATGAAACTAGCGCATGAAGGTTTCTTGAGGAACAGTGATCATGCTGCGAAGCGACTCATCCAAATCCAGCAAGATCCTACTGTGAAAGTGTGGCTCAATGAGTGCAATGAGGTGGCAAAAGATTTGACAGCCGCTTGGGACTTGGATTCTTTGTTGATCAAGCCCATGCAGAGAATCACAAAATATCCCAACCTCATTGTTACCTTACTACAACATACGCCTAAGGACCACCCCGACCGGGAGGCTCTGATCTCAGCGAAAGACACCCTTGAGACAGCGATCATTGAGATCAATAAGACAAAGAAGAATTTCGAGCTTGTGGGACAGATCGTTGGCAGGAAACGAAAAGAGTCTGATGTCAAGGCTGGCTTCGCACGAGCTTTCGGAAAGAGAGTCGATAAACTCCAAGCATCGGCTAATCGACCTCCGGAGGACGCAGACTATGCTAAGCTCAACGAGAGGTTTGCAGATGACTATCTTCGGCTCCAGGTCGTTCTCCGAGATGTTGAGTTCTATACAAGACAGGTGTCTGCCTATGTTCACGAGTTCCTGCAGTACTTATCATCCATCGAGCTGGTTATGAGACTTCAACCTGGAAACTATCCCGAGTTAGAGAGCAAGTGGGTCCAATTCAACATTTCAATACGGGATCTCGAGAAGGTTGCTCTTGAGGAACATGTGAGTTGTTTGCCCTTGACCTGTTTTGTTTATCCTACTCACAGTTACAGTTATCCCAAGTCCGAAAGCACGTCATTGAACCGTTTGAACTTGTGATCAAGGCCTATGGAAACCCGTCCCTTGCGATGAAGAAACGTCAAAAACGGCGCTTGGATTTTGAGCGATACGAACAGCTTAAAAAGGGCGGCAAGAACGCCGACTCCAAGCTGAAGGAGCTAGTAGAGCAATACGAAGCTCTTAACGACACCCTAAAGAAGGAGTTGCCGAAACTTTCGTCCCTAACAGAGAAGGTTGGAAACATCTGTCTTGGAAATTTTGTCAACATTCAGGTGAAGTGGTATGGGATCTGGAAAGATAAGATGAAAGTTGTCCTAGGGGATTGTCCCGACATACCCGACCTCCAGGAAGTCGTGTCGACATTCCAAAGGGACTTTCCATACGCGCAGGAACAAATTGCCAACATTGGTATCTTAAATCCTACCTATAGGGGACGGATGTCGCAGTCAACGACAGTCAGTGTGGATGAATCATTACTTAAGGTTCGCTCCCGACCATCGGACATTGACTCAGCACGCGGCCGGGGCCTGTCACTCAATGGCGACCAAGCACCGATGCTTCCAGCGCCTGACTTCATCAAGCGCAATAGTGGCTCGTTTACAATGTCTCCAACAAGCGCAGGGCCGTCAGGGACCGGGACGATTCCAAGCCCACATCAGTACTACTACCGGGATTACTACACTGGCATCGGTTCTCACCAACAGGGTGCAGCATCGCCTTTATCGCCGGAGGTCCCAGGAAGCTCGAGGTCGTTTGCTGCCTCCACAAGGCCAAGTACCGGACGGAGTTTTGACTCTGGGGGAATTCCGAGACAAAGTTCAGAGTCGGCGACTCATCCCCCAAGAGACTCCAACACGACATATAGTTCAAACTATCCTGGGCCAGAGGGTCGCAGATTCTCCGGCCTATTCCACTCTGCACTCCCGTTACCAGACGGGCCAGACGAGAGCCAACGGTCATCACGGGCGTCCTCGCGGGAGCGTCCCCCGGCAACAGATGGATACAACGTGCTCTGGCTGGCAGCGTCGCTATTTGAGTTCAATATTGCGACGACGAAGCATGAAGCTGGTTATCCTTACCTGATCTACCAGGCTGGCGAGGTAAGTCTTTCAGCAAGGTTTCGGGTCAGATGCCACAAGCTAACTGGAGTGTTAGATATTTGATGTTATCGCCGAAAAGGGCGAGCTCTGGCTCGCAAAGAACCAGGACGACCCTTCCGACCAAGTAGGATGGATCTGGTCAAAACACTTCGCTAAACTAGCTGATGCATGAATGCGATGAAAAGCGGGCAAACAAACGGCGTTGGCGCGCAAGTAACAAAACTAAAACAGGAAAATGGAGTTTTTCTCCATTAAAACTATATAATGCATCAAGAGGATATGTACCAAGGTTCCCAAGACGAAGGAAGGCGTTATTTCAACGGCATTGCAACTGAAGATTCGAGGGGGATCGGCAACGAGGGCTCGGCCTTTGACTCCTACTTCTTCGCTTCTACCTCTTACCTTTTACTTTTTGATTTCGGCCTTTTTCACACTAATTTTCATTTGTTTGGACTTTTATCCTCCTCTAAGGCTAGGAGTAGGGTTCACAGCCAGTATGGGTTGATGGAACCGTCTCTGGACGAGGAGATAAAAGAAGGGAGCCCGGCGTTCAGAAAGAATACCACAACTACACGTGTATGTAAGATTTCGGAAATTTTTGGCCCAGCAGAGGAGGGAGCGAAGAGTCGGAGGCTCGCGTGCTGAGCGTTAGGAGCATGAGATGAGTTAGAGTTGAGATGAAGATACCAGAGTAAATGATTTTGATCATGATTACGTATGATGTTTCTAGCGAGTGATGTCAAGTCATGGATCCATCTTCGTACTTTATATACGTTACCCAGATGGATAGTATGGAGTCAAGTGGTGGATCCAAGGATCCACTGCGGTAGCGATGATATTCCCGGCTCCATTTGGAGGTACTGGTGTTGGTGTTGTGGAGCTTGGAATATGGAGAACCCGTTGATCTACGGTAATATTGTAAGGCTGAGATACAGTAGTTGATCCCTAACATCAGAGCGTATTGCTGACAGCATCACATCTCCTTGGCTAGTGCATGACAGGGGGGGTAACGTGCTAGCTATGCTTTCTGGTGTCGCAGGGGGCTGAGTCTGTCTCGCCATCATCGTCCTAAGAGGCGGGATAGATCCAAATACATTCCAGAGTACTTCACAGAGGTTTAGAAAAGCAATTAAGCTTCCCCTGATCTTCGACGCGGCTAGACTACTTTAGCCCTGCACAAGCCCCATTGGAGAATGAAGCATGCCCACTGTCAGTGGATTCCCCTTTTCGCTTGGAGGTGGGGGACAAGGACCAGAGGAGGCGTGATGTGAGACAAGGAAAGGCACGCCCAAATAAGCCCAAATAATAAGCCAAGGATATGCCAGATACACTCTTTCTTTGCCTTCTTCTGCTGAAGAATCCAAAGTTATGAGGAGTCTTCCATCATCGGCTGGTTCTTAGATCTCGCTCGTTTCGTCTCGCTTTAGCCCATGTCAACCCTCGCTCCATGACCCACCCGACGCGACGCCTTTCGTCATGGCACCCCCCAGAGCCGGAGCGCGATCATCGCATCCTCCCACCATCTCCATCTCTCCGCCCTCGACCTCTTCATCCCGCTCAGGCTCGCCCATCCCAACGCCAATTGACACGGCCAGCGCATCTCGCGAGAGCTCGCCCGCCATACGAACGCCTACGTCGTCGGATTCGAGCAGCGCTGTAGTGATTTGGCCCGTGAGGAGAGGACATCTTGATCATGAGGGGGGGCCGTTTCTAGATTACAACGACGACGACGACGACGACGACGAAAAGGACGATCCTGCGAATATGGCGAGCTGGGTAGGGCAGCCGAGTATTAGGGGCAGTTCAGAGGCGGTGCGGATGGTGCTTTTGTCGTTTGTTACGATTGGCATTACGTGTGTGCTACTCCTTTGTCCCAATCCGAGGTCTATAGCTAACTCGTGGAGCTTCACAGCTTCACTTGGGGTATAGAGATGACCTGTACGTAGGCCCCTCCCCTTTCATCGAATTCAAGTCCTAACCGCGCCACCTAGACTGCACACCATACCTCCTCAACCTCGGGCTCACCAAGAGCAACACCTCCCTCATCTGGATCGCCGGCCCGCTGTCTGGCTTGATCGTCCAGCCCATCGTAGGCGTCATCGCCGACGAAAGCAAATCAAAATGGGGCCGACGGCGACCTCTGATGGTCGTCGGCGCGCTGGTTGTCGCGGCCAGCTTACTAGTGCTAGGGTTCACGGCCGAGATTGTTGGGTTGGTGATTAGTGAGGAGAATGCGAGGGCGCCGACTATTGTGCTTGCTGTGTTGGCGATTTATGCGGTGGATTTTGCTATCAATGCGGGTATGTCTTGGACCTCGAAAGGGCTATGTCGCGGTCATACTGATTGGGGTAGTTATGTCGTGTTCGAGGAGTCTCATTGTTGATACTCTCCCTATCGAGAAGCAGCAAACCGGAGCGGCATGGGGTAAGTCAACCACCTGGCCTCCTCTCACTGAACATGAGACTGACACTGCTCAGCAAGCCGAATGAATGCCATCGGCCACATGTTCGGTTATGGCGCCGGAGCAATCGACCTCGTCCAGATACTAGGCCCATCCCTCGGCGACACGCAGTTCAAGCAACTCACCGTCATCGCCAGTGTCACCATCCTCGCCTCCACGACCCTCACTTGCTGGGCCGTCACCGAGCGCGTCCTCGTCACCTCCAAGCCCGCCAAGCACAAGGGCCGCTTCAAGGTCTTCCGCCAGATCTACGCGACGCTGCTGCACCTACCGCCGCGCATCCAGGCTATCTGCTGGGCGCAGTTCTGGTCCTGGATCGGCTGGTTCCCCTTCCTGTTCTACAGCACCACTTGGGTTGGCGAGACATACTTTCGCTATGATGCACCAGCTGATGCGAAGGAGTCGGATGATGCGCTGGGCGATATTGGCCGTATCGGGAGTACCTCGCTCGTCATTTACTCCGGCATCACCTTCATTGGCGCGTGGCTATTGCCGTTATTAGTCCAGTCGCCCGAGGATAGCTCTTACACCCGTCGACCACCGCGGCTCATTGCAGGGTTTCTTGAGCGTTTTGATAAGATGAAGCCGGATCTACTGACGACGTGGATCTGTGGGCATTCGCTGTTCGCCATTGCCATGTTCATGGCCCCCTTTGCGACGAGTTTCCGCTTCGCGACAGCTCTCGTCTGCCTCTGCGGCCTGTAAGCCTCCCCCCTTCAGTGATCCCCTTTGCTCATAGCTAATATGCTGACAATACCAGACCATGGACCATCGCCATGTGGGCGCCAACCGCGTTCCTCGGCGTCGAAGTCAACAAACTCAGTGGCGCCGCCGACACGCACTCCTCCTACTGCCGTCTCTCCGTAGACGACATCGAGCTTCACGAACGGACGTCCGACGACGCCCCGCTCCATCTCGAACACGGGCCCGACGCCGCCCCGCCGACCACCTCTACCGGCGAGCTCTCAGGCATCTACTTCGGCATCCTGAACATCTACACGACCCTCCCCCAGTTCGTCGGCACCTTCATCTCCGCCATCGTCTTCGCCATCCTAGAGCCCGGCAAGAGCCCGGAGTTGGCCGGTGAGACGCCCGAGAAGCATGCGCAGACGGACGGGCCCAACGCCATTGCGGTGTGCTTGTTTATTGGGGCCATGAGTGCGGTTGTCGCGGCGTTTGTGACGCGGAGGTTGAGGGTTTTGTAGGATAACGTGTGTCTGTATGATATGTAACAAGAAGGGCGTTGGGTAGACCAGGCGTTAGAAATCTTGTAAGGGGCGCTGGCGCGGGGAGTGTGAATGAGGAGTTCTGTAAAGGCTTTCACGGGATACACAAGATCAGAAATGATAAAATAATAGAGACGAATCAGCCACCACTGAAGACACATCCTCTAATACAGGAAATTTATAGAACTATGTCCGGGGCATCACATCTACAAAAAGGTCGCTTTCGGGGGTATCCTTTACCATTTCCAATCCACCACACCCTCCATCATGATCTACCAGTTCCGTACTTAACTATTGTCTCTCTCCCCCACCCTTTATTTATCCTTGTCATTCTCGTTCTCCGAAACCTTCTCCCACTCGTCCTCCGTACTAACACTGCTCTGCGTCCCAGGCGCAAGCTGCGCCGTCACTGGCGCACGATGCTTCACCTCGCCCTGCGTCTCCACCGCCTCAACACCCGCCTCGGCAACATCCTCACTCTCGGGGGCCGGTTGCTTCTCTGCAATAGTAGTCGTCGTCTCGACCTCCGTCTCACTGTCCTCCGTCACTTCGGGCGGCGCTGGCTTCTTTGCTTCCTCGGCGCGCTGGTGGGCGGCCAGTTCGGCGGCGAACCAGTTGATGCTCCACCACAAGCCGGCGCACAGGATGGAGAGGATCACGCAGTGGATGCTGTACGTGGCGAGGAGCAGGAGGAAGAGCACGAGCTGCAGGGCTGCAAAGGAGAGGTTTGTGGCTTTGAGGAGGGTAGACGTGGGGCCTGGAGTGAAGATAGATTCCCAGAGATCGACGACGAAGGAGGCCATGGTTGCGTTTTGAGGGTTAGGGGGGTATCTAATGCGGTTTATCCGTGTACTGCGCGAGGTCCGTTCTGGCAGAGGTAGAAGGGTTATCGATGCTGTCGGAGCTGTCGGTCGGTCGGTGTGTTATGTATTCAAGGCGGTCGCTGCCTGGCGACCGCTTATTGCTGCTCGGTTGACGTGGAAGCAAAACTGGCTTGATTCTCTCACAAACAACAGCGTGGCGTCTTTGGTGCCCGCTTTCAACGTCCAACGTGTCCACAAGAAGACGCAAAAGAAAGCTGTCGCGATGGAGATGCTGGAGGTGATCGGGTGCTGTAGCTGCCTTAGTGGGTTGATGCCTGTCCTGAGGGGCAGCATCATCGGGGTCCGGCGCAGCAACGACGCCATGCAGGTGGTGTGCTTACATAAGGGGATGCTTTGGGATGGCGGGGGGGGGGGGGAATGTGATCACTGAAACCCAATGCAATGACGCGCAGCGTGTGATGCGCTGTAAGACGGCAGGGCAACGAAAGCACAAAGCCCAACAAAGGCCTGAGAGCAGCCGCCAGTACCAGCGCCAGCGCCAGCGGATGCATAGAGGACAGACAGCCTTGCCTCGTCGCGTCTTTTGTTTTCTTTTCTCTTTTGCCTCAAGTAGCTGTCAATACAAAGAGAGTCTGTTTGCTTATTATCGTGGCTGTTGTCGCTTTGATCGCTTTGCGCCTACAGGTTTCGCCGTCTTCACTGTCGACTTCTCCATGGATTCGCCTTTGTCGCAAGAATGTGTCGATCCGGAATTGCGGGAGGAGGGAGCCGCTGTTCGACCCGCGGTTGAGACATTGAGACGCTGGAAGGGTAAGGAGCCGGCTACATCGACTACCCGTGAGCGAGGCCCTCTTACGCTCATGAAGCTGCCCGTCGACATTCTGAGGTTGATCTTCAACGAGGTGCGTTCCTTTGGAACTACCCTAGACTGCGATCGTCACCCAAACTAAGAATGTCTAACCAGGTTGCCAGCCACAGCAGAGGGGATCTTCTAGGTATACTTGCTGCCAATTCAACCCTCCACAACCTCGCAGCTCCCTATATCCACTCATCCTTCGATATTGTGTGGCCAGACGAGTCCGATATCTTCGCAAACCAGGGTGTTGATGCCCTCACGCATGGCCTAGCTACCTATACACTAGGTAGTCAATTTGGGCCTACGATACATAAACTGCACGGACACCCACGAACTGGGCGACAGGTATTTCGTACCAACTATGCGCACTTCACTCGGAGCTTTTGTATGGGGAATGGCCCGTCTCGGTGGGTGTCAGACTACTCCATCGGGACAGAGAGCGGCAAAATGCTCAACACCCTTGTGGCTTTAGCCATCCAGAAGATGGTTAACCTCGAGACTTTCAAGTGGGATATGCCCACAGGCTTGTCGTCAGACGTCTTCATGGCGCTGGCGTCGCTTGACGCTCAGTCCGATGAACACCCGTGTAAGCTGGAGCAAGTCTGGGTTCGCTGGCACGATAGCGACTCGAATGGTGCCTCGACTTCTGACTCCAACGCGTTTGTCGACGAAGCGCCACCGCCGCCGCCCCCCCAGCCGCCGTCTCCCCCTAGCAGCGAGTCTGAATCCATTGGCAGCCTCCACCTGAATACCCAGCAGTCGCGAAGAAGAGTACCCTACTGGGAAAACGAGGCTCAGTATCCTACCTTTAGTGTTCTTCCTTCCTTGAAGAGCTTAACCGTCTTGGACATCGACCAGCTCGCCTACCTTGACGAGCTATCCGTTCTAATCGAGAGATCGAGGTCAGTTCTTAAGGAGCTTCGACTTAGCGTCGCGGCCAAGTGCAAAGACCAGGATTTCGTCGAGGTGAAAGGAGACCAGCACAACCTGCAGCAAGTTGACCACGAAGCTCGTTGGCCGGGTGAGAGCAATATTGGTGGTCGTCGGCTAGGTGGAGTCCTTGGAGTCGTCCTTGGGCGAGTGTACGACCTCCGAAAGCATTGGCCAAGACGTAGCAAGGACAAGACAAACTCAATCGATGACCCTGTTGAAATCTTGTCGTCAGATGCAGGGACGCCAGGCAACGGGGACATTCCAGGTGGCCCGGAGGCTGATTTCGAAATCGAGGAGGTTAATTGCACCAACATTACCCAAGTCGGAGATTCGAGCAACACAAGCACTCTGAGGGGCCAACCAACTAACCGTGATGGCCTCCCAATAGAGCAAAAGAAGAGCGAAGCCTACAACGACGCCGTGACGGACTTAGGGGACAAGCTGGCCCTTGAGCGTCTCGAGTTAGGTAGGATACCGTTGCATACACGGCTGTGCGCCCAAGCGTTCGACTGGACAGTCTTGACGTCTTTGACAATACTGCAATGCCCAGGCCAGGAGAAGCTTTGGAGGGCTCTCAGGCAACAATTTGGACCAACTTTGATCAACACTAGACCTCGCCGTGGGTCAAGCAGACAATCATCGAGGAAAACTTGGCAGTGGCACTTGAAACTGAAGTACCTTCATGTTGATGTCACCACGTTCTCTCTAATGAACTTCCTCAAAGAGACATTGGCACCAAATTCCCTTGAAGTCTTGTTCCTGCATGACCGTAGGCGCACCACGACTCCACCTGTACCCATTGGACAGATCTTTGCCGGGCCCCTCAAGAGGCAGTGCTCCAGCCTCAAGAAGCTTCTGCTAGACAGCACGCATCCTGACAAGATAACCAATATAGGAGACTCCCGAAGGATGAGCTGGGCCTTGACCTCGGAAATGGTTCTATACGTGACCAGCGGGAGGATGGGAAGCCTGCGGGAGCTATCCGTCTCTATTGAGTCCTCAGACTGGGTAAGAGCAGTTCATCCCATCTCCAACATCGTATATGAGCCACTCAGCACTGACTGACCACTCGACTAGCACACGTTTCTCCAGAGGTTACCCAATATTCCCCACCTTACCTCCCTCAACCTCCCTAGTGTGGGGAGGGTTGGCACCATCGTGGACTCCGAGGAGCTTGGTTTACAGGTGGTAGACGTGATCACTTTGCGGCCCGAAACTCGCCTCCGTTTCCTAGGAATCAGAAACGTGCGATTCGAGATCGTCGAATCCCGCCATAGATTTCCGGGCTCAGAACTGGGTTCCGCGGGCAGTGATGATGACTCGAGTGCCAGCTACTGGTCGGGTTCGCATCCTGTATCCTCTGACGAGGCTGTGGATGACGAGGAAGAGATACCCCCCAGCGACAACGACAGCGAAGTAGAATCTCACGCCTCTAGGAGGGTTACATCTGATGACGTTTCTTCCCGAGGCCCGGCCCAACCAGAACCGACAACGACATATCGCCTTCGTGAAATAGTGTCTTGTGACGACAAGGTCGCCATCTTCAGGGCCGGACACGGGAGGTTGTAACTAGGGAGTCAAATAACTCAGCGAATCGGCTTTGAATAACGACAACCGGCATGAGTTCTCCCGCAGTAGTAGCAAATCCGTGATTTGAGATTATCTGTAGTCAGTGTAGCCACGTTTCGTCCGGCCACCCCGCGCGGGCGACGAACAGGGCATATCGAACGAACTACGGAGTCTCGACCTGGATATGGCCTCATCTCACGCGCCAGGGAAGCTCTGTTGCTCCCTTTCATTCTGTAATACCCTATTTGTTCAAGTCGGTGCCGGCGCGCCGTCGGAATTACATAGGTTTTCGACTATTCCGATAACAATGAGCTTCAGCTCACCCTTGGAAATAGTAAATCGCTGCGTCAACCCCCTACCTTGCCAGGTCCTTAAAGGGAGGTAATGTACGGCACCTTCGGCGCTGGGGCGTAAGTGGAGAGCGTGGCTGCGGTTCCTGTGCTCTGCAAAGCATGACATCTTGAGGCAGGATTGCTATCCTGACTGCCCATCCCGCAAGACAATCGGGTAGATAAGGAAAACTTATTTGTACGAGGTTCGAAGTGGGTGCACACGGGAAGCGATGGTTGGCTGGTAATAGGACGTTTAACGAGCGGGGGAAGAAACGGCGTCAGCTCCTTCGAGGACTGTTGGCCCTTCACAACACCAATGTTCTAGAAGATAAGAATAACTCATCCTGCAGGCGTGGCAGAGTGTAGATGGTTCTGCAACATTTTTGGCCCACTGTTTCCAACTGGCTGGCACAGTGAGATAGCTAGTATTCCCTGCTAGATTCAGAACAGCCACACCCGGAGGATCATTTGGCGTCGTAGGATGTTTCCGCTCAAGATTCAAGTGACCTGTTGATGTTTCATGAGGACCGACCAATGCAGCTCGTCAGGGCAAGACGTTCCCCCCTGCATGAGCCGGCACCAATCCCGTTGCCATGGTGGCATTTTGTTAGACGGCAGGTCTGCCGGGGTCGAAATGTGCAGCCGTGATTTGGGAATGTGTCACCCCACACCACATGGAGGCCCATGCAAAAACCCTTGTTAACTTATTAGAGACACAATTCTGGCTTCACATCTGTGCATGGCAATGGACTGGGATGGCCCGGGCGGAGGATGATAGATCATGACAACATGATCGGTATGTGGGTGGTTTGACGGCTCACGGACATCGGATTGCCTCGCTGCGACCTTGGCTTGCTTGTCAACTGTGCTCACGAGTCAACAGCACGCCCGTGAAAACTTGCATCCGTAGCGATCGAGCCTGTAGGCTGTGAGATGATGTTAATCTGCAGCCTGAGTCCTCCGCCGATCACTGCGAAATCCTCCTTCTGGATGCAGTAGGAAACATGGTTTGCATAGATACGAAGTGAGGAGCGTCAGTACGAAGCAAAGGTCTTGGCCATGACTTTTGATACAAGATGCTGCCACCAGGTGGTGTGCTGTAGGATGCGTTTCTTGACGAATGAGTTGCGTGTCTGCAAGCTATCCATCTGAGACGTGCATGACGGTGACTCCTGGCTGAGATGGTGAATGAAAGGATTGGAAGTTTGATACGAAGTGGCTGAAAAGGTGAACCAAAGCTTTCTGTAATTGGAATTGAGGCACTAACCTGCTGTAATTGGCCAACAATGGCAAAAAGAGCCACATAGTGGAGTTTGCACGCGCTACGGAAAATGCCCGACCGCAATAGGTAAAGAGTCGACGCCGGACACGGTGTAAGAGCCGCCTGTGAAGAGAGTCCAGGAACGATTGCACAGCGAAAGGGGGCGTCTGGGGGGGAGCCGTTCGTAGGGCTACGCTAACGGCGCGCCAAATGGATCGGGACAGTGTATCCGAGAAGGCATCAGCGAACTAAAACTCTTGATGGTGTCATTAAGGTCCAGACTTGGGACTAGTCTGCACTATGCCGCTGTCAGGCCGGTAGGGCTACGTACCATCTCCGGGGAAGCCATACCACACCTTCGGGATATCCGACGGGAGTATGGTTCCTGCCGCGATGGAGGGTTGGCTCTGATAACGTGCTTGGAAGTCTTTGCCTGAGTGACCTGATAGAGCGGGCGAGCGATGTCAAGTTGGCGAAGTTGTCAGTCGTCTCGGCCAGGGCAGTGGGCAGCGGGCAGTGGGGTGAGCATTCCCAGCAGCTTGTGTACATGAAGCTATCACTGAAAGACTCAAGCTCGTAATTCATCCCTTTCTTTCGGTTGTCGCCCAATCCACTTCCATAGGGTTGAGAGACTTGGTTGACAAGGACCAGGAGGCTTAGAACCACCGAGAAAGAAAAAAAAGAGCAGAGATATATTAAAACGAGGGGTTCATCAACCGCGAGCTAGGAACAGCTCTGGACTCAGTAGTGCCGTTCATCAGAGTCGGTAGACGGGATATGAAATTCGCCGACGGGTCCAATCCGCCGATTTGGGGCCGGAAACCCAGGAGGATATTGCTAATCTAGTACGCCGAAGAGCTGTGACGATCGTTCAGTCTAGACGTTGGACTCAGCCTTCCATCCTTTTCGTTTTCTCAGAATTTCAACGGTAGAGTTGCGAGGTAAATTGCAGTGTCATTGTGTTGTACGTGCTCCAGATTCAAGCCCGCGCTTGTTCACTGAGTGGCCCGGTCCCCCCTGGCGCATCAGGTTACGCCTGCATTGACAATTTCAACGGTTGGCACACACAGGGAAAACGGGGCTGGTCCGCGGGAGATGCGACAACCGTGCGTCCCTAAGGTACGGGCAGTAGAGAGTCGTGGACTGGCAAGTTCAACTCCTGGACCCAATAACGCCTCGGTGTCGTTACCCAACGACAATGAGCAAGTTTGTGAAGTGACATGACTCTAACCATAGTAAGGTCACCTCAATGCTAGATGGCGGCTTGGGCCAAGTGAGAACTCAAATTGGGACAGGTCGGGTTTGCAAGGAATAGTACAGTACAGCAACGCAACGTCAAGCTTTGCAGTGCGGAGACAGCCCAGGGCAGCAGCAACAAGGTCAGGTCTCTCGGGCGAGCAAAGGGCGTGGACAGGGTTAACCGGTATCCACCAGACAGTATCAGGATTAGAGCACCAACCATGGCAGCGGGCCAGCCAATTCTTCCGATTGGGACCAGGGGGGTGCTGCCATCTTGTTAGGGCTGCTGATCCACGCCAATGACCTTTTGTCGGCCCTTCTATGGTGCCCAAAGCCTCTCCAAAGCTGGCTTGGGGGGCGCCTGTGCAAGAGAGAGTCGGGGGAGACGTGGACGATTGGATCGAATAGACGCCGGCCCCATTGGACGGTTGGTAGACTCCTGGTGACGTGCAGTCTAAGCCTTGGTGGGCTGGAAAAAGCTGGATCCAGCAGCCTTGTGTCACATCACTGGTCAGCGAAGTAAGCTGATGGCCTTAGGTGGGATAGCTGTGCGCTGGCTCGCATGTTGAGAAATGCGAGAAAGAACCGTGTAATGCGAGCGTCAGATTCTAGAGTCGATCATGGCACCTTGGAACTCGAAACTGTTGTAACCTGAAATGTCATGGTGACAGTGGGCGATGGACAGATGAGGTGGATACAGGGACACCATCAGGCGAGCTGCTGGGTAGTCTTGAATCGAGTCGGATTGAGCGAAGTCACGGATATTTCCGTTGCTTCATACCAGGATGAGAAGGTACCGTTAGCCCATATATAGAGGGGAGTGACACAGAGTTGCCCTGAAAGAGTGAGATGGTTGTGTCGAGTGTGTGAGAAGAGACAGTAGAAGCCAGGGAACCCTGGGGAAGGAGTGGGGAGGAATAAGTGCGCGGCAACAGGGCACCAGAACCCGCTGAGCAGTCGATACGGAAGCTGAGAATGTCTAGCGCAGCCCACTGCGCCTACGGTACCCGCCCCGAAGCGGTAAGGCGCCAGTATTATCTTTTGCCGCTGCCCGCTGCACGCCCCAAGACGCCCATCGCCCACCCCTCGTCGCCCCCAGTTTCCCACCACTCACACAGACGCAAACGCACCACCCGCACCAGCCGCCCCGGCAAGGTTGCGGCGTGCATCCAACGACTCGCAACGGCACTCGAAAAAGACTCAGCGGCATAGAGATGTCCTCGACGAGGTTGTTAGTGTGGCTTCGCCGCTTACAAAGACACTTGCACCGTGGATCTGACCTGATCAGTCCTGATCACGTATCAGATCTGGCAGGGCTGGACTTGAAGTTTCGCTAGAGTCCGAACTAGAGCCTTGCCCTCGTCCACCGCGGGGCCTTGGGGGCCCTTGGGCTTGCGCCAAAACGTCGACGAAGAATGCCTGATTGAATGCACACCCCCTCGAGCTTGATCGCCCTCATCTGCTGTCCTCCTCTGTATCGCTGTCGACAACCTAAAAGAGCGCCAAGAACAGAGGAGAGGCAAAGACAGACAGGGATCCGAATCCTCCGACCTCTGGCCCAGTGGCCCAGCTTCTAGTGTTCCAGGTTTCGCGTCTCGGCCTACTATTGCTCGCGAAGACCTGCCAGTGCAGCCACTCTCCCCTCCTAACAATGTCTCTGGGTTCCGAGGCCCCCAATGTGTCATTGTCCGAAGGTGAGGTGAGGTACACAACGTGGTCAGCCCCGGGCAGCAAGAACCTGAGAAACATCAGATTGAGCCCACGTCTCCATTGCAATGCCAATAAGAAGCACGGGAAGGGACCACAGCTCCAACTCGATCTGCACTCTAGGGACTTGAGAGTCCATGACTTACCGTGGGACAGACAGCATGACACTGGCACTGGCAATGACACCGGCATCGCAGTGCGCATCGCAGCGCAGTGCATGATGAGACACGACACCGTCTCTCACTAAAACCAGCTGCTGACGTACTGTCCCAACCACCTCGAACTCCACGGCGCTTTCTTCTGTGCCGACGCGGAATTCGACCAATCTTGACTCAGCAAAGACCAGATACACGCCATCTGCGGCTCCTACTCTAGCACCGGCTCTCGTTCTTCTTGGTGGTCCGTCCTGCCCTTGTCCCCTGTCTCCCATCTTGGGAAGAGAGAAGGGGACCATGAGGCGTTGCAACGGGCCTGGTTTAACGACTGGTAAAGACCTTGCCATGGTCCGCCGGTCTGTCTTCAACACTATGGGGCCGGTGGAGTGTCCACGCAACTTTCTCTACTAGCCTCGAGTCTTTATTAGTCCCTGGGGCATTTACCTTAGAGCGGACTGGCCTTCATCAGATGGGACTGACTAGTTGCCAAGGTACCTGGCTCTAGCATGCTGCGAACAAGCTCAAGCCATGTACCTCGATGGCCCTAGGGAGACTACGGAGTTTAGATGGCCGCTGGTCCCAGGGCCGCTGGATTTAAGTCCTGGAGCCTATCGATACCCTTCCCTTCCCCGCTACGCCACACCCTGCTCCGTTCCCATCCACTGGTGGTGGTGGTGGTGGTGGTGGTGTTGCCGTTGGTGGTCCCTTTGGAGGCTGCCTGGACATCTGGTGCCTTCAGTCACTTACAGCCACGCTCTCTCCCGTCCACCCCCCTCCCCTCGTCCTCCTCCTGCTCCTTCTCTTCTTCACCCGTGGTGCCACTCCCCCATCACTATACTACACCCCTGCCACTGGTGATGTCCCAAATTGCTCACTATATTTTGGTACCTTACCTGGCAATGTACTGTTCCTCTGCCGGCCCTGCTCTTTCCTAGCTCATGTATCTCATCTTCTCCCGATGGTAGCTTATTCCCTGTCGCTGCTCTCTTCTCCGTCATGCACCCACGCTGCCAGGGCTAGATATGAACAAACTCCACATTCTTTTTGTGTACTGCCCTCTCATATAAGCCCTCGTCTGGTCCCTGACCGTCTTTGAGGCTCAGATGTGTCTTCCAAAGATAGATCCATTCTCTAACCTCCATTCAATGCTTCTACGCCACGAGCCAGTGATCCTTCAACCAGCTTCGCGACCACATTGCTATAAGTCTTATACTCTCTCTCTCTCGCAGGCAAAGACTCTTACCTGCACCGACGACTCGTATCGACAAAGACATCCTCTTATACTTCAACCGTTTCGCACACTGTTTGTCTCTTGTCTTTCCGTATGTCTCATCCCGAGTCTCTACTTCTTCCCCCATCTCCACCGTCCTCCGTCAAGATGGACCCGACCAATGCAGATGGGAGCCACGAGAACCTGAGCTCACCGCCCGCCAGATCAACTGCTGGGAGTCGAGTCTCGTATAGCGGAGACCAATACAGCTCAAATATAGATATAACAGCCTCGCCCCAGAGCCTTCCTCCCGAAGTGCCCCAGTCATCAACCTCATCACCGCAGCATTATCCATCAACCGCCTACTTGAGTCCACCCACAGCGCACTCGGCTTACCTCCCCACCCCCTCTACTCAGCCCTACTCTCCGTATCCAGTCCTAAGTCCGGCTGTCTTAAACTCGAACTGGTCCCAGCCCGACCACATCCCGGAGTCAACCCCATCCTTCCGCCTACAAGCTCCAGGAGGACCATCTTCGCACTCCCTACCATCTCGCTCTCGCCAAAGTGAAGGCACCAGCAGTATGAGGTATGTTGCTATTCTTCAACTTGTAAATCCCGTCAATGCTAACAAATGACTCAGTACCGTCGCTCTTCAATTTGACCCGTCCTTCTCCATGGGAAACAGATCCGCATTTACTTGGCCAGGTAAGCAGTATTGGAGTCCGGTCTCTGTCGCAAGAAACTAAAAGTTGACCTGTCCGTTAGGGCCACTTGAATCAAACAGTTCCGGAAACACCATGCTCGGTCACGACTTGTCCTCGATGGGCCCTGGATCCGACCCTAGCATGACCCCCCCAACTGGCGCAAGGTCGTTGACCTCCAGTCCGCCGCGCTCGTCTCTCACGACGGAGCAGCGGGAACTCAAGCGACAACAAGATAAGGTCCGGCGAGATTCAAGACTTACGACGCGCATGCGTCGTACCAGCAGTCAATCCTACGTAGATTCCCCGCCGCCGACCATGACAATGCCCGATGTATCCAACTCCATGAATCTTCCAGTTTACACGACGGCACCAGCACCTATGTCCCTTCTAGCAGAGCCGTCAACCACGATGAGCACGCCCTCCTACCTCCCCTCCTACAGCACCTCCTCAATGGAAGACCAACAACAATCGCACGCAAATCAGGTGTACGCAAACGCTTACCAGCAAAATTTGTAAGTTTCCCGCTGGGGGATGCGACCGCTGGCCCAATCTAATTTGTGTTTCAAAGGCAACCCAACTACAGCATGTCGATGGAGTATCCTGCTGTATATGCGGGTCAACAATACAGGTATGCCCTGGCTCGGACCAGCTTTGTGACTCGTCCTTATCTAATTTGCTCGAAATAGCACTCGACCAACATCATTACCTGTTGGACAAGACGTTGGTCTGATGTATCAGGTTCCGGCCGTCATGACGTCTGGAGGCGCAGGCTCACAGGAAGGGGGACACGTCAGAGTGGTACAAAGTCGGCCAAAACCACGATGCTGGGAACACGGCTGTAACGGACGTCAGTTTTCGACCTTCAGCAACCTACTCCGACATCAGCGCGAGAAGTCGGGTCAAGCAGCGAAAGCAACATGTCCCAACTGCGGGGCCGAATTCACCAGGACTACCGCACGGAACGGCCACTTGCTTCATGACAAATGTAAAGGACGACGTAACCCCTAGATGGGTGTTTCGGCCTCTCGGTTGTTACGGGGGGGCGCCGTTGTGCGACCCTTGCAACTCGGTCCCGACATAAGCTTTGATCACCCGCATTTTTAAGGCGCAGCCTTGGGATCAGCCTGACTGTCGTCGAATTATCCTTCAACTGTATTTATTTCTGCCTGGCGTATTTTGCTTGGACATGGAGGGGTCAACGGGACGGCGCATTTCGGACACAAAACCTCAAGCTTGATGCGAGAGGGGTTCAGGGCCAGTACTGGTACTGGCCATAGAGGACGGGACTGGCATTACGGATGGCTTGGCTACAGGTGTGATGGAGCATCGAACATAAAAATGTTACGACGACTTGAGACGTCTTTCAAGAGATGGAAGCCACTGATTCGTTTGGGTTCTCATTTTTCATTTTCCTGTCTACACTCTTCATACCCCAAATTTTTTTTTTGTTTCTATCATAAGATAGTCTGCCCGCAGCTTAACTCCGCCGGCGAGAGCGCGACGGCTCGGATATACCCATTTCCAAATTTATAAAACAAATTCTAAAAACGTGCTTCGTACTTGTTGTTGACTGCAGCACTAAAGGATAAGTTCCTTGGCTAACAGCTTGTTTACGAGGAGGTTGGTTGAGCTGAGACTCAGAGACTGGGTAGAGCTCACAATCCAGACTCGTGACTCTATCTGGGCTCGCCAATGACTACGAATGAAAGAGAGAACTTCGATGCAAGAATCGGACCACCTGAGGCATCTGAAACAAGCCGCCCGCAGTAGGAGGAGGGATGCCCCAGACTGCTGGGAGACTCCGTTGGTTCCGTCACAAGGCACAGAAGCAAATGATCGTCACGGCACGCAAGGGCCCAGAAAAAACTACTTGTACTTGGTGGCCCCCAATTCCTCGACACAGCCGCGCCGCAAATAGCACGGGAGGAGGGGGAAATCGCGCTGCAGCCGCAAGTCACTGACGATTGACTTTCGATCGTCTCTACGTGTCGTCAGATATGTCAGTCTCAGTCTCGAACTTAGTTGCTCTGAGCTGGCCTTACTTTATACCTTGCAGATTTCCCACTCACACACCTTGGGCCAGGTATCTATCTTGCCTGCCCACCATCACGACGCAATGACACGGGTACGCACGCAGTCCCCGGAGGCGTTGGAGCTACGGCCGGAACGCCCAGGGCCGCAAGGCAGACTAGACCTTTAGAAGATTAAGCTGGTCCCCGCTAGACTGGGTGTGGGAAGTGTTGAAACTCGACGGGCAAGGTTATCAAGGATTGGCATGCAGCGAGAACCGAAATGCCGCTGGACAAGCAAGGGCCAAGAGGCGCCGTCAGGAACGTGGTTGCGTGGAAGTCCCGAAAGTGCCCCGGCCAGACGACGGGCTGGGAAGGGGCCCCAAGAAACAAAGTCCTAGGCCATGCCGTTTTGGGCCCTGGCGAGGTGTCAAGTCAAGACAAGTCCCGGGAACGCCGATGATGAGAGGACCCGGCAGCCAGATTCGATTCATCAGATCGACAAAGCCAGGCACCACCACTGAGTTGGGCAATTCGTGACGCTCTGCTGCTACTGGAAAAAGGTCTCCATGTTACTTGCGGTGAAGCTTTCATTGGCTTCGCAGCCATGCCCGACGGCGGTGCCCTGTTTCAGCCCTTCTGGCTTACATTGGGGTCCGCTGATTTGCAGAAACGGTCTGAGGCTTGGGCGCCGATTGTCCCTGCTGGTGCTACTACTACGAATACCACTGCTACTCCGAAGGTGGCGGTGGAGGAAAACACGGGAAGGTTAGTGCGGGAGATGGAGGTGGTGGAGTGAATATCGGTGGAGCTGTGCGTGTGCTATGTGAGAACCGACTGCCAACGAGCTCATGTTCATAATAAGCTGTGACGAAGTGGGAGAAAGCCGAGCGGGATGTCCATGGATACGACCAACAAATCGGTGCCAGAAGACCGAGAAAGCGGGGATTTGGGTCAGATGGTGCTTGAACCGTGCTTCAAACGTCCCGCCAACTTGCCGTGAAAGGTGTCTCCACGGCAATAACCTGAGATATCAACCCCCTCCCAAAACCACATGTCAGAGCCGGAGACTTATTCGGAGGGTTAGGGCAAGGGCAGGGGCACTGAACAACCCTGGACAGGCAATGACTTAGATAGAAAAATCATCAACCGGGAGATTGCCAGCGCCCTGTTTTCGGAAAAGGTCCTAGGGAGAGACTACAGCTTCCAGTTCCGGAATGGAGTTGCCACGGCGGAGTTCCGGTTCTGGAGCCGCTCATCCCCGGAGTCAACGGCCGGAGTCTTTTCTGGGTCTCGCCGGAGGATTTATCAGTAGCCGGCGCCGGGCAAAACGTCATCGGCCGAGACCCTGCGGTGACTGCGATGTCGACGATGCGACGTAACATGGTTCGAATTCCAAATCGAATTTAATCTATATAATAGGAGCCGTTATATCCTCCAGGAGGGGGATAGACTCGAAACCTTGTGCAGGGTGGCGCATCGGAGACAAAGATTGAAATGAGAGTTCATCGGTGCTAAGAGCGACAATCGCCCACCTGCAGAGCGGCCGACTTTCATGGGTCCGAGTTGAAACAGCTTCCATTGAACGTGGCGGGGGTGTGGCTGCCGTAGCGCTGCTGTAGAAGTCACTTAAACGTGCGCTCCGGGGCAATTCGCAGCGCTCTTTGGCCCGCGCCCGGGCGCCCGACTGCGTCGAACGGGCGATAGAAGGGCTTGGAAACACGCCCCCCCATGGGCACGGTCCCGCAGCGTCTACGCGCCTCTTTTTAGCGCTGTTGGCGCTAGTTCGCTTACCGGGCGGAGTGTTTGGGGATGTGCATCTCCTCCGCGTCCGTTTCGTGGCACAGGCCATCGCGAGGCTCCAAGCTCCAAGCTCCAAGCTCAGGTGTCGAGAATCCACACATCAAAATCGACCGGGTCAAGCTTTGACGACATGCCCTCGCACCCGCAGACACTATGACGGCGTCGAGATATCGGACGCGCAAACAGAAGGTCTTCCAGTCCGTCTTCCAGAATGACGTCTCTCTGCCTACTCCTCGCTCTACGCCCTTGACTGCGTTTACGCCGCAGGGCGAGCCATTCGGTGGTGCGTACGCATCTGTCAGCCAGCATAGCGGCCCGCCTCCATATCAACCCATCGATCAGGTGAGATGGGATCGCGCCTGGCATATCGTGACGAGCCGCATCCAGCTGCCGTCCTCGGTAGCCGTTGAAGACTCGTTTGGCACACTGGCGCCAGAGTCGCAGGATCTTGACGTGGACTTCTCCGAGTCCCTGTCCTTAGTATTGCACCCCAGTACGGCACTACCCCAGGCCGCACATACGGAGGATATCCTCCTCTGGCACACGCAGCAGGTCCGCCAGCATTTCGTCCATCATGTGATGCCCTTGTTGGCAGCCTGCGCCAGCCAGGGTGGTCAGGCGCAGGTGCTACTCGGCAGTATGCAGACGCTCGAAGCGGCACATCGGCAGTACTTGTACGGGCTATCGCTGATCGTCCGCGGCTTTGACGAGGATGCGGCTGCCACAGCCGCCATGGCCAAATTTCGGCGGGATTTGCATGCTATTATCGGTAACTCGTTGACTCAGGGGCTTCTAAATGCACTCAGTGGTGCATTACGAAATCTCGTTGGTGTTGTCTTAGGCTCCGGCAGTCCGGGTGTGGGCAGAACATCAGGGTCAATCAACGAGAATCAGGTGCCAATGGCTCGTGAGGAGCTCTTGAGCTTGCTCGAGTCTTTGCAGAACGTTGGCTTGGCCGGTGAGAAGTTTCAGGTGTTGTTCGCCGAGATCATGGATACGGGTATGGAGGCATTCATCCACAACTCATACTCAGGTGTATGGAAGACTACTGAAACTCCTAGTAGTTCGGTTTCACCTTCCCTCCCTGGTTGTATCGCTGATTTAAGCGACTGGGTTGAAAACCATTATGGACGCCTGGCTGTTGAAGTCTTCAGTCGCCTTGGCATGCGCATAACATGGAATGACATCGAACGCTGGAAGGATATTGCCGTTGGCAGACTGGCAACGTTGCGAATAAACGAACTATTTGACATTGCTCTAAATTGGCCAGAAAGCAAGGGCGGGTTGGAGGATCTTCGCGCTGCCGTTACTACACCGCAGCGACGTCTTCAGCTAACAGACACATTCTCTCTTGCACTTCAAAAGCGACTTCTACACCCCGGACGTTCTACATTAGACATCTTGCAAACCTACATCTCCATGATCCGAACGTTTCATGCTCTGGATCACTCCAAGGTACTCCTCGACAGAGTTGTGCATGCTCTGCAACTATACCTATGTCAGAGAGACGATGCTATTCGCATTGTTGTCACAGGTCTGCTGTCGAATCCCAATACTCTCACCCCCGGTGAAGGGAAAAAGAAGCTCGTGGAATTAGCCGTGCTCCTGAATACAGCATCGCAACAACAAAGGCGCCAAATAGATGATGAAGAGCTGGACTGGGATGACATGACCTGGGTTCCTGATCCTGTGGATGCAGGCGTGAACTATAAGAGGCCCAAGAACGAGGATGTCATCGGAACTTTGATAAGTGCACTTGGGTCTCAGGATATCTTCATCAAGGAATTTCAGCTCATCATCTCCGAACGGCTGCTCTCAAACCAGACTACTTTCCTGCAAGAAACCAAGGTGCTTGGGCTCTTGAAGAAAAGATTCGGTGAGAACGCTTTACAGAATTGCGATGTCATGATGAAAGACATTCAGGACTCAAAGCGGGTTGATTCCCTACTCAACAAGAACAGGCCCTCTAACGCCGGCACTACGGCCGATCTGACTACATTCCACTCCAAGATTCTATCACGACTTTTCTGGCCCAGTTTACCAAAGGACCCCTTTACGGTGCCTACGCCAGTCGCTAAGATCCAGAGCCAATACGAATCAGGTTTCGAGGAGCTTAAGTCAAATCGGAAACTCACTTGGCTCGATCATCTCGGTTCGGCAACTGTCAAGTTGGACTTAGAAGACCGATCCCTTGAGTTTGAGTGCAAGACGTATGAGGCGGCTGTCATTTACTCATTCCAGGAGGATGAACCATCAGAAAACCAAGGAGCACAGCAACGAACATTTAATGAGATTTGGGAGAAGCTCATGATTGATGAAGACCTTCTAGAGCTCGCTCTGAGGTTCTGGGTGAACAAGCGTGTCCTACGCGACATTGGGAACCAGACGTATGTGGTTCTGGAGCGACTAGATGACGACAACGCAACAGCTCAGATGGAAGATCCCTCAATTTCGGCCACGATCGAGAGCAAGCAGCCGTCACCACGAAAGCCAAAGATGGATTCGAAGGAGAAGGAGCAGCGAATTGTCTACTGGCAGTTCATCGTGGGCATGTTAACGAACTCGGCGCCAATGATGCCGTTAGGCCAGATCTTGATGATGATGAAGATGCTCATCGCAGATGGCTGCTCTTGGAGTAACGAGGAACTGCAGGAGTTTTTGGGCGAGAAAGTAGCACAGGGTGAGTTAGAACTCGCAGGCGGCAAGTATCGCCTTCCCAAGAGGTGAAATGGTGGCGGGAGGCGCTCAGATATGAATCTGATATATCATGTCCGGGTCGTCCCATGGGGCTCCGGACACGGCACTATTGAAGCATCGTCTCTGGGGCTGTACGAGGATGCGCATAGTTCCGCAGTCGACAATGTGTCAGCAATAACATACATGGAACACAGTAACACGGCGCAAAGAAAGTGGGATCAGGACACCCGGCCGCATATAAGGCCAGTCACAAAGAGGACCCGGGCTCGCAGCGGTGGTTCCGCCATCACGGTTTGTCGGATAGTGAAGGCTCAGAATAGGTTCAGAAAGGGGCGGTTGCATGCGGGGGAAAGCGAAGAGGGCGAGACAAGCACCGAGTCCAGAAGCGAGGATGGCGCCGGAATAAAGCCACGGAAGTGCAAGTGCACCGTGTACCATAAAGTATCCTTTTAGACGCTTTGGTCTGGCCGCATGCTTCGAGGCTCGAGGCTCGAGGGATTATGCTGTATTGTATGATGTACTTCCACGACCAGAGCTGATTTGTTTGCTTAGTCTCGGATCAGGGAGTCGAGGGATGAGCAAACAGCAACTAAAGTGAAAAAACCCATCTCAAAAAGAGTAAGTCCCTCGGGACGTTGCTGGGGTGCGAAAGTGTAGAGTGATTCAATGAGTTTCGAGTCTGGAAATTAAGTGTTACCAACCTTCATGAGTCCGGATTTATCTCATCGTGATTGAGCCAAACCCTCCAGCCAATTGAGTGCGCTTTTGATAAAGTGGTTGCAGCATCGCATCATGGGAGAGGGGAAGCGGGGAGCTAGACCAGGCCAGGTAAGCAGTCGGGACGAAATGCGAGGAGACAAAGCCAAGAACCTGTAAGTTGAAAGAGGAGGTTATGTTGAGACAAAAGGTAAGAAAAGACAGCCCAAGGGTGGATATTGAGACAAACATCAGTGCTTGCCCAGACACCTCAGTAAGGCAGATGGTCAGGCATCTCTCGGTCGGGTGCTATTGCAGCGGGCAGTGGAGGCGCCGTCGAACGCCGGAGACAACACGGGCTGGCTTGGATGTGGGCGTTATGGTTTACCACAGAGAAATGAGGTGGATGAAAGGGAGATATGATGATGATAAACAAACGACGCCAAAGGCAGTGGGTTTGTTATCAAGGCAGCACCTGGGCCACGATGGTATCAGGGAACTGCGGCGGAACCGACCTTGGCAGATGATCGAGACTTGGTGTCCAGGCCTCGGCGACCACGGGATAAGACGTGCGGTTTGCAAACATAGCGGAGGCAATTACTTCATCCAGGTCGTCGTGCAGCTGGGCAAAGCATAAGACAAGTTTGTTGAGGCGTCGTTTGCAAGGGCCAAGGGGCGGGCTAGGAGGAAGGATACGCGGTCACCGGGGTATGTTGGTAGGTTGATAATGTAGTAGGCGATTACGGTAGGTGGAACAATCGGTGGAAAAGAAGGCGAAACCATGGCAAGCTGGTAGGCTAACAAAATGGGTGATGCTGGAAGTGTGATGTGATGAATGGCTCGAGGGAGAGCTGCTCACATGATGGATCATATTATACCCGGCGGCTGTGGAGGGATCATTATGATCAACGGTGAGGAAGCCTTCTTCTTTTACTGTGCATTTGGACTCATCACTGATCTTGTTGCTCAGACTTTGGCGCACCGCATCCAGTGGTCAGTGTGTTTGTCTGTTGTGTAATCTGACGGAATGTATGATAGAGGTAAAGGTGGAAGAGAACGAGGCGGCGGCGGCGGCGGCGGGGTCGGCGAATAGCGTGAGCAATCGGGCACTGTATTCCAGCTCAACTTGGGAGACAATAAACTCCCGTCCGTCAATAGCGTTCACGAGCGGAGGGGGAGAGTGCCTGCCGCCTCCCCCGGCTAGACTTCCCTCTTCCGCATGATTGTTTGTCTTTTGCTGGCCTGGCGGAAATGCCCCGTCTATCCCAGTCTGGCTGTGCCGTTCGGGGAGAATGATGAGTGGATGATGGATGGATCGTGGATGCTGGAGCTCCCCTCTCTTTGTCCTTCTTTCTGCCATCCCCTGTGACTCTCTCTCCCATTCCCCCTGTTTACTGGTGCCCCATCTTCGCGTCATTCTTGTGGCATTTGGTTGATAATTCTTTTGCACCTTGCTGATAGCCCCATCACGTCCTCGTTGGCCGCACTCGTGCCATCCTGTCCCTCATCGCCTAAGGTACTGCTGGAGAGGTGCCCTCCCACTGCTGCAGTCAGTGCGTGCCGCCCCATCTGCTGTGACCCCGAGGCTTGTCCACGTCTTCGCTAGGTACTGCTGCTACTGCTGTCGCTGCAAGTGGTTTGCTGGCAACGAACCTGCCTGGATCTTACCTTTCTTTGGTTGTCGTTCTCACTCGGTTGGCAGTAGGTTAGGTACCTTACAGACAGAGTGAGTAAGTCAGAAGCGCCAAAGCGAGCAAACAACGGCAAAAGCCTGGTCTCCGTCTCCCCTAGCCCAGGTCATTTCCGGCGCCTGCAGTTTGTGTTCGCCTCGCTTTACATCACCGCCAACACATTGAAGTCGCCTTTCGGAAAAGTAAGCCCAGGCCAGCAAAGCGTAAACTAAAAGCGAGTTCGAGCTCCATACCAAGCACCTTGCGAGGTGGAAGGGAAGGCCCAGCCCACCCGGTCATGTCCATGTCCAACAGCAACAGCCCAGGCCCACGAGACAAAGGACCGACCAAGACCACTCTACCTCTACCTACCTTAGCTGGAATCCGCCGCAGCCCGTCCTTGACTTCTTGACTTCTCCCTTTGCATCATCATCATCACCACTATTTGTTCAGGTAGCACTCCTACAGTCGTGGCATTCTTTTGTCTCTCTTTTTGTTTTCGTTCGCTCACTTGAGATACTCGTCGGTCATCTCTCTTGATCTCCAGCTCCAGCTCCCGCGCCCAGCAGCCGCCAGCGGAGAAAGCCCCCCCACTGCTACCGGGTAGAGCTAAACTACATCATCGTCGGCGCTATCGCAGGCCCTCCGATAACAAACGACAAGCCCCTCCTCGTCCCTCCTCCTACTTCTCCTCGCTCGGCGTCCGGGGACCTGTTCCCATGACCGACGACCGCCCCGGGTCTCCCGATCACCGCTTCGTGATCGCAGCGTTCTACGATAGCAATAGTCCAACACTGTTAAATACACCTTCAATCGAGATCCTGCGATAAACTGAGCCCGCTGCCTGTCCTTGCCTGTCCCATCTGATCTCTGAACCCCTCGGCCGCTTACACGATCACGTTCGTGTCCGATATCCCCGAGCCAAGGGCTGGTTGAAAGGATAGAGTCGCCTTGCGGTTGATTTGGCTGCACCTTTTGACGTCCCTTGTGGAGGATATACTGTGGTTCAACCAAGTCGTTATTATGGATCCTATGGACTTTGTTCTACACCAGCATCATTCACGACCAGCCGGCCATTACGATCCTGTCCATGCTGCCTCGGGTCCTTGGATCCCTCATCCTCAGACCTCGCCCGCATATCAGTGGCAGCCTCATCCCTCGGGTTTGCCCCAGCCGTATCCTCATCCGCTACAGCAGATTCCTGGAGATCCGTTCTTCTTTGCTCAAAACGGAGGCTTGCCCCCACCGATCTCTGGCTTCCACGGTGCCCCGGCTGTAGATAGCTTCCCCGGGATGTCTAATCGACGAGTTCCTCATAGCTCGCACCGCCAAAGTTGGCGGAGCCACGGCCGACCTGTGCAGTCGTCGTTTGGTGGCCATCCAGGTTCAAACAGTCAGGAAAATGACGGAAGCTACGTGAATCAGACACCTGGAAATCGGTCGTTGAACTTCCAACCAGCAGCAGTTCCAGGTGCACCACCCCAAGCACCGTCCGCCCCGGCAGTCTTAAATTCACCTTCGCGCTCACATTTCACAGCGTCCGACTCTGCAGGTCTTTTTGTTGGTCAACTTAACAGCTCACACGTCCCCGGTTCTTCCCCTCCTCCTTCTGTTTCTTTCACCAACAATCTTTCACGTCCCAGTCATCGCTCTTTGTCTTCAAGCTCAACAAGACTAGCAAGTATTGATGCACCTGCTGCTACAGGTAAGTTCGATTTCCTGCCAGGCGGCAATCATCTTGCCTCACCTCCCAAGGCCCTGGCCTTGTGTGGACCTTCATGGCTATCACCTATTCGTCCTTCTTTTCGTTTCGATCCCTTCTCTAACCATTTCAGGACACTCTGCGTCGCCTCCTGGATCACGTCGGGCATCGAGAGCACGCCGAACCATGTCTGCGTCTGCTCGTTCTTATCCCCCTGGATCAAGCCGGTCGATTTACCGAGAAATCCAAGAACTTCTCACCTTACGCTACCAGGGGCGTTCAATGGACGGTCTCGAAGATGAGATAACGCGTAATCTCCAGATACTCCAAGGCATACCGTCATCCCAGAGGGGAGCTTCCAAGGCCACAATGAAATCGCTACTGAAAGTAGAGATTGATGAGCTGCCAGAAGATGAGAGGTGTATGTTTTATCCAAATATACTTTCAGTTTGCTTAAATTCAATCTGCCAGGTCACTAACATCGGTACAGGCTGTAGCATCTGCTATAACGACTTCGGCGTCGAATCTCCGGAGAAATATACTGAGGCTCCGGTTCGCCTACCGAAGTGCAAGCATGTCTTTGGTGACTACTGTATCAAGCAGTGGCTTTTGGAATCCCATCATTGCCCCTACTGCCGAGACGAGCTAGCACCAAATGAAAATCAGCCAGTTGCGGTGTCAGCTAGAGCGTTCTTGAACACATTAAGAGCAGAGACATTGCAAGACCACGGACAGCCTCGAGAGTCCCCAACACGTGCATGGCGGCCTGATGAGGCGGAGCTTAACGACAGGAATGGAAATGCTCGGGAAGATCTTGGCACGAGACACACAGTCGCTGTACAGACAGATGAGAGGCAATCACTAGAAAATCGTCAAGGTCCGGTCATCGAGGAAGACGACTGGCACGAATACCTTCAACAGCCACCAGAGGACTCTTTACGTCGGGCAGCAAACGAGAGGCGTTCTCCTCCCATTGATGCTGATGGACAGGAACGTAGAACGCGTCCGCGGCATAACCATACAACTTCGCAGCCGTCCGGAGCGCCCTCGATTAACTCCTATTCGCATACCAACGGTATGTTCACTCGGCAGACGAACCCAGTACCAGGTTCTGTCCGGGATCCTTCGCCACGAGTCACTATGCCCCCAATGCCACAAGGTCATCATTGGACGCACACGTCTGCTCCCAGGATTGAATATATGATGACCGCGAACAATCCGGCTCACTTGGCGCCCGTTATACAGCCTCAGGGATGGAGACCGCCTTTCGATATTAGAGACACATCGAGCGTCGATCACGCAATGAGTCGTGGCCAGATCCTCCCTAATCCCTTACAGACTCCGCTTGCTACATGGGAACGAAACAACAGGGAGAACATCCCACCAGCCCAACCTGCGGCGCACCTCCTACAGAATCCAGCTCGGAGCGACAACGGCTCAACGAATTCGACATCATTGAACGGACGTAACAATCCTCACTTTGATAACAGCGGATGAAGCGGTAAACGACGCACGCGAACAACCACAGCGGATCTGATAATAGTGCGTGATGACCGAGCGGAGGATAATGCGGAGTTTGGTCTCGTTGAAGTCATGGATTTTGGGCTAGGCTGCAAATCCAATTCTTTGCGGGGTATTTACTTAGTAGACCACGAGAGGCACGGATACGGACGGATACGAGGGCACATACAGTTCGGCGTTTGATTTGGCATAACGACATCATGGAAATTGCGGGCAGGTTTTGTTGCTGGAGTATTATCTGGTTTTAGCTACCATATGCACAGGCAGGGGCACGGGAACTGGCTTATATCTGTCCTATGGTAAGAGCGTAATTAGCGATAGTTGCTCAAGAGAATCCACTCTCCATGAGGAACTCTACTCGAATGGGTGTCCCAGTTTGGTAAAGCGTGAGATTCGTTGGCATGGATGTGAGGCTAGTGTCTCGGTTTCGCCTCCCCTTCGGCACGGAGCCAGTCCGCGGGTCAGGGATTCGACGATTGAGGACAGAGACTCCGTTGGGTCGGGATAATGTTTGACGACCAATCGGACGCGTCACGGCCGAGCTTAGTAGCCTGGAATTCATTGACATGCATGTTCTTGGGTTCGCTCAAGAGAAGAGTGCTCGACATCTGTCAACCACAGCCCTTGGATTTGATACTCGCCAACTTTGCACCGCCCATCGTTGCAAGCCTTACCATTAGATCCGAAACGCCACATGTCCTTTGTGGTATACCATTCACCAGATAAGATTGACGATGTCGATACCATGGGAGAATGTCACGGCGTTCGCGGCTGTGGGCAGCTTGGTGCTCAATTGGGTAAATGAAGGGTGGTCCAAATGGTCCTTCCTGGGCTTCTTCGGTGCGCTGTGGCTGGTTGGCATTATGTCGTGGGCGATCTGGGCTGTCTTCGTGTATCCTCTGTTTGTGTCGCCATTGAGACATCTCCCCCAGCCCTCGGGGAATCACTGGCTCTACGGCCAGTTCAAGAGGATCATGGCTGAGCCTTCGGGCATGCCAATGCGAGAATGGTTTGTATATGTGTAACACTGGCTTGGTGATGCTGAACTAACGTCGCGCACAGGGTGAATGAGATTCCCAACGATGGGATCATCCGATATCTGGGGCTCTTTAATCAGGAGCGCATTCTAGTCTGCTCTCCTAAAGCATTGGCCGAGGTGCTGGTCACCAATAACTATGCATTTGCCAAGCCCGCGCAGATCAAATGGTCTATCGGCCGCATCCTGGGTATTGGTGTGTTGCTCGCTGAGGGCGACGAGCATAAGATGCAGCGCCGTAGTCTTACGCCAGCCTTCGCCTTCCGCCATGTCAAGGATCTATACCCCGTCTTCTGGCGTAAGGCCCGGGAGGCAACGCAGGCTATGACCGCGGCGTTTGGCGGACAGCAAGTCGCCGAGGTGGAGGTTGCTGCTTGGGCGTCGCGGGCGACGCTGGATATCATCGGGGTCGCAGGCATGGGGAGGGACTTCAACGCGATTCAGGATGAGAACAGCCTTCTTGTTAAGACTTACCGGAAGGTGTTTAAGCCGACGAAGCAGGCACAGATATTGGCTTTGTTGGGAATGTTCGTGCCGCCTTGGATCCTACATGCCCTGCCGGTAAAGCGGAATGAGGATATCAATGGCGCAGCACAGGAGATTCGAGCTGTGTGTCGAGGTTTGATACAGGAGAAGAAGGCGAAGCTGACCAACAAGGAGCAGCCCGATGTCGATATCTTGTCCGTGGCACTGGAGAGTGGTGGGTTCACAGATGAGAACCTCGTGGACCAGCTCATGACTTTCCTTGCCGCGGGCCATGAGACTACCGCATCGGCGATGACTTGGGCCGTTTACATGCTGTCTCGGTACCCCGACGTCCAAGCAAGGCTACGAGACGAAATCCGCGAGCGTTTGCCTTCTGTGGATTCAGACGTTGATATCACCAGCCTGGACATCGACCATATGCCCTACCTCAACGCCGTCTGCAGCGAGGTCCTCAGATATTACAGCCCCGTCCCACTCACAATTCGGGAAGCTGCGCACAATACCACCATCCTAGGCCACCCAGTCCGGAAGGGCACACGGGTCATGCTCGTGTCCTGGGCCACGAACTTCGACAACTCACTCTGGGGTCCGGACGCAGCGCAGTTCAACCCCGACCGTTGGATGCCACAGAAGGACAAGGATGGCAACGAGAAGAAGGGGGACAACAACAAGTCCGGTGGCGCGAGCAGCAACTACGCGTTCCTGACGTTCCTGCACGGTCCCCGAAGTTGTATCGGGTCCAGCTTCGCGAAGGCGGAGTTTGCGTGTTTGCTTGCGGCGTGGATCGGGAGGTTTGACTTTGAGTTGCAGAATCCTGAGGAGGCGGATGAGAAGAAGTTGGTTATCAAGGGGGCTATTACGGCGAGGCCTGTGGGGGGTTTGAACGTTAAGGTTAAGGTTGTCGGTGGATATTGAGGCTGTTACATACCAAGGGGGGATTTGATTGTATAATATTGAAGTATTGGAGGTTGGATTGAAGTATCATATGGGAACGGCTAGGCTGGGTTGGGTGTAAATTGGTGCACTGCTCTTAGTACCGGTAAATTGATTCTTTAGGGTAACTAATGTTGGACGCATTCCGTCTCCTGTGATCCATATGGTAGTGTTCCTGTGCTCCCGAAACTTACACAAATCGGACGGGAAATAATGGGGACTCGTTCCCGCGAGACACTTGTCGCACAACGTATTGGTACTGCCGCGCGCCTTATGACTCTTCACAAAGACACATTCCCTCGACCTCACCAGAAATAGAGACCATTTGGCGGTGAAAAGATGGAAAAGTCTTCACAGATTCGACCAGTATAGGGTAGTAGGCCTCGAAAACGGTCGCACGTGTCGCCACATGTGACTGCCAGCTGGCATGGGTGGGGATGACGCATAACCGAATTGTGGCGGCCTGAACAGACCGTTGTCGAGCTGAAAGATAATGCGTGCATATCGGATCACCTTGGCGAACCCCGACTTTAAAGCTTGTTCTCAACATCTGAAAAGGCAAAGCCGAAGTCAATCCCGCTAGGATCCTGGCGAATATCATACGGCTTATCCCAGAAATCGCTTCCCAAGAATCGCGTCCATCTCGGGATTGTTGGCGCCCAGCTGCCAGGCAATCTCAGCCCCACCACCGAACGAGCCAAAGACTGGGCCTAGCGCCGCGGTCGGGCAGAAGCACCCCAGCCACCGCTCTCTAGCGGATCGGGACGACGGGGCCCCCATGAAAGCTGCCTCTGAAGCTCCATCCACGAACGGGCCCAAAACAAAACACCATCACAACACACGCCGAAAGTGAACACGGGCCGATAGAACGGCAAAAATACACGATGATGCGAGATCGCCGGACCCGGAGCCCCGAGAGCGCCCGGCGCCGGAGACGTGAACGACGGAGTTCACGTGAACAGCTCGCTAACTTGCCGCCGCCCACGATGCCTGCTTATACCGAAGCGCCACCCGAGACACGTCGACCGCGAGCACCCTCGAGCTCGTTTTCGTCGTCCAGCTCCACCAGCATGTCGCTGCTGGATATTTCGCGATACAAAGACGTGAAGGAACATGGCGGCATCCTAAAGACCTTTTTCCGCGCCCCGTCCGAGCGGCGACAACGCCGTCGGAATAAACAGAGGCGCCGCGTTCTGTACTTTGCCAACTCGTCGACCTCGTCGGTCAATTCCGACCTGGCGTACGGAGCTGGCTACATCAGGAACCCCAACAGCCGAAATCGCAGCCCCAGGAACAGTAGACAGGTGTCTGGGGCATATCAACAGAGGAGAGACGCGCCTGAGCCGTCATGGCAGGGCACGTCGAGTAAGAATAAGACGGATGAAGAAATTTTGGCACTAGGCCGCCAGTTGTCGGACCTGGCTAGACGACAGAATGAAGAGGATTTGCGTGCGTCTGGGAGGACCAAGCCGTCGACCATAGCGGCGGCAGCGGCATCATATAGCGATTTTCGACGTAGGAGGCATGGAGGGACGACGACACGCGGATTAGGCCAATCGAGGCCCCATCGCAGTTCGTCTGACGACGATTCGGACTGGGAGTCTGCCTCGGACGATGACTCGTCCTCCTCAAGTGAGGGTGCGATGTCTGAGTTGGCCTATGGCACCGTTGTCTCCCATGCGCTTAGGCCGATGGCAAGTTCAAGTTCCGAAATGGTGGATTCGGACCTTGCTTACGGCTCAGTCGTATCACACGCAATACGGCCAGCTGCTGTTGTAGGAGTTGCAGCTGGAGCAGCAACTGCTGCCGCCGCGATGGCCGCCACCAGGCGGTCATCGGAGGAATACCGGGCCTCTGAAGATTACCGGTACAGACAGAGGGATTCGAATGTTGTTGATCCTCGCCTGTTTGGCCCCGTAAACTCGTTGCGCGGGGTTGTTAATACGCCATGCGGCTTTGTGGACGAACAACAAGCCGCGACCTATCGCCGCTCCTCTGGTACGTACTCAGTTGATCAACAGCAGGCTGGTTATCGCCCCTCCTCTACAACTACCTCAGTTGATCGACTTCCCCCCATGCGGGAGGTCTACCCTGTTCCTACTTCCGATCCTAATAGGTTCGATGCAGATCGATCCTCCATCGCTTCCTCACGTCAAGACCTCCCGCATCGCGCTCGCCCAGGCCCTGTACCTTTACAGCAGCCGATTCCTAAGCAGCCTGTCTCTAATAAGATTTACGATGCAGACCAGATCGCGGAGATTAGTCGACGGGAGACTCGACAGTCCCAGCAGCGGGACGAGAGAGTCGAGGATGTCACCCGAAGAGAATCCCGCCACTCACAGCGGCGAGCTGAGGAGAGGGTCGAAGATTCTAGTCGAAAGGAACCACGATCATCCCGACAGCGGTCTGACGACTATAGTCGCAGAGAGTCCCGGCATGCTTCCCAGAAAGAGTCTGACGAGAAGGGCTGGGGTGGAGCTGTTGCGGCTGGCTTGGTTGGGGCTGCTGCCGGTGCTGCGCTTGCGTCTTCGTCCTCATCTTCTCGAAAGGAAGATCGAAGAGAGAGCCGCGACTCTCGCAAGGACGACCCGAAAGAGGTTGAGTATCAACGTTACTTGGCTGAGAAGCGGGAACGAGACGCAAAACGAAAGGAGCGAGAACGTGAGAAGGAGCTTGAACGCCAGAAAGAGAAGGAATACCGAAGGTCACAGCGTGGCTCATACGCTGAATCCTCCTCTTCTAGAAATGTTGATGAACGAGAGTCTAAAATAACCTCAAAGTATGACGCTTATGATGATACCCCTAGAAAGCAAAAGGAGAAGGAGGCAGAGAAGGCAAGAGGCAGTGACAAAGAAATGGAGGTGATAGTCGAGCCATCTTCCGAGAAGAAATCTCGCCAGCGCCGGAGCGAGGACGTCCGGGTTGACGATGCTCCAGAGTCACGCAGCGTGGTCTCCAGCTCATCCCGCAGCGAGAAACGGAAGTCTGAAGCCCGTGAGTCGCGACGGGAACCCACGACGTCAGTAAAGGAGGTCGTTGCGGAGTCAACCAAGTCGAGCCAACACACTCCAACTCCTTCAGTTGACCCGTTCAAGTTTCAGGTCGATACTTTCGCGGCACCACAACCTTCGGAGCCAGCCCGACCACTCACGCCCGCTATCGTGACCGTTGAGCGGGAGCCCAACTTTGACGACTCTCCACCTAGAAACACGGCTGAACACGCCAGGCTGAGTCGCAGGGACTCGTTTGAGATTGAGAGGATGGTGGAAGAGCATAGAAAGGGAACTCATGACGCATCCAAGTACTCAGATCCAAGGAAGGGCCACGAGTATGAGGAAGAGGAACATCAGGCCAAGTCAATACTCGACCAAGCAAAGAAGTTTACTATTCCCGTGGCAGCAGTAGCAGTTGCGTCGGCTATTGCTGTTGAGGAGGAGCGCAAAAGGGACCAATCCTCCAGTCGATACTCCCAGAGTGGCTCCCGAGACCGCTCTGAGCCCGAGAAAGACAGCGTGTTGGAGGAAGCAGACCGATATTACCGAGAGTCTGTGATTGCTCGAAAGATTGCCTCTGATGAGATTCGGTCTCGCAGCAGCTCCCCAGAACACTCGGTTGTTGGAAAATGGGAGGAGCATGACGCTGCTGAGACTATAACTATCGTCACACCACCAGATATGGAGGACAAGCACCCAGAGACGAGCCCCTACGATGGTCCTGATGCAGATGTAAGGATCGATAACAAGATACATCCCATGGAGATAGTGCGGTTCCGCCCTGCCGAGAGGGATCTGAACCCCGTGTTCTTCAAGTCGAGAGATCCTTCCGCCGAGCGGGAACGTCCCGTCATCAATCTGGTCTACCCCACCCCAGTCCCTAGCCGCGAACCGACACCAACTCCTGAGCAGCAGGAAAAGGCTGCTTCTAAGGAACCTATCAGGGAAATTGAAGTTGAGGATGTGACCGACAAACCTGAGCAATCGTCAACTACAGCTGAAGTTGCCCCCGATGTTGTCATTGGACCAAGGGGTGATGTCCAATATATGCCAAATTCTCCAACCACCAAGTCTGTTACTTGGGGTGAGAACGAGCTGAAGAGCTTCGAGGTCGAGAGCCCTGCCCCTGTAGCCAAGTCCGTCACTTGGGGCGAGAACGAGACTAAGAGCTTTGAAGTCGAGAGCCCTGAATCAAAGAGCGACTCCGAAACTTATTTCCGATCTGAAGGCGAAAAGCCTCGGGCAAAACTGAACAAGTCGAGCCGATGGGGCATGTTGGCCGCAGCAATCGCTGGCAGTGGCGCGGAGCCTGCTAATGAGCCCGAGGTCGAGATCCCCGCTGCCTCTGTGAAAGAAATTCAAGAGCGAACATACTCTTCTGATGAAGAGAAGCCTCGAGTTGCCCCTGAGAGTCATGTTCCGAACTTTATGATTGAACACAATGATATCCCCCCTGTTCCTGGCCCGAAGCCGCCTAGCCCACGACCAGAAACAATGCCTGGCAGCTATGCGGATGACATCGAATTCGCAGGGACCCTCGCAGCTGGTCTGAAGGATACTGGTTTCGACCCAAATATTGTTATTGAAGATCCGACATATCGCCGACGAGAATCACCACCGGGAGTCCATGATGCTAACGGCGATGGCTGGTACCAACCACCGTACGCCGAGACTGTCTCGGAAGTTAGTGATGTTCCTGCATCTAAGTCAGCAACTGATAAAGGATTCGTAATTGGTGAGATCGATACACCCCAAGAGGAGGCAATGATTGCTTCTGCTCCTTCCGTTACCGCCGAGGAACAAGACTCTTCCCCTCAATTATCTAAGAAGGAGAAGAGAGAGAAAAAGAGACAGGAGAAGCTTGCCCAAAAGCGAGCTGAAGCCGAGGCATTAATGGCAGATTCAATTGAGCCGCCTATCGAGTCAGTCGTTACAGCTGAAGACGAGTCAGAAACCTCGAAGTTGAGCAAGAAGGAGCGTCGCAAGCGAGACATGGGCAAGTCTGAGGTCATCGTCGTCCAAGACGATGGACAGGCTCACGTTGTCGAAGTGGAACCGGGACGAGATGTCGCCGAGGAACTCTGGGAAGAACCACTAAGGAAGTCAAAGCAACGGAGGAGCCTTGAATTCGATGATGCAGAGAGCTCGAAGGTTTCTGCCACTACCGAGCCCTTCTATGACCCAATTGCATCTCGGGACGTCTCTTTTACTGGACTTGGACGTCATGACCAGTGGGATGCTCCTCAGGAAGAGAAGAGAATTCACGAGTTTGATCGCGAGAGAAGCTCTACAATCCGGTCTGATGATGAGAGGGATGCTCCGCGAAAATCCAAGCATAGGAGCAGCCATAGCCAAGACTTTTACGACGATCAAAGTTCGCGAGTGTCTGCCCCAATAGAGCCGTCTCACCACCGACACTCCTCAAGAGACCTTTCATCTAGGGATATCAGATCTGATGACGAATGGGATGCTCCGAGGAAGCAGAGGAAGAACAGGAGCCCTGATGTCGCCGCCTGGGAAGATCCCCGGGTCTCATCCCATAATCGACATTCGTCTCAAGATATTACATCCAGAGAGAAGGTCAATGATGACGAATGGGAAGATCTTCCAAAAAAGGTCAAGAAGCATAAGAAAAGCAGGAGCCAAGATTACGAGTACGATGATCGGCCTAGGCCTTCTGGACTACTAGCAAAATCGTCCTCTCGAGACGCAAGGTCTGACGACGATTGGGAGGACTACTCGGAAGTGTCAAAGAATTCAAGGAGCCATTCTTCAAGACACGACTCTCCTACGAGGTCGGTCGTTCCATCAGAAGTCTCTGCCCATAGTTCCAGCAGCAAAGGAAGCAAGAAATCTAAGCGACGGAGTGATGCTGATAACTACTACGAATATGGTTCGGGGCCGCCGGATCGAGGGCGTGATATATTTGATGATCGAGAGGTTAGCTCTGTTGTGTCAGAGTCTCGCGGCGATCGTCGTCATGGGGAAAGTCGCCGCAGTTCCAGCCGACATAGCGACAGTCGACATAGGAGGAGATCTTCTCGTTACGAAGACGATATCAAGTCAGTCGTTTCTGCGCCTGGATCCTCTCATAGGAGCAGGAGTAAAGACCACAAAAGCCGCAAGGATGAGAAGAGATCCAGTGGCCTATTTTCAAGCATTTTCAAGTCTAATGGACATAAGGAGGACAAGCGCGACTCTTTAAAAGATAATGCCGGCATCCTTGGCGCGGATGTCGGCTTAGCGGGTGCGGTGGGCGTTATTGCGTCCAATCTTGCTCGCTCTAACGCCGCCGAGACTTCTTCGGAAAAGGAGCTTCATGATGCCTTTGATGGCTCAGACCGTGCCCGGGATGTTGATGTACTCGACCCCGAGATTGCTGCTCGAGCATTCAAACCCGCCATTGACCCCCAGTATGGCGATCTTCTTCCCCTACCACCCAGCGAGCCCGGATCGCCTGTCCAAGGCCCTGAGGAGCTACCCTCCCTCCCGGATAGCCGGCCAGATACCCCGCCTGAGGAACGAGCCTTGAAGCGAGAGAACTTCAAGCACCATCAGCGACAACGGAGTGCTCATGAGACACCAATCAAATCACCAAGTCAAACTGCTATCCCAATCAAGTTGCGGCTTGGTCGAGGAGCACCCGCATCCCCTACTGCTTTCAGGTCCTCTCCTATCGGTTCCCCAGTTGCTACTCCAGAAACCGGCAATGGCTCAAGACGACCAGCTCGTCCTACCTCATGGGATAGCAGCCGAGAAATCAAGCCGCTTTACCTTCTCGAGCATGCGAGTCGTGGCGCGCATACTGAGCCGTCTCTGGATGAGGCAGACTTGCCAGAGCTGCCTCCTAGTGAACCTAGCGAGCCTCCATCCCGGGAGTCACCCGAACCTGAGGCCGACTTCTTGAACCGCGCCGATTACTTCGGTCGTGGTCTCGATTTCATCCCTTTTGTGGATCCAGCTCTTCAAATTGATACTACCGTTGCACCTGCCGCGCCAATTGGTGATGCCCACGAATCGCAGGAGACTACACCTAGGGCGGAGTTCCGACCCGAGCTCCCCGTTCCAGCACCAGTCGAGACCGAAACGCTCCCTACCGAGGTCTCCCGCGAGCTGGAAGTTGCTGAGACATCCGAGAAGCCCCAAACTCAACAGCCCAAGGAACAAGAACCAGCGCCAATTGTTCCCATATCAATAGAGGAGAGCTCTTACCTTCTTAACACGCCGTCAACGGTCAAGACTATCGAGAGTGTACCTCATAGTCCAACCAAGACAACATTGACTGAGCCTAAGGGGTCCTTTGGTACCCTCCCTGATGCCGTGGAAGATTTGACTTCTGCGGATGAGCACTTCTCTGATGCTGTTGAAGGCCACTCTGAAGACCAAACCCCTATAGAGGAAGTCCCTGCTGTGGTCGAAGTAAGAGCAGAGGAACAGCCTATAGTCGAGGAGGCGACTCGAGACCTTGTCCCTGAGCCATTGGTCGAGGAGGCGGATCTAAAGAATGTTGCTAAACATACCGCGGAGAACACTCTCGGAGAGCAGACCTCCAACGAGGCGACCTCCGCCCCTCCTGAGGTGGCTGCTGAGGAACAAAATGTGGTTGAGCAGCCCATATCTGAGCAGACCCTATCGAAAAAGGAGAGGAAGAAGAAAAAAAAGCAGCAAAAGAAAAAGGGTAACGTAGCCGAATCTGCTTCTGATGATATTCCTGAAGCTGCCGTCGAAGAGGTCACGCGAGAGTTCGACCCAGAACCTATAGTTGAAAAAGCGACTCCAGAGATTGTTCCGGAACATGAAGTTGAAGCGATAGCTTCTAAGGCTGAGCCTGAACCTCTCGTTCACGAGGCGACTCGAGACCCTGTCGCGGAACCGATCGTCGAGGAAGTGGCTCGAGAGATTGCCGCCGAGCCTGTGGTTGAGGATATGAGTCCTAAGGATGCCCCCGAACCTGCCTTTGAGAGCCCCCCCGAAGAGCAGCCTGTGGCCGAGAAGGGACTATCTAAAAAGGAAAGGAAGAAGAGAAAGAAGCAGCAAGCGAAGAAGGGTAACGCGGTCGAGTCTACTCCCATTGATGCTCCTGAGCCTGCCGTTGAGGAGCAGACTTCTGATCAAGCGGCTTATACTACACCTGAGATGACCACTGAGGTACATCCCGTCGAGGAGACGAATCGGGACCTTGTCTCTGAACCTGCGATTAAAGATGGCCAAGAGACTGTCCCAAACCTTATTTTTGTCCCTCCTAGACCTACTATCGAAGACGCTCCTGAGTCTCCCATCGAAGCTGTGCAGTCATCAACCGACAATGTTCTACTTGAAGATGTTTCTGATTTCGCCGATCAAGCTGCTGTCGATGTGCCAGAATTCGTTCCTGACTCTGTTGGGACTGATCTTGATCCTATCATCGAAGCTATTCCCGGACCTGTTGCAGACACTGCCGTCCAGGCTGCCCCTGAGCCAGTCACTGAATTAATAGCCTCTAAACCTAGATCTGCCAATGAAAAGGAGATAGAGGGTACCCTTGAGCATAAAGACGAGATAGTGGCGGAGGAGTTGACTCGCGACATCCCTCCGGAGCCAGTTTCTGAAACTGCTCTTACAGACGTCGCTCTTGGACCTAGCCATGATGCATCTATTAAGTCCGCACCTGAGCCTGCGACCAAGTCTGTACCCGAGCCTGCACTGGAGCCTTTAGAAGAGGCTGAGGTTGAGCCTGACCTGAGCAAACTCTCAGCGAAGGAGAGGAAGAAGCTGAAGAAAGCTCGGAAGAAGAAAGAGAAAGCAATGGCCACATCGGAAGAACAATCTGCTCAAGATACTCTTCCAGCTGAAGCTCTCCCAAAGGAGCTCGTTGAGGATGGGGTGTCCGAAGATGTTCTACCCAAGGACGATCTCCAAAAAGATGTACCTCTGGGGGATGACCTTCCAAAGAACACTGCCTCCGGAGACGAACTCCATAAGGATGAGATCCCGGTAGATGAACCATCCAAGGACCTTTCGAAGGATATTTCCCTCCAAATCGATGGCCCAAGAGACGACATCCCGGAAAGTGCACTCCCCAAGGACGAGCTTCTCGAGCCCGACCTCCCCAAGGATGACCTGGCAATATCGACGGAGGAACCCGCTCCTCAAGAGGAAGCCGTTGAGTCTAAGAAGTCGGAGAAAGGGAAGAAGAAGAATAAGAAGAAGTCTGTCTCTTGGGGAGAAGATGTAGTTGAAGAGCCCTCTGCGAACCGAGCTATGATCGAACCGTCGCCTCCTGTAGCGCCGGTTGAGTTTGCAGAGCCTGATTCTATCGAAAAAGAGCAGTCTCTTACTACGGAGCCTGAACCCCAATCGCTTCAACCCTTCATTGACGCACTGGATGCTCAACAGGATCAGGAACGCGCTCTTGATGTTTACGATGACTTCGAACCAATGTCGGACTCGGAGGCATCTTCATTTGACCGAGATACGGGATTCGATGTCGACGCCAACGCTCGTGAAAGGCATGCAGATACAGAAACCAACTTGACTGTACCTACTGAGCTCTCTAAGAGGTCGGGTAAAGGAGCAGCCCCGGTGGTCCCGGTAGAACCTACCAGCTGGGACCCACTGGCCGTGAAGCCCAAAAAGAAAAAGAAGAAGGGCAAGAAGGGCAAGGAGCCAGCAACAACAACCGAGGAAGAGCCCGCGCCAACCGACGAGGCAGAGTCAACTGAGGTCCTTGGTCCTTTCCAACCATACTCACAGACCGCCTGGGATCAGGCAGCTCGGGGATCTTGGGATCCTTTAGCTCAGCCAGGCCCATCTGGTTATCATGATGAGCAATCGCCGCCAAATCCCTTCGCGCCTGTCACAATGCACATGACAGCCCCCCCTATGCCTATGATGGAACAACCAATGTATATGGGAGGACAACCCATGCCTAAGATGGGCCAGCCCGTACCCCATCATCAATATGTACCAATGGGACCGCCAATGATATCACCACCTGAAGAGGCACCGAAAGAGTATATGGGGGTGGTACGACCCGACAATCCTTTTGCGCCTTCAAAGGAGCCTTACGTGGAGATGCCATCAAAGGACCCTTATGTCGACACGGATATGACCGAGGAGTGGGGTACCAGTGCAACAACCAAGAAGGACAAAAAGAAAAAGAAGAAGAGTGCCCAGCTTGAAGAGCCTTGGACAGCTGAGGACCAGGCAGCTTCTTCCTCGCCTCAGTATGAGTCCCATTATGATGATTCTTGGCCTGCTGAAGACCGAGAACTATCATCATCCGCACCATATCAACTGCATGATCCCCCCGAAGGAAGACCTGCAGGTCCTTTTGACTCCTTGGGTCCAAAGAGCTTGCCTCGGGAATCATATGGGTATTCTTCTCAGCCAATGCCTGAATCTGAATACAAGCCAGAGCTAGCCCAAGACTCTAGGGGTAAGACTAAGAAGCAGAGGAGAAAGTCAGTGCACTGGGAGGCACCATCTCCACCAACCACCGCTCAGCAAGATGACGACCAAGTCGTCGGCTCTGAGGAGCCTGCTGCTTCGTTGGAGGAGGCATCGGAGCCCCAGGAAGACAGATCTGAGTATTACCCATCCAGCGCCACCCTCCACTCTCCGAAGCAAGACTCACGGGAGCTGGCTCCTTTAAGGGAGAAGCCAGAGTCTCGTGATGACGAGTCTGAGTACCGACCGTCGGACTCTCGCCTCCGCTCTGCAAAGAAGGATGAGCAGGAGCCCGCTGAGAAGAAGGGATACTTCCCGTCAGCCTTGCGTGCACTTCCAGCTGCCGCAGGATTTGCCGGCTCTGCTTGGAAGAGTCTCTGGGGTTCCAAAGAGACCAGCCAGGAAGGCCCCGAAACTGCGAAGGAACTCGAAGCCCGAGATGTGAAGAGCAAGACCGATCGACAAGCCGACGACTTCACTGAGGATGCAAGATTGCCCGGAGCATTCACGGCAGATGAACATGAGAATACGGAAACCTCAGAACCGAGTGAAGTGATCGGCTACGACGAACACACTGAAAAGAGCATCGTAACTCCTCTAACAGAGAAGGACGACTTCACGAAGATCTCAAGGTCGCCTGGAGATATTCCAGTTGACTCCTTTGACGACAGAGATATCTCGGAGCGGAGTCAGGTGCCTGGCTACGATGACCAATCCAGCCGAGGGGTTACTATTCCACCGATAGATGTGGAGGAGGGTGCCGCGAAAGCTATCGGATCACCCAGTTCTTTGGTGGCGGAATTCTCGGAGCCAAATCTCCCACGAGATGATGTTCCCCTTGAAGACATCCAGGATGACAAGTCGGTTGGAGGCCTACTATCAAAGGCCAATCAAGATGGCATGAAAGTGCCCGGATCACCTAGCTCGCTGGTAGCAGAGTTCTCTGAGCCAAATCTCCCACATGATACGACGTTTCTTCAGGAAACCAAAGATGACAGGTCGATTGAAGCTCTGCTATCAGAGACAGGTAAAGATGCTACTAGAGAGCCCGGATCACCTAGTTCGCTAGTTGCAGAGTTCTCTGAACCGACTCTTCTTCGGGATGATGCTATCCCGAAGAATGATCAAACCGAGGACAACTTCGACATAGCGCCATCTGAAGCCGATAAGGATGTCACGAGAGAACCTGGATCACCCAGCTCGTTAGTGGCCGAGTATTCAGAGCCAGTTTTCTCACAAGACGATAATCCAATGCTGGATACGCAAGCAACTTCATTCACTTTTGGAACCACTCAACCTGAAGAACCCGCTTCGACCCCGGAAGACATTGGCACAGAAATTCCTGACGATGTCAAGCCTGTTGAGGCAGCTGAGGCCACTGAAGCAGACTCGCTTCCGAAGAAGAAAGGCAAGAAGAACAAGAAAAAGAAGAAGGGCCAAGCCACCCCGGTGGACGAGGATGAGCCTACCCCAGCTTCTGAAGACACTGCTCAGGACATCATTGAGGATAAGCCTTCCGAGACTGTTGAGCCTTCTGAACCTATTGAGATTGCTGAAGTTGCAGTCCCTGAAGACGCTACTCGCGTGATGCTCAGGGAAGACATGCCTTCTGAGCTCACGGATGTAGCTGACCTGTCGAAGCCCTCTGACCCCGATAGGCCCACCGAAACCTCTGAGGCTGTCAAACTTGTTGAAGAAGAGGCCCAAGCTGCTGATGTTGTCGAACCAACTGAGAGCATCGAATCAGCTGAACTACCTGAACCAGCCGAAGCAGTCGAGGCGACCGAAGTGGATACCCAAACTCCAAAGAAGGGCAAAAAGAATAAAAAGAAGAAGAAGAAGGGCCAAGCTACTCCAGCGGAGGAGGAAGAGCCTGCTCCTGCTCCCGAAGAAGTCACTCGCGAGATTCTTGCTGAGGACAAGCCTTCCGATGCTCCAGGTGATTCTACGGAACTTTTGGGAACTGCTGAGACGGCCGACTTTGCTGATGCTTGGTTGTCAGCCGAGCCTTCTGAACCTATTGAAGCTCCTGAACCTGTCGAGCCGCTCCAACCTGCTGAGTCTTCTGAAGATATTAAGCCTCTTGGCCTCCCTCAGCCCACTGAAGCTACCGAAACCGCTGAAGCCGTTGAACGGGTGCAAACGGCCGAACTCACAGAATTTCCCAAACCCGCTGAGCCGTCTGAAACTCCCGCCGAATCTGCTGCGCCAGTTGAAGTTGATGATGCCAAGCTTGCTGAGCCTGTAGAGCAAGTTAAGCCCGCTGAATCAACTGAGAAAAGTGAACCAACTGAAGCAATCGAAGAAGACCTCTCTGCCTCAAAGAAGAAGGGCAAAAAGAACAAGGAAAAAAAGAAGAAGGGCCGAGCTACTCCAGCGGAGGAAGAAGAACCTATTCCAACCCCCGAGGAAGTCACGCGCGACATTGCCGAGGGCAAGTCTTCTGATACAGCGGAGCTTACTGAAACTGCCGAGACGGCCGACTTTGCTGACGCTTGGTTGTCGACCGAGCCTTCTAACATTGCCCAACCTGTGGAATCCATCGAATCTTCCCAAGTGCTCGAGCCTTCTGAGTCTGCCGAACCCGCTGAAGTCGTCGAACCTAATGACACTGCGGTCGGGGTTGAAATTGCTGAGTCGTCTGACTTTACTAAAGCTCCTGAAACTGCAGAGTTTACTCAACCTCTTGACCTTGATGAGGCTAAGCTCGCGGAACCTATAAACCAAGTTGAGCCAACTGAGACAACCGAAACGGTCGATGCAACTGAAGAAGATCTTTCGGCTTTGAAGGAGGGAAAGAAGAACAAGAAAAAGAAGAAGAAAGGCCAAGCTACTCCGATCAACAACGAGGAAGAAGTCCCCTTAGCTTCCGAAGAAACTGTTTCTGAGGTTCCGGACGAGCAGACTGTTACTTTACCGGTGCAGGAAGCGGAAGCACAAGATAACGAAGCTGTAGCACAAGCTACGGCTGAAGCTGAAGCTCTTGCGGTGAAGGAAGCAGAAGAAGCCGCTGTACGGGAAGCTGAGCAAGCTGCCCTAGCCGCCGTTATTGCTGCCGAAGAACAGGAGCTTGAGCAACTAAAAGCGAAGAAACTCAGAAGGAACGGCAGGCTTCTCAAGAAGGACGAGAAACGATTTAACCTTCTCACTGAAAATGCAGCTCGAAGAGCCGAGGAGCAGGCAGCTAAAGACGCCGAAGTTGCTCGCGCTGCGGAAGCACGGGCTGCTGAGTCTGCTAATGTCGAAGAACCCATTGAAACCGCTCTAAGTATGGAAGACACAAATGACCAGGTTTCTCAGGAAAAGTCCCTGGTTCCACCGGAACCTATTGAGGCAGCCGACGTCTCGAATCTTCCTGATTCTTTTGAGAAAACCGAGTCTCCTGAGCCCGCCGAACTTCTTGAACCCACCGAGCCCACAGAACCTCCTCCGTCTGCTGAACAAGCTGAACTTATCGAGGATGCAGAAACCCCTGTTCCGCAAGAACCTGTCGAGACTACCGAAGCAGAGATCTCAGGTCTGAAGAAAAAGGGCAAAAAGGACAAAAAGAAGGACAAGGATCAAGCAACGCCTGGAGATGATGAAGAAGAACGTATCCCAGATACCAAGGATACTACCCGGGATTCCGACGAGCCTTCTGAACCCGCGGAATCCACCGAATTGTCGACCCCTGAAGAAATTGTTCGTGGTGGCTTAGTGGAGGACAAGCTTGCTGAGACTTCTGAAGTTGTCGAGTCTGCTCCAGCACTCGATGCGACTGCTGGCGATGACCTGGCCGAGGACAAGATTTCCGAACCCATCCAGCTAGTAGAACCCGCTGAGGCTGTTGGATCTGCTGGGCCTTCTGATGTGGTTGAGTCTATTGAACCTGCTGATACTGCTGAGACAACGGAAGCAGAAGGTTCAGCCTCGAAGAAAAAGGGCAAGAAGAATAAGAAAAAGAAGAAGAAGGGTCAGGCCACTGCAGCTGATCAGGAGGAAGCCAAGACTGGGGAGGCGTCAACAGATACTGTTCAACCTGAAGTAGATTTCACTGTTGACAAGAGTTCCGAAGAACCTACCACAGAGACTACTGAGGAGAAAATGGCTGACTCTTTCCAACCGGTGGATGACTCCATAACCGATCAACCTACGACAGTGCCTGCTCTAGAAACGAGCGAGGAGCAGCTGGAAGAAATTGTCCAGTCTATGGATGATTCCGCAGTTGAGAAAACTAATGAGGAGTCTTCTCGACAGATCGGCGAGGACAAGCTCAGTGAACGTTCGATAGAGACGACTGAGGAGAAATTGGAGAAACCTATCCAAACCGTCGACGATTTTACGGCCACCACAGTCACTCCAAAAGTCAACGAGGAGACCCCTCGTGATGCTCTTGAGCTCCCATCAACCACGGAACCACAAGAGCCTCAAGTTGACGATGAGTCGGGCACACCAAAAAGCGGAAAGAAAGCAAAGAACAAGGAGAATCGCAGCAAATCTGGATCACTGGATGAGCAAGACGGGGCCAAGGATGTACCCCCCGAGAATTCTGACCTCCCGCTCACGGAAGAGCCCAAGCAAATTAACGACCCTCTCCCCGTCGTCGAGCCGGAAGAGCCTCATCAGACAGAAGAACGTACTCAGGAGGAACAAATTGTCAGCGAGCTTCCACGAAAGCTCTCGAAAAAGGATAAGAAGAAGAAACGCAAGAGTCTCTTATCAAGCTCACTATCTGGGGAATCCTCCGGAACTGCTACGCCTGCCGAAACTGTTGAGTCAGAGCGTTCTGCTGATCCAGTCTCCGTTGATCTTGGCTTAGATGATTCTAAGGACTCCACTATGGAAGATTCGTCCTCCATTGGCCTTCTGCGACCTGAAGAAATTGAAGTTGAACCAGTGCAGGCCGTTCTTTCCACGGATGACTTGGCGCCGCCATTGGAGATGAAGGAGAATGAAATCATTCCTGAGAATGCCCCAGATGACGATGAGCAGGTGAAAGCTGCTGATAAAGAAACTCCTATAGAAACCCCTGCCGCGCTGGACCGTGAAATTACTCAGGATGTCGACATCGCAGAAGCTCCAGTTGACGAACAAGCTCCTGTTGAGCCACCGGCCCCATCCACCACCCAGGACACCGAGTTTCTCTTTCCCATGAAAAAGTCCAAGAAAGACAAGAAGAAAAAAAAAAAAAAGAAGAAGGGCCAACTCAGTGAAACCACGGATCCCGAATCTGGCACGGCTACTCCTTCTGAAGACGTCGCTACCACGCCTGCCTCGGACTTGGCTGAACCTCTCGACGACCTGGTCCAAGAGCCCGAGACGACCGATATCCCCACTGTACAGGCCGTTCCTGAGATCACGACGACTGCCGATGACGAACCTACCTCGACAGGAGCCGATGAACCTGAACAACCACCTATTCCCGGCCAGGAGCCAGAAGTTAATCCTGAAGATGAGTGGGGTGGGTCCCGTCTGATGAAATCCGAGAAGGACAAGAAGAATAATAAGGCTAAAGACAACGATTATGAAAATCCGCAGGACCCCGAAGTAATCCCAACACCGGAGCCGGAGCCGGAACCGGAAAAGCAGGACGACGCCGACGCCGACGCTGACGTCCGGGGCCTTGAGACTCACGAGAAGGATAAGAGCCAGAAGGACCCCGACGACGCCGAACCCGCGGTCGAACCCGAAAATGCGCCGATGCTAGAGCCGCGACCGGAGACCACGCAACAGGACGAAGATGAATGGGCTGGCCTCTCTAACAAGGAAAAGAAGCGGAGAAAGAAGGCCAAGGCTAAGGCTGCCCTAGAAGCTCTTCGCGAGTCGGAAGCTGCAAAGGAAGCCGAAGCTCCCCCAAAGGACCTAGCGGAACTGGTTGACCCTCATATCAAAATCGATGCCGAGCCTGAATCGAAACCTCTGGGCGAAGCACCTTCTTCACCCGATCCTCACACTGCTGTCGAGGCCGTGTCTCAAGCGATTGTGGCGCCTTTAGGTGAATCATCCGCTGAACGTGAGATCGCCCCAACCCTTGAGCCTGAAACCGAGCATGTGACTGTACCGGAGTCAGATTTCTCCAAGCAAGCCATGGCCGAAGCTGAGATCATACCTCAATCAAAGCCTGACCTTGAGACTGAGCCGACAGCGGAGCGTGATATCGACTCTGTGAAGGAGATTGAAGCTGGCGATGCGTCGAAATCTGAGCAAGAGACTGAGATCGCAAACACACCTGCACCTGAGCCTGTCGTCAAAGATCCAGTTGAACCCATAGCTGAGCTCAGCGAAGCTGACGTCGATGCTAAACCCGCCGCCGAGCTTGGGATCGAAGCTGAGAAGAACCTAGATTTCGAGGCTCATCCTATAATCGAAGCCGATTCAAGTCTAACGGTTGAAAGAGAATCCGAGCCGGATACTCGACCCAAGGCGGAACCCGTTAGCGAACCTGCTCATGAGCCCGATATCGAAGCGGTTGTTGAGCGCGAAATCGAAGTTGAATCAAAACCTGATATGAAATCTCCCCCGCCTTCTGCTGAAACTTCTGCGGAAAATAACGACTCCCCGCCATCTCCGGCACCAGAAGCTGAGCTTGAACAGGAAGTGGAAAAGGAAGAGCCTGCCGATGACTCGGGCATTCCACAGACCAAGAAGAGCAAGAAAGAGAAGAAAAAGAAGGGCAAGTCACAAGTAGATTCTCTGGGAGAGCAGAGTAATGCTGCCGAAACTGAGTCGCCTCCTGAGCTTGCAACGGACGCTCCAATTGAGGAATCGAAAGAAATTCCAGCCGAACCTAACGCTGAGCCGGAGATCGAACCCGAATCAACGCCGGAAACGGAGCTCCTGGAGGCTCCTGACGAGACTGTACCACCTTCCCACTTCGCCCCGGAGCTTGAGTCTGAACTGGCAACCGAGGCCCGAATTGAGGCCAAGGAGGAGCCCAGAACCGATCCTATCACGGAAGCTATTGCTGAGCCAGAAATAGAGCCGGAGAAGGAGGAGGAGGATGAATGGGCTGGCTTGTCTAAAAAAGAGAGGAAGAAGAGAAAGAAGCAGCAAAAGAAGAAGGATAAAGCCCTTGATGTCCAGGCTTCACAGGAGCAAGAAGAGTCTCAGCAATTACAACCTGCTCCTAAGCCTATGGAAGGAGCTGAAGAGGAAGCCAGTGCTGAGCCTGAGACACTGCCATCGTCAGATTCAACGCCCAAGGCTGAGCTCGTGCCTGAACTGACACCCGAGCTCGAGACCGGCGATGTTTCTTCTGAACGAACTCTCGAACCCGCTGCTGAGTTCGAACATGACGAGGAAGCCAGACCCGAGAAACTTCCATCCGGGGACGCTCTGGAAGCTATTGTGGATCCCGAGTGCGAGGTCATGACTTCTTCTGAGCCTATCGCTGAGCCTGTCTCCAAACCTGAAAACACTCCTTCGTTTGGGCTTACCCCAGAAGCCGTTATTGAGCCAACGCAGGAAGCTGAGGGTGAGGGCGAGGCCGTTTCTTCGTCGGAACCTGCTCTTGAAACCATCACTAGCCCTGAGCCTGGACTAGAATCTGAACTACAGAGGTCACCACCCGAAAGCCCCCCTCGGACTGTCCAAGAGTCCGAACATGAGACAACACCTGCTTTTGAGTCTGTTGCTGAGCCGACAGTCGAATTAGGGACTCCGTCTGAAACTGCCCCGGAAGCTCCCATTGAACCCCAACCTGCGCCTAGAAAAGAAGAGGATGACGATGAATGGAGCGGCCTATCCAAGAAGGAGAGGAAAAAGAGAAAGAAGCAACAGAAGAAGAAAGATATGGCCGCTTCTCTAGAGTCCCTGGAGGAGGAAGAGGAAACCCGCGAACCAGAACCCGCCTCTGAGCCCTTAGCAAGTGTCGCCCCTGAAGTCGAGACTAAACTGGAGGCCGACGCACAGATGGTACTGCCTTTCGACACTACACCGGCAGCTAATGCCGGGTCAGAATTGGAACCTGAGATTGAAGCTATATCTACACCTGCGTTTGATTCTATTCCTGAAGCTGCTGTCGAGCCACATATCATTCCCGAAACCGAAGCTGAAATCACACCTCCAATCGATACTGTCTCTGAAGCTGCCGTTCTCGAACCTGAGCCAGTGGCTGAAGTTCAGCACGCTTCATTCGAGGCTGGCCCTGAAGCAATCGTTGGGCCTGAACCCGAGCCCGACAAGCAGGAGGAGTACAGTGAGCGGAGCTTTGGCTTATCTAAGAAAGACAAGAAAAAGAAGAAAAAGAAGAAGGGCAAAGGATCAGCTCTTGCCTCTCCTGGGGAGCCAGAGAAGCTTGAGGAAGCCGAGTCCTCTTCTGAGGTCTTGAAGGATGTTGGCATTGAACCCGAGGCTGTGGTTGAACCCGAATCTACGGCTGAAGATGCCATTGGGCTCGAGCTCAAGCCTAAGCTCGAGCCAGAGTCCGAGAACCTTCCTTCCTTCGACATCGCCCTTCCACCGGCGGCAGATACTTCTGCTGAACTCGAGGCCGAGGCCGACACCATTCTTGCATCTGAATCAACCGCCGATCCTATTACTGAGCCTGAAGAAGAGCCTAAGGCCAATCTTGAGAAACCCGATTTGTCCGAATCCGCCATTGAGTCTGAAGCCGACCTCACGGCCAGCTTTACACCTAAGCCTACGACCGCTACAGTTGTCGAACTCGAACCAAAGCTCGAGAAGGAGGCCGAAGAAAGTGCTGTGCCATCAAAGAACAGCAAGAAAAAGAAAAAGAAGAAGAATAAGAAGGGCAAGGGTTCAAATATCGACTCTCCGGAAGAACAGGAGGAACCTCAAGAGCCTGAAGTTTTTGCTACTGCAGAGGCAGATATTGCAGAATCGATTGCGCCAATCGAGAAGTCTGAAAGCAGAGAACCTCTTCTTCCCGCTGATCTTACCGATGCAGTTGTGTTGCAGGAATCAGACGAGCTAGCGGAAACCATCATTCCCGAGGAGCCCCTCGCGCCTATTGAAGTTTGCGAAGATGTTAAATCCACCGAACCCCTTCAACCCACTCAGACTGCCGAAAATTTCGAGGACATCCATACTCTTTCAGGCCCTGAACCCCTTGACTCGGATAAGCCAGTTCAGCCAACTGTTCAGATCGAAGACGATGAACTTATGGAGTCGAGTAAGCTAGCTGAGTCGGTTGAGGCCCCGAAGCTCCCCGAAGCTGAGCCTACCGACAAAGCTATCAACCCTGCCGAGTTCACTGAGTCCACACAACTAGTTGAACCCGGCGCGACTCTAGACACCACTGACACTGCGGTGCCAATTGAGGTGACCGAACCAATTGAGCCTACCGATGTCTCAACTCATACTGAATCAATGGAGCCTGTCGAACCCCTCGAACCTCGCGATACTCTTGATCCTTCTCTGGAAGAAGTATCTGGTGCTCATCAACAACTCGATATCGAGTCTGAAAAACTACAAGACGACGACTTGAGCTCTGGTAAATCTAAGAAGAATAAGAAGAAGAAAAAGAAGAAAAGCAAGAATATCGATCTTGGTTTAGAGGAGGCCCCTGATTATTCTCAAGAATCGCAGACCCCGCCTGGGATTACTACTGATTCTCCTGCCAACTTGGAGCATGCAACCACTGAATGCCAACCTGAAGCTGAACAGCAAATGGGGCATATCTCTGACCCATCGCTCGATGCGGAACCTATGGTTGCAGATGCTCAACCTGAACTGGAGACTCAGCGTATAGTCGAGTCCGAAGAGCTTGCAACACAAGATGACAGTGAATGGGGGTTTGGTCTTCCTAAGGAAGAGAGCAAGGAAGAGAGCAAGAAAGAAAGACAAACGGCCAAGGGCAAAGTGGCCGACGCCGGGGAGTCACCGGAGTCAGGTCAAGATGCTCAGACATCGAGGGAATTTGAGCCCGACTCACAGGTAGAGTTCCAATCAGTGCCTGTTGAATCGGAGGCAGAGGCGATCTCAGAGGCCGTTTCCCTTCCTGAATTAGTACAAGAACCTCAGAGAGAGCCAACTACAGAGGCGGACTCAGCCATATTCGACTCCATCCCATTCACAGAAGCTGAGTCTGCAGCAATACCTACTCTCAAGAAAGAGTTAGCACCGACCGTGGATTTGTCGCTAGAACATGGGATAGAAACTTCAGCAACGGAGGAGCCCAAGAAGGAGGTTGAACCTGCTTTTGAGCCTGAAACTGCGACAGAATCAGAACAGAAGGCCGACGACCAGTGGGGACCCAGACAACATAGGAAGGAAGCGGGGGCAAAACTAGAAGATTTATTGCTTGAAGAGACTTCCCAGCCTACCAAAGAAGAAGCCACAGAAGCCAGGGAACTTGAGGAGTCCAGCAACCCAACACAGCCAATCAAACAGGAATCCTCCGCGGTAGAGACCCAGGACTTCCAGGACCAAGAGAAACCTATTGAAACCCAGCCAGTTCCGGAGATGCCGACAGAGCGGCCTAACTTGGACGAGGATCCCGAATCCTTGAGACCTGGTGATGAAGTCGAACAAGTCAAAAAGTCAGAGCGAACAGTTGATTCTGCACCCGCGACTACTGAAACTATTCCGTCAGAAGTGCCTGAGCCTTCAATTGACTCCCTGCCTCCTACCGTACCAGCCGTCTCTGACGAAGTTGGAGCTTCGCAAACCCTTACAGAGGCTACTGAGGCAGGGTTGAGATTGGAGCCGGAGACCGAGCAGGAAGAGACGTTTGGACTCTTGAAGCCCTCTGAAATAACACAGCCGGTGCGCGGCCTTTTACCAGTTGACGAATCTTCTGGGGAAGAATACTCGACAATCACTCTGGAACCAGAACCAATGCAGGAACATGCCTTCGAGGATCTGAAACCTTTAGGCTCGGAAGAATTAAACCATTCTCCAGAACCGGTCAGCGAGAGCTTCAAAGAGCTGGATTCTACCATGATTTCCGAGCTAGCACATTCAAGCAACACAGAGCGCGAGTCTCCATATGAAACTCAGATGCCACAGGAGCCTCAGCCGACTATCACCGAACTCGATCCTCACATCGACGTCTCGGCCGAGACTGAGCATGAGCTATCTAATCCTGCACGGGAGCTAGGAGCTTCGATTGAGACTAATGTGGATACCGAACCTGAACTGGGGAAGCAAGACAATGATAGTCAGTGGGGTTTCACAACGTCTGAGAAGAATAGGGAGGAGAAGCAGAAGGCTAAGCTCGCTGCACATGGCACCGACTTTGGCGAGCAAAGCGCCCAACCCGAGAATCCATTCGATTCCCTGCAACTAGAGGAACAAGAAGCGGTCAAGCCAATTACCTCCGAAGCCGGAGACCCTGGCTCGGACAAGGAACGCGCCTTAGACGCCCCACAAGAGCTCGATCAGCTCCATGCGACATCCGAGGAGCTGGGCCGCCCTCATGATATCCCTCTGTCTTCTTCAATCGATGATTCAAATGAACCTTCATCCATTGAAGTTGTAGAATCGAAGCAGGCTCTTGTTCCCGATACTGCAACATCAGCCAATGCCTTCGCAACGCCACAAGAAGCTCCTTCAGAAGATATGTGGCCAGAACTCTCTATCGGAAAGCGCTCAAAGAAAGACGAGAGGAATAAGAAGAAGCAGGCCTTCGAGAAACTAGTTGCCACAGAGTCAGAAGATCCCAAAGATGAAGTCGTTCCAGGTCAAGATTTGGCAGCCGAGACTACCCTCGACACTACCTCTTCAACATCCACCCCGGCAATCAAAGATGATGGCTTCAGCTTCCAAACAGTTAGCAAGAAGGGAAAGAAAGGCAAGACAAGCGAGCCCAGCCAAGTCGTCAATCTTCCCAAGGACGAGCTTTCAAGCCCACGGGGTGAGGAGCCCGCCTCCTCTACTGTTGAGGAAACTACTGGAGACTTCGATATGGCTGAGACTACCAGTTTGCCAGCCGAAGACCCAACTCCAATTCCTGGCGACGTAGGTGCTCAGGATGTCGAGATGACCGAGCCCGTGCTATTGGCTAAGGAGCCAACTCCGGCTAATGTTGAGGTAAAGGGTGGAGATATTGAGATGTCTGAACCGGTGCCTGCAGCCGAGGAGCAGCTCGTTAATATGTCTTCGCCTCCCCTCGCGTCCGGTGTGGAATTCAGTGATGAAGTTCCAGCTGCAATGGAAACTGAGGGTCGAGAATTCGCTACCCCATCGGATTTCGCTACCCTCGAGGAAACTGTCAAGCCAAACTTAGCCCCAGAAATGACAACAACGGTCGAGCCTGCAACCCTTCAACCTCCACCAGCAGAAAAACAGACTACCCAACCCGAAACCTCCGTTCCGACCCAGCCAGAGGAAACTGATACACAACTTGGCGAGGACGAGCCAATAACTATGGAGACTGCGCCTGAGCAGATACCCGATGCAGAAGATGGCCCTGAGGAATTCGTCTTCCAGCCGAAGCTTTCGAAGAAGGACAAGAAGAAGAAAAAGCAACAGGCAAAGCTGCTTCAGATGGCTCCAGACCGGTCAATCGAAGCCTCTCTGGAAGCTGATCCCGCACCTGAAGATGACGCGCGGGAGATGCAAGCTTCCACTTCTACTGCAGATGTATCACTGGTACCAGAGGAAACTGCACAAGAGCCCGATGACTGGATTCCTAAGAAGATGTCTAAGGACAAAAAGAAGGCCAAAAAGATAGCCCAAGCATTGGCTTTAGCTGTGCCACCATCTGTGCAGGAGTCCAGCATCACGGAGCAGCATGAACCTCAGTCATCGCAATCTACAGAGGTGCCACGTCAAGCTCGAGAGACGGGTTCTTGGGCTGGTGGAGCTGATCAAGCCATACCTTCCACAGCTCAAGTTAAAGCATTCCAAGATGAGCACAAGCCGGATGAAGAACTAGTGACACCGGCCGTCGGTGACGATTTGAGTTCCCGGTCTGTATCCAAAAATAAGGTTTCTGAAGCCGAAAATACTCCTCCCGAAGTAGCGTCAGACCCTGCAGAAGTTCCCCAGATCCCTGAACTAATTGAGGGACCTGAGGTTACCGAGCCAGCACCAACTGTGGAGATGGACGATGATGAGTGGGCTTTTCCAGTTAAAAAGAAAGGCAAGAAAGGGAGGAAGGGCAAAGCTGGTAGCGGCGCCATAACACCAGCTGCCGACGTTGAGACAGTATTGCCGGTGACAGATATTTCTCCTACGCTTGAAGCCTCGCCGGAGAAGTCGGCAGAGCTCTTAGCTGCTCTTGATACCGAAGTCGAGACCGAACAGACCAGATCAATGGATGTCGACGAGGTCTCCAACTCAGCCGAGAAAGGGGATGAGGAGTGGGCGCTCCCTGTTAAGAGAAAAGGGAAGGAGTCAAAGCATTCATCAATTGAATCCCAAGAAGAGTCTCCTGCAGTCCTAACGGAGGAGGCTTCTGAATCTAACCCTGCCGACTCACCTGACGCATTGGCTGATGATACCTCTGGCAATTTTCCTGTTGATACTATTAACAAGAATCTTGAACAGTCTGACAAAGAAGTTGACACGCAGTCGACTGAAGACAACGGAGCGACGGCCACAAGCGTTCATCCTGATACCGATCAAACGATGCTCGATCTCTCTCTCGACCTGGCTCAGCCTGAGAATAAGGGACTTTTGGAGTCAGATAAAATCCCTGCAACCAACGCGCCTTCAACTGCGGCAGAATCCGTTAACACTGTGCATCTCGGGCTAGAGGAGCCGAGGCCTGCGGATCTGGACAGCTCAATGGGGAGTTTGCTGGAACCAGCTGCTATTGCCCATGTTGGGAATCAAAATTCACCGCGCGGGATATCTCTAGGAGAGGATATTCTGCTTGATCCGAACACCAAATATCAACTTTCGGAACCCGCGCTGACTGCAGCGGGCACTAGCATAGAAACCCGAGAAGCAGAACCCGCAAAAGATCAGCTTGAAGACTCTTTACCATCGAAGTCTAAGAAAAAGAAGAAGAAGGGACGAAAAGGCTCTATACAAACATTACCATTCCAACAGCCCACACCGAATGCTACGCCGGAACCAGACACTACGTCAACTGATCAAGCTGTGGCTTCCAAGGAGCCTTCCGCCACTACTGCAGACAATGATGGTGACACCCTGGGCGAGTCTTCTTCCAGGGAGATTTCACAGGAAGCAGGCAAGAGCGAGAAGAAGTCAACATTCTCTGATGGTGGCTCTGACCGGTCTCAAGACAATAACCATGGATTTATAGAGGACTCGATCAAGCCATCGTCTGGCCCCAAAGCTAGCAAGAAAACCACACCGACCAAGACATCCCGAGGGGTACCTGCAGCAAGATCTCCCAAGGGTCTAGCTCCAGGCAGAGCACCCTTAACTGTGACACCAGCAAGAATGCACAAGAGTGTGGATGCCGTGGATGCCGTGACTGGTAGCAAGTCATTACTGTCTGGTAAGGGGGACACCGGCGAGTCAAGCATGGCCACCGCACTTGCCGCCACTGCCGTCGGTGCCGCACTTGTAGCAGATAAGGTGGCTGGTGGAAAGAAGAAGAAAGGCAAAGGCAAGAAGAAGATCATCGACAAGAGGACGCAACAGGAGGACGACATGTTCGACGACCCATCTCTATGGGAAAGTGCTGATAAGAAGGGTGTGGAAGATGAAACTGAACCCCAGATGGACGAGGACTCATGGGGTGGACAGAGCTCACTGCATGAGAGAAAGAAGCTTGATGCCCAGATTGATAATGACTTCTGGGGGGGAAACGATGAAGATCAAGAGGCCTATGAGGAGAAAAAGGTTGCAGATACTAGTCACGATGACGACTTTATGGGTGGGGGATACGACACTGAAGAAAGGAGCAAAGACTTTGATAAGACGATGGAGGATGACTTCATGGATGGCGATGAGGATACTTATGAGGCCAGCAAAGACATCGGCTCCAGAATGGATGATGACTTCTGGGGTGGTGATGCCAAGGAAGTCAGCAAAGATGTCGATATCAAGATGGGAGATGACCTCCTGGGTGCTGAAGCCGAACACACAAAGACGAGCAGATCTGCGGAGTTCAAGATCAAGGATAGCTCTCAGAGCTCGGAAGATGAACCTGAAGAATCAATCAAAGACGGGGTATCTGAAAGGACAAGCGAGAAGGGATCCGGAAACCCGAGCGACAAGGAGTCGGACGTAGGGAGTGAACAAAATTTGGACAAAGCAAGCGACAAAGACTTTGACCGGATAAGTGAGAGTTCTCAAGATGAAGGGGGATTGAGCAAGTCATGCAACAGCCACAAAGTCTCCGAAAGATTGAGCGAGGACGATTTGATGAGCGATAAGTTTAGTGAAGAAGTGGATGAGTTGGGGGAAGCAACTAAGAAGAGCGAATCGGACAAAATGAGTGAGAAGGCTCCTAAGAACCGATCCGAGATACTGAGCGACACGGACTCAAACAAGTTCGAGGATAGGGCTCAGGAGAAAACCAGCGAGCTGGAGCAGTCTAGCAAAGACAAGGAATTCGACGAAATGACTGAAAAATCAAGCGACACAGATTCAGACAATATGAGCGACCAAGGTCGGGTTGCTGTCGATGTGCCCGCTGAACTCATCAAAGACAGGGAGTCCGACAAGTCGAGCGACACGGATTCAGACTCTACGAGTGACGAGGCTCGGGATGAGATCGCCGTTCCGGAAGAATTCACCAAAGAGGACAACTCTAAGAGGCTCAGTGACACAGATTCGGACAAGTCGAGCGATACAGACTTTGTCAAGATCTCCGGCAAGGACCTAGTGAGCGCTAAGGGATCCGAGAAATTCAGCGACAGTGATTCCGACAACAAGGATTCCGACAGAATGAGCCTCAAAGATCTGGATAAAAAGAACGACAATGAGACCGATAAATCTAGTGATATCGACTCAGACAAAATCAGCGTCAAGGGGTTAGGCAGGACGGGCATCAAGGGATCTGAAGATATGAGCGACACAGACTCTGATGACGAGAGTTCTGGCAAGCTGAGCGTTAGGGATCTGGGTAAGCGCAGCGACAAAGATTCCGACAAATTAAGCGATACGGATTCAGATAAGATGAGCGACAAGGCGCTGCCTAGAGCGAAAGGCATTGAATCCGACAGCACGAGCGATTCGGATTCAGACAGAATGAGTGTGGACAAGTTGAGCAACAAGGGCCCCAGCAAAATGAGCGACACCGAATCTGTCAAATCCGACAAGAGCTCCGACAAAAGCTCCGACAAGCTGAGCGATACGGATTCGGAACAGGGAGATGATAAGGCCTCGGACAGGATGAGTGTCGTCTCTGAGAAGATCAACGATAAAGGATCAGACAAGACAAGCGACGATGATTCAGACAGGATGAGTGACAAGGAGTCTAGCGTCATGACCGACAAGCCCAGGGGTGGACTCTTCCCACCGGCAATATCGAGAAAGGGCAAAGAGACCGACCTGAGGCAGGCAAGCGAGCTTCTTTCGGAATCTGAAGGTGGTTGGGGCGAGACGTCTCGTCTAGGCGCCAAATTAGACACGGACGAGTTGGATGAAAGCCCCATTCTAGGTCGAGGAGAGGCGGCCCTATCACGAACGGGGCCTCTTAGTTTACTACGGCTGAGCTCTGAAGTATCGGAACCAGCAGGTGGACTACTACAAGAAGAGAGCGAGGCCTCAACTGTCCTCGGGGATGTGGCCTCTGAGCTGAGTGACCTCAGACGATCTTCCCCTCGTGGGCTGCCACCAGTACAAGAAATCCCCGAGGCAGAGGCAGAGGCAGGACACGACCGCTCCATTACTCCCGACATCAATCGTGATAGCGGCTTTGTTCCAGATTCACCGCGACGAAGCTTCAAAGCTTTGCAGGAGCAGCAGCAACATCGCGACAGCGGCGTCCATACGGGCGACTGGACGGAGGAAGCAGCTCGTGAACGTGCGGTGCTTAGGACACCAGAACCATCCAAGCAGAGAACACTACGACGGTCACCGCGCGCCACACCTGTTCTACGAGAGCCACCACCCCAAGCGGCGACGCCAGAACCGGAGAAGCAGAGGAAACAATACGGAGCTCTCTCGGACGTTGGAGCCAAGCTTACACCTGCAGCGGTTGCCGCTGGCGCGGGGGCTCTCGGAGTTGCACGAATGACGCCAGGGCCTTCGCCTGGAACTTCTCCTTCGCCTTCCCCTAGGGGACCTGCGAGACCTTCTGGAGTGTCCGGGACGGCTGCCAGCTCAGCTACGCCGACTATAGCCTCAGTCGCCAGCCAGCGAAGCGTGTCAGACAACCCTCTATCTCGCCAATCATCGCCACGGCCCGAAGCGCCAGCCGCGCGACGATCCCTGTCCAACACCAGCCTCTCCCGTCGCAGGACGCCAGAGCCGCTCAGATTCCGGCCTGAAAGTCCAGGCATCATCCGGCCGTCAGGCACCCCCACTCCACCTCAGCTTCGTCGGGTCGACAGGCGAATGAGCGGCGACTTGCGATCGCTCCGACAACAAAACAACAGCACGCCAACTATTCCCGTTGCGACCACGCCCGTTGCAAATGAAGGGCGTGTCCGTACTAAGGACATGGCCGATGTATACGTAAGACATTGACGACTTTCAGTATCTATTATGAGTTTTTTTACTAACATCAAATATAGGATGGCTATGGCGAAGGCCGCATCGGCTCGCCAAGGTCACCGACCCGGCCCCACAGCATGCGCCGACGACAGAGCATGCAGGTGCTCGAGCTCGAGAATAGAGTCGAGCAGCTCGCGGCCGAGAATCGTATGCTTAATGAAGCCCGAGCCCAGGCCGAGCAGACCCTGAGCCAACGCGCCGCCACGACCCTCGCCGAACGCGACGCCGAGATCGACAACCTTAAGCAGTCGCTGCAGTTCCTACAAAACGAAGTCACGCGTCTCTCGGAAGTCAACGAAGGCCTCACTAGTGCCAATGCCGAGCTTGCCAACAAAGACAAGGGCCGTTTTGCCGAACTCGAGGTTCGCCATGCCGACGTCACGCGCGAACTCAATGAGGCGCACGGCGCGCGTAGCCTGCTCGACCAGTCGATCCAAGCCAAGGACGCCGAGATCGCCCAGTTGCGCCAACAGCTCGAAGCTGCCAAGGAGAAGATTCGTGACGTGCAACGCCAAATCCTCGAGTCCAAAGCCGGCGATGAATCCTTCCTCAATATTCGCGACGAAGACTACTTCGACCATCGCTGTCAGCAGCTTTGCTCCCACGTCCAGCAGTGGGTGTTGCGCTTCTCGAAGTTTTCCGATATGCGCGCCTGTCGCTTGACGAGCGAGCTTAACGACGAGAAGACCATCGACCGCCTAGATAATGCCGTCTTAGACGGATCAGATGTTGATACCTACCTCAATGACCGTGTAAAGCGACGGGATATCTTCATGGCTATGACCATGAACATGGTCTGGGAATTTGTCTTTACTCGATACCTGTTCGGCATGGATCGAGAACAAAGACAGAAACTCAAGTCTCTTGAGAAGTTGCTGACTGAGGTCGGCCCTCCCGAAGCGGTGCGCCTATGGCGAGCCGTAACCTTGACGCTGCTGTCCAAGCGTGACAGCTTCAAGCGCCAACGCGACCTGGACACGGAAGCTGTTGTCCAGGCCATCTTCCAGACTCTATGCAAGATCCTCCCACCACCGAGCAACTTGGAGGATCAAATTCAATCCCAATTGCGCCGGGTTATGCGAGAGGCTGTTGATCTTTCGATCGAAATGCGCACACAAAAGGCGGAGTACATGATGCTACCGCCTTTGCAGCCCGAGTATGACGCAGATGGCGAACTCGCCGCCACCGTTCAGTTCAACGCCTCCACAATGAACGAACGCAGCGGCCACTCAAACATGACCAACGAAGAGCTTGAGGCTCAAGAAGCTATCGTACGCGTCGTGCTCTTCCCCCTCGTTGTGAAGAAGGGAGAAGACGACGGTACCGGCGACGAAGAAATCGTCGTCTGCCCAGCACAAGTCCTCATTGCCCGCTCGAGAATGAGAGGCATTTCCGCCTCAAGCGATGCTGGAGGCGCGTCCCTTGGCGCTCGAAGTCATATTAGCGTTGTGACAGAGGCTATGGGACAACCAGAAGCCGAATATTTGGAGGGAGGTATTTAAAGGATAGGGGAACATAAAAGGAAGAACGGGACATAAGATACTTGCTTGGGTTTTTTTTTCTTTGTGTGTTTGCGTGGTCTTGGAGCGGGCTTGGAGCGGGCTTTCAATTTTTTCCTTCTTGGAAAGGTGCATGATATCCTGCTTTGATTTCCTCTCTTCCTATAAGGTTAGAATGTTTGGTCTTTTGTATTTTACGCGTTGTTTCACGTTTGTTTTTGTTTTCTTGGCTTTGGTATGTAAAATCTGTAATGACATTCCGTCTTATGACCAGCATGAAACGATTTCCTTATCTGTCTTGATGGAAGACTAGTTACTGTACCTAGATCTATAATAACATGATTGCTTGGCCAAAAAGGCTTCTACTTGCTTATCAATGACGACCTGTATGTGATTAGAAGATATTGACTGCATTTCCCGCCTTATGCTTCCCAATTCATCCCCAATGATGGGTCATGGTATCCCGGGATGCTGAGATTTCCTGTATTCGGGTCATCCATAAACAAAGAGTTGATGACTTCCTGTTACAGTCAGTCAGCATCTGATAGTTCTAACCGCAGTAGATCACATTCGACTTACCCAATCGACTCCAACGCACTCGCCCTGCTCAGGCGCCGACACTCCCATCATGGGCGTTGGCAGTTGACCGGCCCCCGTTGAGTCTGGGTCACTGCCCATGTTGCTAGGCGGGCTCTCACTACTGGCAACACTCGCTTGTGGCATGTTCCAGGTTGGCTGGGGGTCTGGCACCGTCATGTACGATGCGGCACTGACGGTTGGGGGGATGAGTGGTGGTTGTGTCGGACGTATCGTCACGGTGGGAGGGATACTGGTGGGCGGCATTGTGGCATGTTGTTGCTGCTGTCGTTGCTGCTGTTGCTGTTGGAGGTGAAGCGGCAAGGTATCTCGGCCTTCACTCTTCCCAGCCAGCGCATTCCGACTTGGCACGGCCTGAGCCAGACTCGTGGGTGCTCTGGACTTGCGCATACGATGATACGCCGCCATCTTCTCAATTATCTCCCCCAGGATGAGCTGCCCCTTCGTCTCCTGGGATAGCCCTGCGTCCATATCAAACACGTAGTCTAGGCACGCCCATATTCGCGGCGCCTCGCTGGAGTTCGGGCGATAGTATACCTCCATCGCGAGCAGCAACGCGCACTGGAACTGGTGATAGGTGCCGGAGTACCACCTCCACTTCTGGAACAGGGCGTTCGTCTCGAGCTGAATGCCGATTTCGCAGATCATAATGGCCGAAGTGATGAGCACGCTGGTCAGTCGCGGCGGGAGCTGTGCGCTGGCGTTGAAGTGGTACGCATGCAGCGTCATGACTCTCAGTCGGCAGAGGAAAAGGTGCATCACCAGCTTCGCGTAGCGTTGGAGGGGGACGCCGTCGTCGAGGTGGCGGTTGTATTTCTCCAGCATGGCGCCGCGGAAGTTCTCGACCTTGGTGAGCACGTTCGTCAGGCTTGTCTTGCGGAGTTCTAGGCGACGGCGGTCCATCCAAACGATGCGCATCATCTCGTTGATCTCGAACCGCATGAGCGGCCACATCATGGACGTCCACCCATCAGCGGGCTGCGGGGCTGGCGCGTTCCTCTGGAACTGCTCGTCGTCACAGTTGAGCGGTAGTTTCGTCTCGTAGTCGTCTCTGCGAATGGTTGGACGGGGGCCGTGGGACTCGGCAGTGCGGATGTCCAGGAAGCAGAGCTGGTGCCAGACAAGACGGCGGACGTGGGTATCCGGGGCGTCGAGGCCGTATGTCTCTCCGTCGCGATGGAGGCCCATGCATTCGGCCATACGGATGGCGGCGCCAACGAGGACGGAGTGGGCGCGGGACAGTTCGTCGCGGCACAGAGCAAGCTTGTGTTCTCGTCAGTGACCGAGTTACCTCACGGTGATAGATTTAGGGGAGCTTACCAAGTACATGACAAACGCTTGCAACGTTTCAACACGCGTCGTCCTCAAGAAGTTCGCCTTACTCAATGCCGTCTCAGTCCCCAACTTAAGCGTCTCATAGAGATCTTTCTGCGTCTTCCCAAACTCCCGCCTGGCCGTGTCATCATCCATACTCACGGCGCCGCTAAACATGGCCGCAAACACCAACGCCTGCAGGGACGGTCGCGGCTCTATATTCTCTAGAACATGGCCCCAGAACTCGCGATACCCGGTCTCGAAGGACGGGCGGTGCACACAGCGAGCGATGGGGTGCACGGCGTCAAAGTATTGCTGCATGAGCCGGTCTGCAGCGCCTTTAGTTGGAAGGAGGGTCTCCAGGGACGGGGCGCCGGTTGGTTGGCCCATGAGGAGTCCGCTTGAAGGGGGAATGTAGGTGGCTCCGGGCCGAAGGTAGTCAGGCCATAGAGGATTGGAAGTGCCCATGGAGAAGTCGAAGTCGAAGTCGAAGTTGGGGGATGGTTGGGACGGCAATTGGGGTGCTGTTGAGGGCTTGTCTTGCATCCCCGTCGACAGCTATACCAACATTGTTAGCTTCAAAACTCATATCATAATCTTCCAAAGGCTGGCAGTAGAAGAGCGTACAACATACCTCCTCCGAAATCCTCGGCCTCGAAAATCCCCCAATCCGATCCGTCAACCTCATCCTCCCTACCATAACTCCCAGATCAATCACTGCATCCGTATCATCCGTGGTCTCTTCATACGTATGATCCAACGCCACCAGATCCGTTGGCTCCAACCGTTGGCTCTCGGCATACTGCTCAACGTCATCCGCCAAGATCCGCTGTTGCTTCTCGGCGCTGCTCAAGTTATGCACGACGTCACGCTCCAGCTGCCGCTCCAAGGAGCCCACCTTCTCCTTGATCTCCGTGAGCCGCAGCTGGCTAGCCTCGTCCAGCTTAGGGCCTAGATACACGCATTCGCGGCGGAAGCGCACGCAGTTGGTGCACGGGGAGCTCTTGTCGCATTTTAGCTTCCGGCGGCGGCATTCGAGGCAGCTGGTTATCATGCGCATGCGGCGACGGATGGGCCGTGAGGAAGCCTTTGGGTCTGCTGGGGCTGGGGTTGGGGCTGGTGCAGGTGTTGGCGACGGGCGTTGAGGTTGATTACTCGGGGCCGGCCCGGAGGCGGAAGCGGACGGAGCGACTCCACTAACACCGGGAGATGGCCCAGGAGGCTCGGCACCTCCGAGATTGGCTCCTCCGATATCAACTGTCTGAAACCCCGACGTCCCCGTTAAGACGTCCATGCCAATCCCCATAATCATGTCGGCCTGAAGTCCCATGCCCATGCCCGTCGTCATGCCTGACCCATCGTCCAGCGTTCCGGCATACCCGAATCCAGGCCACATGGACCCATCAGCAGGTTCTCCTGCACTATCGTCCATGCCAGAACCATGTCTGCGCTGTTGCTGTCCGCGTTCCTCCATTTGTTGGAATACGCCGAGCGCTGGGAGGCGTCTGCAGTGCCCGACCCGTTGTGTGGAAAGCCAAGGCACTCGGGCGTCGTTACGTCCGTAAGCAAAAGATAAAGTGGAGGTAATACAAGGACAGATGCCACATAGAGTTGGGAGGGGAATGCTCTGCGAGCTCTGCCCCTCTCTGTGCCAAGTGCCTCGGATTGACCAATCAGATTACACCGTAATGCGAAGCCCTAGCTCAGGCAACATAAGGTAGATAGTAGAAGACAACATGAAATACAGTATTTTTTGTATGAACGTCTATTTAGGGCGGATCAGTATGCTCGGCGGCGACTTGAAAGAACTCAAATCGACAAGTATGAGTATACGTGTATGGCGGTCTATTAGGCTTCCCTTAACTTCAATGATAGAGCTGAAGCGAAGCACAGGGTAGGGTCATCAATATACACATTGATTGTTTCACTTTCAAGTGCCGTATCCAAAATTGAATGTGTCGTAAATGGCTTAGGTACCTTCATCCTTTTCTACCTATAAGTAGGCCCCTATGTGCAGCTATTCACCCCAACTCATGCGTTCTCCTTCCTGAGGTATCTTATTTGAGCAGATACTTCATCTGTTTCCTCTCCAGTATTGTTTTCAAGCATCTCGTGGGGCTTCTTTTGCGCCTTCTTCTGAACTTGCCTTTGACGTCTTCTCTGTGGTTTCTCTAGAGCTTCCCGTTGCGCCAGTTTTAACTCTCGAGGTAGCTCCGCTTCGATCTTTTGTCGTAAGTCATGTTCCAGCCACTGTTCAATTCCAGATTGGTTCTTGATGGTCCATCTCCACCCTCGAATCTGGGTCATAGCCGCTTCTGCTTCCTTCGCCCCCAAGTATTTCTGAATTAAAAACACCAGGTAGTCTAGTCGAGATGCCGGTACAGTAAACCCCCTCTCCATGTCTCGAAGAACAGCTTGCGTCATGTTCCCCAGTAGAGCAGTAGAGACATTCTTGTTGATCCTCTGGTGGTGATTGATACAACTCTGGATCCGTCGGAGAATTTGGCGATCGCTAAGATGAGGAGCTTCCAAGTACCACTTCGACATCATGTCGAGAAGTTGTGTCTTGGTGTTGACACTTCCAATGACTCTGCTCGGAAGTGCATCGTTGTGCGACGTCCGCCCAAGGGCGATGACTTTCCAGACAAGGTCTTGATCCACCTCAGGGTCCTTGATCATCTTCTCTATGTAGGGGCTCCATGCCGTCCAATCCCAGGCCCAAGTGTCGGGAGTCCGTGAAGCATGTTTGCCGCCATGAACTGCTTCCCAAAGTCGGAGGGCTAATTTATGGTTGCCACTTGCGATGGCAAGATTTCGAAGCACAATCGACCTTTTCGGCATCTCTCTTGCTAATGCCTTCGCCAAGTGGTCAAAACACCCCAGCCTGACCGTCAAGCGACATAATCTGTTGAAAAGCATAGGCTGGATGTGTGCCGGTGCATTCAAGATGAGAAGAACCAGGCTGGCCCAACCCTGCGAGTTTGCGGTTTGCCGTAACCAGAGTCCAATGTACTTGGGCTCAACACATTTCCAAGCCCACAAACGTCCCTTCAAGAGCCAAAAGGCCTCTTCAAGATCCCAACGTCTCTTCCCACATATGTCCATTGATGCCTGGAGGAATTGGTCGGTTGATGTGTGCCGGTGGTGCGCTAGAACCAAGATCCCTTGAAATCTCTGCTTCCACTCGTCTTCAGGTAGCGCGCAGAGAAAGGTAACAATATGGTTTCGCCATTGCGCCGCATCGGTAGACGTTAGTCGTTTAGGTGCTTTGAGAAATTCGGTAAGAGACGTAGGATTGACCCGGTCTTTCTTTGCTTGATGAGTGATAAATGATGTAGTTATGTTGAAGAGGTTGTCGTGACTGAGGAGTTCGGCCCTCGGCAATGCATCCATGCAAAGTGCAAACAGGTTGAAAGTTGATCTTTGTGGTGTTAGTTTGCGAATCTGCTTGGTAAATGAAAGCCAGAATTCTGTGCCATATGCATCATGGCGTGTGGTAAGCCGACTTCTAACGATAGTTTTAACAATCGTGCATCCAATCGAGGCAGTGATGTTGTCCCAATATGGTGTTGAGTGAAGATGGCTTCTAATTTCCGAGTTGAACACATTGAATGCAACGAGCAGATCTTCAGACGTGACCATTCTCAGTTGGATCATGTTCTCGAGGTCTCGTTGGAACTCGCTGCAAAGGCGTTTCACCTCTGTGGGCCTTTCAATCGATATGATTTGCTGTCTAAGTGCAAACACCGTCTGTTGCAGTGGCGTGGGGGGTAATGTCGCGTCAACAACGGGAGGTGGGTGAGTTAATGGTGTATCCTCATCACGACTTTCCAACCACCCAATCAGCCGGTCTACCATCCGGCGCAAGCTGAATTTCGGCTCGTCTGACTTTCGATCTTCTGGTGCCGTGGGTGCCTCCCATTTCCATTCCCCGAGTTGCCAGGGCAGTTCAATGGCCCACGGAGGAGGAGACGCATGGGATTCGGATATGATGCCCGTCATCTGTCGTTTGCCCAACCGGCGTCGGCTTTCTATGGGGCCTGGAACAGAGCTGAGGTGTCGAGCCGCTGAGGATACACGACCATACCGCTCAATGGCCCGGAGGAGCATGGCATCTGTGATCCAGATTCCATCTTGAGAGCTCGGTCCTGGACGCAATGCCGCGCGAGGGCATGGTACCGCGCATCTAGGGGGCATTGGGCGGAGTGTTGTGAGCGTCCTTATTGTTTGAGTGAGGCCGCCTCATCGCATTATAGCAGTATCGTATCTCGGTTTCGGGGGGTGCAGGCGTCGGGGGAAAAGCTCGAATGTCGGTGCCGAGTGTTGAAGGTTCGGGTTCCTAAGAGTGCAAAGAAAGCTCTCCCTCTCCATGCGTGGCCGCCCCACAACCCTGCCTACCAGCCAACCATTCCTTCGTGATTACTTCAGCTGTTCATTGGCCAATTGGCGCTCGGAACGGCGGCAGAATATAACCCCGGCCGGGGCTTCATACAATGCAATAATGAGTCGAGATTCCCCATGCTTGATTGACAGACCCCTGCTCAGCCTCTCAGCTTGTCAGCGCGCGTCGGCTTGAGTCCACCGAGCCCACAGCCAATCTTGGCCCCAAATTTGAAGTTCGGGGGCGTTTATGCACGGCGCCATCACCGACATCGACCCTTGTCACACTCGCCGTAGAAGCGTCGTCGCCTCGTTCGTGGAGCTCCCCAAACGGGACCTTGGCCTGCGCAGCAACAACAAGCTGGTCCCTGTCATTGCTCTCCTTCTCCTGACCATGACTTCGACCTCCATTTCTACTTCTAGATAAATCAACAAAAACGCCGACCTATTTTTTGCACTTTCGCTCTACGGCCGCTAGTGCTCTATGGCTCTGCGTGCCCCCTTAACATTCCGGTTTACGTCACAAAGTAGTTAGATGGAGCCAGTGGTGTATGAGGAGACGCCTTTAGCCGACTACCTCAGAGGTAAGCTACCCTGTGAAGAGCCACCCAAAGTCTTTGGGCTCGTCGGTTTGAGCCTTGCGGTTAACTCTCTATTAGATGGGGGAGATGAGCCACAGGCAGACTGGGCCCCTGGTGCGACAACGCCAGATCGCGAACCTTCCAGTCTACGATCCAGCAACCCTTCACCACCTTCCAGCCCGTCTCCCTTTGCGCCGACAGGACGGCCTTTAGTCAAGGCCAGGTTTCGCAACAAGGCCCCGAATACTCTTCAGCTTCATGTACCGAAGCCATCGTCGTTGCGGGCCATCCGGAGGAACTACTCGGTACGTCGACACTTGTCACGAGCCGCGCTTCTTAACCGCTGACACATTCTTGTCTTATAGGCCGCAGTAGCAGCAAGTATCGACCGTGCCGACAATGCGAAGTTCCTCGAACAGTTCCGATATACGATTATTGCTTCTCAACTACTAAGTGGGCATTCCGGCCTCGGGCAATCCCAGATTAACCCCAATGCAAATGAAGCCGCGGACAGCGATGACCACTCTATCCTATCTACCGAGGGCATCCTTGCCTCTATCCTTGCCGCGTTGGCAGTTGCGGTTATCTTGAGCTGGGTGGTAGAAAGTGGCGTTACGCGGAAGAGACTCATCTTCCTCCTGGTCCTTTGTGCGGCAGGTGTGCTCCTGGGGCAGATATATATGAAGCGACAATGGCTGCGCTATCGACGAGAGCAGTCACTGTCTGAGATTACTTCCTTCATTAGCAACTCTCATAATTTGGATAGTGCGACGGGAGCTGCTTTGTCTCTTATTCAAGAGGTCGAGCTAGTATCCCGGGGATACCGACTCAGCGCCCCATTACCCCCAATCAGCCGAATCGAAGATCGTGCCCAGAGTCGGAAATGCATTCGACTACGAAAAGCATTGACGAAATCTTTTGCCGCCGTTCTCCCTGCCTACAATCAGGTATGCACTGTTGTCAAAGGATTCGCAGAACAGACAGATCTAGAAAAGTACTATGACATCTACGATATCAGCGACTTTGATATGTCGGACGCGCTGCGGGGTTGGAGCGATGAAGAGTTCGATGATGCAGAGTCACTACGAACCCTCAAGATTCTGGCTGCCCGGTTCTACACCGTCCGCAAGCTATTTCTCTGCGCATTATTGGCTCTCGATGCCAGTGGTGATGCGAATGACCTGCTCCGATGGACCACGGCCGTAGAGGCCCTCAGGACCCTAAACGACAATACTAGCTCCGTTTATGACAGGCTAAAATCAATCCTAAGCGAGGAAGAATGTGAGCAAATATCCGCAGTTTCACAAACGTAAGCGTTATTCTAACAGTAATCAGCATTTCCGTCGCCCCCAACCCCAAAAAATCCATTAACCCCCAACAAGGAGCGCTGGCGATCTCAACTTCGGAAGCTCAGCTCGCTCTCCACTGGGATCCGAGGCTTACAAGCCAAGCTTCAGCTCTTGCGCGAGGAGTCGGATAGATCCCTTAATGATTCAAATGATATTTCAGAGCTTGGACCAAATTTGATGGTTCAGTATGAATCCATCGGTATGGACTTGAAAGAGCTCATGTCGGCGTGGGAGGAAGGGAAAGCAGCTCTGGCTCTCGGAATCGATAGAAACGAGAAGCGGCTGTCGTCAATTAGCACCCTATTATCGCCAGCAAGCTCCCTCAGTGGGCTTACCACCGTCGACGAAGGTGGCGGCACGGTAGATGCTTTGAAGGCACTCACAGGCGAGTCTCCTGCAAGTTCTGACTATAACGGCTCTGCAGACCATGATTCGCCGGAGGTGTTTGAGGCAGTTGCGCGGCCCCGGCCAAGAAGTATGCTTACCAGAGATGAGAGGATAGTGAAGATGAGGGAAGAGAGAGAGCAGAAGGCAATTGCACGGCAACAGATGGACGCGACGAGAGGTATGCTTCGCGAACTGGAAACGGTCATTAATCTACGACCTCGAACTCGCACAAGCGCACCGGCGGGACGAATCGTCTCGATGTAAAAAACCACTACGATCACTGGATTACCTATTATTTAGATTCCCACTTACCTAACACCACGAACGACATTCAACCGACACACATTGACAGAAGCGTCACGACGACATTACGTTTTCCTTGGACATTATTTCAGCATAGACAGGATGGTTACGGCATGGGAAACGGGTTAGGAGCAGTGACGGTTGTTTTTATTGATTTCTTGTCTACCAGAAAGAGCATATTTCTAGCTCATGCTATCGATATACCTGGTCTCTCGAGTATGATGAGGAGGAGTGTATTTATGGGGGCATGTACATAACCATCGACTCTTTTGAACATTATGCACATCTAGTTATATATTAAGGAATAATCACGGCGTTTTGATAATATAATCGGATCCCTTACGCTTATGACGGCTATATCATTGGTTTCATTGTGAAGCCAGGTTAGCTCGAAGCGATCTAACTTAACACGGTCAGGCTGGTTTTCTGCCCCGCGTAGAGTTGGCGTCACGACGCGTCTTGTCCAACCCTCCACTTGCCGCCCGCGTGTTAAGTGCTTGCTCAGCCCTTGAGCAATCTTGCAATATTCTTCTTCCATCCCCATCCTCCTCTGACAGCCCATTCTCCAGACGCTCCAGACGCTGTTCAAGCACAATCTCATCGCCGTAACTCTTCTCTCTCAGACGATACTTTCTTCACACACACATCCCCTCACACAAGTATTTAACAGCCAGTACGTAACGCACCCCGCGTTTTGCCCACTGCTCCTAATAACCCAAACCAGAGATGTTGGAAGCACGACTTGAGCAAGCGCAGATCTTGAAAAAGGTATATTTGGCCCTGCTACACTTATGGCATCTCATATCTCTACATATCGGCATATGCTGACTCTTACTTCTGCTACAGGTCGTCGACGCCATCAAGGACCTCGTCCAGGACTGCAACTTCGACTGCAATGACACCGGCGTCGCGCTGCAGGCCATGGACAACTCGCACGTCGCACTGGTCTCCATGATGCTCAAGGCCGAAGCCTTCTCCCCCTACCGCTGCGATCGAAACATTTCTCTCGGCGTCAACCTGACATCCCTGACCAAGGTGCTACGTGCCGCCCAGAACGAGGATATCCTCACCCTGAAGGCGGAGGATGGCCCTGATGTTCTCAACTTGGTCTTCGAGAGCAGCGAGAACGACCGCATTAGCGAGTATGATCTCAAGCTCATGGACATTGACCAGGAGCACCTGGGTATTCCTGACACGGAGTATGCTTCGACGATTGCTATGCCTGCTGCCGAGTTTCGACGAATCTGCACTGATTTGGCCGCCATGTCAGAATCAGGTATGTTAACCGTCGTTTCCCCTCACCGCCAATGATGCTCACAATTGCTCTTACAGTCCAGATTGAGGCATCTAAGGATGGAGTTAAGTTTGCCTGCAACGGTGACATTGGTAACGGCTCCGTCACCCTGCGAAGTCATACCAACCTGGATAAACCCGAGTTGAACGTCGACATTGAGCTGACGGAGCCTGTGTCGTTGACCTTTTCTCTCAAGTACCTCGTCAACTTCTGCAAGGCCGCCGCCCTGTCGAACCAAGTCAAGATCTGCCTCTCTAACGAGGTGCCCCTTTTGGTGGAGTACAATATCTCCGGTAACAACGGAAGCAGTTACCTCCGCTTCTACCTTGCACCCAAGGCAAGTTACTACTCCTGGTACTCCACATAAGAACAACATGCTGACTCAAATGCAGATTGGTGATGAGGAGTAATTATCAGAATACATGACACGATACGACCTGCTTTCAGCTGGCGTTGAGGGGAATGAGATGGTCCTGTTTGCGCGGTGAGGAGTCTACACTGTCGAAGAAAAAGGATGCCACGGAAGAGCTATCAGAGGCCCTCGAGGTTTTGTAACTAGAAGAGCCATGCACATGGACATAGACATGGCCATGGATATGGATATGGATGTGATAGCAGTGGTCAACCTCACGATAATGATTTAAAGTCTTTTGTTTTCTTTCGACTCCTTATCTCGCACTATCTCTGATTATCTCTCAATTGTGGTTTTCAGGGCGGCCACTTTACTAGTAGTGGAGCGCGTGATGCTGAAGATAGTGGACTTAATGTGCGGGGCAGCTCGCATCGCACCGGACCTTGGCGGGGCACTTTCAACTTACTCATATTAATAAGTCTCTTCTGTTTGACTCAAGACGAATCATCCGAAGGGCGGCCGAAAAGGAGATCCGAAGACCTACATTATTGTGCATTCACCTTATGGCGGCTCTACTCCAATTTCAATAACCTCAGACCAACCTACTTCTCCATCTTTGTAATTCAACTCTTCCTAAGACTAGGTACAGAGGTTCGGAACTCGCCAACAACCCCCCCTGCCCTTCCGCTGCTGCAACTGTGCGACGTTCAGTCTGCAACCATACGCTCTTCTTCTTCTCTCGTAGTAGACTCGGGTATTTCGCCGAGTCATAAGGGATGGCCATGACCGAGCCGCTGCCCGTGCCCGATACTCGGGTCCTCGCTGTTGCGAGCCATGTACGATTCCCTTGTTTAATATATCCGTGCAGTTAGAACGCAAACTAACTTTCCCAATCAAAGGTCGTCTCTGGGTAACTTTCAGTCATAGGGCCATAAGCTATGCTAAGAGCTGACTTGGACTTAGTTACGTGGGAAATAAAATTGCCGTCTTCGTGCTGCAGTCAATGGGATGCGACGTTGCGGCGCTCAACACCGTTCAATTCAGTCAGTCCGGCCTTTGACTAAATCATAGGATACCTCTCTGACGCTTAGCACAATAGGTAACCACACGGGTTATAGGCAATGGAAGGGAACCAAAGTCTCAGCACAAGAGATCGCAGATCTCTACGACGGGCTCAAACAGTCATACCTGGACGATTTTGACATGTTACTCTCAGGTTACATCCCGGGAGCCGAAGCCGTAGGTGCTGTAGGAGAGATCGGCAAGGACTTGAAAAAGAAGGCGAAAGCGACACCCGGTAAGTTCTTCTGGGTTTTGGATCCCGTCATGGGAGACAATGGCAAAATCTATGTCGCCGAAGACGTGGTGCCCGCGTACAAATCTCTCATCCACTACGCGGATCTCATCCTACCGAACCAGTTTGAGGCTGAGTACGCTGCATCCCCTCTGTTCTCAGCTCCTAGCTTCTGTACTCACAATGCTTTTAGACTACTATCCGACTCTAAGATCCAGGATATGGATAGCCTCCACCAAGCAATCCAAGTCATGCACGACAAGTACAAAGTCCCCCATATCGTCATCACCTCCGTCAACCTCGAAGCCCCCGATCACCCACCCTCGCACCTCTCCGTTGTCGGCTCCACCATGACTTCAACTGGCGAAGCACGCCTGTTCAAGATTGTCTTCCCCTCCATCGACTGCTACTTCAGCGGCACAGGAGACATGTTCGCCGCACTGATGGTGATCCGCATGCGCGAGGCCGTGTACCACGCGGACCCCAATTTGCGCCACAAGGAGAGCTGGCTAAGTGATGACTCCGTCGACGCACTGGATCTCCCTCTTGCAAGAGCGGCGGAAAAGGTGCTGGGAAGCATGCATGAGGTTTTATCGAAGACGTGTGAAGGTATGAAGAAGGTTGTGGAGAAGACGACCGGGGAGATGGCGCCCCAGGATAGAAAGGATGAAGCGAAGGTTCATTTGGTGAAGAGCAAGGCGGCAGAACTGCAGTTGGTAAGGAACTTGGACTGCTTACGATCGCCGTCGGTCAAATTCCTCGCCAAAGCTATATAGAAAAGGTAGACGGTGCGGCAGGTTCTAGAACGGTCATACACGATAGATGAGAAGACATAGAGGTGCATGCGAAAGACATCGCGGGTTGCTCACATTCAAAATCAGCGTCTAGTTAAAGGTCCTGTACCTGTATCCTTGTATCCCTGTACCATTCGCCCAAACATACAAGGCAGCCCATGCATCTAGCAGAAGCGCCCTAACATTCATAAAACAGCCAATGGGGGCTTAATTGTGTCCCGTGCTACCAAAGCCGCCCGCTCCTCGAACGCTTTCTTCTAGTTCCTGGACCTCCACCACCTCTGGGGTATAAATGCGCTCCAATACCAGCTGCGCAATACGATCGCCCTCCTTAATGTCAAAGTCCGTCTCAGCATGGTTGAACAGGAGAACCTTGACTTCGCCACGGTAGTCGGCGTCGATCACACCGGCGCCAGTGTCGATAAAGTGCTTTGAGGCGAGGCCTGACCGGGGGGCGATGCGCCCGTCTGCACGTAACAAGTCAGCGCCTACCGTAAATCGATGCGTTAAATTAGACTTACAAGTTCCTGCCGGCACAGCCATGCTAATATCCGTAGACACGAGCGCCTTTCCTCGTGCAGGAATTGTGATATCCCGCGAGGCGTACACATCGTAGCCAGCAGCGAAGGCGCTGCCACGGGTTGGCAAGCGACCCTTCTCAGAGAGCTTCTTGATCTGGAGGGCAGGAGGAGCTTCCATTGTGGCGGCAGTCTTGATGCGTTTGGCTGGTGGAGAGGAGATAGCGGTTTCGGGGACGGTGCTGTCAGTGGTCATGATGGTCAGGATTTTTTGAAAGAAGAGTTGGTGAGTGTCGTGGTTGCTGGGTGGAAGGGATGGAGACAGGAAGCTGGAGCTTTTTAGGGTGACGCGACGCGAGGGAGGACGCGTTGTTGAATTGGCCAATCAGCGGGCCGGAAGTTAAGTGCTTGCTTCGCTCCCCCAGCACAATACGGGATTACTATGTATGACGGGGTTCGGTAGGAGATGATGTGAATAGATTTGATGATTGTGAAGGCCAAGTGCCTACATAGGTATTGCAAATATGAACAGTTCGGCTGTGAAGAGGACCTCCTCCATTCGCCTCTAAGCTTCCAACTCCCGTCCCAAATCAATCAGTCTCAGTCGTGTCGCATCCTTTGGATGAAACTGCGCAACCTTGGATCTCACGAGGAACCTCGCAGCGGCCGACTCTCGCGATAGCTGCACGTACGATGCCGAGTTGTCCCCATGAGCGGCTGCAAGCTTGTTTAGGAGCTCCTCAGTAAGCTGCTTCATCTCGATGCCCGCAGCGGTGACCTCGTTGTCCTGGCGGCCTTGGTCCTCATCGGCGCCCCAGATCTCATCAATCCGGCGTTGCCGCTTATCCTCTTGATTCGCGCCCTCTTTGGCCTTCTTCAGCTTTCCTTGCGCGTTGAAGCCGGCTGCAAGGTCCTCGGAGTCAATATCCATGATGTCCCCTACCACCGGTCCACCTAGTTCTTCCGCCGCTAGCATCGGTGCCAGGTCAGTGTTGATGAAATTGATGAGAGCCTTCATCAGCTTAGAAGTCTCTCTGTCGTAGGTTTTTCTTTTCTTCTTCAGCTCATCAAGACGCTCCCGGGTTCCGTCCTCGGGAGTAATGTCAGCCTTGGCAGTCAGCTCCTCACGGAGGGACGTTATCCGCGCGTTGAGGGCATCGGCAAGCAAATTCTGGTCCTTCAGTCTCGCTTGATCGGCCTCTAGCTGGCGCTTGTCTTGCTCATGGCTAGAGTTTTGCGACGCGAGGTAAGCTTTGGACTCCTCAATGGTCTGATGAGTTTTTCGCAAAGCTAACAGGGCTGGGAGAAGGCTGCTTGGGAATGGGAGAAAAGGTTCGGAATTTGTCACATCCTCTAGAGCTGACTGGATCACTCGAGCTTGTCCTATTGCTGACGCGGGGAGCTGATCATGACCTTGCCTTGACCGTATCTACTTATCCGTCAGAGTACGATTCAATAGTCCAGCATGAAATCATACCTTCTCCAACTCGGTCTCGTGTTCTCTGACTTTCTTTTGAAGCTCCTTCAGCGTATAGTCGAGGTTTGTGTTGTAAAGCTGCGCGTCTGCGCGTTGCGACCTCTCGTCCATTGTCTAGTAGGTGGTTGCTAATTCAAGGTTAGAGTGGGGGAAATGCTGCGCGTCTCTTTTCAGATTCACCTCAGTAACTCCCAGGCTCACCTGATTGGTGCGCAATTGTCAACTTACACACATTTACCACCTCCCTTGCAAGGGCCTAATTCTTCAATTCGTTGCATTATCGAAGACTGAGGTGATCTTCTACCCCCCGTGTTTTTGGAAACGATTTGGGCGAAAAGCATGCCATGAATCGCATTGAGCAACGCTTGGGAAGAGAGAAATACTCGTACCCTCCAACATCAACTCTATTCCGATACCATCAATATCCCAATAGTTTCTAGATGGATTGTAAGATAATCAAAGCGATACATGGACTATAATATAATTCATCTTTCTGTAGTCGAGCACATTCTGAGGCTTTTAGTAGTTTTGTTTTGAATTACGTCGAAGAGGTACGCTGAACGACGAGCCATCAGGATTTGAATACGAGGTCACCATGTGGAAATCCTAGGATATATTGGCATCGCAGCTCATATTGCCTTGAATAGACTGATTGAGGTGCAATTGGAATCGACTTCCCCAGTGTCTACACGGTACATACCAATGTTAATACAGATTTATGTTCATTAGAAAGTGTGGCCTACAATGAATGAAATGATGAGAGGCGGGATGAGCTCAGAGGAAGCTATCCATGCGAGGTGACGCGGTAGTCTACGCCCGTTGAGATTTATGCACTGTGTGTATGGTGGCCGCGGAGCGAACACACGCGTTGAAACGCCCCATAACATGCTAAAGTTAGTTTCAATGCCACATACTCCAACTGACATAGGGAGGTGCGGGAGAGGCTTCACACTGTATGCTTCCCGCTCCGGCAAGGCCCAAGCTCCACACAAATACAACTCACGTGACGAATGGGTGCTGAACATGCCTTGATTGCCTTGTGAGATCTGGTTTCAGCTTCTTCTTTCCGAACCACCTCCCAAACTCAATCGCGACGCGCATCTCCTTGTTCCGTCATCCCATCCCCCCTTCATTTAATTCCGAAGGTTTCTCATCTTCTTCGTTCTCAGCGGTTACTGTAGGCTCGCCCTGAGACCTTTTTATCTCCCCTCTTTCGGATTGGCTACCAACTGCAGCTGCAGCCCCTTCTCCCCCTCTCTCTCCCTGCGCAAGAAACAACAGACGGTCGGGAATTAACTTTCGCCAACGCTCCCTCCTCTCGTCTTTCTATTCATCTCTCTCGAAGTCGTTGAGAAACGACAAAGCCGAACTCTTCGTCCGACGCGACCGAGACCTCGCGACACCCAGGAGTCCGTGGTCATAAGGTTTGAGCTGAGCACTTGCCTCTTCCTTTCTGCTTTTGAGACGTCTCTCTCCCAGTATCGATCGCTTCACCTTCTCTCCACCACAACGCCCAACTTCTTCATCACCGTCATCATATCCGCCCCTTTTCTTCTCCATCCACCACCTGGGAGAACTACTGGGCATTACCACCTCGACGCTTGTTGCAGCAGTTCTGGAGCGCGCCTTGAGCCCGAGAAAGGATACCCTTGAGTCCACTTTCCACTCCCACTCAACCCGTCACTCTCTGGGCAGCGCCCCTTGCGACGCAAGTCACTTCACGAATACTTCACCGAAGCGCGACCCCATCGACCCAAGTCACTACACCAGCACGTTTTCCTTCGAAAACCCCCTGAGTGTAGATAAGACGAATAAAAATTATTATTGCGACCTCGCCGAACACTATCAGCCGTGAATCATTTACATCCAGCAAAATGTCTGCTTCGCCCACCCAACCCACACAGTCGGCCAAGCGCCCTCTCGAGGAAGCTTCTTCGCCTTCTCGCGCTACCGATCAGCCAGAAGCCAAGCGACCGGCTCTCGACAAGATTATCAAGGCCGATGAAGATGTCGAAGTTCCAGAAGCTCCCACTGAGCCCACCTCCGACAGCCAGGAGCATAATGGTGATGAAAAATCCAACGGCGATGTAAAGGCCGAGACCGACGCTCCCACGACCGATGAGACTACCGATGCTAAGGCTGCTGGCGCTGCTACTGTTGCAGCTTCGTCCAACGCGGTCACCTCTGCTGCTGCCCATGACGAAACAGCCTGGATCCATATCCGCGCTGTCATTTCCAGCCCAGAAGCCGCCACCATCATCGGGAAAGGAGGCGAGAATGTTTCCAACATTAGGAAGATGTCCAATGCCAAGTGCACTGTTAGCGACTACCAGAAGGGTGCAGTTGAGCGTATTCTAACCGTCAGCGGGATAGTAGATGCTGTGGCCAAGGTATGATGACGCGATTTGTCTTTCTACCCTGGGTTTGTGTTAACTTTGCCTGAGGCCTTTGGTTTGATTATCCGGACCCTTAACAACGAGCCGCTAGATCAACCCTCTACCGCGTCCTCGAAGACATATCCTCTCCGTCTACTGATCCCCCATATTTTGATCGGTTCCATCATTGGCAAGGGCGGCGCCCGAATTCGAGAAATTCAGGAGGCCTCTGGTGCTCGCTTGAATGCATCTGATTCCTGCCTACCAATGTCGAGCGAGCGTTCGCTGGTGGTTATGGGCGTCGCGGACGCAGTCCACATTGCTACGTATTACGTTGGCAGTACTCTTCTCGAGCAGCTTAACGATCGATTTGGTGGCCCTGCTGCTTCGGCATATGCGACTCGAAGCGGTGCCCCAGCCGGCTCTATCCCTGGAGGTATGCAGGTTGTCCCGTATTGCCCCCAGCCTGCCTCTGGCCACTACGGCCGAGGTGAGAACTATGGCCGGCATAACGACCGCCGGGCCCACCATTTGCCGCCTGCTCCTTATCCTCAGCAATATCCCCACGCCGCGGCTCAGGCGAACCCGGCAATCCCCATGCAATACGGCGCCCAAGGAGGTGCTTATGCAGCTGCACCTCACGCCCAGCCTCATATGGCGCCCCATACCGGTCCTCAGCCTCATGGCGGTGCCCCCCAGACACAACCCATGGGTGGTGCCATGCCTGGCGGCCCAATCACTCAGCAGATTTACATCCCCAATGATATGGTGGGCGCTATTATTGGCAAGGGTGGACAGAAGATCAACGAAATACGCCAGATTAGCGGTAGTGTGATTAAGATTAACGAACCACAGGACAACAGCAACGAGCGGTTGGTTACCATCACTGGAACGGAGGAATGCAACCGTATGGCGTTATACATGCTCTACTCTCGACTTGGTGAGTTTGAAATCAAAACCAGGTACAACTTAAGTTGCTGACTTTGGAATAGAATCCGAGAAACATCGTATTTAATTTTCACGACGTCCATGACATTCAGGTGCTTTTCGGGCCAGGGGTGGAAGAAAACGAAAATGGGGCTAAGGGTTATCTATTCAGCTACGTGGGGGGGGGGGACACGATCGAGAACATACGCTCGCCAAGCTTCAAACTGTCGATGACGTGGTCTTGGATCAGAAGGATGTTCGAACGACACCGGATCCTGTTTTTTGAGCCGCTGCTTCAACGGATGGAATTTGGGGGTTTGGGGTCACATAGAATGGTGTAACAGGCTGGGAAATCGCATTTCATCAACTGGGAAGACCGGCGAGTGGTGAATTTGATCTGTGGGAGACTGGGCATTATGTAACAGCCAACATCTCCAGCATAGTGATTTCTAATGGCGCATTCAATTTTGAACTTGAACTATACGACTGGAGCGTCCTGTGTGGATTTTAAGCGCGGGTAACGACATTCGACCGCGCTTCTCCCTATCGGACATCATGCCGTTACACAAGCCTCAAGTTGACTATGCAAAATGTATTCAGAACGACATTTATGAACAAAAAAATTTCATCTCCCAAGGCATACTCCAACCCACATTGCCCACAACGCTCCGCCGCACATAGGTCTACTTTAAAATTATCTCCAATTCTTACAGTTTCGTCAAGTTGACATGAATCTAGATGCTCGTTAGTCGGTCCTTCTGGGTCTTCATATCTTAACGAGGCTCAAGGGTCTTACCATGTCGAATTTCTTATGGCCAGATCTGATGTAGTGGATGTTATCGTCGATGGCTACGGCCATGTTAGTCAACACTGCAACTTCCATTCGAAAGGAAAGGAGACCTACCACTTCCGACGCCCTTATGCTGCATATGCGCTTGCTTGCTATCCCAGCCAAGAATCAACCTCACAGCCGGGCCAGTGATAGCGTCAACACCATCCAACGGCGACTGCTCAAAGCCTCCCCATCCAATAGCATGGAAGCCATCCAGCTTGGCCTTGTCGACCGCCACGGAAAACGGCGCTCCCCCCTTCTCCAGGAAATCGTCGTCAGCGCCCCAAGCGGTGCAAATCTCCGTACACGGCGCATTCAAGACATCATCGACGTTGCCCTCGAAATGGACGCGGTTCTGCAGCGGAGGTGCGCTGAGCAGCGCGCGCAAGGCCGCGTGCCATTCGGTGGATGCGGCTGAGGAGATGAAAGCATCGTGAGCCTCTTTAGACCCCCATCGGATAATGGCGATGAAGAACTCGGGTTCTTCAATGTGCTGGCCAAGGTAGAGGCCGTCGACACCGGGAGTTTTCAGGAGGGGCTCGGCGGCGGACTTGAAGGATGCGGGGGGCGTGGAGGCGTCGGGGAGGAGCGAGGGCTTGAACTTAACAAAGAGGAATTCGAGTAAGTTCGACATCTTTGGCGGTTGTTGATGTTTGATAAGGCTGCTTAGTGGAGGGAGTTGGAGGAGTTGGTGACAAGGGGGGACAGCCGGACTTGGTGGGGTATCACGACTGATCGATGGAGAAGAAGCGGGGGAAGAATTACCGGTAAATGGGAGAAGACAGTATGAGTCGAACAGAGGAGCGGTAGATGGAAGACAAAGACAACGGAAAGAATGGGACGGAGCAGCTGGCAGGTCTGTGACACGAGTCGACTTATATATATCAGGGTCTGGTTAACAGGCGATAGCACGAAGTTTGCCTCTATCTACAGACAATCACGCCTCCAGTCCGGTACATGTGTATATATATATATACCGATTTCCCGTACGCCAAAAACCAAGTTGCGGATCGCCGGATGGAGCACTCCGCTGAGGGGTTCTTCTCGCAGTCTGCCAATGAAGCCGGAGTGGGTTAACTCTTCTAGAGCTCTCGCGAAGCTTCCCCGCATTCATGGCAGCTCCGGACGGGATGACGAGATCGGACGAGATGGAGGGATGACGAAAGAAAGAGGAGCTAACGACTCGCGCCCTGAAGCGCCATTGAACAGCTCATTACCAACTCAACCATCATTGTCACACTCTGTTTGATCTCTAATCGCCGTCTCACCACCGTCTCACAGCCCATCTCTGACAGCAAGCAAAAAAAAGAGGTCTAGGCCGTATGTACCACCGCCAACGCCTCGGGAAGCGGCCCCACTGAAGCCCGGTGCCACCCCTGACGTCGACAGGGGACCCGACCCGACCGCTTTCCCCTTTAGGATATCAATTTCATTTTCATGTGCGGAATCAGCCCCCACGACGCCAATGACCTGTCGCATGGCAAAGGGGTAATTGGCTTTTATCACTTTTCTTTTCCTTCAGTTTCATCGTCGGGCTATTGAGGAACCTTATTGACGCGTGCGAGATGTCGCGTTGAGGCTGGAACTTAATCCTAATACACTCCTTAATCCAGACTTGTTCACATCCCACAACCACAACCATACGAGAGACACTCCGGGTTCCTCAGCGCATCGTCGCAATATCACCACCACCACACTCACCTTTCACCACCGGGAACCCCTTCACCATGACCCTCACAACCACATCAGCAACCCTCGCCGAGGACACGTCAGAGCCCCCAACCTCCCTCAACGTCCTCACCCTCAACTGCTGGGGCCTCCTCCACATCTCCGCCCTCCGCACCCCGCGCCTCGACGAAATCGGCCGCCAGCTCTCCCTCCTCGTCCCCGCGCCACACATCGTCTGCCTGCAAGAATGCTGGACACAGGACGACTACCGCGCCATCCGTCGGCGGACGCGCCAGATCCTGCCGTACGGGAAGTTCTACTACAGCGGTGCGTTTGGCGGCGGCCTGGCTATCCTGAGTCGCTGGCCGATCGAGGAGAGCACCATGGTTGCGTATCCGCTTAATGGTCGGCCCACGGCGTTTTGGAGGGGGGATTGGTATGTCGGGAAGGGTGTTGCGTGTGCGAAGATTCGGTTTGGCGCGGGGAAGAGGGATGTCATTGAGGTTTTCAACACTCATGTAAGTCACCACCATGAATCCTGGGCATAGAACCACATCCGCTAACACACCACAGACTCACGCCCCCTATGAACGTGAACCAAACGACTCCTACATCTGCCACCGCACAGCCCAAGCCTGGGCGCTCTCCAAGCTCCTCCGCGCCGCCACGCAACGCGGCCACCTCGTTGTCGCTGCCGGTGACTTCAACATGCTACCCCTATCCCTCGCCCATCGCCTCATCACCTCCCACGCACCTGTCCGGGACGTTTGGCGTGTGCTGCACCCAGACAGCGCCCTGGGCCCGCCAACTCACCCGGCCGAACAGGCACGTCGCCGTCCGATCCCTACGGCCGAGTTCAACTTGCATGAGAATGGCGCCACGAGTGATTCGGTGTATAATACCTGGCGCTGGACGAAGAACCAGCAGAACCGCCTCCGCGCGGGCAAGCCCGTTGATGAGGTCTCCCCAGATGCCATCGACCCTCGTGGGAAACGTCTCGACTACATCTTCGTCTCCACAGGCGTCGACCCAGACGCCCCAGACTCAACCCCAGGCTGGGTCATCAAAGCTGCCACCGTTGCCCTCACCGAGCGCCATCCAACCCTAAACGTCTCCCTCTCGGACCACTTCGCTGTGCGCGCAACACTCACCCTCCACACACCCGTACCTCCCACACCCACCCGACCCCAGACCTCGGACACCGCTCTGCAATCCGGCGCATACCTCGCGCCCAGCAGTCCAACCAGCAGCACTCACTCCGCCGACCTCCCGCACCCATCCGACCCAGACGCCCAGCTCCGGCACTCCAAGGACCACGACGAAAGCCTGCCCCTGTCTGTATACGACGAGATCCTCGCCATGACTCAAAAGTATGCCGCGCGGGAGGTTCGCCAAAAATACTGGCGCGGTGTGCATTTCTTTGTCGCACTGATTGTGTGGCTCGCGTGCCTGGTAGCCGTGTGGTTCAGCCCCGCCAACTACGTCGCCTTCATCCTTATGCTAGTGAGCAGCTTAGGCTTGGCTGGGGGCGTTATTGACGGCCTCTTGTCGTTGTTATTCTTTTCGTGGGAGATACGTGGACTAAAGGAGTTTGAGTGGGAGATTCGCAATGCGAAAGCAGTTGCGGCTGGAGATCTCGTGGCTTTGGCTGATGATGAGGATGAGGGTAAGCGAGAATGGTCTGCAGATGTGCAATGACTACCCGTTTAATAGCTTGATTGTAATCGACGAGTCACGGATCAGATGTATGAACAAGCAATGGAGTTGTTGACTTTACAGGGACGAATAACGTATACCTTAGCGAGTAATGTCTATTAATAATACTACTGCTTTCATCTATGAACCCCATCATTGCCTCTTAATCTATCTTGGTCATCACTCTCAATCGACCGTCTTCTCAAACGGCCACGGCTGAGAAGCGTCAATACGACTCCTCGTCCCTCACTCGATTGCTCTCTGGGCCATGTAACCCCCTGGTCTCATCCTGCGCCAGGTGTATCCCAGAAACGCGGTTCGCTTTCGAATATCCATAACCACGTCTTTTGTGTCTTTGTCTCGTAGCAGTCTGTCTCTCGCTCGCTTGTGCTCCTTCCGTCCATACAGCCTCACAAAATGTTTGAGCACCTCCTTTTCTTCTGCAGCCAGCCAAGGCTCAGCATCGATTTTACGATCCATCTTGCGCAGCATTGTCGAATCGTAGGGCCTGCTTACCAATTCAATGGCTACATTCTGTACGCTTATTCGTAAATCACATAAAACCTGCCTGACGTCCTCAGGGGTGATTGCTGGGCTCGACGGTGAGGTCTCGGACCTGTCTGTGATGGGCTCTGACTCGTCAAAGTAGTGAGTATCTTCAGCACTGTCGATTCGAGGAACAAATGGCGGAGTGAGCGTCTGCAGGCGATCCCAAGGAATGCTTTTGAACCAGCGATGAGCTTTAATGTCTTCCGCATCATCTGGGAAGACATATCGCCCGGAGAAGTCGGTGAACTCGCCACCATCAAACCCGCCACGATCCTTTATCTGATATCTCTTGGAACAGAGACGAAACTCTTTATCTTGAATCAGGCGGAATATGAGATCTTTGCATTTGTCGCTAGCCATTGGTCTCTGGGGGAAGTAGAATCGAGTCTTGTGTTGCTGTCGACGAGTTAGTAGAAGAAAGTCGACATTTCAAATCATAGATTCCACTCACCAGGATATTCTGTTTGGTTTCCTTTCGTCCTTCCTCCGCTAGAAACGGAGTATGTCCGTAGAGACACTCGTATAGAATGATGCCAATGCTCTACTAGTCGCATCTCCCATCGTACTTCTGGCCTTGGACAACTTCAGGGGCCATGTACTGACTGGTGCCAACGACAGAGTTCGCGGCAGCGCGATTGCCGCAGCGATTTCTCCAATCAAGGAGGTTCTCAAGGTCATAATCTCTAGAGGGCTGCTTCTTATGTTGCCTGAACCCTGACACAATCGTCTGGTACCACTCGAGCTGAGTATGGAATTCGCGACTCTCCTTCTGATCAGTCTCGTCACCTACAACCTTAATGCCTAATTTTCGAACTAGGTTATATCGGTGAAAGTTATAGTACGAGGCATCGTGAGACCAGTGGCCGTCGAAAGCGAGCCCGAAATCAGATATCTTGAGATGGCCAGTCGCAGAAATGAGAAAGTTGTCAGGTTTGATATCGCGATGAATGAACTTCAATCGATGCGCTTCTTCGACGGCGAGGATCATCTCGGCTATGTAAAACCGCGCAACTGCCTCATGGAGAATATTTTCCCGAATTAAAAGACCCAAAAAGTCACCGCCGGGCATGTATTCCATTACCAAGTATAGATTATAGGGGTCTTGAAAGCTTGCGACAAGTGGGACGATCCTTATTGCAGCCAAGTCAGTGAATTGTTAGTATTGAGTCGCAGGAAATTGCAACGTACCAGTTAGACCCCTCCGAAGCAACGAGAAAATCTCTCTCAGCCCTCAAATGACCCTCCTGGCTGCTGCGTAGCATATCTGTCTTCTTGATGACTTTCATGGCATATACCTGCCTTGAGAAGGTATGTTCCTGAGCGTGTTTCTCTCGAACGAGTCTAACAACACCGAAACTCCCTTTTCCGAGAACTTTCAGAGGCTCGTAGTTGTCGAGATAGGTATTGTTATTCTCCCCTGGGCCATACCTGAGCGTTCGGGACTTCATCATACGAGTCTCTCTTAAATGCCAAGTCTCCTGGTTATAGAAAGAGCCTCGGATGGCCTGTTTCTGGTCTGCTGTGAGGTGAGGGCTGTAGTATAGCTGGGATTCCAAGTACTGCCGTCGTACTGCCCTCATGTCAGGGGCGTTGAGTAACTCGTTGAAGTGTGTCTCTAAATAGATGCTGGCTGCAGCAGCCCTCTCAACTGTTTCGATGGTCGGCTGATGGTCAACACCGGACTCGACAATTGTGCCTAAAGCACCCCCTTCTGGACTTGAGCGTGTCCATGGCTGTCTTCTGCTGTGCCGTCGCTTTGTCGTGTCCTTGGTTAAGACGGAGAACCGAGAGTCCACTGAGGTCTTCCGTGTCGATTCGTCAGCTGCAGTGGATAGCTTGCTGCTCTCACCAGTGGATGGTGGGCTATCCGAATCGGTAAACGGTGGCGATTGGGCGCTCGCAAGAACTTGGAGAGAACTTCCTCGACTCAAGGGTGTGTCGCCAACGACTACGGTCGAGTTCGAGGTGACGCCGAGGTTGTTAAGTCGCAGTTTTCTGATCAAGTCTCTTGGCGCAATGCCTTTCCCTTTACGGGACGGTGAGCCAGACCCGTCATCTCTTTTGAAAGCCACGGCTTTGCCTCTGAATGGTTGTTGAGGAGATTCCGTCCCAGAGTGGAAGTCAAGGATGGTCGAGCCTTGAGATGCTAACAGGTATCAGTCTGGGCTCCCAAAAAGGCCAGCTTTTCTTACCACCCCGACTACTTCTCCCTATTGCCTTAATGGCGCCTCTGATATCGGACCATACTTTAGAGCTGGCATGGCGGAGCTTTAATACATGCAGGTCAACGGGGCTGCCCCGATCTTGAGAGCATGGAAGAGATGATGCGGCGGTAGGGGCATCAGCTGAATCGACCGAGAACGTGGGTAACAATGGATAGCTGCGCTTCTTGAGCAAGGTTGACCCCATATTGCTCACAGCCAGCTAGTATGTAGAATTACTGCAACATGGATGTTGGATTAAAAAAGTAACACTACTGTGTCCAAAAAAGAGAGAGTTGCAGCCGTCCTCCTTGACGGCTTGGATGATGTTAGAATGGAGGAGAGAAAACAGAAGACAGTTCTTAGGAACTCGGTGGTAGTCGTTGCCGGTGTGCCACAGTCAGCACCTACTGTTTTCGAGAAGGGGGTCAAGACGTCATGATATTGTTACTTTCCAGGTTCTCGAGCTACCTTATAGCTCAGTTTGCGTCACAAAGTTGAAGGCAAGCACAATCAACTCTAAACATAAGAAGCAGTCTTTATTGGCAGATCCCTAACTACCTATAACCGATCCGGATTAAACCAACCATAGGAATTCGCTGTAGCGATCCTTCGGCATTAAGAAACAACCCTTTTTATAGTACGCCATCCAATGCAGAGCAGGTCCTCGCCCCATCATCCCTACTCTACCCAAGTTGCTTCCCGCATCCTCTAAGGAATGGCGAATCCTCGCACCAGGGAGTAGGTCTAAGGCTCCTCATCACTGCATGTGGCATACAAAGTGAGCAGACGGAAGCCCGGAACAAGTAAAAAAGAGTAGAATGAGCTTTCAACCACTAGCCTCACGGAATGGAGGTGTTACAGCAGGGTATATATCGTATACGACGCCGAGGCAAGTGGTCGCTAGATCCATGTGTGGCGGTGGCGCTCACTTGATCTCGAGCAACTTGACGTCGAAGGTCAGTTGGCTGTTAGCGGGAATTCCGGGCATACCCCTTGAGCCGTAGGCGAGGTGGGCAGGAATAGTCATGCGACGCTCGCCACCGATGGCCATGCCGATGATACCAATGTCCCAGCCCTTGATGACCTGACCCTTACCAGCCTTGAAAGAAAAAGGCTTACCCTTCTTGTTGGCTATTACGAATTAGCATCAGTGTCGTGATAGGGAACGGAGTTTACCCACCATCGAATTGCTGACCGTTGGCCAACTTTCCGATATATCGGACACCAACAGTGTCGCCGTTCTTGACAGTGCGGCCGTTACCGAGAGTTCGATCATCAATGGTCACACCCTGGACAACCTTGACACCGCCAGCAGCTTTGCCTTGCTTAGCCTTCTCAGTAGAGCCAGTGGGGCCCTGCTCGAGGTTCTTGGCAAATTGGACCTTCTTGGCGTCCTTCTTGCTGTCCTCAGCAGCCACAGCCTCACCCTTGTTGTTCTTGAGCTTCTTCTGTTGCTTCTTGGACAGCTTAGTGTCATCAGCCTTGGCGATGAGTTCGTCAAGGCCATCAGCAGCATCCTCGGCAGTGCGCTTGTTCTTGCCCTTCTTGGTGGACACCAACTTGGGAGCCTCCTCCTCGGAGTCAACCTCAGTGACACGAGGGTTCTCAACGTCATCGAGTTCATCGCTCTCCTCGTCGCTGCCCTCACCCAGAGCATAGTCAAGCTCATCGGGAGACAAATCGTAATCATCCTCATCGTCATCCTCATCATCCTCGTCATCGTCCATGATATAGTTACCGGTAAGGTAAACAGTGTGAGTACCGCTTACAACGAAGAAGACCTTCTCGCCATGGTTCACAGTGATGTCAAGAGGCTGTTGGTAGTTCTGAGAAAGGGTTAGAAGTTGAAGATAAGCAGCGAAGGGTAAATGGGAAGCTTACTCGCTCAGTGTCAAGGGTGCAGATGACGAAGTTCTCAAGGTCACCGCCCTCTTCGCTATCGTCGTCGGAGTCTTCCTCCTCCTCTTCCTCAGACTCCTCCTCGGTAGCCTTGGCCTTGCCCTTAGACTTGACTCCATTAGGCTTGGCATCCTCCATCTCATCGTCGGAGTCGCCCTCAGTAGCCTCCATAAGCTTCTTGATGGCGGCGAGCTGCTTCTGCTTCTTCGCCTTGGCAGGGTCGCTGGGGCCACCGTTAGCCTCCTCTTCCTCATCCTCGTCATCCTCGTCAGAATCATCGGCGCCTAGGAGAGCCTTCATGTACTCGTCATCAACCTCATCGTCCTCGTCGTCGTCGAGGCCGGGGAAGGCTCGCTTGACTAGTCGCAGGGTTGATCGAGGGACAGCAGGGACGTTGCCCTCATCATCGGCCTCAGGCTCCTCGGTCGGGTCGACCGCAGCCATGGTGATGCGGAACTAGGTGCTCACGGTCAGTAACCATATTCGCATCGAAAGCTTGCAATCACGCTGGTCAGGCGCGATATTGGAAAGCGCGCATCGCATCGCAATGGGATACACCGACTGATAGTGGTAGAACGTACAGAGGCAGGGAACTCCATGGAGGCTGGGATCAAGATCTCGCCAGGCGGGATCTCGAGCCCGTAGACAGGACCAGGAATAGCAGACATTGTGTCGGTGATTATAGGCAGAGAAATGGGGGAAAAGAGGTGCGTTCAAGGATGATGCGTTTGTATGAACTGCAGCGCAAATCGCGTAGTCCAAGAGAGTGAGAAGGCGTGGTGTGCGAGGTAGAAATTCTCAAGAGACTCGTTCACAGCGAAGAAGGACCGAAGAAACGAAGTGCGATTCTCAAGAGCTTCGAAATTTTTTTTGGCCTGGACGGAAGCCTTCCTCGACCCCACTCGACATTGTTGACCAATAAAAGCCTGTGATAAGCTCCTTATCTTTGAAGTACGGTCGCTGTCTCAGCAACGGGACCCCGCCGTCGTGCAGATTTTCTCCAAACTCAAACAAGACGCTGGAGCCTTCACTGCAATTGGATAAAGTCGAGTGAGAATGAAGTCATCGCGACAGAAAATGTAAGCTAAAGCATCCTTACAATAGGGTATGAAACAAGATGACACAGTAACTTGAAAGACCACCTCCTACTCTGAAGAATTTTGTACAGCCGGTCCATCTATAGCATGGTCCACCACCCAGTATCACCAATCGCACCAAGCTGTTAGTTCGCCTTGCTCTTTGGTGCCCCCACAAAGAAAGCCTTCAGCATTGTCCATGCCGCTCCGAGCATGAACATTGTCGGCCCTTCCCGATAGATCTGTCCACGATCGCCAACATCAGTCAACATGAGACCAGTCTCCGCAAGGGGCTTAGCCCAGTGCTTTCCCGTGCGGGAGTATGCTGCCATGAGGTCGTTTCCATTGGTGACGCCGCCTGCATATCATGTGAGTTGGCGGTTTGGGGGGGTTACAGATGAGAGGGAACGCACCGCTTGACCACAGATTGCCATCATTTACCCACCGATAATGATCTCCCACGAGCTTCACTCCCGGAAACTTCTTAGTCAAATCATCCTGCAAGCCCCTTGGCCCACTCGCCTTCCTCCCTTCCAGAATCCCTGCCGCACCACAGATGTAAATGCCCGTACAGACACTCAGAATATCCACGCCCTCCGTCTCAAATTGCTTCTTCAGCCACTTCAGCCCGCCATCCTCAAACGTCGAGGTTGGGTCAGGCCCAGGAACGATGACGATGTCTAGCTCTCCCGGGGCGACTTCTGCATCAGACCAGAGGTGTGTTGCTTTTATAGTCATGTGAGATGTTAAGGGAATCTCCATACCTTGCTCATGGCTAGAGATGTAGGAGATGGTGACCGGCGGGGCGAGCGCTTTGATATGGGCGGGAAGGAAGTCGATAACACTGGTATACTCCTCTGACATGACACCTAGGACATCTACTGTTGCGACGTCGAGGGTCTGAGCTCCCTTTGGGATGAAAACGCCGATGCGGACAGGTTTCAACGGCATGATGCTGGCTATGTGCACTTGGGCAAACGTCGAGGTGAGATAGAGTGAATGACCAGATTCTCCAGATCTGCCTAATATCTCGTCTTAAATACGTCGCCGGAAGCCCTCCTATGACCTGACATCGCGTTCTCCATGAGACCGAGCCGTTGACCCAAGGAGCCTACATGGAGCCGCATCTTGATTCTCAGACAGTTCTGACAACAGAGTGCTGAATCGGTCCTGTACCCTCTTTCTGATTGGTCAATTGACATCTAACATCCGAAGCCTCTCGGAACTTAAGCTTGTGGTACACGCCGCGTTTCTTTATTGCAATGATTTCGGATGTTAAGTCTCGCTGTTTTGATTGAGATTTTATCCAAACGTGCCAGAGAGAAAGTATGATATGTATACGTATAAACTCCAATAAGCCCTTATGTAAGAATCGCGAGCGCTTACACACATTCTGGCTGAAGAGATCGACAAGTCCTACGTGCAGTGATACCACTAAACGCTTGTCTATAGACCATTTTGGTCACGAGTAGGCCATGCCTACGCCATGGGCAGTCTCTTATAGACTCTTAACATCAGCCCAATGCTGTCGTCGTAGGTGATTCCGTTGAATTCGTTCTGAGTGCTGTAGCCACTCGATGGTTGAGGATTCCCAAAACGGTAAGCGAACGGCTAGCGCAAGCCTCTCAAGTATCTTATTGGCCAGCGCCCTCCTGTAGTAAGTCGGGTATCCACACGGCACACATTATAAATTTTCAATCCTTCAAGAACACCATATTCTCAATTCTCTCTTCAACAACAACTAGCGTAATTGGTTTAGTGGTAAAATTCTCCGTTGCCACCCAGGTAACAAGAGTCGGGGAGCCCTGGGTTCGATTCCCAGATTACGCAAAACTAGTGCGAACTCCCTCTCAAGAGGGAGTTCTTCTTTTGCCGCGATCGACGTCTTTTGCTACCTTCGTACCAGAGTGGCCTCTTCGTTCATCGAAGACTCGATGTCATATTGGGGGAGGATCCAAGTTGGTGCCTCGCGCAACTGAAGGGTCTTGAAGTTTATAGTGAATACAGTCTCTTCAAGGGGTTTATTTGAAGCACAACTGCTTCCAAGCACATGGCTCTCGTGGTAAATCATGGTAGCTCATGCTTTAATCCTCGGATATTGTTGGGAAGTAATCTTCAATTTAGACCTAGTCTTCCTACTATTTGCTTGACCTTAGGGAGCAAAGTCAGATGCATTGCCATTCAGTATCGAGTTACGACGCTCAACAAACCCAGATGTCTGTTCTGTTAGACGTTTCCCTCCCTTCTTCGTCCTCACAGCTCTTTCGGTGACATGCGGTTCGAGCCGATGCCGGGAAATCTGTTAATTCTAGGCTTCCCCTAAAAGACGCCATAGGCAAGGACAAGCTATGGCGGCCTATGACACCCTCGGAATGAGACCATCGCATTCATTATTCGACGGAGAGTCCTCGCTCCTCTCGTTTCGGAAAATTTAGGATTTAAAATACCTGCTTAGTTCTTCACCCATTACCCCCCAGATTACATTACAGCCTTTGGAGTGGGTGGACGACCTTCGCCTTTTGCTCTCTGATACTAGAGGGTTCTGTTATTGGACTGCGGCTCTCATAGGCCCTGTGTTTCTTATTTTCATGTAGCTGTTACATGTTCCCATATACTTTTGGTATATTTGTCTGTTTTTTTCAGGCGCAATGCCCTGATGCTAAATTGTTCTCTTTGCTCGAGGGAACTTGGTATAGACTACCCGGGACTACGCATAAAAGGCGAACCTATATGGTTGGGATAAGTACGCACAAACTCTGAGTCTGAGATTTGAACTTGCATCCATTATTATGACTCCCTTTACCCCTAAAAGGTGCCGGAAAGGTTGCAATTTATTCTGCACCTAATGAGGATCGCTTTTTCCGTGTGATTTAGGGGCTCCGAAAAAGCCATGCCCATTTCTGGTAGCAGGTCGTAGTATTTCTACGCGGTGGGGGAGGGAAATCTGTTCATGCAGTTCGCCACGAAAATTGTAATTAAATTACCCACGAGAGATTCCATGCCAGGAATTTCGTCGCTCAATGGACGCAAGAGTGAAGTGAAGTTGAAATAGGGGATTCAAGTGACGTCAAGCCGTCCCTGCACGCCAAGCCAATCAATCGCGCTAAGCATTTCATCCAGCTCCAGCAAACCTCGGGGATATTTCAGCTTTACCGCGTCTACCACATCCCCACAACCATGCCCTCCGACGACGAGCTTCCCGGCGCAACACCCCCGCACAAACGTCGCAAAACCAACAGTGACTCTTCACCGCGGTACAGCTCCCCAGATGACGCCGCCGACGAAGCGCCTCACGGCGAAACGTCCCTTAAGCCACTACCGCGACGACTCTCGATCCGCGGACGGCAGCGTGATAGAAGAACAATGAGTCGCAGTCAGAGTCCCAGTGGTGATGGAATAGAGAAGAGAGGTTATGCGCAGAGTGATGCTTCTTCACGGCCACCATCACGCCGAAGACCACGGTCGAGATCGCGGTCACGGTCTATTACTCGATCAGAATCCCGTTTGCGCTCCCGCTCGCCATTGCGCTCGAGATCGCCATCAGAATCACGACCACAATCCTCACGCTCCCAATCCCCCACATCTACGAACCGTACCCAAACCGACTCTATCTCACCAAGACCTCCTCAACCGACCCCACCGCGCGAACTTCTAAAACCCAACTACCGCGCGCGACTCGTACTTCACGGCCACACGAAACCTGTGTCACAGGTCCGTATATCGCCTAATGGCCGATTTATAGCCAGCGCGTCAGCAGATGGAACCCTTAAAATCTGGGATGCCTCAACCGGCACCCATATGGACACCCTCGTAGGGCACATGGCGGGCGTAAGCTGCCTAGCTTGGACGCCCGATAGCAACACACTGGCAAGCGGTTCAGATGACAAGGCAATTCGACTTTGGGATCGAGTAACTGGCAGGCCTAGAACAACGGCTCGGAAGACGGTGGCAGGCCAGGAGATGGCACCTCTGAAGGGACACCACAATTACATTCACTGCTTGGCGTTTTCACCAAAGGGCAACATATTGGCCAGCGGGTCTTATGACGAGGCCGTGTTTCTGTGGGATGTGAGGGCGGGGAGACTCATGCGGAGTTTGCCTGCTCACAGTGATCCTGTGAGCGGGATTGACTTTTGTAGAGATGGTACTTTGGTCGTGAGTTGCTCGACCGATGGGCTAATGTAAGTTCTTCAGACACTCTCTCGTTATTCAGGTCACTAACATTATAAAGCCGTGTTTGGGACACCTCAACAGGTCAATGTCTCCGAACCCTAGTCCATGAAGACAATCCTGCGGTCGCAAACGTCTGTTTCTCCCCGAATGGACGTTTCGTCCTCGCCTTCAACTTGGACAACTGCATTCGTCTCTGGGATTACGTCGCCGGAAGCGTCAAGAAGACGTACCAAGGCCACCGTAATGAGAAGTTTGCAGTTGGCGGGTGCTTCGGTGTGCTGAATGGCGAAGCCTTCATCGCGTCTGCCAGCGAGGATGGGAGCATCGTGTTGTGGGATGTGAAGAGCAAGGATATTATCCAGAGGGTAGAGGGCCATAAAGGGGTGTGCTTCTGGGTCGATGTACATGGTGATACAATGGCGAGTGCGGGGCAAGATGGGACTGTGAAGGTGTATCGCCAGGTAAGGGATAGCGAGGGTATTAATGGGACAGTGGAGGAGAAGGCGGATGATGAGCCGTCAGAGGTCGAGTTACCTATTCGGCTAGAGGATGTTAAAGTGGAGGAGGCATGATGATTTTAGTGATGACTTTGCAGGTAATCATGAACGTGAATAAATCTACGAGGTATTACTGAGTTCTTTCATCCGTGCCCGTTTCTTCTTAATTGGCTCTTCTCGATCTCTCCTGATGAGCGATTGTGGTTTCTCTTCTCCCCGCACCTTTCCAATTCCAAGCTTAGATAGTCTTTTGCGGACATGCACTCGTCCTCGTCCGCATAGAGATTTGTTATTCACAATAGCAACTTCCTCCGTTCCGAGATTCTCGACTCAAAAATCCAGTAAGCTTTAGCTCGTTCTTCTCGGCATTGCCCGGCATCAAATACATACGTAAGTTGCTCGTCTTCAGACCGGGGCTCTTGTCACTCCATCATACTATTCAGTCTGATTCTCTTCAACTAATTCCTCACAATATCCCCCCGTACGAATGATAAAACTTCCTTGTATAACCAGCCAGGACCAACTTTCAACAATCACCTTGAACCTGGCACATCAAATAGGTCATCTAGAAGTCAAGCGAGACATTTTGATATGTAGCAACTGTTATCCTGTCATTGACTCTACACTAATGAGATGGAGCAAAGATTCGGCACGAGCTATTATTCCCTAACCTCGGCATAACCAGTGAGAAGCAGACTCGTGTAAGGGTAACTCGCAGGCCCAGGCACCTGCTTGCCCTCATGCTTCTGCACCCAAGACTATGGTAGTAAATTAATTCCTTGATCGATATAGGCCTGAATTTGTAATGTCTCAGCTTAGATCGGACTTCAAGAGAACTCTACCTCGACATTCCGCGCCCCGACCCTCTTGCCCTGGTGGTAAATCGTAAAGTCTATGGTACCCTCTGCACAAGACATCTCGATTTCGAAATCTAGTCGATGGTATACCTTGCCGAGCTTGTTGATATATGTGGGTAGAGTTTCGAATGAAATTGCCTGATTCCATTTGATTGTGCACAGCTCTAGGACTGTGCTGTCGACTTTAGATGGCGCTGGCAATGTCGATGAAACTTTGATGCTCTGTTCCACCTGCTTCTCAGGCTTTGAAAGAAGCCTATAATAGGGCTTGCGAAACGGCTTCTTATCATTCATGTTGTCACCCTAGAAAATTGTCAGCTAGATAGTCCATCATTTCAAGTAGCATTCAGTACCTGTTCCAAAACCCATTCCATCCTCGTCACGAAGTATGCTTGCTCTTCCTCGTCCCATTTCTTCTCGGAAGCGAGATGCTTTCCTCGAATCCATGGCTTGTCGACGAGGTGTCCATAGCTCAGGCGAGCAATCCTCGCCTCAACTTTGATACCAAGGCCAACGGAGAGATTGTGCTGTGTCAGGCCTTGAACAACAGCACCCCGACAGATTGCGGTCCAGCTATACATCCAGATTAGTAAGGTGCCCTCCGGTGTTGGGAGGAGTGAGTTATCGGCATGTTGCGTTAACCGAGCAAAGCTCGTTGCTCTGGCCACTGGCCAACTTCACACTAAATTAAAGGGTAGGAACGAGTTTAATGTGGGTATAGCTGAGGTGTTCATGGCAATGATTGAAGATATAGTTGATAGCATATTGTGGAGTATGGTTGATCAGAGATTGATGCTTTGCTACGGATATAGCTGAGGGCTGATTGGGGGCTGATTAAGGGTAGCTTGGGATAGAAACGATGGTAGAGAACAGGCTTGAGAATAAGTAAATAAGAATACTCACGGCTTATTCCCACGAGATTGAAGCACCGCTGATGGACTGAACTCCTCCCGAAGACAGTCAAAAAGGTATCGGCTACGACCAAATCCACCGACAAGGATAATGTACTGCAAGCAATTAGTTCGCAGATTTTTACCCCCGTGTCATCGCGCGTACCTTGGGTAGGGCATAATGCTTCTTTCGGATTGCGCGAGTCTGGTAGCCAACTAGTACCTTGATTCTTTCGACTATTGGGGTGAACACAGAAAGAATTTCTGCTCTATATCCAGCCATCAGCTGCGTTCGTTCATCTCAAGGGGGTCCGTTGATCTTACGAGCTTAGCTCCAGAGTTCTCTTTCTCTTCAAGCCAGGTCCTTTTGTGCTGCTACAGCTGTCTGGAAGATCGACAAGCCAAGTTCTGTCCTGGTTTTGAAATTGGGGTTTGATTCCGTGTTCCCATCTATTATTCAGGAACTTTTTCTCTTCAGCTTTGCTGACTTTCCGCCAAGCAGCCTCGGTTACTTTCTTCTTGATTAAGTTCACAAATCCTTCGTCGAGAAAGACTCCTCCGCAGAGGTCCCCTAGCTCGTATCAGCGATATATGGTTTTTTACGACACCTTCCTGTACCTACCGTCGCCCTTGACGCACTCGCGCACAACGAATGGCTCAACAGTCTCAATCAGGTAACTAATTAGATCCTGAGATATGATTAGGGACTGAATGGAACCGAGTGAATAGTGAAGGGTGCATACCACTGTACCCCCACCTGCGTCGCAAACCACGATGGTATCACCCGACTAAGAAACTCGTTAGCTGCTAATCACGGAAGGAATGACGGAAATTACTTTGATGGTAGATCTCTTCGAGAGGTCCTTTATCGTAGCCAGCGCTGCTGCTTCAGGCTCCGAGATGAACCGAAGGGTGGTCTCGCCACAAAGTCGCTTCTCTAGAATCCCAGAGAGTTTTGCGGCTTGTTTCATGCGTTGCTGAGCGTAGTGTGGCCAAATTGCAGGGAGCGTGATGATCACATGGAACCTGCACTTCTGGAGCAACTCGGCGCCGATTTCCGCGCTGATTGAATCAATGGAGTGGTTCCAAATATTTCTCAGAAAACATCCAATGATCTCAACGGGGTCCTTGTTGACGCTCTTCTGGAGTCGGCGCGCCTCACGAAGCTGGGACGACGACGAGACACTGTTAGGGACATCTTTCTCGTCTAGTAACAGAAGCTTGAACCACTTTAGGGCGTTCTTATTCGGTGGCACAGAGTAGCCCCATGAAGTAGCTTCGGTGAGTGTACCGTAGTCAAGTTGTGTCGGAGCTTTTTCGACATCTGAACAATGGTTCAACTCTGCTTCCCAACTAGTCACAATTTGGATCTCATCGGGCTCTCTGGAGTATGCCCAAGCAACACCGGAGAACCTAGGTCAGTTTAGTTGAGGATCAAGGCAGATGTGAGGAAGACTTTGGAGAAGACTTGGGGGATGATTGAGAAATTTTGCGATACAGAGAATGACAACGAGAATCGCAAGATTGAGGTTAGAACGATACACTTAGGGACCGCTTGAGGATGGACCGAAAAGCTTGAGAGCAGATTGATACTCACGTTGTTCCAAAGTCGATGCCAATAATGACAAGGTCATCTTTTCCGGCAGGCATCGTGCTGGCTGCTGTGAGTCACCACCGGTAGCGAATGCTTCAGGATACTGAGTTTCTAATCAGAGATTGATGGGAGACGATAGAAGTCTGAGTATATGCCTGTGCTGGAACTAAATCTAAGGTAAGGAGTTGGTGGAAATGAAAGAGAGAAGCCAAATCTAGAAGCCTTCAACCTTGTACAAACCGACTAGAGACATGAAAGTCAAGCCCTTATCTGGCTGTGATTCAAGGGCTTCGACAGAAGATTCTAGCATCACCTGCCACTTCTTTCTTATCGCTTCAGTCTCATGCTAGCTAACTCAGGGTTCTCTCATGTTTCTCTCACCTCACCTTTTTCTCACACCGGAATATCCATGTAGCCTAGGTGATCGCATTCTTACCCATAACGCCGTACTTCATGGGCCCTCAAAACTCATCACCTGTCCAGAACCCTTCGATTTCAATCCTTTCCACACTGGGTTCCACCAGAACCATCTTATTTTGATAGCAGCTCGTTCTATGAAGCCGTTTCACCTAGGTCAGTCAGTTATGTTCTCTCGTGCTATCTCCGTGCGTTATATCTCCCCCTCCTTCCCTCCAGCCGAGCAGGAAGTTCGTCTACTCTACAGTGCTGACTCTTCATATTTTACTCTAAGGGTTTCAACCCATTTCTGACACCAGCAAGCCCAGACACAATGGATGTCAAAGAGGAGAAACCCCGTGGCGCCGAAGGCACAGGCAGCCTTAGTGAGCAAGATCCGAGCAATAAATATTGCAAATTTGTATGCTAACCTACTTTGATCTCAGCTTCTATTCATGTGCAAGGTTCAGGTTCTTCTATTGCCTTTTTCAAGCAAGAACAGGACAATAAGGGAAGCGTTAAAACTCAGGACTCGAATCAAAAACTCCACAGCGAGGAGAATCCCCTTCAACCCACCACTCCACAGAGCGGCGGTTCCAAGCGCCAACGCTTAGAGTTTGTGCTTCAGCAGCATACCGACGGATTCAAGGCCTCTTTGGCAGAACAAACTACCCAGATTAACGGCCGCTTTGACGAACTTCAAAAAAGCCTTTTTACCAACAGAATCAAAAGCGATGAGACGGAGAGAGTACTCGATGACGCGCTTCGAGAAAAAGATGACATCCAAAGAGAATACTCTAATCTGAAACAAGAGTATGACGAACTGATGAGCAAGCATGAGGAAACAAAGCAACTGCTCCAGGAGACTCTCCAGAAACAAGACATACCACGGGAGGTTTCGTCTGGTGGAAGATTGGCAAACTCAAGAAAGGCAAGTGATAATGCTATTCAAAGCCATTGGAAGCAACTCGACTACAACATCTGCAATCTAGCCCACTTATTGGCGCAGGGCTCACCAAGCCGCCTTGCAGACGAGGTCTTGGAAAAGCGACTACGTCTCATATACCCCAAGTACCGTGAGCTCCTCAAAGATCGAAATTATAGAGATCTTATTCTACAGGCTTATCTTTGGGGCTTTGTTCAAGACTACATCTTTGATGGTGAAGGTGAAATTTGGGCTAGAGATATCGGACATCAGATGAAATTGATCAAGGATGAGGTGATTGGTGAGTTGAAAAGTCTCTCAATGGTTGATACATTAGATACTAACAGCCGCAGAACAACTCAGCGAGAAGGACGGGCACCGGCCCGTTCAAGTAGCTGCTGCGTGGCTTGCTCAAGGCTTCGTCCTCTTTGATAAACTCTGGGGGACCAGTAAGCGCAATCACACAAAGCTAGTCAAGGAAGAGATCAAAAGACTGCGGCCATTTTTTCAAAGCCAAATCGATAGTCAAGATAGAGTGGACACCAAGGCCTAGGAACAGTTGGAGTCCATCATCAAGATTGCGCTAGAGCTGGACATCATGATGATGACCTCGAAAGCCATCTTTCGGATCTTTTGGAAAGACGATACGCAAAAACTTACCAGGATCAAACGATTCAACCCAAATACCATGGTGGTAATTGCACATGACAAGGAAGTCACGCAGCAAAGCGCCGTGATCTTCTTCATCTCTCCTAGCCTCTACAAGGTCGGGAACGCCGATGGTCATCATTACGACGCTCACATGTTGCTAGAAAAGGCCACAGTGGTGTGCGAATGATGGCAGAGCCTAAGGGCGGTTTTCCGAGAAAGGGGTACCAGTATGTGTGGAAGTTAGCTCAGGAGTCTTTGGAATTCGCTACTTGAAGTTGAGAGCAAGCAAACAAGTCTAGGTGCCTAGAACAACCCTTCTACTAAAATTGTAGCTCTAGACACCTACATTTCTCTTAAGCTGATCTACTTTGCGAGTCCGTGATAGCCATTGATCTCATGTTCAAAGTGGTGCGTATGGGGGTTATTTGCCGCCAAAGCTCTAGCTGCACCGAGTAGGTTGATGCACCCATATCCCTCATCATCCTTTCCGCTCTTTATAACCCGAAAATGCCCCTACTGTAGCTCCACCGGCTTGCTGAGTCTCTTTCATATCGCTTTGTTGCATGTTCATATCTTAAAGTAATCCTGGAAGTTCTAGTTATTACTGATAGAGTGAACTCAGGGCCAAGCTCAGATCACTCGTTCCAAGCATACACGTCTTCCTGAAATCTAAAGCCATTTAAATAATAACTAGTACCATTACATAATAAACACTCGCCCCAAGGGGGCGATTAATGTATATCCCGTATCTCCAACCCCCAGTATTACCTTCCCAAACATTATACGTCGTCGCCATTATTAAGTAACATACCATGTATACACTCGGCGCTGTCACTCACCCTATGTCACTCCAAAATCAGATGTCGATACCGACTCGAATCGCCGCATTCGCGTGGCTCGCTGGCATGTCCAGGTGCCACGTCTCAGCTGTAGGCGAGCCGCAGGTAAGGTCGTACCATCGGTCGGGCTGGTTAGGGTCTAGTTCGCGGACGTTCCAGGAAACGGGCATGCCGTAGAGAGCGCAGCGAGGGGCGCCGAGGTCGTCGTGGTAGAAGCGATAGGCCTGGCAGCCGTTGGTTGATTCCATTGCGCTCTGGAACATGGTTAGATAATGGACTGAGGGAAGCCTTGAATGGCACTTACATCACAGAACTGGTAGCAGCCCTCCTGCGACACAGGGACACCGGGTCGATCCTCGCAAAACTCGGCGATAAAATACGTCTCTACAGACTCACCCGGGACACCACAATACGAGCTATCCGTGTCTGGCGTACCAGGTTCGTAGTCATGCTCACACATAGTCTGCGCAGGTTGAGTAGGCTGGGTAGGAGTGGTGGTGGTAGTAACGGTAGCTATCGTAACGGGAGTCATGGAGGTGTCAATGACGCATGTCTCCGTCGTAGACGCGCCCGTTGTGGTGGTTGACAAGAAAGGAGTCACGGTGAAGGTTCGCGATATGCTGCTTTCGTCGTCGCGAGGCTCCGTCAACACTGTAGCAGTAGTGAACGACCTCGAAGTCAGTGGCACGGAAGTGTTTGCAAACGGTGGGATCGAAGTCCGAATGGTAGTCGGGATACTAGTCATAGTGACCGAAGTCGGATCATCACATGGCTCAGTCGATGTCGAGGTGTGACTAAGACTTGTGAAAGTCTGCAGAGTCTGGTTACCGGGGACGGTCGTCAAGCTGCTCAAAGTCGAAGTCAAATCATCGTCACACGGCTCACTAGTCGTGGTATGGCCTGGTGTGGTGTAAGTCTGGAGAGTCTCGCTGCCAGGGTCGGTTGCTGTGGTAATCGAACTCGAAGTCGTGTCGTCGTCGCAAGGCTCGGTAGTTGCAGGATCAGAAAAGGTGGCCACCGTCGTGTGTGTCTGAGTGGTATGGTTACCAGAGATTGTTGTTACGATAGTCGAGGTTATGTCATCGTCGCAGGGCTCGGTAGTTGCGGGATCAGAATAGGTGATGACTGTCGTATGAGTCTGAGTCGTGTGGTTACCAGAGATCGTCGTTACGATAGTTGAAGTCATATCAGCACAGGGCTCACTGATAGGTTGCGTATAGCCCGGGACCGAGTGAGTCTGCATAGTCACATTTCCGGGGACCGTAGAGGCAATACTTGAAGTAACGTCGTCGTCGCAAGGCTCAGTGAATGCGGGATCAGAATAGGTAACAACCGTTGTGTAAGCCTGAGTGGTGTGGTTCCCAGAAACCGTGGTTATGATCGTCGAAGTCATATCATCGTCGCAAGGTTCGGTAGACGTGTTGGTATAACCCGTGTGCGTGTAAGTTTGGATGGTTTGGTTGCCGTACATTGTCGTGTAGCCAGAAGGGATGGTATTCGAACCGCTAGGGAAGGGGTACGTTGGAAAAGAATACGTGGGCTGCATATACGGATCCGTGGTTTCTTCGTTGCAATGTCCTGGGTGAGAGCAGTGGTGTTCGAACTTGGTCGAAGCCGTTTCAGACCGGTAGATAGTAGACGAGTTGCCGAAGTAGTAGCCATCGGTGGTAGAAGGGTCCTCAGTCTGAACTGTCTGCGAGCCATGGGCCGTCGTCCTGGATGAGTGCCCCGAAGAAGTCTCGTCATCACAGGGCTCAGTCAAGGAAGCACCGGAAGTCCAGGCGTAGGAGGCCATTGTCGTCTTATCATCATCGCAGGGGTCCGTGACTGTGAAGTTCGAGCCAGCCGTGATGTAAACAGTGACATCCACTGTAGTTGTCGACACAAGAACGCTGCCAGTTGGACATTCGATAGCGGAATCAGCCTTGCTGGTTGTGGTGCTGACAGGAAGTATTGTCCTAGTGTGTGAAACAATAGGGCTGATAGCTGTTGAGTTGCTGGTCGTGTTGAAGATGTTGCTAGAGTATATGAAAGGCGACTCTCCAACTGCATTGGGTCGAGGGCGAGGAACTACTCGCGGCGTGAATGCTTCAGGAGCTTGATATCTCCTTCCATGCTTAGCAGCAATAGTAGTACTTTTCACCTGTTACAGATTGTCAATAGCCGCTCACTTGCATGATATTAAGGAGTCTTTACCTTGGTGCTAAAGTCACTCCCTTTGGGAGCAGCCTCGACCGCTGTCGAGAGAAGCCCGACAGCGCCAATTAGCGTCGCCAAAAGCATATTGCAGGCGGGGTATCAACAAAAATGAGATAAGGAAATATGGCCAGCCAAGAGAATGGGGCTGTAGGGGAGAGGAGGAGAGGTGGTGAGTCTGGGTGAACTCCGTTCTCTGGGACGAATCCCACCGTGTTATATAACAGCTTCATGGTTTCTCCAGGGCAGGCCTCGATGGGGTCAATTGGAAAATCAGGGACGAAATATGAGGACCATGGAAGGGTGGTTTATCGATGAGGGAGAGGGACCTCCTAGTAATAAGCCGTGTGTTGCGAAGGGTTGGGTCGTCGTGGGGCGGATTTATTGGAAGGGAGTTTACGGGCGATAATCGAAGGGCGAAACACCACCAACCCAGAGGGAATAACGAATAAATGAGGACAAAGTGGGTGTCTATTGCCGATTTGTCTTAATGCTAAAACCAATAGCCCCCGTGATCTGTGATAGAATAACCCTGATAAAGAGAGAGAGAAAGTTCCGCGCTGAAGTACATACAGTGCACAACCAAATCCTATGGTTGTATGGTTGGATAAATGCAGATGTGCAAGGAAAGGGTATCAAAACAGGGTCACTAAACGCCGCCATGTCCCTCTGGAGTCGAGTAAAAACATCCATATGCCTTGCCTTATGCCGAAAATCATTAACAGCCCGCCGTCCTTAATGCATCCGAAATCAAATAATCCACCCTCTCTATGTGAGGCTTGATGCAGGTTTGCGTCTCGCGGATACAGCCCCGCCACCTGTCCAACTTCAGTCCTCCCAGATCGTCTCCAGATCGAGATCCCCCCTCCGCTCTGCTCCGCACACACTCCAGCGCTTCCGCTTATCCCTGGACCCGAAGCCTAATGTGCGTCCGCGGGTCTGCACGTCCAAGCTGTTGCGTCCCTTTGCATCGGAGGACTCGCCCCCATCTGCTGCGTCTGCGGCGGCCTTGAGCTGGGCGATTCGGTCGGCTTCCAGCGCCGCCTCCTCCGCATCGGGCGAATCAGGGATGGTTTCCAAGCTGGAGATGCTGGGGCTGCGCGATCTCGTAGATGTTGGTGTTGAGGGTACTGAAGAGAATGACGCTGGGTAGCCGCCCGAGAGTGCATCGTAGCTCCTGTACGAAGACGCCGACGAGATTGAAGACGAAGGCGTAGAGGGAAAGCTGGTAAGCGATCCGGTGCTCGAATGAGTTACACTTCGTAAGGGTGAAGATGGTCTTCGTAGGCGAGCTGGGGTGCTCGTGGAGACACCAAAGATGGGGGAGCTGCTTCTTCGCTCCGTATGTCTTCGTTCTGGTTCCAAAACCGATGTTCGGACGGGGGAGATTGGGGGGAAAGCTTCGTCGGCGGGCTTTCGTGGGATGCGAACCCGACTCGGCGATCCTGACGGACTGGCGGGTCGCATCTGTGGTGAGTAGAGGATGTGTCCAGAGCCGTTGACTCCCGGCATCGATTGAGTTCGTGACATGGGAGGTGCCAGGCTGGTTGTCGAACGAGATCTCGAATGGGCGCCGGAGAGAGGAGAGGCAGTTCGTGGTCGGTAAGGAATTGTAGTCAAGGAAGCCCACGAAGACGGGCTTGGGGAGGTTGGACTCGGATCCGTGGTTCGTCGCTGAATCTGTGGTTTCCGAGGAACATCAAGACTCAGAGTCGAGATAGCATTTGGATTGTTAATGCGAAGTGAGGGCACAGGCGAGGATCTGAACTCCTCCATCCGCTCCGTCTCAGGAACGGGCTCCATGGTGGGATGCTCGCACAACCCGCAGCGTCAGGGCGTGGAGGATGACATATGTCGACGATTTGTCAATGGACCGATTCGGCTCGGTTCGGTGAGCGAAGGAAACGGTTCGATTTGAGCGGGGGGGGAGCGGGATGGCTGGCCCTTTTGCTGCGCGCGCGTGTCTCGCTTGCAGCGGCGTAGGGTGATGGAAGAGTTGATGATCAGCGGTAGTGGGGGTTGGACAAAAGGCCAAGCTCTGTGGTTCCCAAAGTTGCCGAGAGAAGAGCGTAGGATTCCGAACAGGACCTATTGGTAAGATGGAACACGATGGAAGAAGGAGCTGAGAAATCGAGTTCGAGTTGGGCGGAGGGAGAAGGAGAAGATATTGGAAATGTGGTTGCACGAGGTCAAAGAAGGTTTGAGGCGGAAGAGGAAGGTAAAGATGAGCAAAAAGTGAAATATGGGAGGCAGAGGGAAAGCTGAGTCGTGAGGCGTGAGGTGTGAGGCGTGAAAGTCTATGGGAGCCCTGGCGAGTCGCAACGTAACAACCCAAAACAGGCGGCGAAGTACAAAGGAAAAAAGCACTATGAGTGCATTGCAGTCAGCAGTCAGCAGTAATAGTCCAGGCGTACCCGAGCCGAGTCACATTCCTGGGGCCTTCATGGGGCCGCTTGCTGCCACCAAAACAATATCACACGGATCAGCTGCCGCTCTGTCTCTTCCCCTTCCAAGGCGAGAGCAGAAGTGCAGTGTGATTGATGGGTATCAGCAGCCAAGGGGGTGAACCGGGCGCATGTCAATGTCCAGGTGTCTCCTCTCTTTCAGCGGCGAGAGGCGGCGGGTCGTGGAAGATGGAGAAGCCGAAGCGAAGCTCTGGCTAATGCTGGGGGACTCCACGGGCAGTCATTTAGGGGACCTTCTAGCGGGCTTGGGTGCCTGGGACTATTCACGCGCGGCACCAGCTACCTGCTAACCGCTGTGACTTTAGGGGCGCTTCACTTCCAAGTGGAGTGCGCAGTACCTTACAGGCCTGCCCCTAAGGACCTTCTGGACCTTCTGAAGCATCCGCCAGTGGGGAAGGCGTGTTTGAGGCAGGTGGCCCAGATACCCAATGAACTGGGCCCATCCACGTCGGTTCCATCCGCCCTTCTAGCCCAGTCCTTGTTCAGGGACCGGGGGGCCTCCACTGACTCACTGCAGCATCCCCCCGCCCGACGATGTGGTTGGGCGCGTATTAGTGGGCAATCGCAGTGCTGCGACCAGGACTCTCCTCCTGGTGCAGGAATTCACAAGCACGTTCGGTCCCCTCAAGAACGGGAATGTGATGAGCCCGTTGATTGATTGAAATGGGGGGCAACCTGTTATTGTTTTGTTGCCATTATGGCAGCTGCAATTGTCTCAGCAACACCATACCTCCCCCTTCCGTTGCTCGGGCATGTCCGAGTCCCCTCACTCAAATCAATAAGGTACCTTACTTCCCGACGTCAGCGGCACGGATCTCAACTGGTGCACCAAATATAGCACCTCTCTCCAGTCCTAACGCTGACAGCCGCTGCGAAACGTGCTCCAACCCCGGCTTGTCCAGCTCATCAGTTTCCATTTCAGCTCAGCTTGAGACACTATCAAATTTATTATGCATCCTTCATCTTCTCATCACCGAATCCCTCCATCCTTCCTCATTCTACGAACACTCACCTGATTCTGGGACGACTGATCGAGTACCGTCTGTCCACCTGACCACGAATACCTGCACCCTCATCCCCCCAGGTTAGCTGTAACTTGTCAGGTGGCCACTAAGTCGATCCTAATAGTCTACACGCAGCAAGTACTTTAATCATATATTTCGGAGTTCGACAGTCTAACCATCCGATAGATTCTCGTAATTCGCTCGTAATTACGAAACCTTCTCTCCATCTAGCCATCTCGGGAGCTAAGGCACCTAAATAAAGGAAGTGCCGACCTATGCTAACTCGACGCAATCAAATCCACAATAGCCTAATGAACTTAAGCCGAATAAGATTGCAATAGCTCAACCCTATTTCGTTAATTTAATCTCAACTCTGAATCGTCATCGTTTGAGATACAGTTGCACCGGTACCACCAGCAATCAGTTTCAACTTGGTAATCCCTTTCCGAGCATAACGCCCCAGATTTCCTTGCGCAACTAGAACGTCATCGAGCTTTGCTATCCTTCACCATGAAGATACGCTAGGATGACTTCGCTTTCCTCAGGTGCAATCCATCTAATGCGAACGAAACAGTACCTGTTGCCAATTTAAACATGCTCAGCAGTAGTCTCCATCTGCTTCTCGTTGATCGGGTCCAGTTTTCCCTTCTCCTTGGCTTCCTTGACTGCTTCGACTTCAGCAATGAGTCTCGATCCCCCTTTCTTGGTCCTCCATGCTGGCATGGCGCCCTTCTTGAACAATTCTTCAATTTCCTCGATCGTCTTTCCGCAAGTCTCGGGATACCTATACGGGTAGTCAGTTCTGGGGGCCCTTTACCGTCACTACGGTAGGTAAACTTACGTGAAGTATGCCTGTATCGCCGCTCCAATGCAGAGTACTCCAAAGATGATGAAGATCTTATACTTGATATTAAGGAAGGCAGGGGGGGTGAACATCCCGAGCGCGAAGTTGAAGAGCCAGTTCGCTTCCCCCGCCAAGGCCATACCCGTAGCACGAGTTCCCAATGACCAAACTTCGGCGGCATAGATCCAAGCAACAGGAGCCAGAGTTAGGGCATAGACAATGATGAGAAGGTAGCTAAATGCAATAACTGTGTATGCTGGGGACCCGGTGACCTTATAACGACATTCGCATTGCCGTCTACGCCGCCAGGAACAGGTTTTCCATAAGCAGCCAACATGGCCCCAACAATGAAGTGACAAAGAGCCATTGCTAGAGATCCCCAGATGAGCAGCGTTCGACGGCCCGTATTATCAATAAAAAAGAACATCACCGTTGTGAAGGCAATAAAGAGGGCGTACTGGACACCAGCAGATATGAGATTAATATTTCCACTCAGGTTTGCCATCTGGAAAACGTAGGGCATGTAGTCTATGAAGTAGATTCATATTAGCATCAAATAGATTCTAATTAGGAATTAGAATCGCAAAATCAAAGTGTCTGTATGTATGTAGGGTAGTTGGGGGGGAGGGGGCTAGCAAGAATGTGGGGTATTGCGGGGGAAGACTGCCATGTGGATATGCGTGGCTTCCCGTAACAAAGAATCAATCAGCACTCACAAATCATCATCACGTTCGCCCCGCTCATTTGTTGCCAAGCCTAAACAAAAGTGGATTAGGTAAGCGGACAATTTAATGTCAGAGTTGGGGTATTTACTTGGACCGAAAGACCTGCCATCGTTCTCTTCCACATGCCGTTCTTCACGAACTTGGTCCAGCCACGACCGGCTTCTCGCTCAATTGCTAGAGTCTCCGAGATCTCGCGCCACTCGGCAATCACCAAAGCATCCTGTCTATCATTGCCAGCCTGGATATCGGCAAGGGTCTGGATAGCCTCCTCTTCCCGACCAACCTTGGCGAGCCAGCGAGGGGACCGAGGGAGAAACGGAAGTCCGATCATCAGGATGACGCAAGGGATGAACTGGGTTCCCCAAGCCGTACGGAACGAGGCGCTCCCGGGGATGGAACCCCATCCATAGCCGATGAAGTACCTGGTGAAGTTAGTCCTGTTCCTACGAAGTGTGGCATCGCAAATACATAATCAGATGCCCCACTCAATGGCTAGTTGCTGGATGATAATGATGCGGCCATGGCGTTCCTGGAGTGTTATAAGTACCTGCTGGTAATTTGTGCCGAGGAAAGGAGACGAACCCTTTTGGCAATCTCAGCCAAGTAGACGGGAACCTGAGACGACGTGATGCCCACGCATACACCATTAAGCACTCTGCCCGCGACGAGAGAACCGAAACCGTTAGTTGATACCTGGACAGCTGTACCGACGAGCCACCATAGATAAGCAAACATGATGCTGTGAGTCTTAGATTAGGGGTGCCCATGAGAATTGCAGCAAAGAGCCCCATACCTGTCACGACGACCCCATTTATCAGAGATAGGGCCAGCCATTAAACTACCAGCTACTGAACCAGCAGCCAAAGCAGAACCAATGGCACCTTGAGTAACACCACTAGGGTTGCTGAAGTAGTCAATGTATTGGTCTGTAATGACAATAGCAGCCATCGAGGAAATATCGAACCCGAATAACATGCCACCCACGGTAGCCACCATGGCTACAAAGTAGGTATTTGCTAAAGTTTGGTGTGTTAGTGACAGCATTCAATGGACTGGAGGTGGTATTGAACTTACTGATCTTGGGAAGCTTCGCCATGATGGGTCGTCTCCTCAGGAGCAAAGAAAGGAAATCTGTCGACGGGCGATGGAAGAAGAAACGTCGAGGGAACCAAGAGAAAACCGCCGGGGTCCTTGGTGATATATGCATCGATTGATAGCCCCTATCATGAGCTCGTAGTTACCCAGTTCTCCATTACCCCAGGTTACGTAGGTCTACGCATAGCTTACCGGGAGTATCAAAACATGGTGCTTCGCACGAGTGAGAACCCACCGCCAGGATAGGGATAACTATGACCGAGATCCAGATTCGCAGCGCGGTGAGTGAATGTTATCCAGTCAGGAGAGAGGCGAAGTCCTGCTCGGCTGTCACAAGCGAGGCGTCTGGCACAATGCGATAGGCGCGCACGAGAGCACCCCCGTCGCCTTAGTTCAAGATGTCCCTTGAGTCATGCTGAGCCATAGCATGAGACGGATGCGCCACCCGTTTGGCTGTCACATATATTCTGAAGATGGGCAGGGATCTACCAACATGGAAGCAGCAGCAGCAGCTTGGCGATGGCATCGGCCCGTATTGGCGGCAGCCGATTGGAGCGCATCGTGTGATTCCAGCTCGTTGGAAAAAGTGCCGAGATCTTCGTCATGGTGTTGCTGTGCGGGGGAGGGGGGATGCCGGATGCCCATGAACTATAGCTGGTAGCTAGAACAGAACTGGGTTTGTGGTCCGCTTGTGGTTAGAGAACGTGGTTAGTTTGGCTCTTAGCAGGCAGAAACGTTGATTAAGATCTCAAAGCGGTGATGATTCTATGAATTGAGTGATACGCTTGCTTGATACAGGCGTGGGGGGAGCGCAACTTGGAATAAGGCGGGAAATAGTTGCAGTGGATATTTTCAACAACAGCGGATGCTTATTTTGTGGAGAGTTAAGTCTAAGTCAAAGTCTGCAGTTCCTCCCATGCTCCTATCAAAAGCCATATATTTCTAGAACTCCCTACTGACGCCCTCAATGTCAAATACCTTCCGAGGGCCTGTTCCTACACACACTGGAGAGATTGTAGGCGTTGTAATTCCATCTAATTAACTACAAAAAGCTGTATACGGTCAGCACTCTCACGTGCGAGGGGGCCCTGGACGACTCGACTCGACTCAGTCCTAATGCTACCACATTTACCCCAGGTGTGCATCATGCTCTGTCCAAGTGGAGTAGATGTAACCAAAGGGTCCTTGGCTCTTCACCCTCTCAATATTGACCACTGGCTACCATTACTATCACTATCTCGCTGTCAAAGTCATACGACTGGTGTCCAGGATCTCCAGACAAGATTGATCGCGAATGATGGAGTGATATTCCAGGATGTTGGCTGGCGCGGCGGTCTAGATGTCGTGCGAGGTGATTAAAATCAAGGGTCCAGATATGGAAGTGAGAACTGCCCTATTTTGTAACACGGAGTCTTATTGGAGGTTTTATTCTCTCCGGTGAGCCCTGGCTAATTTCTCCAACCCATCAAGCCGCCTACCTCCACACGCCCTCTGGCAGTGATACAACAACCGATTCTAATAAGTTCAAGCTGCTTATCTAGACTCCAAGGGCTCCTACATCATCCCACCTGATCTTCAAACACCCTATGTCATATGACTCTGTAGCCAACCCACGTCCACCAAGAAGGATACATCTATCCAGCGCCGGCATCACCTCTGGACCTTCTAGAAACTGAAGAGGTGCATAAAAGAAATGACCAAGTCTATGTCTTTCCTAATCCCGCCGATTCATTCACTTGGAGCTGGCTGCAAGCGCCGCATCCTTGGGTGGCGGTAATTGGTCTGGCCCAAATGAGAGCGGCAAAAGCTGCAGAACAGAAAATCAGGTCAATCCTTGAGCATATGCTTATAAAGGGCTAAGAGCGCACATACCTGACCAAGTTTCATGACTATGAAATCCTCATTCTTATCAAACATGAGAATAGGTGTGTCTAATGAACAAAACTCACGAATGCTGACATCATCAGTCACCTTGCTCTCCGCAACGAAACAAGGACCCATGATGAAGAGAAAACTCACAATTGCCTACACATCCCACAAGGGCTCGCCGGCGGACTTATATCCGTTGAAACTGCCACCGCCCTAAACTCCTTGTTCCCCCCAACTACCGCCGTCCCAAACGCAACCCTCTCCGCACACGTGCCTACAGGGTAGCTCGCATTCTCGACATTGGCGCCGCTGATAAACGACCCATCAGCAGTAAGAAGCGTTGCGCCGACGCGGAATTGGCTGTACGGGCAGTAGGCCGTGGCTTTGGCGGCGCTGGCTCCGCGCTGAAGCTCGTAGAACTCAGCAGTTGAGAGATTGTACTTGCTGCAGGTTTCGGCGATTTGGGTGTCGTCAGTGCTGGAGATGATTGGGGGTGCTTCCATCTTGGTGTCCTTCTAAGTTCGTCCTTGAGTATTGCAAGTGAGATTCGAGGAAAGAGGAAGGAAGTTGTTGGTAACGATAAGAAGTTGGTGAGCAGATGGTATTTCTACACTCAAGGAATGTAGCTCCGCACGGAGCCGTCCGGGAGCGGGGTCATCGCCGATGTTGACGTGAGACATAGCGATAACTCCAACAGTAGATGCGGGCAGCAATAATATACACATAACTTTTCTTAGTGTTGCCAGCTTTCCGCATTACTAATATATATTCACGGTAGTCTCTTTACTCAGGCTAAGCTGGGTAGATAGTTTTGGATCGCCTTAATTCTATCATTTCGCTCATTTGTTTCAGGAGAGATGAAAACAAACGGATCCTTGTTGTTATCGCCGAGTCTGTATGCAATTTCAACCAGCATCACATCTGGCAAGTGTATTTCCTTTTAATTACAGGCATGCGTTTCATCACATGCTATCTCGTATCTGATCTACACGTAGCCTCCGGCCTATTGTTGCTGTCATGGCCATCATAGATTTCTGCTCATCAAACCTTCCCACGCCGAATAAAATAAGACGACAGAGTAGCCAACTCCGGGCTCATTGCTCATGCAACCTTGGCTAAGATATGCTGTAAGGAAACTCTGATGGTAAGGAAGTATTAAGTAAGGGGGTAGTTTTATAGTGCATCGTTCGGCAGCTCCTATTGTCTCATGGATCGGGGTTATATGCCGATATGCTCAGGGTGTTTGAGAGGTGCTGGCACTGCTCCTGGATCTCAGCCACTAATAGAATCCATCCGGCCCTCTACTAGAGGACGAGGCAACCGTAGGCGTCGACTGAGCGGAGCTACTGGTGTCGCTTGGCGTGGCCGGCTCAACTACCTGGCTCCGAATGGTCATTATCCAGTCGTGCTGGAGTAGTTCCACTGCCGAAGATCGCTTTCTGGAATCTCTCGTAAAGCATTTCTTTAGGAAGTCGATTCCTGAGGGACTGAGCTGGTCCGGCGTTGGAAGTTGTGGAGGATTTCCTTGTGCGATGTTATACATGATCGCCCATTCATTGTCGAGCTGGGCCCAGGGCCTTCGCCCTGTAGCCATCTCCAGGATGACGCAGCCCAGGGACCAAATGTCAACTGACCCAGGCTTTCCGGGGTTATCGCCTTTGATAACCTCTGGCGACATATACATGGGCGTTCCCGTCATAGACCTATTTGGCTGCGAGGTCGATGGATGTATATCGCCTGCTAGGGTACGACCTTGTCGAGCAATAACCTTGGCGGCACCGAAGTCGACATACTTGATGATGCCATTGTGGTCAAGGAGGATGTCTATGTGCTGTTAGTTGTGGTTCTCGTTTCTCCTAGGGGGTTGGTACTCACTTTCTGGTTTGATGTCTCGGTGAGCAATGCCGCTCTCGTGTAGGTAGGCAAGACCTTCGAGCAGCTGGAGAGCATAGACCATAATAACCTGTTCGTCCTCGATGCGACCGTGCTCCAATAAGCTCGCCAACGATCCACCGTCGCAAAACTCCATGAAGATGTATACCCGATCCCGGTGAACCTCGATACCATAATATGATACCACGTTTGGATGATCCAAGACTTCCAGCACGCCCATCTCTTCCCTGATCTGCTCAGCAATGGTAGGGATGAGTTTGGGATCCTGCAGTCGGATTTCTTTCACTGCCATCAAGTGGCCCGTATCGAGATTCATAGCCGCATAAACGTTGCCAAAGGTTCCACCTCCGACGAACTGACCCTGCTGCCAGCGCATCGTAACATTGGTTGCGGAAGAGGATAGATAAGCCAAGGATCGATCGACCTCATTGTTCCCTTCAAGCACACGCCCAAGAGCCTGCCGTTCTGCTTCCTTTCCTCGGCGGAAGTCATCCACCTTCTCCAGCTCCTCCATCCGTTGCTCCGTAATACACCGTGACGACTCCTCGTCGTTCAACATTCTGTTCTTGTCAAGTCTCCTGAATTGCCCAACAAGAGCCTCGATCCTCTCCTTTTCAGCCTGGGCGGCCAAGTTTGACCTCGCACCCATGATATCAAAATGAGATATCAAAAGGGACATGCAGCCAGCAACTTTAGCCCGGAGCTTGGAATACTCCTCCTCGCCCAAGGCTAGAATATGCCGTCCCATTGTCATTCCCATAGCAAACTCAAGAGCAAGCACTGCCCAACGGAAAGTTTTTCGGTCTGAGGCGATGCAATCATCGCAGATGAAGCTCACCCAGTCCAGTGCCAATTTCGTCAGCTTCAGATTATTCATTTGCCGTCTGTTGCTGTCCATGTACAACAAAGAACGTTGGCCAAATTCAGTGGCGAAGACAAAACATGTCTGGATAAGTTCTTGGCAGTCTTTTCCCTTGGCCTGCTTTCTAATGATCTCGACACTGTCCATGAATGTGTTCGAGAGCTTGTAGGCTACTCTGCGGAGCTCCATCAGCCTGGTGTTGACTTTATGAATATTGGATCGTGATTCTTGCACAAGAGCAACGTGCATATCGACTGCATCTAGGAAGGCTCTCCGTGCACCGGTCAAGAGTTGGGGTCCTGCAGCACACAATCGAATGTGCCCGCGCTTGAGGTCAATATTCTGGTCACGTAGCGGTACCGATATCACTTCTCCGAACCAGTTCAGAGGGTCTTCTGGTCGAAGTATAAGCAAGTACTGTTCCAAGAATTCCTCCGGAAACTGATCCTTGGACGTAATAGCCATCATGACTTGAATATCCTCAAGCTTGTCACGTAATTCCGGTGACGCAATCACGTATGTGCCGTCCTGCTCGAAAACGCCGGTATCAACCTGGAAATGACCTGACGCAACAAGCTGATCATAGAACTTCTGCATCGTCTCCGGCGGGAACGAAATGCTGTAGTCCGAGGCGTGCTCATAGTTGTCGCTTAACATCCTGGTGAAACGCTGAAGCATTCTTTGGCGAACGCGAACAGAGTCTAAACAGGCTTTGTATCGCTTGCTCATCTCTGTCGCACTCTCCTTGGGCTTGACCTGTAATTCTTTCTCGAAAGTTTGACTTAACCGGTTCAATGCCTTGAAAGTGAGAGAACTGAATTGCTCAGCAACTTCAATGTGACCCCGTTGAAGATGACTGCCAATCTCATTGGCAAAATCCCATTCCTGGAATAGAAGTTCGGCCTCCTTGAATGTGTTCTTGTTACCACTGAGCTTCCAGTTCAGCATCTTGAAGTAATATTTCAGGGCCTCTAGAACGACCTGATCAAAAGACTCATCGATGCATGGAGGTAGATCCCATCCAGGCTCCGGGTTCGCAATCGTGGTGCATTCTAGTTTAATCCTGATGGCAAACTTCAGAAGAAGCTGAAATTGTGCAATCATCTGATCTTGCATGAGGGGATTTTGCTGGGCAGACTCCTTAACTCTCCTAGCATAAGCAAGTCGCGTTTTCGTGATCTCCTCGATGAGACGTGAAGGGAAACTAATTAATGTGAGGAGTTCTTCGAGATACGGCGGAAGATGTCGTTTGCGGAATGGTGCGGAGTTTTTGATAAGAGTGTGTTTGGCTTTGAGGATAATCGAGGATATTGGGACAAGCATGCCCTTTTGGGTAGATCCATCGTCGTCATTGTAAAGAGATTGAAGGCCATCTTCCTTCATCAACCGATCAAGGAAAGAAGTCTCATCGTTAGTGATGCCATTTACGGCTGGAGACCTTTGTTTCGTCCGGGCAAAATCTAAATCGTCGTTCCCGACCCATTTCTTTAGGATTGAGAGTTCTGTGTTGATCATCTCATTTGTGTTGTACCAGGACATTATAGATTCGTATGCCTCTCGGAATGCTGGAGAATCGGCTGACTTGTGCTCCGCAGCAAGGGCAGTCCATGAAGGATAGAGATTCTCGCACCTCTCGATCTTCTTCACCATGTCTTTGACCTGCTCATAGGGGGGTTTCCCTACCTCACTCTCACCCTTAACCTCAAAGTTGATAATCTCTTCCAAGGTGCGGTCGAGGGTCGATCGGGCTTCCTCCACCATTCGCCTCTGGACCGGAATGTGTCTTCCACAGACTTTGGAGCGGATTCCGAGCCATAATTCCGATTTATGAGCAGTCTTGCCGATTTGTGTATCAGAAGAGCCGATTAACCGTTTTTTCTCCTGCCGCACTACATCGCCCGTCAGCACAGCTTCCAACATGCCATGCCATTCGAGTCTTTCGCGATTTTCCGGATCTTTCAAGTCTTCTTCAGTCGGTTGAAGGTTATCGTTTCCGTAGAACATGATCGTCTCCTGGTCAAAGCGGTCATCGAACGGCCCTTCTGATGATGGAGTCTCTCCTTCTGAATCTGAATCGTTCCCGTTCATAGTCGAGTAAGGAGCGAAGTACTCGCCCGAGTAGTCTTGGCGAAGTTTCTGCACATACGCTCTCTCCTGTGCGCGAAATCTACTCTCGCTTTGTCTAGGGCGCGTCTTGGAAGATGATCGTATGGATTCGACGAATGATGGGGCTGGTTGTGGAAGGCCAGGTTTCCGTGATGTAGCCGGGTTATATGTGTTCGATGGAGTTCTCGTTGGACCTAATGGCCGTTGCGGCCAACCGCCATTGGTATAAGAACCATCATCACCACCACTGGTACGTTGCCCTTTGGAGGAGCCGTTAATCCCCGTCCCAGGGGGGAGCGACGTTAGCGACCCTGTGTGATTCGATTCGACGTATCTGGCGAGACTACCCAGCTCGTCCTGAAGTTCGGCAGCGCGTGGGTCGCCGTTTGGTTCCAAGGAAAAATCGCACTCTACCGCTGAACTTGAGTGCCTATGGCCCTTGTATGATTCGGGACGGCCATCTTCGTCGGTACCTGAGAACCGTACGGCTCGGGGAGATGTATCAGCCATGCTCGAGGCTGATGGCGAACCAACTTCCGAGTGGAGGTAGATTGTGATGGCCTGTCAGCGCCTCGTCTGATCGGTGGCGGCTAAGCGAGTGTTGGAGTTATTGACGTGAAGCATACGGTGTGAAAACGGCGCCGATGCTCTAGATGCCAGGGGGCTGGTTATGATGAATCGAAGATGGCCATGAGGTGAGGGGCCTGGAGCTGGGCGGAGCTCTATGGAAGGCGGATCGTGATGGAGTGGATGTGTGGTTGAATCAGGCAAATCCATCCACTCGCGACTCAGTCGAATTTACTCCAGCGTTCAGATGAGAGCATTTGATTGGCTAACTAGAGTGGCTGACGCGGACTATCCGGGTGGCGATGTGGCTAGTGAGATTCACTTTCATCAAAGATTTCTTGGCGACCTGTGGCTGATACCTCAGAGAAATGCTTCACGACAGGCCTCATTGTGTTTTTCTCAATCATAAACCCTCCGGAGATGCTTATGTCTACAGCTCCCCTCCGACTCGCGATAAAATTTACCTTGGCGCCTTGACGTAGGTCTAATTCCCCGCGACCGAGAGACTAATTGACAGCAGAGTACTTCGTGCGAACCGGCCATGGGAAATAAAATTGAAGAACTCCATAGCTTAGACACAATAACCCTTTCGACGCATCAGCCTTCTTTCACGTGACTGACGGGATATGAATCGGTAACTGACGCCTTGGACGTAAGGAGAACCTGTCTCATGTCAGCAGTGACCTTAGTACTAGTAGTTTCAAGCTCAAGTGGTCCCGGATCGAACCTGATGTTGCGATTGGATCTCCACCTCGAGGGCCCATGAAGTCGTGATGCCCCGATACTACGTCGCAGCACGGTTGCACGGTGTGATGAATGCGTTGGATTATTCGATGATCGGCCGTGGATCTGACTTGAACCTTGCTACTACACGCGCTCAACAATGCTACATAAAGCGTACCCTCGCTGACGCGCCTATTTGCAACATATGATATATCAATTCTTACGAGACAGCACAGCTTGCGACGCAGCTCTAGGCTCTGACAGTGTTGACAGAACGGACCATGACTTTCGAGGTCTACCTTGTCCCTGCTCCGAGTGTGTGGAGCTCCTCGCTCTCCACAAAGCTGAAGCAGCAAACAAAGGTTTCATCGTTACGATAGAATACCTCGAGGACACGAGGCGTGAAGCTCCTCTCCTAAGCCGACAGGCTACGGTGGAAAACAAAGCAATTATCTTATTGCGAAACTGAGTGCTATATGCGGAAAAGTAAATAATATTAATGGTCAGTAATGATGGTGGGGCGACGCTTGGATAATACCTCGAGGTTGCAAGTGAAACCTTTGAACAACGCTTTGACACAAATACGGCACATTGTCGATAAAGAATAAGCTAGAAATAGATGACCGTGGTGGCCAAAATACGGCATCGACGTGTCGGTACTAATTTGCCTCCAGTTCGGTTCAATTGGACGAACAAGGAGTGTCGTTAGGGTTCGTCTTATCATCTCTGAAGCGTCACTTTCACACGTCACTCATGCGGTAGTGGCAGGCATGACCCCAAAGCACTAGAAGCAGTGGAAGCCAAGCTAGGAAGCTTCATCTGGGGCTATCGACCTGTGCTCGGCTGTGGCTGGCGAGCTAGGCGCAACTCATCAGTTCAGAAGCGCCTCAACTCGCGTGATTTAAATTTCCCCGGCCTGTCTTAGGATGTGCGGGCGCGTCTGACATGAGGTTTGGAAGCTCAATGGTCCTTGCGCTCGGGAGCCTCAAACAAATGGCTTGATGGAGAGGTACTTGACGACGTTGTACCACGCTTCCTAGTGTCCTTCTCGAAACACCACACGGACCCAAGCCAATAAATTGGCGAGACCAATAACGCCCGGATGCGCGCCCACTTCGGCTGGGCAATAACGGAATGGAAGACTCAGAAGCTTCACAAAGGCTCGTGTCCATGGATGCTCACTAGTTGACACTACTGTTGATTTTATCGAGGTTCGGACCCTCGAGGACGAATCGGGTCGGCGAGGATCTATTGAACGGGTAAATGGTTAGTGAGGAGTCAGCAGATGGCCAAGTCTAGACTCGCTCTGGTGGTTGCGGAAGCACAATCATAACGAAACCTCAGCTCACTTTTGCTCGCCTTATAGAAGCTAGTAGGAGATGGGATTACAGAGGTTGTGGTATGGAGCACCCCGCACCTACCAAGCAGTTCATCTGGTTGAAAGGTTGAAATCCTTCGAAGCAACCCAGGTCCCGGGTCCAGTTACCGAATTCACGCACCCAAGCAGGGCAGTCCTAGATTCTCATCCCATCTGTTCCTATGCCGTTGCCTCTTTTCGTGCTCGTTTGGTTCTCAGAGCAGGCGACGTGTCGTCTTCTGAGTCTTTGTCGTGCTGATATAGCTGATATTGGCATGCAATATCAAGCCCAGTCCTTAAGCGACTCTGCAAAATACAAATCACAGCACCTCCAACCGTCAGCAAGCTTGACGGATCTGATGGCCAGGGCCCCTGCCACTTGGGACTCCTAAACACGTCTCACTCAACGTCCCGATAATGCCGGATGGCCTCGTCATGCTCAGCACGGGCACGACTGCGACGTTGCGTGAACACATGAATAAGAAATAGTTCATGGGCAACATTAGGCGATTGGTTATAGTTTGCTTCTCACTGGTCGCTTAGTGGTGGTTGACGCAACGAGGATAGTGTCCACCTTGTCGAAGGATAGGTTGTCCATCTATTCGATGTTTTTGCTTGCTGATGCAATAATACAGCGTGACGTTTTACGAGACGGATATTCGCGATTCATGTGTAACGGCACTGATTACATCTTGCTCCGCAACCCACGAGGATAAGTTGCATCAGCTCCAACAACCCACTTATTGACGAGTGCTGGAAGATCGGAGTTTGCCTTTTGTGGTCCCTTGGCTTGCCTTTGCGCGTTCTAGTGCTGTTCTTCCGTGCGGGGGCGACTAGACCGTCCCTGACCTTTGAGCCCGGGAAATCAAGCTCGACGGAGGTGCTACTTGGGCAGAATAGCGCACAAGGTGACCGATGAGAAAGCGGCTGACGACGGTGAATCATCAGCAATTAGACGGTACTTGTTTGACACGGGAAAAGAAGACACTGTCGCAGAGATGCAGCCCTTCCGTGGAATTCAGCGGCCCTGCCCGGGCTACGACTAGCGGCCGGGGCGCCAGTGACGCACTTGGACTGTAGGTAAGGTACCCGTCTGCATGACCGACCTGTACGGTACCTTACATGTCGCCGGCTCTCACTGGCTGCCATGTAACTGAGGGGTGACATGCATCTTGACCCCAAATTTGGAGTTGAGTACTTAAAATCCAAACCAACATCTCTCATGACGACGAACCTGTTATTTTGTGCGCCTCTGATTGTACCGAGGGGTTTCGTGCTGGTGGAACCCCATGGCATTTCCGTAATTCGACTGTCTCGCAGGCATTGGGCCTGCCGCTGACGTGCCCGACTTATCAATCAGCCGACGTGAGCGTGCCGCTTGCTGGAATCAAGAAGTGAGGAATTGTTGGCGATTGCCTTTCCCTTGTTGGCTGCTGATCGGCGAGCTGGTGCCTCGACAGGGATGGATCCTAATGCCGGCTGGTGATCCGGTGATGATGAGGCGAAGTTCAAAACACGCGCAAAGAACGATGGCAACCCAGAGATGTGATTGGTAAGGGAGGAAGGCACAGTACATCCTGCAACTTCCTGTCAGAAGCATTACCGGCGAGGAAGAATCTTACGCAAGCGCCTCCTACCAAGATGAAGGACTGTACTTCGTATGGACGAGGCGAAAGACGTCAATGCCGGCCAGGTCAGGGCGTCTACCTCCTGCAGGATGTTTCTTCCTTCATACAACCTTCATACAAGCAAGGGCCACAATCCTAAGTCACCAATCTTCATCCTCGATGCCCTCAATTTTCAGAACTTCTATGGCCAATGGACTAAAGCCCCAGGGTGGATAACGGACACACACTCCCCGCTGAATCAGTGGTAAGCTCGCATTACGGTTCTATCGCCCTCCTAGTCCCCGGACCAACAGGGTGCCGGCACTTGCTTCAAGTCCCAAGGTACATAAATGATTCAACCCAACGCCATCGCTGCGATCATGGGTCCGTTGATATGATAGGTATAGAGATAGCTTCTGCTGAAAATTGCTCTGTCATCATGGTCCCATTCCACTCCAGCGCCAAGTTTCTTCGGTGCGTCAACAGGGATGCCGTCGAGGCCGTCCAGTGGGTCAAGCTCCCACAATCATGGTTCGCAAGAATATCTCAAAAGGCGAGGGGCTCGATATCCAGCGTGCCAGGGCCAATCCGCCGTGGCGTCTATCATCGGATTGACATCCAGAAGAGGGCGAATGGTATTGTGATTGTTCAAGACCGTTTCCGGCTGGCAAGCTATCCATGGTCAAAGTCTCATCAAATGTCGATAGCTGGAATCTCACCCCCACCAATGCTCGAGCCGTTTTCGCCTCGGAGTCGATGCCATCCGTAGATTTTGGACTATTATGGTACGCACATTTCGGCGCCTTTCCGTCGTCTTGTCTCTTGTCCGTGAAAACAACAACGACGATGCAATACAGAAAAATACCTGTGACCCGACGCATCTGACCCGATCTGACACTGTCCGTTTGGAACCCCACCAAGCCCACCTCACCAGCAATTTGTCCATCACAGGGGGGTTGCGCCAGGGCTGACTGGTGCCATTTACTCGTCGCCCGAAATAGCCCAGCGTCCGTTGTCCCACTATCCATAGAGGGTACACCGGCTCCCTGTACCACCAAGAACTCCCACCTCCCCCCGACTGTCCCGTCTGCCCCGGTCGTTCGAGCATGGCGGAGACTGTGGGAAGGGCGAGTTCCACACGCTCCGAGTCCAAAGGCCACGAACCCACACTGTCACAGACCCAGATTTGGCACGGGCGGGAAGGAAACTCAACCCAGCACAGCAACAGGCCCTGGGCTGGGCAAAATGTCTCTAGCTGCTTTCTCTGGCATCCGCGTCTCGTGGAGGCATAGACCCCTCTGTGACCATCTGTCACCCTCTGTCATTGCTCTTAGACATGGGACATGGCAGGGTCTCATCCGGCGCCGTGTCTTAAGGTACCCGCCATCCACTTCCTCCTCCACCTCCGAGACCTCAATAACTAAACTGCTCATCCTCCCTCTCTACTTGATACGGGTGTATCCTAATACAGACAAGCTGCCGTGATCCAGGGATATCTACCCCTCGTTCTGGTCTGTTTACACTAACATAGCCGTTCTATCAGCTTGGGACACCCTTGTTGGCCATCGTCATCTCTCAGATATAACATCATCTCTGACACGAAGCTCTGCTTGCTGCCCGCTCGATGAAGACTTATAAGACGAGACATCCCCTCGCTTTGCTTCTTGGCACTCTCTCAGACTGATTCTCATTACTCTCATCTACCTCGCACGTATTCACTTCTTTGCGGAAGGACCATCTCGCCTCACATCCTTTGGCGTTGTCATCATAGCTATAATTTCTCTTCGAACTTTAGGCAAGTTTATCATTGTTGAGACAAAACACCTCTAACATGCATCTAGTTGTGCTATTGTTCTCCGAGAATCAGAACATCATCGCCACAATGTGTGACTTCACAAAGAACTATTACATCTATTTATCATGCTTGGATCCTGGAACTCATTTTTGCAAGACTTCCACTGACGGGAGCCGGAAACACTGCTGTCCGCAGAGCCCTCATGAGCGCTTCATCGTCATTCCTGAAAGCTGCCCAATATGCTGCGGCTGAATATCGCCCTACGGCTCTCAACATATCAGCCACCATTGGCCGAGCCCACCAACAAGTCGTCACTTAGCGGATATTACTCCTACATTCCACCCAGAATTACTACGATCCTCTCAGCAAACTCGAAAATTCTGAACTTTGAAAAGTTTCAGACCGGTGTTGCCATGCAGGCATGCCGAGCAGCTTTCCACAGCAGCGTTAAAGCCTTTGTCTAGGAAGGATGTGATTTCCAGCAGCATTAGTCTACGCAGGGATTTTTTTTAGATAACGAAACCTGAATAGACGTATCAGGGTAGCACTGGAGGATCTCAAAGAGAGCAAACTCACCAATGAAACCTCGACGAGGTCGACGCGGTCAGCGGGTCATGTACAGAGGACATCAGAGGGGGAACTACCTGTATTACAATAGGTAGATTAGAAACTACCCCTCCTAAAACCTAGACCTAAGAAAGTGATATATTCTGCGAGTCGAGGCCGTGTAAACACTTTCATCAGACATCTTTCATGTACCAGTACCCGAATCCATGTGAAATCACAGGAGCAAGAGAGCTATCAGATTGAGAGTCGTATGATCTTAGATAAGCGGATTAAAGTACAAGGACCTTTGAGTACTTTCTAGAGAGATTCAAGTACAGAGCTTCTCATCCAAGTCATCTCACGTATCATGTCCATTTTAGGACACTGCAACGATTGGATCATAGAGGTCGGTCCTCGGAAGGACTGGTTGTTAGCTGATCATGTTTACCACTTGCAAAGCTAGCAAAATATTCGTCATGGGGGCCGGTCGCCCGTTTCTATACATGCAAGTGTCATCAGCCCTTTATGTGGGCTCTATTTCGTGTCGTTATGCCCCTGTCCTTGCCCAGGCTACCTTGCCCAGGCTACCTTGCCCGTATACTCGCCGGCATATTGGTTGTTCAGATGCATGGATGCGTCCGTTTAGGATTAGAGGGAGTGTGTTCTGGACGTATAGGATCATCTCTGTGCAAAGTTCGGGGGCAACGGATAAGAACATAGCATCGTGACCACGATCCTCCGGCTCGTTGAATCCGCTGGAGTTGGCGGCCGCATCTACGGGTTTTCGACGACTAACAATCATCCGCAAGTACAAACACCTTGATGGGTCCGGAACTAAAGTAGACCACAAGGGAAGATCCGGAGAGATAAAACGGCAAGGGGGCTGACAGGGATCAAAACTAAGACAATCGTCCACTTGATGTTTGACCCAGAAGGATGTAGGCTGCTAGAGAATGTGATCGCGGTTTCAGGCGAGGAAATAAGACCTCTTCCTAGAGATGTTGATTGAGCGGGCAGACCATTTCTCAGTGTTGCATATCACAGGCGGAACATTGAACCTAGGCCCCGCTTGTGAGTCAATTCTCAGTCGTCTGGGGAATGCTATGTTTCCAAATGGCCGCTCAAAACGGGAACTTCCATGTCCACAGACCCTTGTCGCACCTCTTGAAGGATTCAACAGGGCTGACGCGCGGCTGTACAACTTGGCAACGACTTTGGTTCAAAGTATCTTGTATGATGAAGATAGGACTGAAGATGTAATCGCGTTGGTGGCGGTGTTTCCATGTTGCGCTTACCGAAAATGAGGTTGTCCCCGAGGTGGCGTTCGATGCGACGGTAGATAAGTTAAGCTTTTGGGCTAGGACATGGATTGTCTGAGGTGGCCTCGCTCCCTGTGACAAGATTCTCGTGGTCTTCATGCAAATATACGGATAGGAAACATGCTCGGTCTCTAGTATGCAACGGCGATCTAGACCGCAGTCATTGAAACTCACCGGTGAGGCCCTTCGTTTCACTGCCGGCAAAGTTCGGGCGACACTCAGCGTGGCCCCGATCGCGGGTGAGGGGATAATTTGAGTGCGAGAAGATATTGTGAAACACCCTAGGAGCTAGGAGGCTGAGCATCAGGGAATAGGATTTAGACAGGTTTCTTAGCTTGGTGTTCCTACTAACCCCAAACATGATTGTGGCAGAACCTGAGAAACGGCCGTCAAAGCCTATTATTGGAGGGCAGGATTGCATATGCCGGTGCTAGTGCTCGGGCCGGGGAGAACACAACCGCCTCCGGGGAATACGCGTCGGGTGAGGCTTGGGGGAAGAAGAGAATGCAGAGGACGCGATGGAGCCGGTTCGAGACCTTTGGGTGCAGCCCGCAGAATCCGGGGGTGGATGACTTTGAAACCAGGATCAGGGGTTTAGTCGGGAACAAAACTTGGAAGTTCCATCGCGACTATCCTCTTGCTATTGTCTGCCAAAATCTCACTCATCTCTTAGTAGCTAGCTAGATTTCTGATGACTGAAAATGATTCTAACATAGCGCACCATGAGGATTCCAAATTCAAGCCTAGAAAACCAAACGACAGAAGAAAGACTGGCTGACAGGAAAATGAAAGGATAGAACAAAAAAAACTACGTATGACAGCACAACTCAATCTTTGATAATGTATAGGAACAGCCCGATGCGGGGGTCGAACCCGCAACCTTGAGATCGCGCACTCGTAAGAGTCTCACGCTCTACCGATTGAGCTAACCGGGCGTGCTTTGTCATGCGCCATTTAGTCGCCGTGTGTGGAAGCGGCAGAGGGAAAATCGCGCTGTGAAGCCTTTGCTGTTTTCCCGACAAGTGAATAGAATGAAAGCAAGAACGGGAGATAGTGAACGCCTTGAGACTGATGGCATGAGGCTGATTCCGGTGTAGAGACAACTTTGGGGTGGACGGCTGGATGGAGGGAGGTTAGATAGTGATTAGGATACTCCAAACTATCCAAGCAGAGGAGGGTGACTGACATAGTTCTGCTCGCGAGGACCTTTGGGTTTGGGGTTTCCTGGTTCCAAATTGCTTGGTTCGGCATCAAACGCATCAAACTCCTATCCTCCCTTCGCAGAATCAGTTCCCCCGACTAAATTATGGACTCCTAAGTGCCTCTTCGCGGTTACATATGAGCTGGCGTTTATATGCCAGGCTCATTTTCCATTTGTGTGGTTATTGTGACTTCTTATACTACGAGAGCCCATTTTCTGGTTTGATAAGTAGAAACCTCAAGAACTCTCCGTCTACCTCACTGCTGCGCTTTCGACAGCAAGTCCGTTGCCGTAGCCGTGCTGATCATTGTTCTGAATCCCACAAGCACATATGATATACGAATAATGAGCTTCTTCTGAAGCAACTCGATGATTGGGCTTTAGACCCCGAAACAATTAATGGTCTTTAAAAAGACAAAATGGGGAGCAAGCGAAAGCGAAAGCGAGCTTTCTCCATACAACACCATTGGCTTTCCGGTCCGCTCGCACCGCGGAGTCGGAGTGATTAAGGCGGTTCGGCCGAAGTGGGAGCCGAGCCACGGACCCCTAGTGGAGCCAACCCCGGATAACCCCACATCTGCCTCGGCTCGGTTCATTACCTCAGATTCATCGTCCATGTGGCATCGGTGAGTCCGGCCAGGGGAAGATCACATCTGACATCACCATAAACATATAGAACAGATCTCCCCGCATAATATCGACATCTAGATATCATTTCATATATCTCTTATCTCTATAGAACTATCGTCTTGGCGCTATGTCTGTCCCCGAGTCAAAGTACCTGAGCCCTGTGTGGAGGGATGGAATCTTCAGTTTGTCACTCTTTGCCCGGCCAGAACGCCAGCAACTAACATCAACACAGAGGACCGCGTCGTCTTTGTGACCGGTGGTGCAGGTAGCATCTGCAGCATGCAGACAAGAGCCCTTGTTCGCCTAGGTGCCAATGCCTGCATCATCGGGCGAAGCATTGAGAAAGCCGAGGCTGCCGCAAAGGATATCGCGACGGTTAGGCCAGGCGCAAAGGTTATTGGCATTGGAGCTTGCGATGTTCGAAAGGTATGAGAGGCTTGTGTAAACTCTTTGATTTCGCTACTGACGTGTCTTTCTTTTAGGTTGAGAGCCTCCAGGCTGCGGCGGACCGGTGTGTGAAGGAACTTGGAGGTATCGACTTCGTAATGTGAGATTCAACCTGGATGCTAGCTCTCAAGCACTACAGAGCTGACTTTTCCACAGTGCCGGAGCAGCGGGTAACTTCATTGCTCCTATTGAGGGGTTGAGCGCCAATGCTTTCAAGGCAGTCATCGACATTGACGTCCTTGGGACTTTCAACACCATCAAGGCTACAATGCCTCACCTTCTCAAGAGCTCAACTCCCCGGATAATCTACGTCTCAGCTACGTTTCACTACACTGGCATGCCGCTTCAGGCTCACGTCTCCGCTGCGAAAGCTGCCATCGATTCTCTCATGGCTTCTGTCGCCCTGGAGTACGGCCCCCGCGGTGTTACCAGCAACGTCATCGCCCCAGGCGGCATCGATGACACGGAAGGCCTTGCGCGACTCAGCAGCTCGGAAGCGGCGGATAAGGATGACTACGCCAAAGCAATTCCAAGCGGTCGTCTGGGCACGGTTCGGGATATTGCAGATGCAACTGTGTTCTTGTTCAGCGGGGCAGGGGACTATGTCAATGGACAGGTGCTCGCCGTGGATGGCGCGGCGTGGAGGCGACAGGGCGCTATCATGACTGGCGTCGACGGGGAGATGAAATACCCTGATTTCCTGCTCGAGGGGAAGATTTCAGAGCACTTGAAAGATCCGAGGAAGGAGAAGAAGCCAAAACTATAGGGTACGCGACATGAAGTGCAAGCGAGCGGGCGACTCTATACTGAAATCCGGCTATGGGTCGGGATCTGTAGGGCACTAAGGTGAGGTTATCACGGCCGCCACCCCGGAAACGTACACCTCCGCGGCCGTGTGGGACCTGAGATCAATGACGAACAGCGAGCGGAAATGTTTTAGTTGGCGGCCCTTCGACTACAATCGTTATCACGACTAGTAGGTCGACTTTAGGTCATGCCATGTGCGGTGGGATGTGGGAAGTTCTAACTCCGCGGCAGAGCTCCTCGGCATCTGATCCGATTGATAAAGGGTGTCTTAGCAGCTATGTAAGATAGACTACCCAATTAGAACGTGAACAGATCTTGGACAATATTTTCTTCAGAAGTGGATTAGCCGGGAATAAGTCGTCGGGTGGCCGACTTCTTTACCCGAATGGGGAGCTCGATTGCCCACTGTTAACCCTATTCTCACATAGAAGAGCAGCCTGTACAGTTTTATCAGACAAGGACATGCCCCAGATCAAAGATTCCATATTCCTTGGAAGAAGACCAACATGGTGTGGTCATCCCGGCCCCCCGCGCCGCAGAGACGCCGATTATTAGCAAAAGATACCCAGCCGAAACCCGACGCCCTATCGCGGACAACCGCCTCTGGAGCCCCCCGACGGCCGTCCCGCCGGGCGAGCAGCATCGTGAGTGGTGGGACAAGGCGAAGGTTTGCAGCATCTCCGCTGGCCGGTGCATTAGTGGCCGTCGTGGCAGGAGAGAGCCAATGGTTGTTTGAGCCCATGTCTAGATTGGAACTTTGTTGCAGAGCTTCGCGAGCTTTGGCGAGGAGCTCCTGCGGGGCTGTTCGCTACACAGCGGGGGTTGGCTTGGTCCATTGGCTAGTCGACTGCTTCTTGTGGTAAGTTTGTTGCCGCTCATGACCGGCTGGGATGAAATGGATTAGGGGAATCGGACTACATTATCAGATGGTTCCCCGCTGAGTGACTTTCATCGCGAGCTTCCCTTCTTTGGCTTCTCTGCTTGACGGTATCAAGGGCCGATTTGTAGATTCGAGAGCAATTGAACCCATTAAACCCATTGAACCTCTGCACCTTCGAAAACCACCCACCTATTTTGAATTGGAGGGGTCGTAAAATCACCAAAAATGCACACCTCAACCCTCCTCCTCGCCCTCACCTCTCTCTCCGCTGTCGTCCACGCCGAGGACGTGTTGGGTGTGTATATCTTCCACCGCCACGGCGACCGCACCGCCAAGGCATGGAAGCCCGTCAACCTCACGGCCCTTGGCGCGGACCAGGTCCACAGCTCCGGCGTTTACTTCCGGAACCGCTACGTGGACAGCGACGCCGACAATAAGCTCAAGGGCCTGAGCGGCGACATCGCTGTGCCATCGCAACTTGAAGTCACTGCGCCTGTGGATGTTGTGCTGCAGAATTCTGCGCTGGTGTTCCTTCAGGGACTGTACCCTCCCACTGGGAATGTTGAGACTCTTGCCAATGGGTCCAAGGTCGAGGCGCCGCTCAATGGTTATCAGTATGTCCCCGTTAACGGGATTGACTCTGCGGCGAGTGCGGCGGACTCGGAGAACAGTGCTTGGCTTCAGGGGAACAGTGGTTGTGGCAATTCTGAAGTGAGCTCTAATAACTACCTCACTTCGCCCGAGTACAACAAGACGTTCTCCGACTCCCACGACTTTTACCAGAGTCTGCTTCCCGTTATCAACGGCACATATGGCGAGAACGACGCGACATTCAAGAACGGCTACTCAAGTAAGGTCGTCCATCTGCCTCTACCTGTTTCAGTGACTAACATCCGCAGTCTTCGATCTGATTAACGTTGCCACAATCCATAACTCCTCCATTCCCTCGGACGACCTCCTTACCAACTCCACCCTTAGCGAGCTCTACAGCCTCGCGTCTACCCACGAATGGAACCTCGCTTATAACAGCAGCGATCCCGTGCGCGCCATCGCCGGTTCTGTTCTCGCTGGCCAGATCCTCGAGAGTCTGCAAACCCTCGTCGATGGCAAGAAGGGCCCCAAGTTTAACATCCAGTTCGGCGCCTACGGCACTTTCATGGCATTTTTCGGTCTTGCGCAACTCGATGCTGCTAGCCCCGACTTCATGGGCATTTGCGACTACGCCTCATCTATGACCTTCGAGTTGGTATCCAACGCCACTAGCCCTACGGCTGAGGATATCAGCGTGCGCTTTTACTTCGCCAACGGCACTGCTGCTGCCAATGAGCCCACCCTGTTCCCCCTCTTCGGACAAAAGGAAACGACGCTCAAGTGGGACGACTTCAAGACCGGCATGACGAAGTTCGCTATCGAGGATACCCAGCATTGGTGCGAGCTGTGCGGCAACACCGACGGTGTCTGCGCGAGCAACAGCACTAGCAGCGACGACGCCGCTTCATCGTCGTCCTCCGGCTCTGGGAACGGTGTCTCCAAGCCCGTCGCGGGTGTTATCGGCGCCCTTGTCACCTTGGTTGTAATCCTCGGTGTCCAGGCCGCAGTTATGCTCCTAGGCGGCCTGCGCATGGTAAAGAAGTCGACCCTTGCGCACAATGGCTCGCCTGCCGGTGGTGTCAAGGCATGAGTGGATTAAGTAGCAGTGAAAGGGAAGGGGAGGAGTGAGATGGTTGGCAAGGAGAGATCATGCGTGCGTAGGATTTGATCAGGACTGAAGATCCTTGGGATGAAAGACTGGTTCTGTTGACACGTTGACACGAATCATGATACCAGGAGAGAATAGCTTGCTCAACACGAGCATATGATATGAATTGCCCAATAGTAATTTGAAATTGCAAGAGAGATTCCACCCACCCAATATTTATTACCTTTCAATTATGTCATCGCTATACTCGCCAGTTTACATGCAATCTAGTGTCTAAGGCACAGATCCGTTATCTTCATTATTGTGCTATATCCAAGAAATGGCTCGATTGTTTGTCCAAACTGCTTTACCGAAGCCCCGTGATAGCAAGAAGGTCGTGCCGATGGTAGAAAGCTCGGACACGTTTGCCGTACACATCTATAACTCAAGGATTAGCTGTGAAAGGAACCCCTAGAAACAAACAACATACACATGGGGATACTGAGCAAGCAGACGACGACTTGGATCGAGCCGATAGCCATTAGAGTTGGTTTGACACCACCGTCGATGATCCAATCATATGCATAGAATGTCAACATGAAACTGAAGAAGTTCTTGAAGATGATCATAATAGTGAATCCTTCAATCGTCAATTCGCCTATTAGATCCGGTTAGTTTCTTAGCTTGATTTAGTGAAGGGAGGAAAGACATACGGTACGCGTCGACGATATATAACGAACTTGCCACAGCACCTATGACCATTCCCGCGACTTCAAATCCGAAGAAAACCAGAGGCACGTGGTACGTGAATTTCCCTGAAATGATCTCGCTCGCCGTAAGGCCGAATCCATAGAGTCCAATGCAGCCGATAATGAACATTGGGAACACCAGAAGAATACGGAACTCCGGCTCGTAGATCCCCTTGTTGAGCTTGGTCATATATTTAACGCTCGAATCGGCAAGGAGACCAGCAATGATGAAACCACAGATAGCGCCAATAAAAGCGCCAGTGTATGTGTAACCAGCCTTGACCTCACCCCAGAAGTAAGGCGGTCCGATAAAGAGCGACGCCACAATAACACCAATAAATACTGTCCAGCCGATCATTGTACCCTGAATTAAACAACCCCAGATAAACGCAGGATGAGCCAGCAGGGGGAAGGGCCGAAGGAGGAGAACCCAGTACCGTTCATTTGTCTTTCGTCCATCGAAAAGTGAAATCGACTGGAGAAAGCTCTTCTTCGGAGTATTGGAATTTCCTATGGGCTGTAGTGCCGTTGAATCTGGGAACAGCACAAATCCAGGTGTTCGCTCTTTAGCTGGCTCGGTTCTAGACGAGTCGTTTTGTGGTGATGATATCCCGGGCTTCAGTTCAATGCCTCCAGAAGTGTCCGTGTTGAGGTTTGCGGGTCGCCGGTAGGCGGTCTCGGGGCAAAAGAAGAATACCGCAACGAGGGTAGGGGCCAGAAAGATGGACACGAAGAAAAAGGTCCATTTCCAGCCTAGTGATTCTGTGATCTTGCCAACTAAAATAGGCGTGAAAAAGGCACCACCAAAGACGGCCAGGTTGGTGAATGCCATTCGAACGCCTCGTTGATGCACAAAGTAGAGATCACCGACCGCAGCATTGAGTAGACTCTCGAAGGGGGCTACTCCCACGCCCTGAACAATCCGTGCCCCCAGCAAGCTACCATAGTTCTTGCCGACCGACCCTGCCCAGGCACTGGAAGCAATGATAATGCATATTCCGATTAAGAACAGGTGCCGCTTGCCCCATATACGACCGGAAGGGACGAAGAAGACCGCACCAGCTCCCGCGCCCATGAGAAAGTACCCCGTCAATAGAGCGACCTTGGTGAAATCCTTGGACATTGCGAGAGAGATGGTAATGGTGTTGGCAGCGAGGATGGGGCCAAGAGCTGTAGCCAGTACGCCGGCGAAACACAGGATGAAGGTTACGAGATCGCGTCTCCATAATGGCCAATTGAGAGGATCATTCGGGTCGTCGGAGGGTTGGGGAATCTGGTAAGCGGCGTGAGTAGTTTGATATCATGAAGTTGCAACGGAACGCACGAGAATAATAGGCTGTTTGCCGCTGGTATCACACTTCAATCCTTCATGCTCAGCGGTAGCTATTTGGGGACGAGAAGGGTCGTCGAAGTACCGGACAGTACCTTCCAACGGTTAGCTATAGGCCAATGCAGAGCTTCTGCGTCGCCAGTGTTGCATGGTATCGACGTCCGTGATGGAGATGGAGCAGCAGAGGTAGGCAGTTGCTTACCAGGGACGTGATCGACGCCCTTTGGCTCGAGGATGCCCAGCGCCATCTCGGGCAAGCTAGAGGTGTTGCGACCTCGGCCGGGGGGGCTTGGGACAGTAGTATCGGAGCAGAGCGATGGATGGTACCCACTCGGCGGCTAGGACATGGCCATTGAAGAACCACGCGCCAGTGACAGAGCCGTGACGCAGACGCGAAAAGTGCAAAGCGCAGATATCCGACGTTGGCGATACGGTCAAGATGAATGGAGTCGTCAGCAGACGCCAATCTCCCTGTTCCAGAAGTGGAAGTGGGTAAGGGGACTGGGCTGCTTGGCTCCCTAAGGTAGTGGCCCTGCTAGCGGATTTTCGGGGCTCTTCTACGGTGTTGTGGACCCTATAGCCTCCTGTACTACATTAGGAAATGGAATGGAAATTGCTCTGGGCGGCAGCCTCTGGGACGGCGTCTTCTCGCTGGTGGTCCATTGGTGGTCCATTGGTGGCCCATTGGTGGCCCCATTGGTGGGTGTGGTTGCCAGCAAAATGAGCCCTGAGACGCGCTTTCCCTAAAAGAAGAGATGGTCTCAGCCCCTCGAACGATTTTTGGCGCTGTTCCTGGGGATTCGGGAATGATCTTCATCGACGAGGTTTGGGGCTCGGTAGTCGTATCGCACCCGTTAAAGCCACGATCTTGACTATTCCTTGTCGCGGATGATAGCAGCTTGGACCAGCCAGTCACTACGATCCACGGATCCGAACCCATCACAAGCCTCGAACGCTAGAAGCCATCGCCATCGCCGTCTGACTCGCCTCTCATGGCCCGAGTCGACAAGTATTGCGTTGCACCAAAGCAGCCATCCAAGTCTCATCACCGCAGGACGGGCGTTCATGCAAATCCTCACGTGAAGCATGAGGTGTCGTCGCGAATGAAGTGGCTAAGGTAGCCTGATTGTCTCGATATAGTGACGCCTGATGCAAAATGCAGAGGAGATCATGGTGGCCGATTGAGTTTGCAAGCGGCACGACCTGTCATGATCCAGTTACGATCTATCACCAACAGTTTTGGACACCTCACTTTGGTCAGGCTCGACCAGCAGAAACAAGCAGGGGCATCGCTGTCTGTGATGCAGAACCGCCGAAGCGCCAATTCCGCTTCTACATGAAGCCCAGAAACTGTTGGTACGTTCGTAGTGCAGGCTACTGCTCTATTTGGCATCCGTCCCGCGACGGTGACGGGACGTTACGGTGGGCACGCCCTGGCAACGGCCCGAACGGTTGGGGGATCCGAGCGCACGATGACCCAAAGGAGGATTTCGAGACTCCACCCGCTGCTGGACCCGCGACATCATCCCCGAGTCCCCGTCCCCAGACACCACCAGGGCAAGCAGTGACGCAGTTCCGGATTACCGTCCCACCTCCTTGGCGCTTATCTCGACGCACACCGGGGGCCTTGATGAGGGTGAGAGGGCACGCCTCTGACCCACGAGCGCGTAGGACTCAGGCTACTCAGGCTCGAACCTAAAAGGACTTTGCACCGCTGAGGCTGACCCAGGGTTCCGGCTGCTTACCTGATCGACACCTTTCCGTTGAGCCTCCCGTTGAGCAGAGGACCTGTCGATCCCACCGGGGCAGAGGATCCGAAAGCATTAGCCCTGCCCCGGTGCCCGGTTTCTCGCGTGGGCAACGGGACCTTAGCCTCGTGGTAGCTGCGTCTCCAGCACACAAACGCATCATACGGAATTATTAATTATTGCAAACACAGCTAGTCCACCTGAATATGCCGCTTCGACGCCTCTTGAGTCATAATCGACGCAGCCGGGCGTAGCAGCGAGCGCGACATACCTACTATGGTGCCAGGTGGCTCCCCAAACTTTGTTCCTGGGTGGTGTGGAAGGCGCTAGCATCGACATTCGCAAAATCTCCATAGGCCTTTGGATGCGATTTGATCACTCAGAGCATGGCAGTCTGGGCAAATCCCATTCTTAAGAGGCTCAGCTGCCATTGATTTTTGCCACCACACCATGGTGGACCTCCTGCTCTGATAGATGCCGTTGCAACGACACTCATCAACGCGCAAGGCGTCTGTTATAGCGAGGTCTCAGGGCCTGCTAAGTCAAATTTGACATATCGTGGGCGCCAACCTCAAAGCGCAGGGATCGTCGGTGGCTTTATCTGGATGCAGACTGAGACGATGCATGAATGACACTGCCAGCCTCCCTCGCTGCTATTGGCCATCATAGCCAAAGAATGCCCAGGCACATCATCGATATGGCTCCCCAGGGCACGCTAATCACGAATGGACATGGACATGGCCTTTGTCGATCCTGTTGCATTCCCTTCCCTGGGAGCCCTCACAGCGAGGGTTTCTCCCCACAGGATGCCACCCCAACGGTGCCCTCCGATCCGCTGGTTCAGATGTCCACGCACTATGGCCTAACCTCCGGGTCTAGGATGTGAGCTCGCGTCAACTTTTGCATGGAGGGGTCTTGACGAGCCAGTCGATTCAATTCCTCGCTTATGAGATCCGGCTGAGGCGCGATGCTCCGCTGGCGGTTGACTGGCGGTTGACTTCAGGCTGTGTCGTGCGCCGTGGCCGCCGTGTGGTGCTGATGGTTGTGGTCGGCCGCCGTCTCGCAACTCGCCCCGGTTAAGCTCACCTCGAGGCCATGGACGTTGACGTCTGTTCAAGGTCCTCCACTCCCTTGTTTCCTCCGACTGGCTACTGTGCGGACGGCTGCTTTGGCTATGACGGATTGCCTAACTCTTCAAGCCCGGGAGTCTACGACTTTCGACATCTGTCAGTCTAGGTAATTCCCTTCCCCTCGTCTCTTGTCGGAGCCGGACTTGGCTCCGGTCAAGTTCAGTTTACTCCTGCCCGTCCCGTTTTGCGAATCTTTTCCGTGCCCTCTCTCTCTCCCTCTTCGCGCTGAAAATCTCTCCACCAAGATGTTTTGTCTGGTCCCAAAAACAAGGCGTCATTAGCCACGCGTTGTTGTTCTTCTTTGATACACCTCGTGAACCCACGATCCATATCCGAAGACATTTCACGAGCTTGTAGGACGCCTTTGAGGAGAATCTGCATTCTCATTCGCCCCATCTTACCGCTTTGTGCTCACCTCCAACCCCGTCGAACATCTCTTGTGCCCTCCCTTCCTATTTCTCTTCTCGCTCGTTCTCGCCGCTCACGCAGCGTGATCAGTTCCCCCTTGGAAAACACGCCAGTACACGCCGGCACAGGGTATTAGGACGATTCGATTTTCGCCAATGGAGCATACAGCTCGCTTCTGGGAAATATAACTATCCTAGAGCGCTTTTTAGAGCTACTGTAACGCCCCGATTTCTATTCCTCCATCTTACATGTGAGCACGCCTCCATGTGCTGCCCTCCCCACTATGGACGCAGGGCCACCCTCATCCAACACATTCTCCCCTGGGGCCGCGTCGCAGTCGAGTCGGAAGGAACGCGGTGCCATTGCGGCTCAGGTAAGTAGTCTTGATTTCTGTACCCCGTGCCCCGTGTCCCGTCAGCCCGCCCCCCGCTCCCGCTGCCACTCCCGTTGGCGTTTGCCACCGACTTACTCCGGGGTTGCCCCTCTCCGCCCTCTCTAAGCACTTCCGACCTCTTTGACCGCGACATGTGCCGGTGTTGTTTGAAGCTTAACTAATGCGGTTGTATAGGCTTGTGAAACATGTCGCAATCGAAAGCAGAAATGCGATGAACAGAGACCGAAGTGTGGTACGTGTCAGAGATTCAAGCTTGAATGTCGATATCGGGAACCTCAACCCACAAAGTAGGTCCAGAAAGTCTCCTCGTAACGCGGTAGGGCATAGAGTCATGGTCATGGTATGAATATGCCACCATTGATTCAGATGCTGCATTACGGGCCTATCTCGATTTGCTAATTTGTTCAAATAGGAAGGATAAGACGTTGGTGGAGATTCTGGATCGTCTCAAGACGGTTGAGAGCAAGATTGATCATCTAAGCCGCAAGAGTAACCCTACACCCATCTATGGCACCACCTCTCAGCCTACCAGCGCCTTTCCCGCAACGGCACCGCTGCTAGTTGATTCAGATGCTCAGGAATCGCTGGCAGCATCCTCTGTCCCACCGGCTAGTCCCTCAGGGGGGCATCATCGAGGAGGTTATCGATATGAGTCGTCCATTTCGAGAATACTAGAATGGCCCGTGATGCGCCAGATGTTTGAAAGCCTTGGTCAAAAGCCGCAGTCACCTCTGCATGAACACGACCTGTCCTCGATACCAAGAGGACTGCACGACTCGAACATGCCCCTTCCCTTGGATGGCATTCAGGCAATCGGAATCTCGAGCAACAACACTCTTCGAGTACCATTACAGCTGTCGGGCTCACAGCCAAGCATGAACCTTACCCCTCCAAGTATCGACTGGGACACCATGCAGCGGCTGAGCAAGGGTTATTTCGATTACTTCAACTTTCTTTACCCAATCATGGATCGACCCTGGTTCAACTCGAACACTCTCACCACAATCATTAACAATGGCTTTCAGGAGGGCACAAATTCAGCACTCGTTCTACTCGTATTCGCTCTCGGAGAAGTGGCACTCAGCGCGACAGGGGTGCCAATCTCAGCATACAAGGGGAGGCCATCTGGCATCAAGGGCGGTACTGCTGATCGACCGCCTGGAGTTACCTACTTCAACGAAGGACGAAAACGAATGGGTTTTGCTCTCGCCGAGGTTAGCTTGGAGAATGTGCAGATGTTTGCACTTGCTGCTCTATACCACCTGAGCTGCGGTCAAGCAATTGTAAGTGACCTTTCCTTGTGGGCTACGGTGTGTCCTCTAACCCTGCGTGCAGGAAGGATGGCGGATGACGGTTCTAGCGTCTTTGGCTTGCCAAGCGTTGATTACTAGGTTTGAGATACCCCAATGCCAGTCTTGGAGCAGTCACTCACTGTTATAGCAAACCTAACGAGCTGCATGGGCCACGAGCCGACATGATACGCCGAGTCTTCTGGCATTGTTCGATCATAGAGACGTAAGTGCCGCCTTTGACATATAACACTCTCAACTTACGGTTAATTTAGGTGTCTCCATATGGAGTT